>OY288290.1:56951879-57551879 GCA_958450335.1 Hibiscus tridactylites
TGAGCAAGCTCTCTGTCTAGTAAGGGTCTAGAGAACCAATCTGACCAATTAATTCCAATAAATTCTCCATTAACCGCCAACTTTGTGAGTAAACATTCTGTATAACCTAGGCAACAGAATCCTCAATGATTTATCCTCGCACCAAATGTCTTCCCAAAATAGAGTAGAGCTCCCATTTCCGATTTCCCATCTAAATTCTTCAATTCCCATCCAACTTCTCACACCTTCCTTTTTCAAATTGTTAACAATGCCTCTCCAAACAGCCGATATGTTCTTCGGATTTTCCAGCTTCATTGACCATTTTTGCTTATGGCAGTCGTATTTTGAGCAAATGACCTTTCTTCACAAAGCTTGTTTCTCGGTTGCAAACCTCCACCCCCATTTAGCTAGTAAGGCCTTATTTTTAGCTTGTAAGTTAACTACTCCCGCACCTCCCTTCCTTTTTGGTAAGCACTGTTAACGATAGAGGACTCGAGAGAAGCTGAGCAATTGAGCGGGAAAGGTTGTTGTAACAACCTGTGTGAGCTGGAAATAACAAACCCTAAAACGAATCCGTTAAACCTTGCATGCTCCTATATATACGTTGCATGGCTCACAGTGTAAATCAATTTTCGATGAATGGAAATGGGTATTATCTCTAACATTTTTATTAGAATAGAAAGAAAGAAGTAAATCTTTACATGGTATCTATCGCTTCTTCGATCATGGTTTCTTAATTTCTTTTTCTGCTGCCATGCCGATAGATGCACCTGCCTCTGATTCATCCGCTTCCCTTGGTGATGAATCTTTTACTTTCTCTAGCTTCTTCAACAAACAGATTAGTGTATGTCTCGGTGACACTAATTTTCTATTATGGCGCCAACAAGTCCTGCTAATGGTTCGCGGTCAAGGCTTGGAGCATTACCTTGATGCTGATTATACTCCTCCGCCGAAGTTCCTGGTGGCAGCTGATGGTACGAAATCCCCTAATCCTGTCTATCAACATATCTTCAAACATGATAGCTCCCTCGCATCTTGGCTCCTTTCCATCGTAAGCACATCTATATTACCTCATCTTGTTGGATCCGAAACCACAGCTTCCATCTGGAATACTCTTGTTCTTCGCTACTCCAAACTGTCCACAACTCTTGTTATGCATTTGCATTGCCGTCTTCGAACTCTTAAGAAAGGTTCACTCTCAATCAGTGAGTTCTCTGCCCAGATCAAAGAAATCTGTGATCTATTGGCCATATGTGGAAGTCCTATCTCTGAGATTGAACAAGTTGCCACCATCATTAATGGTCTTCCATCAGAATTTGAGTATGTTATTGCAGTGATCACAGCCAGCAAGGAACCCTATTCATTCGATGGGGTTGTCTCTCTTTTGACTGATGCTGAAGCTAGGCTTGTTGACCCTCTGCATCTACCTATTGGCATTCACATAGCCACCTGTGCCACATCTGGATCTGAATCTGAGTCTCGATCGGGTTACTCCTCCCCTCGTTCTCGTGGTGGCAGATTCTCCAACAATTTCTCTTCCGGTGGTCGTTTCAAGAGGAGACCAAGGATCCAATGTCAAATATGTGGTAAGCTTGGTCACCTTGCGGATCGATGCTGGCATCGGTTTAATCAAGATTTTAAAGCTCTTTCCTCTACAAACATTGAAGCTCACAACTGTGGTTGCTCTCATGACACTGCTGATGCTAGTTACACTCCTTACGTGTCTACTGAGCCATCTGCCTCTACTCCATCAGATCCACCTCAGGTTAATGCTCTTGTTGGTGCTCTCTTCAGCTGGTTCCCAGACTCTGGTGCCACTCACCATGTGACTAATGATCCCTTTTAGTTCAAAAAGGTGCAACCATATTCAGGTCAGGGTAATGGTGATGGATCACCTCTTTCTATATCTCATGCTGGTCAATCTATACTTCACACTTCTACTAGGCAATTGATTATTGATCAACTCCTCCATGTTCCTGCAATTACTCGAAATCTTCTATCAGTCTCTAAATTCTCTACTAACAATGTTGTGTTCTTTGAATTTCATCCTACTTATTGTGTCGTCAAGGATGAGCTTACAGGGCAGGTTTTACTTCGAGGCTCTCAAAAGAATGGTTCGTACGAGTTTGCTGCTTCACACCAACATCCATCACCCAGTGTTGCTCTCACCACCACCAGCTCCAATTACTGGCTATGGCACAATCGAATGGGACACCCTACTGCTGATGTGATTAGTCTTGCTTTGAATAAAAAGATAGTTGTAGATAAAACTACTCTTTGTCACGCTTGTCAATTAGGGAAGCATCATACTCTTTCATATCATGCTTCAACTACTTTGTATTCAGCTTCTTTTCAATTAGTTGAAATAGACCTGTGGGGTCCTGCACCAGTGCAATCTGATGGTTTTACTTATTATATGGCCTATGTTGATATGTATTTGAGAGTTACCTGGGTTTATCTTCTTAAGAAAAAATCTGATGTATGCACTGCATTTCAAATGTTCTACACTTTAATACGGAACCAATTCTTCATCAATCTTCTGATAGTTCAAGTAGATGGTGGTGGAGAGTTCAATTTTCTTGAAAACTATTTATCACAGTTGGGTGTGCGACTACGTGTTGCATGCCCTCATTCTTCTTCACAGAATGGAGTAGTTGAGAGGAAACACAGGCATGTCATCGAAACAGATCTTACTCTCCTGGCTCATGCTTCAGTTCCACTACATTTTTGGTCTCATGCAGTTCTAAGTGTAGTGTACTTGATCAATAGAATGCCCTCAAAATCTTTTGGCAATGTGTCACCATTTCAATTGCTCTATAAAGATCAACTCGACTACATCTTCTTGAAGGTTTTTGGGTGCCTATGCTATCCTCACTTGCGCCCATTCCAACGCCATAAGTTTGACTACCATACAAAACCTTGCACATTTCTTAGATACTCCCCAACACATCGAGGGTATGTCTGTTTTGATCCAACCAAAAAAAGAACCTTTATTTCTTGCAATGTTACATTCAATGAGTCTATTTTTCCCTTTAAAAATCAAACACTTCCCTCCAACTCTATCTCAACCAGTACTATTTCCCCTATATTACATGTACATCCTCCTGACATTCCACCATCAAATCCTACTCCCTCGATCCCTGCTCCTTCAAACTATTTTTCCTCTCCTACTTCTTCACATTCTCCTTCCTCCTCCACTTCCATTACTCCTCCCACAACTTCAAATTTTCCCACTGAGTCTTATCCTGTGACCACTCCAATTTATAACACCCTCCCCCCAACCAATTCCCCACCGCCCACTAATGATACTCACCCTTCACCTGCATTTGAGCCTGCTCATTCCACAATTCATGAATTACTTTTATCACACCATTCCTCCACAACTGATGTTGGTCATTCTGTGGTTACAATAAGCAAGTCCGGCATCTTCAAGCCAAAAGTGTATCATCTTCAGGTGCATGACACACCCTATGATATACATCATGCCATGCAAGACCCTCACTGGCAGTCTGTTGTATTGGCTGAATACAATGCCTTGCTCGAAAATGATACATGTTATCTCGTACCTCTTCCACCTGACAAAAGAGCAATTGGATGCAAATGGATTTTTCGAATTAAACACAGAGCTGACGGGTCTGTTGAACGCTACAAGGCTCGTTTAGTAGCCAAAGGGTATTCTCAATTTGCTGGATCCGATTTTCATGAAACCTTCAGCCCCGTTGTAAAATCCTTCACCGTCAACCTTGTTTTATCTTTGGCAACTACTCATGGCTGGCACATTCACCAAGTTGATGTGAATAATGCTTTCTGAAAAAGGGATCTTACATAAGATGTCTACATACTTCAGCCTGAAGGTTTTGTTCAACAGACATCCACTGGATCGAAACTAGTCTGCAAGCTCAAACGAGCTCTGTATGGTCTCAAACAAGCAACTCGAAATTGGTTCACCAAGCTTCGATCCTCTCTTGAAACATTGGGCTTCCGATCCTCTAATGTCGATGCATCGTTATTTGTTCATTATAAGGATGATATCATCACCTATATCATAGTATATGTGGAAGATATACTTGTTACATGATCATCTTCTTCACATATTGCCAGTGTCATTAAGCATTTAGATACTTAGTTATCTCTCAAGGGCCTAGGCCAATTAAATTTTTTTCTCGGAATTGAGGTGCTACACATTCAAGGAGGCTTATTCCTATCTCAGAAGAAATACATCACTGAGTTGCTTGTTAAAACAGACATGTGAGATGCAAGTGTAGTGCAAACTCCCATGGTGGCTACTTCCAAGCTTCTGAAAGATGATGGCATTCCTCTTGAAGATCCTCAATTATACCGCAACACTGTTGGATCTTTACAATATGTATGCCATACGCGTCCTGACATAGCTTTCTCTGTCAATAAAGTGGCACAATTCATGCATCACCCTACTGATCAACACTGGATTGCAGTTAAACGCATCCTACGATATCTAAAAGGATCCTTGGAGTTTGGTCTTTGGTTCACACCACAACAGAATCTTAGTATTGCTCTACATTCATTTGCTGATGCATATTGGGGCAGTGATCCAGATGATCGACGTTCCATCTCTGGCTACTACACTTTTTTCGGCGAACACCTTCTGTCCTGGAGCTCATGCAAGCAACGTTCAGTATCACATTCAACTGCTGAAGCCGAATTTAGAAGCCTTGTTGATGTTGCAGCTAATAACCTATGGTTTCAAGAAATACTCAGAGACATGCATGTCTCTTTATCCGGCATTCCGGTCATTTGGAACGATAATACTAGCGTCGTGGCCATGGCAGCCAATCCTGTCATGCATGCCAAGAAAAAACACATTGAATTGGACCTTTTCTTTGTTCGTGAAAAAGTTCTTTCTCAACAACTCCAAGTCAATTACGTTCTTGCTTCAGCTCAACTTGCTGACATCTTCACCAAACCTATTTATGTTCAAGCTTTCGAATCCTACCATCATCAATTATGTGTCCAACATCTTGAAGATCTGAGGAAGCAATGGAAATGTTAACGATAGAGGATTCGAGAGAAGCTGAGCAATTGAGCGGGAAAGGTTGTTGTAACAACCTGTGTGAGCTAGAAATAACAAACCCTAAAATGAATCTGTTAAACCTTGCATGCTCCTATATATACGTTGCATGGCTCACACTGTAAATCAATTTTCGATGAATGGAAATGAGTATTATCTCTAACATTCTTATTAGAATAGAAAGAAAGAAGTAAATATTTACAAGCACACCTTCCCCCAACTAACTCTCACTATTTTCTTTTTGCCATCCTTGGTCCCCCAAAGAAAGTTCCTTCTTAATTGCTCAATACGATCAATGACTGTCTTTGGAATCTCGAATAGGGACATGAAATACAACAGAAATGTGGACAACACAACATTAATTAGAACAATTCTTCCAACAAAAGTAACGGAATTACGTTTCCAACCAGCTCCTAATGGGATACCCAAGTAAGAGAAGGGCAATTCCCCTATTTGGCTTGGACCCTATTCAAAACTGGTTCCCAAGTCAGAACCCTCATCGGATCAGCTCCTAATGGGATACCCAAGTAAGAGAAGGGCAATTTCCCTATTTGATAACCGCAATGATCAGCTAATGTTTGGACCTTCTCTTTATCCACCTCGATGCCATCAATACAAAACATGCTAAAATTTATACTTAATTGTGAACTCAACTAAAAACTTCTTAGGATTCTCTTCACATTTAATACATAATTTTCCACTGGTTCCAGGAATAACATAGTATCATTTGCAAATTGTAGGTGAGAAATCGTAAAACCTGGTAGAGTTCCCCTAATGCCTCTGATTTTTCCTTGCAAATCTGCCTCCTCGAGTAGAAGATGTAGTGCTTCGGTTACCATTATGAAGAGAAATAGGAAAAGAGGGTCACCCTGTCTTAACCCCCTTCCCATCAAAAACTCCTTAGACGGAGAGCCATTTACCATGATGGAAACCCTTCGAGATGCACCCAAAATTCACCTCCTCCATTTTTCCTTGAATCCCATCCTCTGTAGGATCATCTTGAGGAAGTCTCATCTAACGCAGTCATAGGCTTTTGTGAAATCTAGCTTCAAGACCACTCCTCCATTCCTCACACCTCCTTTAGACAAAGAGTGGACTGCCTCATTTGCAATGAGTATCCCATCAATAATCTGTCTTCCATGTATAAACGCGCATTGTGTTGCGCTTATCAATTTGTCAATCACACTCCTAACCTGACGAGACAGAACCTTGGCTATAATTTTATACACGAAACCTACCAACTTATTGGTTTGAAATCTACAATCTCAGTGGGATTATCCTTCTTAGGAACCAGGGTTATAAAAGTTGAATTAATAGATGGTTTAAGCTGCCCACTTCTATAGAATTTATCAAAGACTCTCCACAAATCCTTCTTCACCTCACCCCAATAGTGTTTAAAGAAGCAAATATTAAACCCGTCAAGTCCTGGAACTTTGGATTTTTCGCAAGCCCAAATAGCTTCTTTGATTTCTTCAATAGAGAAAGGACCTTCCGGTTTCCTAGCTTCAGAGTCCTCGAGTTGAAAGTCACTTTCCAAGACCTTCGTTTACAACTGAAATGTTTGCTAAAATATTCAAAAATACTGTGTTTCAATCCTCTCGGATCCCCTTACCATTTCCCTGCAATATACAGCCCGTGAATGACTCCTCTTTTTGCTCTAATTTTAGTAGCTATGTGAAAAAATATTGTATTAGAATCCCCTAAGGCCAACCAATCCATTCTAACGCCTCCTGCAGTCTCAACGTGTATGATACAATTACCTCCTAATTTTTACACACACCTCAACCAAAATAGGCGTTTACAGCGGTCTTCACTTCCTCAACCTACTCGAATCAGTCAAATGAAAAAGTTGAGACGTTCATCCTTTGAACTATAATTTTGTAAGTACAGTCCATTGAGCGTTTAATACACATTGTTCGGCACCGATTGAATTGATATTTTTTTATTTAATCATTGATATTCAATCAATTGGTCGACTAGTTCAGGTTAAATTGATACGTTAGTCATTTGAAATTAGTATATATTATATAGATACATAGCAATATATTTTCCAACTTATATGATATTTTTTGAATAGACCAACGTATATAATAAACAATTGCAGGTGGTCGTTGATTGCTGGTAGACTGCATGGAAGAACATCAAACGATGTGAAAAAGTATTGGAACAAGTACAACCACTTGCATATCAAAAAGGTCAATCCTTCCAATAGTGACTTAAACCGGAAACCTCATCTGAATCCATCGGTAGCGAATACCAAAGTCATCAAACCGCGGCCTCATATCTTATCAAAGAACATTTTCCCTATAAGCTCAGATGAAATCAAGGGGAACAACAACACCGCAACAGTAGCAGTAACACCAGCAAGCAACAATTTCGTATCAACTGACAACCGCAATAACAGTAGTTATCATTTCCCTACTGAGAATGAAGAGATAATGTGGTGGGAAAATATGTTGAAGAATGAGAATGAGGTTGATGATCAACAGCCAGGTTCAGCCAATCATGATATCAATATAACTGCGCTGGGAAACCAATCTATCAATGAAGAATTGGGGGTGGTTGAGGAAGGTCATTTTGGTAATTTAGAAGAGCTTTTTCTTGATGTAGAATTCTGGAATGTGTTCACCCCATAGCCAGAAATTCTAGTCTTAAACTTTTTTAAATTTTTGTCATGAACTGAACTTTCAAGTCAAATTCTGCATAGTGTTTCGGTGATGATTCAAAAAGCATGAGATTTTACATGCTAATAGATCACTATGTTCGTAAATTCCAAACAATTAATTGTTGGGGTAAAAATCTCATGCCCCCTAACCATGCCTCCTTCTATGCTCCTTCTTAAAAAATAGATAAAAATTAAATCTTGCCTCATACCCCTAATTTTCATATCCTAAACCCTAAACCCTAAAAAATACACCCTACTCCTAATTCCCTACACCCTAACCCTAAGCCTCAACCTTAAACCTCAAACTCTAAACTCTAAACCCACTATTTTAAAGTGGGGGCACAAATGGGGCATACTTTGGGGGCAGATGATTTCCATTCAAATTGTTGAGCCTCATGAGACCAAAAATTCCAAATGGTATACGTGGAATCAAAACATAACAATAATTATATGAGGTCACGAATAAAACTGAGACTGAAACTACATGCAAACGTAGATTCCAAAGGAAGAAAAAAATCAGGTTTTTAGAAGACACGTAAGCGAAGAACTTATATTAAAGTATTAAACTTCTAACCAAACATGAACATGCAACTGTTCCATCTCAAAACACATGAATGAACATTAAAAAAAGACAAAATTTATGACATCTTAATAAAATTCCATACCATTAATGACAATCGAGTGCAAAAGTTATTTCTTTTTTTTCCTCGTAAGCTAAATTTGTATAATAAAGAAAAGTTTCAATCTTCTTTTTTACAAGATTTAAAAGTTATTATCGAGTGAACCAGGTCAGGCCCAGGGCAGGGCAACAAGAGCACCCGCTCAGGACCCACCGCTCAAGAAAATTATATGTTTTTAATTCTATTCAAATTATATTTATTTTTAATGGTTTTATTTTTTTAATACTTGTTAGTTGGGACTCAAATTTTTAATATTTGTTAATATTTGTTCAACAGAGAAAACTTTTAATTTTTTAATACGTGTCAAAGAACCTAACCTTTCATCGTATTGGTTGTCGATGACGTTTTCTTAGTATACGCCACAATGAGTAATCAATTCAGAAGCATATCCGCGGAAATTGAAAGGTTTGGATTATAGTTGGAATGGTAGCTGCAAATGCAATCAATATTAGAGGACAGCCGTCACTAACTTTGTGCGGATACAAAATCATGCACGTTGCCATTGTTTTTTTCCTCGCAAAGCAAAGCTTATTGATATTAAGATTTTATGCCACAAAGGTGATCTGTATAAATAAATGCAGCTGCATCCTTATTTTTTTCAAAAATATACTTAAGTTGGTGTAAAAAATTTTCTAAATAAAATTTTAATTCAACAAGGTAAAAAAAATTATTTTAGACTGAAGAAGGTGCATGGACTGAAGAAGAAGACATTCTTCTCAAGAAATGCATTGAGAAATTTGGAAAAGGAAAATGGCATAAAGTTCCTTCCAGAGCAGGTACAAATGATTCGGATTTTTTTAAAACAAAATACAAAGAAAAGTTGATTTGATTTTGATGAGGATGATGAGCCAGATAAGTATAAAAGTGCAGGGTTGAATCGTTGCCGGAAAAGCTGTAGACTGCGATGGTTGAATTATCTGAACCCTAACATCAAAGGAGGAGCTTTCGCAGCCGATGAAGTTGACCTTATCATTCGCCTCCATAACCTCCTCGGTAACAGGTATATGGTTCATTCATCCATAGATTAGGCAGCCCAAGTCTTCAAATAATAGGATAAAATTCGTCTGCCCCTTTTCGGTGCTTTTACATATGCCCAACACTAAAAAATACTATAAAATTAAATTTTAAGCTCTAACCTTAAATTCTAAATCTTAAACGCTACACCTTATATCCTAAAAAAATACATCCTACCCTAAATTCTCTCAACCTTAACCACAACCCTTAACCTAAAACCCTAACCCCTAAAATTAATTTTCAGCGTGGGGCATATGTAAGGGCACCGTAAAGGGTAGAAGATTTCTATCCCAAATAGTAGCATATAAGTATTTAAGTGTACTCGAATTTGTGTTGTCCGGTCAAAAAATTAAAACTACTTTTTTTTTTATTGTTTATTGGGTTGAAATACGCATTTAACTTTTTTTTCGAAAGTGTCGCAAAAAAGTGTGATTTATTAATTTAATTGTTTGTATTTACTGTCAAATAATATTATGAGAAGTTTTTTTAATAGTCTTAAAGTATTATAAAAGTATTACAAAGTAATACTATATGTTTATATTTTTTAATTATTTGACAAAATATACTATAGAGTGTTTAAACTCGTGCCACCTATAATAAATATTATTTTTTAGATCACTCAAAATATCTAAATTGGATAGAAAAAGTAACGAGCATGTCTTATTAATATTTTTATAAAAATAATATTTGTGTGTTGGTAAAAATGAATTTGAAAAACACTTTCACCTTAAAGCACACTATTTTTTATTATTGGGAAATATATCTGAAAAATGATAAAGAAATTAGACATATTTAGCCCTTGTATGTTTTTTCCAGCCAAACACAATTACACATCCTGTGTAAAGTTTATTTTATTCTAGCTTGCATATTTATATTATAAAATCTAAATATTAAATATTTAACTCTAAACCTTAAAAATTAAAGCATAAACTTTAAATCATATACCCTAAATTTTAAACATTAACCTTAAATTCTACAACCCTAAAACCTAAAGTCCTACACTAAACCCCTAACTCCTAAAGCTAAAAGATTTGTGTAAACTAAAGTTTTACACATACTGTGTATCAAAGTTTTTTCACAACTCTAAGCATGTTATTCTTTTTTGCTCAGCAAATGAGATTTTATTAAAGGGTTAAAAATTACAACCCAAAACTTAAATTAAATGCTCCATTAAAAACCTCTCTAAGCTTAGATGGAGAAAAAAGAATAGGCCGTGACGTTGGTGGAAACTTTTCTAAGAGATTGATCGATTGTTCATCCAAAATCTTCAAGTGATGTTAGTGTATGTATCAAGAAAAAAGAATCAACTAGCAGACAATCTTGCCAAAGAAGGTGCTCGTTGTTTTTGAGACTTTTAAGGCATGGTGGTAGTTAAATCTTCATGGTTGTGGGTGGACTTGATCTTCTGGTTTTGCATTGTAGGTGGACTTGATTTACTGGTTTTTATTGACAATTTTTTGGTGTAGAATTGTGAACTGTAAAGGGTGTTTAATCAAAGTGGTTATGTACTGTCTTGTATGCGTTGTTGAGTTGTATTTTTTTTCCTTCATTTAGGTTTAGAGAGGTTTTTAACGAGGCACTCAACTTGGGCCAATAAATTCTTATCAATAAAATTTATATTGTCGAGCAAAAAAAAGAGTACACCCAACTAGGTAACAGTTAAAAAAACACATAAAATCCAACACAATTTTCAAGTTGTACTCCTACCAATGAGAATGGAACACATTTCATGGCCAGTCGTTTACCTCTTAGTGATAGCACCCGCGGCAAGGGGATTAGCCAGCGCTATCGGCGGTGAATACCTCGGCTCAAACCAAAAAAAAGAAATCCATGCATTGGTAGTAGAAACAAAATAAAATACAAGCATATTAATTTTAATTGAAAAATTAAAATTAAAATCTTTAACCTCTAAAATTTTAAATCTTAAACTTTAAACTAGCATTCTTAACCCTAAATTCTAACCATAAACGCTAAAACTAAATCCAAAAACATAAACTCTAAACTAAATCTCCTATTTATAGAAAACAAAATTTACATCATCAAGAATTTTTTTTATTAATTACTTAGAAAATAAATGTTATTTACAAGTTACTAATTGAAGATATATTTTTCATCACACAAAACGACGCTTAAACATTCAAAGGACCAGGTCCATTTCATGCAATTGAAATGAAGCTCCGTAGCATGCGAAAACAAAAATCCTTTGAACCAAAATACGGACATTAAGGCTTTGCTTGGTATATATAAAAGATGAAAACGTAGAAAGATGAAAAATTTGTTAATCAAATGGTTAAAATTTAAAGTAAAAATATAGTTATGAATCTACACCATTTAATTAACAAAATTTTCATCATTCTTCATTTTCATCTTTCATATCAAACAACGAACCCAAACTCTTAGAATGTAGTGATATTAAAATTATTTTGTTAAATTGAAATTTGAAAAAAATGATTTGATAATTCAATTATTTGAACTGTTAAATTTGATTTCGGTACGGATTTTTTTAAAAATTATTCAGTTCGGTTACGATTCTCATTATTTGGAAAAGTTAGTTAATCAATCCGACTGACTTATCTACAATGTTCATAAATTTTATGCGTTAGAATATTCTACAGTCAAATGATTTTGATACGCTGTAATTCTTTAAATTTAACATATAAATTATATTTTAAAATATTTCATCAAATTAAATAACTATATTATTATTTATCAGTTTATTCTTTAAATTTAGCGAAGGAGGGCATGCTTCGAGATTACATTTTTAAAGCCTGGTGGTAGTATTTACTTTAACCTTGCTGGTAGATAGATTGAGTATTAGCTGTATTTGAGGTGTTTAGTTTGCCTTGTTCTGTTTTCAAATGAGAATTCAGTGCTCGTGTGTAATTGGGAGGGGGTGAGTGCATCTTAATATAGAGGGAGACATCTGGACGAGTGGGTGAAGTTTTGAAGGCTGTGATTGTCGGTTTTCGGATTTTGTCATCTCTTATATTTTTTTATTGCGTGTACTCTTTTTCTCTATTTAAGTTTAGGAGGTTTTCTAAAGAGACATACTACCATAATAAGTTCGTATATCAATAAGATTATTTTGCCGAGCAAAAAGAAAAGGTTTATTCTATTTCCAAAAATCATTTTAATATAAATAGGGATGGCAATTTGATCCGAATCCGATTCGAATCCGATTCGATCCGAAAGAATTTATCCGATCCATATTCGATTGAAAAAAATCCGAATCCGAATCCGAGAAAAATGTCCGAGTCCTAATAGGAGATGGGTTGGATATGGATCATGCCAAGATCCGATCCGAATATGATCCGAATCCGATCCAAATCCATGTCCGATCCGAATCCGACGCATCCGATCCATATCCGAGCCCGAATCAAAACATTTAGGACTTTTAATTCCTTAAAACAAAACATCATGTATAATATTTACATTAAAACAAGAAGACAGCATAAATAAAGTAAAAAAGTTAAACTAAATACATTAAAAACATAACTACATATATTTTTTAAACGAGAACATAAATATATATATAAGGTAATTTTGAATAATGGTAAAAACAAAATTAACTTTATTTATATATATATATATATATATATATTAAAAGTGATAATAAAAATATAAATGTGTTAAGAATGTAAGTTAAATAATAATAATATTTATTATGATTTATATATATTAATTAACCTTAATATAGTGTAATATATCTATTTATATCATATGTATGTATAAATAAATATGAAAAAGATAAATGCAAGATCAAATCATAGATAAATAAACAATAAAATAAATACAATAGAGAAACAAATAAATGTAAATATCAATGAATTACTAAAAATTAAGGAAGTTAATGAGTGCAATAGTAAGTAATGTGCAATCGATAAATAAAGTTATATATTATGCTAAAATTATGAATTAAAATAGAAAGTAATTTAAAACCATAAACAATAAACACAAAAAATTAAATGTAGTCAACAAATAAGGGATAAAAATGAACAAGTGTAGAATTAAATAACATAAATTAAATGCGTAAGAAATTAAATATATAAAATTATGGATTGATTTGCACTAAAATAAAATTATTAGAGGGCCAAAAAATAATATACCCTAAATACGCTAAAATTCGCGAAACTACCATTCAAACTTAGGTCAAGACTAGGGATGACAATTTAATCTGAATTCAAAAACTCTAATCTAAATGCGGTTGAAATAAATCCGAATCCGATCCAAAAACAATCCGATCCAAATCCGTTTGAAAAAAATCTGAATCCAAATCCGAAAAAAATATCCGAGTCCGATTGTAATGGATTCAGACTTAGATTCTATACAATCCGATCCAAATCCGATCCATTGCCATCCCTAAATATAAAACCTTACTTCACAACCGTTTATATATAATTAAGGATAAGCTATACTAGATATATAGCATTAAACTATATGTTCAGTATCAATTATTAAACTAAAAATCGTTACTATTTTAATATTAAAATTTAGTTTAGACTTCAATTATACCACTGAACCATTAAAATCGATGACGTGGAAGGATCTTAACAGTCTGTGTGATATGTCGTGGAGAGATTCTAACGGTCCAATGGTATAGTTGAAGCATAAACTAAATTTTAGTGTTAAAATAGTACTCTCCCCCGTCCCACTGAATATGTCTAGTATTGACTTTTTTGTCAATTTTTTAAACTTTGACTCATTATTGCTTTAAATTTATTATTGATAAAAATATGAAGAATTTTTTTTAAAATTCTTTAATCAAGTAGTTTAAAAATATATATATATATATTTATAAAAATAATTAATTAAATTATTTAAAATAATTACGGTCAAAGTTTTAAAATTTTGACTTTTAAAAAGTCAATAGTGGACAAATTTTGTGGGACAGAGAGAGTATCAATTTTTACTTCAATGATATAATTGATCTTGAACTTAAAGTTTAGTAATATTTAATTTTAACTAGAAAATAGAATTAACTTCGGGTTCCATGATCCGTCACATGTGCATTTTCAAACTTTTTTTTCATGAAAATTACTTAACATAATTCACGTAATTGATTTAATTAATTAATAATCGAAAAGTGTTATACTAGTTTAATGAAATTAAAATATTATGATATATACAAAATGGTTACATCATAAATATATTTTTATAATATCCTAAACTCAGATGTTACATTTAGGCCTCAAGCTCAAACCATAATCATAAAATTTTGACTTAATTTAGCCTAATCTACAATCAAATTCCAATTTCATTAGATTTTCAATCATTTAAAACATAGATTTTCAAATTTCAATTCCTACCATACACAGCTTAAAGACTTAAGTATTATATTCCGGTGAGACGAAGCGCTGAAATCTTTCACTGATTGTGCTCCTCCAAACAACGTGCCAAACCTATTAATATGCGAACGGATGCATTAATCTCGCATATCACATATGCGCAGAAGAATTGAAGGTTATATTTACAATTTTGAAATGAATCAGTTTGATTGATCTGATTCGATTTATTTGGTTATATTTACATGTTCTTAGCCTACGTCAAGGTTTAGAATATAGTTGGAAGGGTAGCTTCAAAAGCAAATGCAATCAGTATTAGAGAGAGGCAGAGCCGTCACTATCACTAACTTTCTGCGGACACAAAACCATGCACGTCGCCATTGTTATAAGCCCTTTCCTTTATCTACCCTCAAAACACTTTGTAAATCATATAAATAAATGGGCTGCCGTTGAGTGTTACGAAATATGCCCTAAAACAAGTACTTAAACAGCGACGTTCACAACGAAAGTAGATCGTATGGAAATGGAAGGGTCATCTTTAACTGTTAGAAAAGGTGCATGGACTGAAGAAGAAGACATTCTTCTCAAGAAATGCATTGAGAAATATGGAGAAGGAAAATGGCATAAAGTTCCTTCCAGAGCAGGTACAAATGATTCGGATTTTTTTAAAGAAAAAACAAAGAAAAGTTGATTATGTTGATGAGGATGCTGAGCCAGATAAGTGTAAAAGTGCAGGGTTGAATCGTTGCCGGAAAAGCTGTAGACTGCGGTGGTTGAATTATCTGAACCCTAACATTAAGAGAGTACCTTTCGCAGCCGATGAAGTTGACCTCATCATTCGCCTCCATAACCTCCTGGGTAACAGGTATGTGATTCATTCATCCATAGATTAGGCAGCTCAAGTCCTTAAATAGGAGTAGCATATAAGTATTTAAGTGCACTTGAATTCGTATTTTTTTAAAAATATTTTAATAATATTTATGTCAATCGAATTAAAACCAATTATTTTAATAATTAAAATAAAATACAGTTAAAAATATTATAATAATAATAAATAATATACAAGTAAATAAATCAAAATTTTAAAAAATGACATTAGAAGGATTTGAAGTCGGGTTAAAATTAAAACACACTTGTTTTCATATTTTCCACTTTTCTAAAACATTTTCAATGAAAATATTTTTTTTATGTTTTTAAATTTTCACTTATTTTTTTCATTTTCTAAAAGTTATTTTTTAATTTTACAATCAAACACGTTTTCTTTACCGTTTTAGTTTTTTCAAGACAATAAAAATGAAAACGGACCACATTCTCTAGAACCAAACGGACCCTAAAATATTTCGAATAAAGTAATTGTAACGATTGATTTCAATGGAAAAGAAGACGATGTTGATGCTAGAAGACGCATGTTTAAGTAATTTTGTCTGCTAGGTGTGTGTTCTCAAATGGTTTAGAAAAAATATAAACAAATACTACCTTAGAATCATCTTAAGACTATTAAAATAGAACGACACATACATATATCGTAGATAATCATATATAGTTTCTACAATTACTTCGAATAAAATTTAACTCTCAATCTTTCGAAGAGAATTACATTATATTAAAATATAAATAATAGAAATTAAGAATATATGATTGAAGCTAAACCATAATTTAACCTAAATTAATTAAACAACTCTATTAATGTATCATCATATATACATATTTTTTCAACTTAGTTAGACACACTTGGCTTGTTATGTTAATTCATCAAGAGTTTCATAGAATTATCTGTTTCCCAACATAAATATGAATCGCAGGTGGTCTTTGATTGCCGGAAGATTACCCGGAAGAACAGCAAATGATGTGAAAAACTATTGGAACACCCACTTGAAGAAAAAGGACCCAAACCCTCGTCTAAATCCCAAAGTCATCAGACCTCTCCCTCAGATCTTATCAAACAACAGTTTCCCAGTAATGTTGGAGGAAACCAACACGGCAGTGGCGGCGGCAGCAGCAACAACACCAGCAAGTAACAATAATTTAGTATCAGCTAACAGCGGCAACAGCAATAGTTACTGTTTCCCTATCGAGAATGATGAGATCACGAGGTGGGAAAATCTGATGATGAATGAGAATGAACAGCACCAAAATTTGATCAATAATATCAATATAAGTGTGTTTGGAGACCAGCCTATCATTGAGGAAACGGACTATTCAACCACCTCTAATTCTCAATTATTGGAGTTGGTTGAGGAAGACAATTATGGTAATTTGGATGAGCTTTCTCTTGATGTGGACCTCTGGAATGCGTTTCAACAATAGCAAGAAATAGTATGTACTATGTATATACAGCTTGGACCCAGAGGTGTTCATGTCACAATGTACCCCTAAAAATTTCAAATTCCCCTGTAATTTAGATATTTCGTTTTTATCTTATATTAAAAATATAATTTCGCACCCCTCATATTTCTAATATAGCTTCTTAATAGTTCACACTCTCTTACATAAAATGTTGAGTTCGTCATTATATATATATATATATATATATATTCTTTGTGACAATAAAAACTCTGTTGGGGAAAGAAAAACAGTATAAAAAATTGGTAGAGTTTACACATGTTTAACACTACAAGAAAAAGAGTAAAAATGACTGTAATGATTTGTTGCTTATATCTCAAGGTAGATGTTGCAAGCTGATTGTTGAATATCCCTATAGGAACTGTGTGTTTCATGTGCGCCTGAATTCAAATTCTTCTTTAAGATGGTAATAACAATTAGGCTTATATTATAAATAAGTGCCTAAAACATATCATATTTTTCACCTAAATATTTAAAATATTTTTTTGACTAAAATAAGTACATAAAATATTTTTTTTGGCATAATAGGCACCTAAAGTATTTTTAAATCAATACCGTAATTTTTAGGAACTTATTTGATTAAAAATATACTTTAAGTACCTATTTTGAACATAAAGTATACTTTAAGTACTTATTTTGACAAAAAATAATTCAAATATTTAGATAAAAAATGATGTACTTTAAAAACTTATTTGTAGCATAAGCCTAACAATTATATTAACTAAATTAAGATTTTGTCGATAACAAATTATATAAATTAACAAGTTATTTGACCCTTAAATTGTGTACTTCTTCCAATTTCATATTTAAAGTTTTTTTTCCCTACTTGGTAGTTTTTTCCCCTCGGCAAACAAGATTTTATTTTTTTGCTCAGAAAGTACAATTAGTCCCTAATTACATTTTTCTTCAATTTCGAGTTATTCTAGTTGAGTTATTCAATTCAACTCGAGTAACTCGAAAATTTTCGAGTTCAAGACGAGTCAAAAATTTCCCCAACTCAAAAAATTGAAAAACCGATAAATTGAATTTCTACAGTTTTGCAATTTAGTCCTTAATTTCATTTTTCTTCAATTTTTCCTTCATTTTAAGTCTATTTTGACTAAATTTGAACCACACGCTCCTAAACCAATGTAAAATACATATTTATCTTCAATTCATATTTTAAAAAATAAACTTAATCCTTTTACAATTTAGCCTCTCAAGTTTGTATGATTTCCTCATTTCTTCAATCCCTCATTCGTTTTAAGTACTTTTCTGACCAAATTTGAACCACATGCTCCTAAACCACTGTAGAATACCCATTTATCGTCAATTCATATTTTTAAAATAAATTTTCTATTTTTTAATTTAGCCCCTCAACTTTAAATGATTTCCCATTTCTTCAATTCTTCTTTCGTTTTAAGTCTATTTTGACCAAAATTAAACCACATAATTCACTAACTATATAATATGTATGTAATTTCATTCATTTTTTTAACAAAATATATTCTTTTTGTAATTTAGTCTTTTAACTTTACATTCTATTCAATTTGATCATTGAACTGACACTTTTTGTAAAGTTTTCCTTCACATCAAATTATTTACTCATTTATACTCCATCAATACTTTATCCCCAAAAGTTCATTATTTAAAAATAGCATTATAAATATATTTTATAAGTTTATATGATATTTTTATTAAATAACATTACAAATATTATTTATACATGCAAAAAATAATATGAAGGAATAGATATGCATATCTTATATAGTTAGAGAATGTCGTTAAAATCGAAACCAAACCGTACTATAGTGTGATAAATAATTACAATTAAATTTGTATATGAACTCGAAAACTCGACTAGACTCGAACTCGACTCGAATCGAAAAAATTTCAAAGTAAGTTTGAGTTGTAAATATGATGTGTTAACTCGAATAACTCGAATTTTTTTGACTCCAATCGACTCGACTTGATCAAACGCTCACCCCTAAATACAATTTTATAAAAGAAAATTCATACAAAGTAAAGTTGTCATGTGCCTGATTAAAAAACCCTAATCCTAAACGGAAAAAAGAGTACAACATATAGAAACGAACACCAATCAAATGAAACACACCCAAAACAACAAAGCTCAAAACTTCATATGCCAATGAAGCAAACGATCCATATTGCCTAACGAAAAACAAACATTCAGCCACTATCCTCAAGCAACCCCAGCAAGCAAACGCACCCAACACCATGGTTTCCATAGCAAGCATTCCCATGAGAAGCCCTCAGCATCATCTGCAACATTGGAATCACACAAACACGCTCCACTCCTCTTGTCGCTAATATATCCGCAAGGCTGTTCGCATTGTGATATATATTGTTGACTTAAAACACAAGGCACACGAAACCATCTCCAACATTTTCAAGGCCTCTTGTCTAAGCAAAGAAGCCAAGATATATGTAATGTGCAAAATTCCACAAATCTCACACGCCTAGGACTCCTTACCCATGGTCCAACCACCATAAAAAGAATTCCATACCACCACACAGGCTTAAGATTAGACCGTGTTTCTTCCAAGAATAACACCTGACCTCCCTAACAAAGGGGAAAGCATACAACCGAAATTATCGGAAAACCAAATACGCCTCACCAAATCCATTGGTACTACCGCTAATATAGTTTATTGACTCATCACCAAATCTCCTATGTGATGTTGAATTACACCCTGTAAAGCTCGCTACCTTGCTGCCGAACCCAAACATGTCCGCAACCTCACCTGTAACACCCTTTCCTGGTCTGGTTGAGAATCGGTTCGGAAAGTGTTACCTGAAAATAGATTCAAAAATAGGGAATAGAATCGGAGTTTGGAACTTATTCAGAATATCTTATTAGTCACCTTTAAGACTTATCAAGCCTATTTGTTACTAACCCTATCTGGATTGGGGTCAATTTTAAACCTTTTCGAACTTAGGGACTAAAATGGAAATATTTCAAATTAACGCTCCCAATCAGAATTTCTTGTTACCAACTTGTGATTAAACTTGTCCACTATTATCCTTTTAAATTTCGTTACTATTGGAGGTCGTTTACCCATCTAATTTAGCCATATAACATATTAAAGACTAATCTTTAAACTGTGTAAAACTGAAATCTAAGTCTTTTAACCGAATTAACTATCATCGTATCGATACCCTTAGGACCGAATCGATACGCTAAGCCTATTTTCTAGATTCCAGATTCAAAGGGTAGCAAGCCTGTACCGATACAACTAGGCCCGTATCGATACAGGTTGACTTCGTTGACCGCGTATCGATACGCTCTAAGACCGTATCGATACCTTTTCCCCAACCGAATTCCAGTGACCAATTTCCGTACTGATACGCTCAAACTGTACCGATACGCCCTGATTGACAAATGTTGACCTGACCAAAATTGCAAGGACTGTACCGATACGCCATCACTCGTATCGATACGCCCTAACCTGTAATGACAGATTTTTACTGGTTTTTATTCGAATTACCCTAGCAAACGTTATCCACATTTTACTAAGTTTTATCAGCAAGCTAATAAACAATATATCTAATAGCATGCAAATTTTTAGGCCATTCCGAATCCATTTACCAAGTTTTTACCGTTTATTACCTTTAAAGCTCATTTTAGCTAGAATGCCTATTCAAAACACACCAACTACCACATACATCACCTAGGTACTATTAGGCTTATACAATCACGTCAAAATAGTCACATACAACTTATTTAACCCATATGCTACCTTACGAGGAGGTCAAAACAAAAGTAATCATACATGAGTTCATGGGGAGGTGACTTGCAACATCGATTGCACGATCGAGCTCAGAATACCTTCAAGATCCTAAAATGCATGAGACACACGAATGTTAAGCTTATATAGCCTAGTGAGGTAGTTATAAAAAATGTAAAACAAGGTAATAATGACATGAATGGCACATCAATATCATGAATATCATATTAACATACTTGAATAACACAATTACATTGCTAATCATATATGTCTAATGCTAATGGTCAAATATCATAATTCCATATTATCATTGCAAAGCTTAAACATATAACATTTCCTTGGACATAGTAACAAATGGATACGCGAATTCTCCTTTACACCAACACATATCAAATAGGCTGTAGCCTTGAGCCGTAGCTCCAAATGCCCCTTACAAAAACCAACCTTATCTCACCACATATAGGCCGTAGCCAATTCCTTTACTTAACGAGCTCAAATAACACTATGGCATGCCAATGGTATCCAAAATTCACACATGTCTAAGGTTACATATTTTACCACAAATCTTACTTTTTGCCCATAAGCCATAACATATCAGATCACATAATCGAGCTTTGGCTCCAAATATCATACCATAGCAAAATCATATCAATTTTACATATCATATCATATCATATCATATCATATCATATCATATCATATCATATCATATCATATCATATCATATCATATCATATCATATCATATCATATCATATCATATCATATCATATCATATCATATCATATCATATCATATCATATCATATCATATCATATCATATCATATCATATCATATCATATCATATCATATCATATCATATCATATCATATCATATCATATCATATCATATCATATCATATCATATCATATCATATCATATCATATCATATCATATCATATCATATCATATCATATCATATCATATCATATCATATCATATCATATCATATCATATCATATCATATCATATCATATCATATCATATCATATCATATCATATCATATCATATCATATCATATCATATCATATCATATCATATCATATCATATCATATCATATCATATCATATCATATCATATCATATCATATCATATTGTGTTGATGTCGATTTTCACATATAGCATGTTTAAATTGTCACATATAAGCTTATAGCATATCAACCATATCGAAGACTTACCATACTCACCTTTAGCAACCGCACATGCTTGCTCTACTTGAGCCTTAGACAGAATACACATCAAAAACCACAAATAAAATGCAACGGGATGGCACCTAGCCTATTCCTTGACACAACTACATTCACCTAGAGCACGAAAGCTTTTAGGGTTCTCGACTTTCAACTCTTTGCTCCTAGACTTGGTTGGAGATGACATATTGATTTTTCCCAACTCTTGAGCTAGGAAGAAACACAAGGAGGCATTATAATCAATACAAGATATAGTGCTTATTTTGAAGATTATACTTAGATTTTCGATTCGAATTAAACTCCAATTGTCCATGGAATTCTACAATTATTAGAGGGCTTTTCCTTACCTAATTGGTAGTCACGCTATGAAGGCTTCAAATCGATGAACACTTGAGCTTAAGGTGGTCAACAAGGGAGGTGTGTGCTTAAGCTTGAGGTTGAAGACACCAATGGAGGTTTTAGCTTGTTTGAGGGCAAAGATGGGTTTGGTTTGCAGGAGATGTAAAACTAGAATGAAGCTTTCCCTTTTCTTATTTTAAAACAATTCTCATCCTTTATTATATTCCCACCTCCCTATTAGCCACTAAGAGGCTTACCCTAACCAAAGGGTTTACTTAACCCAATAACCCCATCAATCCGTGCTTTTATAAATCATGGACATTTGATGACTAATCACACCCTTTTCTGGTCCAATTCACGTGAAAGAGGGGCAAGCAAGGTGGTGACTCATCACACATTTTCCCAATTCTTTCAATACAGCTTTCGAAACAGGTTTGAACAGAGGACTCGTATCGATACACTCATGGTCGTATCGATACGATTATGCTAAAACAAGTAAGTTAGTTATGGCAGTTGGGCCGTATCGATACTGGTCTTACTGTATCGATACGCCTGGCTCATTTCCAACAATTTCAGCTTTTAATTCTTTACAAAAAGTTCCAATAACTTAATTTAAGTCCAACTAGCTTTCATTACTTCAAATGGGTACAAGAGTTGAACAATTACATCATCTGATACAAAATTTCTGATCACCGGTGACTAATTCTGACTAGGCCGGTTTTTGGGATGTGATAACTCTCCCCCTTTAAGAAAATTCATCCTCGAATTTTCACTCTAGTTGAACAGATGTGGATATTGCTTTTGCATAGTCTCTTCTGGTTCCCACGTTGCTTCTTCAACTAAATGGCTTTTCCAAAGAACTTTCACCAAAGGCACAATCTTATTACGAAGCCTCTTGACTTCTCGTGCAAGGATTCGCACATGCTCTTCCTCGTATGTTAGATTTGACCGAATTTCCACAAACTCTGGCTCTATCACATGGGTAGGATCTGACCGGTACTTCCACATCATAAACATGTGGAAACATTGTGAATTCGACTTAACTCCTCGGGGAGAGCTAGTCGATAAACAACCAGTCTAACTTTCTCGATCACCTCAAACAGGCTAATGAAACGAGTGCTTAACTTCCCTTTTTTGCCTAATCGAAGGATCTTTTACCACAGAGACACCTTGAGGAAGGCTTTCTCACCAATGATATATCGAATGTCTGTCTGTTTCAGATCAACATAAGCTTTCTGTCGGTCAAATGCAACATTGAGCCAATCACGGATAATAGTCACCCTTTCTTCGGTTTCCCAGAGTAGGTTATGACCTAGCACCTTGCCTTCACCAAGCTCGGTCCAATAAAGAGGGGTTCTACATCTCCTTTCATAAAGAGCTTCATATGGGGCCATTTGGATTGAGGTTTGGTAACTGTTGTTGTACGTAAACTCGACTAAAGGTAGGGATTTCTCCCACGTGTTCCCAAAGTAAATTACACAGGCTTGGAGCATATCTTTCAGAATTTACAAGGAAGAATCAGAATTGGTAAGAAGCACTTTTATATATGAATCAAAAGAAGGGATAAGATTACTTGAATAACCCTTTCAGATTGGCCATCGGTTTGAGGATGGAAAGTAGTGCTTAGGTGCACTCGGGTTCGCAACGCCTCATGTAGGGTCTTCCAAAACCGAGCTACAAAACGTGGATCTTGATTAGAGATGATAGATACAGGAACTCTGTGCAGACGGATAACTTCACGAATGTACAATTCAGCAAGTTTGGGCAAGCTGAAGTCTATTCTCACCAGAATAAAGTGACCAGATTTTGTGAATCGGTCCATAATGACCAAAACAACATCATTCTTCTTTGGTGTCATCGGTAGACCACTTACGAAGTCCATCGTGATACACTCTCATTTCCACTATGGAAGCTCGATGGGTTGCAGGAGGGTAGTAGGTACCTTATACTCCGCTTTAACCCTTTGACAGGTCAAGCACCTAGCCACGGAGTCTGTGATTTCAATTTTCATACCGGACCACCAATACAATTCCTTTAGGTCTTTATACATCTTGATAGCTCCAAGATTGATAGAGAAAGGACTCGAATGAGCTTTACTTAGAATTTGGTTCCGAAGATCATCATCATCAGGAATACAGATACGGTTGCGAAAACACAATAAGACATCAAAATTCATAGCAAAGTCGGGATCAAGTTTATCTTTGATCTTTTCAATAAGAATTCGATACTCTTCATCAGATTCCTAGAGTGCTTTGATTCGAGATACAATGGTCGACTAAACTCTCAACTCAGCCAACAACTTGACATGCTTTTTAAGCCAGATATGTGCATTCAAACATCTCAGAGAGGGAGTAGGCTTCCGACTAAAGGCATCAGCTACGACATTGGCTTTACCGGGATGGTAGTTAATAACCAAGTCGTAGTCTTTCAAAAGCTCCATCCACCTTCATTGACGAAGATTCAATTCTTTTTGAGTCAATAGGTATTTTAGGCTCTTGTGATCAGCTTACAAATAACAGTTCTTGTTGCATGTCAAAAGTCCTATCGCAAATAGTGCAAGTGTACACGACGCAAGTAGTAAAGTGATACTTCGAGTATCGGATATCATCTCCATAGGGACTAGAAATAACCTTATCCTAGAATTGCTGCACAAGAGAGAATAAGAGTTTAAATTGATTGTAAAGTAATCTTGATAAACAACTAAAATAAAAGAGTAAATAATCAGGTTTAAGAAGTAGGCCAGTATTGATTTGCTCAGTAGTGCAGGTGTTGCACTGTAAGAGGAACTTCTATTCTCTGTCGTCGTCCCTGTCGCGACAGCACCTATCACGACAGAAGTGTGTTGATGTCGCGGCAGCGATCACACAACTCTGTACTTCAAGCTTGGCAAGAATCCCTGCTATGACTTGTCCTATCCCTAGGCCCAAGTTCTGTTGATGAGCACTTCTTAGATGATACCTCCCGACGCGAATCGAAGGTTGAACACCAATGTTGTCGAATTCTTCCTTAGCCACTTAACCTCGTACTTATCCCTAAGCCGAGATAGTTTAACCATAAACTGGAAACCACGTATTTATTCCGTTCGTATGCTTGACTCTCCCAATATCAAACAAATGGATAACCTCACAATGCTCTCCTGATACTCTTGCGAGATATGAAAAACCAGAATAAATAAACTTGAAGTTTTTATTGCTTAATAGAAAATTCCTAAAACAGTACAATCCTTGCAACTACTTCACAGAATCAACCCTTTGCCCTATGAGGAGTTTCGAACATGATGAAGTGGGGAAAACGACAAGGGTTTAGGGGAAGACGGCTAGGAATGAGATATCCTTCCCTAGGTCGAATTATATACCTTTATATAGGCCTTGGGTCCAAGTTTTCTACTATAGCAAGAATACAAGTTTAAACTAAAGTACAACTCTATTTAAGATTAAATATTATGAGTATATGCCTTTAACTCGTCCTCTTTTCTTGCTTTGGGTTTCTTCCTTGAACTTTGGGCTTGGCCTTCATTTTGCCTCTGGGCTCAGAAAAATATAGGAGTAGTTCACGACAGACCGACTTAAATTCCTTTATCTTTTGAGCTCCACTTCACTCTTTCACTCGCCAATGCTGTTGTCGTGGCTGCCACGGCAGCGTTTTCTCCTCGACTCAAGTCCTGTGTTCTAGCTCTGCTCCTTTGTTGCCCTGAGTCTGCCACAACAGATACCTGCAAAAGCGACCAAAATCAGTAACAACAATGCCATTTTATCTAATTGTGATGTATATGCAGAATTCTATCCTAAATGCAATGAATTATGCTTGAATGCAGCAGAAATATGGGTAAATGAGGGGTAAAATATAGAACTTTTATACACTCAGCACACCCCCAAACTCAAGTTATTGCTTGCCCTCAAGCAAATACTACCTAACTAAAAATAAAATCTTTTTTGGCTTGGCTTAATTCAGTGAACCTTTCATTACCTACCATACATTCCCTATCAAGAGCAATACCCTGTTGGGCGTTTCTGGATTTTTTCGGAACCATGCTATAGTTCTTGTGCAATGTGTGCAGGTTTTGTGAACAAATATGTGCCTAGACTCCTTTAGTTTACCAGAATAGTTATGTTTACAAACTTGAGTTTTATGCCAGTTCATTTTTTCTGGAGGCAATTCTTAGGCTCCTTTCGTTTTTTCTGACTCTTGATTTAACTGCATCTTTTATGGAGGCAATTCTTAGGCTCCTTTAGTTTTTTCTAACTTAAGCTCAAAGAGAAATCTCCCTAAAATCGGTGCAAGACAGTTTTGCAAGCAAATGAGTCTGAATATTTTTCTTTCTTTTATTTCTTTCCTAGAGCCAGTGATAGGCACCTCTAGGGGCAGTCTCAAGTGGGAAAACATTCCTATTCCAGTGCACTATAAAAGTCTAGATAACATAAGAGTCACAAAGAGTGTTCTACAGATCAGAATTATAGCAATGCTCTAAACAGTTCCTAAAATTTCCTAAAGGCACTGTCACGACAGAGTATGTCGCGGCAGGTAAGTTTAGTTCAAAGACTTAAGCCAAAATTTTGTTTTTATTTTCATTTTTTGAACATAAAAATAAACTAATTGTAAAACCTATGTTTGATTTTGATATAATTAAATCTTTAAGGATCAATTTGAAAAACTTAAAATTGTTTTATAAGTCCCTTAATAAGTTTTAAATCACCAACACTTTAAAACTGATTTGAAAAACTCAAACTCAAAATATTTTCTAAGTGTTCCAAGGCCAAACTATTGAAAATCGTCCAGGTGTATCGATACGCTTCTAGCCGTATCGATACCTTTTTTACAAAGTTGGCTACTGCCGGAACTCGTATCGAAACATACTCAAGCTGTATCGATACGCTCCTTCGTAAAAGTCTAAAGAGTTTGAATGGCGTACCGATACGGCTCCACCCGTATTGATACAGTTTCAATGAATTTTAAATTCAAGTCGGTTTTAATATTTTTTACCGTTGGAGTCAGTTGGTTAGGTAACTAAATTTTAAAATGGTCGTTGACCCGTATCGATACGGTAAACCCTCGTATCGAAACGGATTTCGACAGTGAGTTAAATTGAGAAAAAGGTATCGATACGGCCTTAGCCGTTTCGATACCTCGTACCGATACGCTTACGTGCGTTTTGATACCCCTTATTTATTGCACACAACGACTCTTTCTTTTATGAGACAGGTATCAATACGGCTCCCCGAGTACCGATACGGGTAGCTGCAGAAGTGCATTTATGGTGGTAAGAGAGGGTTCCAACGGCTCTATTCAAGTTCATAACCACCCAAACGGCTAGAATTAATAGAAGAGGTATAAAATGAAGCCCTTTGAAGGTCAGCAACAACTATTCAACCCACAAGCATCATCAAAGCAAAAATCCAAACCCTTGAGCTATTCAAAGTCAAATTCTTGTACCCAACTCTAGTGTCTTTCAATTATCAAATTGTATTGTGAGTTTGAGGTTATTGAAATTGTAATTGGGTAGACAAATTATCCTTTGAGAGGAATCATTTGAGTTTACCACAACTTGTCTTTGTATTTGAGTGGATTAAGCTTTGGGTAGAAAGCTTAATCGAATTTGTAAGGTTACCTCCTAATCCAAGAAAAGGGGAAGAATTCAAGTAGTGAATTTGTTTAAAATCCTTAGTGGGAACTAAGGTAGTGGATGTAGAGTTCATTTGGAGAACTTGAACCACTATAACTACTTGTGTCAATTTTATTTTTCACTCATTCCTTCCCACCAAAATTTTAATTGCCAATTCACCCCCTCTTGGTCATATGCAATTGTTTGATCAACTCAACAATTGGTATCAGAGCTACACTCATTGGAAGGATTACAACCCTTTTGAGTCGATTCTAGGAGAGTTTGATCAACAACAAGTCAAGCAATGGCATCCACCTCCAACTATGAGTCCCAATCCACCACCAAGCCACCATTCTTCAATGGGGACAACTACCCATATTGGAAGAATAGGATGAGGCTTTTCATCAAGTCTACCGACTACATGGTGTGGGATTGGTTGAAGAAGGTCCATACATTCCCATGAAGAGAGATGGAGAAAGACTCGTCCCAAAGGTAAAAGCCGAAATGACGGATGATGAAAGAAGAAGGATGCAAGTGAATGACAAAGCTCTTCATGTTATATTTTGTGCACTTGGTCCGGATATCTACTCCAAGGTGTCTTCAATCGAAAATGCCAAGGAGGTTTGGGATACCCTCGAGACAACATATGAGGGAACTAATGATGTCAAGGAGACAAAGATTGGTCTACTCAATCTAAGCTATGAGAACTTCAAGATGGATCCCGATGAAAGTGTCTCCAAGATGTTTGATCGATTCTCGGTCATTTTCAACGGATTGAAGGGATTCGACGAGATCATTCCCGAAGACAAGCTAGTGAGAAAATTGTTGTACTCTCTTCCAGAGTCATGGGATGGCAAGAGAACGACCATTATTGAAGCTAGAGATTTGAAGACTCTCAAGCTTGATGCTCTTGTTGGATCTCTACTCACCCATGAGATTATGAGGAAGGGAAGAGAACAAGAGAAGAAAATAGTTGAGAAGAAGGAGGTTGAGAAGAAGAAAGTGGGAATCGCACTAAAAGCTTCACATTAAGAAAGCGATTCTAGTGAGGATGAAGATGAGGAGATAGCTATGTTGGCCAAACGGTTTACTCGGTTCATGAAGTCAAATTGTGGAAGAAAATTAATTAGAAATGGAGACTTCAAGAGTAAAAGCAAGGAAGAGGAGAAGGACCAAATCACTTGTTATGAATGCAAGAAACCGGGTCACATCCGTTCCGAATGTCCTCAATTGAAAAAGAAAAGCTTTGGGAAGAAGAACAAGCTCAAAGCACAAATAGCTACTTGGAGTGACGATGAGTCATCCGAGGAAGAGGAGGAAGTGGCCAATCTATGTCTCATGACCATTGATGATGAACCAAAGGTAAACTCTAACTTATCCAATTTCGATTTTACTTTTGATGAACTTCAAGATGCTTATGATGAATTGCAAGAGGTGTATGATGAGTTAGTAGGAAAATACAAAGAATCCATTTTGAAAAACAAGAAAACTATTTCCGATTTGAAAAATCAAAATGAGACATTTTCTAAAGCTAACTCCTAATTGGAAAAGAAGGTTTTGTTTTTAGTAAATCTTTCAAATGATCTTAAAACAAAAAATCTTGAACTTGAAAAACTTCTTTCCGATTTTCAAGATTATCACACAAAGGAAGTGGATAATCTTAAAACATCTATTGCTATTGGGAAAAACAATTTTGAAAAAGGAAATCATTCTAAATCCCAATATGTAAAAAGAAAACCTTTTATTCCTAAACAAAGAAATTTTAATAAGCAATATAGAGGTCAAAGAGTTAGGAGTGTTTGGGTTCCTAAGGAACTCATTATTTCTAATGATATGAATGCTATTGCTTCTTGGATTCCTAAGGGAACCAAAATGTTGAAGGCTAACACTCATGGACCTAAAATGATTTGGGTACAAAAAACCAATGCCTAATTTCTTTGTTTGTAGGGGGAGCATTGCTACAAGGCTAAAACTTCAAGCAAAAATTCTTGGTACCTTGATAGTGGATGCTCAAGACACATGACCGGTGACAAGAGTAGATTTGTGGAACTAAAGCCAAAAGGTGGTGGAGTGGTAACTTTCGGTGACAACTCCAAAGGCCACATTGAAGGAATAGGCTCCATTGGTAATCACTCTTCTATTTTCATTGAAAATGTTTTGTATGTCAACGGTCTTAAGCATAACTTGTTGAGTATTAGTCAATTGTGTGACAAGGGTTTTAATGTTATATTTGATAAAAGTGGTTGCAAAATTGTAAACATTAAAACAAATCAACTAATGCTCATTGGTCATCACATAGGGAACATTTACATGGTGCATCTAGATGAAATTCATTCATTCCATACATGCTTAGTTTCACATGATGAACATGACTCATGGCTTTGGCATAGAAAATTAGGACACACTAGCATGAGTGTCTTAGAAAAAATAATTTCCCTTAATCTAGTTAGAGGTTTACCCAAACTTAAATTTTCTAATGATAAAATTTGTGATACATGTTCAAAGGGTAAACAACATAGAACTTCTTTTAAATCCATAAATGATGTCTCTACTAGTAGATGTTTACAATTGATTCATATGGATCTTTTTGGGCCTATTAGAACAATGAGCTTGGGTGGAAAATCATATGCTTTTGTGCTTGTAGATGACTTTTCTAGGTTTACTTGGGTTCTATTCTTAAGTACAAAGGATGAGGCTTTAGAAAAATTCATCACATTTTCTAAAATAACTCAAAATGATCTTGAACTTAAAATTTCTCACATTAGAAGTGATCATGGAACAGACTTTCAAAATCTAGGTTTCGATGAGTTTTTAAATGAAAATGGGATTAGCCACAATTTTTCCGCACCTCGCACTCCTCAACAAAATGGGGTAGTTGAGAGGAAAAATCGAACTTTAGAAGAAATGGCTAGAACCATGCTTTGCGAAAATAATTTACCTAAATATTTTTGGGCGGAAGCCACAAATACCGCTTGCTATATTATAAATCGAGTAATGATTAGGCCAATTTTGAAGAAAACACCTTATGAGATTTTAAAATTTAAGAGGCCTAACATTAGCTATTTTCATCCTTTTGGTTGCAAGTGTTTTGTTTTGAATAATGGTAAAGAAAACTTAGGTAAATTTGATGCTAAAAGTGATGAAGCTATTTTCTTAGGGTACTCTTTAAACTCTAAAGCCTATCGTGTATTTAATAAAAGAACTCTAGTAGTTGAAGAGTCTATACATGTTGTTTTCGATGATAACCTCCTTCCGAGGAAGGAATCTTGTGATGATGATGATGTAGGAATCCTTGATGCCATTGATGGAGGACAAACGTCAAAGGTGGATGAGGTTCCAACTAAAGATGAGGATACACAAGATCCACCTCTTGAAGCCTTGAAGGACTTGGCTCTTGAGGAAAGGGAAGTGTCTTACCCAAGGGAGTTAAACTATGTCAAAGGTGGTGAAATCTTGGGTGATCCATCCAAGGGGGTAACTACTAGATCCTCTCTCAAATTAATGAATCATGTTGCATTTCTTTCATGCATTGAGCCTAAAAATATTAAAGAAGCTTTAAAAGATGATTTTTGGATTTTGGCCATGCAAGAGGAATTAAATCAATTTGAGAGAAGTAGAGTTTGGACATTAGTTGAAAGGCTTAATAATCAATCTACTATAGGTACAAAATGGGTTTTTAGGAATAAATTAGATGAAAGTGGTAATATAGTGAGAAACAAGGCTAGGCTTGTTTCTCAAAGCTATACACAAGAAGAGGGAATTGATTTTGATGAGACTTATGCACCCGTAGCTAGGATGGAAGCCATTAGGATGTTGCTTGCATTTGCATGTTATCATAATTTTAAGCTTTTTCAAATGGATGTAAAAAGTGCCTTTTTAAATGGTTTTATAAATGAAGAGGTGTATGTTGAACAACCACCGGGTTTTGAGGATTCAAAATTTCCAAACCATGTGTTTAAACTTACAAAAGCTCTATATGGTTTAAAACAAGCTCTTAGAGCTTGATATGAGAGACTTTCAAATTTCTTAATTGAAAAAGGGTTTTGAAAAGGGAAGGGTGGATACAACACTCTTCATAAAAAGATATAACAATGACATCTTAGTAGTTCAAATTTATGTTGATGATATCATTTTTGGTTCTACTAATGAGTGTTATTGTAAAGAATTTTCTAAGCTAATGCAAGATGAGTTCGAGATGAGAATGATGGGGGAGCTCTCATTCTTTTTGGGACTCTAAATCAAACAAAGGAAAGATGGCACCTTCATAAATCAAGCTAAGTACGTGAATGATATGCTCAAAAAGTTTGGCTTGGAGAATGCAAAGCCTCAAGCCACTCCTATGAGTTCTTCCATAAAGCTTGACAAAGATGAAAGAGGTAAGTGTGTTGATTCTAAGCTTTATAGATCTATGATAGGTTCTTTGCTTTACCTTACCGCAAGTAGACCGGATATTATGTTTAGTGTTTGCTTGTGTGCTAGGTTTCAAGCTAGTCCTAGAGAATCACACTTAGTTGCCATTAAGAGAATTTTTAGATACCTTAGAGACACACCTACTTTAGGCCTTTGGTATCCTAAAGATTCTTCCTTTAGCCTTCATGCTTATTCGGATGCGGATTATGGGGGATGTAAGATAGATAGGAAAAGTACTTCCGGGACATGCCAATTCTTAGGTAGTATGCTCGTATCTTGGTTCTTTAAGAAACAAAATAGTGTAGCCTTATCTACCACCGAAGCGGAGTACATATCCTTAGGGAGTTGTTGTGCTCAAGTCCTTTGGATGAAGCAAGAACTCTTAGATTATGGTGTTAAAGTAGAAACCATACCCCTTAAGTGTGACAACACTAGTGCCATTTGTCTCACTAAGAACCCCATCCAACACTCTAGAACTAAACACATAGAAATTCGACATCATTTCATTAGAGATCATGTTTTGAAAAATGATGTTGTTATAGAATATGTTGACACCTTGAACCAATTAGCGGATATATTTACAAAACCTTTAGATAAAGAGCGTTTTTGGTCCCTTAGGAGAGAGTTAGGTCTAGCTAGCCTATCTTGACCTTTTAGGACCTCTTTGTGCTTAAAATTGCTTGATTTTGTGAAATTGCATGTTTTATGTGTTGTAATTCTTGAAAATATCCATGCCTATAGTTAGGGGGAGTATGATTCTTTTAAAATATGTTTAGAACTGTTCATTCATCATTTGCATACCTTTAGGAGATGTTAAAATCGAGCCTATGGTTGTTCTTAGGCCTAAAGATGCATTTCTGGGCATAGGGTATCGATACGGTTCTACGCGTATCGATACGTGTTCTTTATTCAGATTCACAGGCTTCTTTTGCCTTAAACGGGTATCGATACGGTTAAACCCGTATCGATACGAGCTTCAAATTGTTTCGATACGGATCTCATCCGTTTCGATACGATTCTCCAACGGGCATTTTTACGGAAATGACGTTTCTACCCCCATATCGATAAACCCTCAGGCGTATCGATACTCGATTGCGCAGACATCTTTTAATTTGGCATTTAAAGTCTTAAACTTTACCAAAATTAAAATTCTTCAAACCCTAAAAACCCTAGCCGTTTTTGCCTATAAAAGGGCTCTTCCTCTCTCATATTTTCACACCACAACTCAAAATCTAAAAGAGTTTTTCTATCAAGCAAAGCTTTAAGCTCCTTCTCATCAAAATTGTGCTAGAATTTTCTTCAATCTCTCAAGTTTCTATCAAGGTAAAATTTCTTTTTTTTTTCATTTTTTTGTTTTTATGATTCATCTTTTTAACAAAACTTTTGTTCTTCAAAATTTCTTTTTCTTCAAATTTTATTTTTTTAAATTTTTTTTTTACCTTGGTTCTTAACTAAATTGAAGAAATCTATATGCATGATTTTTCTTTTAGAACATGGCACCAAAGGAATCGAGGAAGCGATCAAGGGTTTCTCAAACCGGTGAATCATCCAATCTTGGAATGGTTGCACGTCTGAACTACACTTCGGTCTATGAACAATCCTTTGAAAGTCCCGCGGGTCTCGCATATTTTCGTCAATTCGAGAATTACAAGATTCGTGCGAAAAGGGTAATATCCATTCCTTTTCTCAACTCGGAGCGCTTTAAATTTGAATATCTTCCTTTGCTCCATCGTTGGAATTTCATGGATTTTCTCTTTATTCTCGGTTTTTATTATCGTCTTTTAGTTTTGATTTTCTACACTAATGCCAAATGTATTTCTCGCAATGGGGTTGTTACCGCCATTAGTTCTTATCTCATGGGAAAGAAAATCATCCTTGATGTCAAATCCATTTGTGAAGTTTTTAATTTAGAGGATGAAGGCCTTGGTGATGAGGATGCTTTGGGGCATGTTCTTAGTGGCTCCGTAACCGCCCTAAACGCTCAAGACCGGATCCTCCATTTGATGGTGTCTTGGTGGTTTAGGCCCTCCGGAGGAAAATACTCTACCATCCGTCAAGTGGATGATTTTTGGATCCGTTGCTTCCGTGAGCGAAAGCGCCCAAATCTTGCTCAAATCATATTCGGGGAAATCGTCTATCTTGTGCAAAATCGTCACACCACTCTCGTCACCTCCGTTACATATGATACGGCCTTAAGTTATTTCTTTATGAAAAAGGATATTGATTGCTCTTTTGACTACCCAACTCCCCTCACTGATCCCATCGATGAACGATCTCTTGCACGGGGAAAGTTCCATTATTTTAATGGTGAATGGGTACGTCTTGCCGAGCTACCACTCGAGGCCGCCGCCGTATCTGAAGAACCTCAAGGTAATCAAGCTCCTCAAGCTCCTCAACCCTCCATGGATGCTCTCATGACATTCCTCAATGAGCAATTTACCGGGTTGCGCACGGACATGGGAAATCGTCTTACCGCCCTTGAAACAACTTTTGATACAAGGATGACGAGCATGGAGAATCGCCTCACAACTCTTGAAAGCGGTCATAATTCTTTGAATATTTCTTTTTCCGCTTTCCATGATGAGTGGCGCAATAGCATGAGGGATAATGATCCAATGGGAGTTGATGATGAAGATGATGAAGACAACGAAGATGATGCCTAGACGATTCTTCTTGCATCTCATGCATCTCATTTAGGAGTTTCTATTTTATGCATCTTTGATTTATGTTGTTAGGACTAAGTTTGCTTTATTATTAAACCTATGTTTTGATTTCATGTTTTTGTTGGATTTTTAAGTTTGATGCTATGATTAATAATATTAATGTTGCTTATTTATATCTTTTCCTATGTTATGCACCTATATCTTGTCTCAATATTTTTGATCTAACAAAAAGGGGGAGAGAAACTAGCTCACAAACACTTTAAAAATTTTGATTTCAACTTAAAAGTTACCTAGCTTATATTAAGGGGGAGTTAACTTTGTAAAGTGTTTCAAAGTGTAAAAAATTTTAAGTTTTAGTTTTGTTATATCAAAAAGGGGGAGATTGTAAAACCTATGTTTGATTTTGATATAATTAAATCTTTAAGGATCAATTTGAAAAACTTAAAATTGTTTTACAAGTCCCTTAATAAGTTTTAAATCACCAAAACATTAAAACTGATTTGAAAAACTCAAACTCAAAATATTTTCTAAGTGTTCCAAGGCCAAACTATTGAAAATCGTCTAGGTGTATCGATACGCTTCTAGCCGTATCGATACCTTTTTTACAAAGTTGGCTACTGCTGGAACTCGTATCGAAACAGACTCAAGCTGTATCGATACGCTCCTTCGTAAAAGTCTAAAGAGTTTGAATGGCGTACCGATACGGCTCCACCCGTATCGATACGATTTCAATGAATTTTAAATTCAAGTCGGTTTTAATATTTTGACCGTTGGAGTCAGTTGGTTAGGTAACCAAATTTTAAAATGGTCGTTGACCCGTATCGATACGGTAAACCCTCGTATCGAAACGAATTTCGACAGTGAGTTAAGTTGAGAAAAAGGTATCGATACGACCTTAGCCGTTTCGATACCCCGTACCGATACGCTTACGTACGTTTCGATACCCCTTATTTATTACACACAACAGATCTTTCTTTTCTGAGACAAGTATCGATACGGCTCCCTGAGTACCGATACGGGTAGCTGCAGAAGTGCATTTATGGTGGTAAGAGAGGGTTCCAACGGCTCTATTCAAGTTCCCAACCACCCAAACGGCTAGAATTAATAGAAGAGGTATAAAATGAAGCCCTTTGAAGGTCAGCAACAACTATTCAACCCACAAGTATCATCAAAGCAAAAATCCAATCCCTTGAGCTATTCAAAGTCAAATTCTTGTACCCAACTCTAGTGTCTTTCAATTGTCAAATTGTATTGTGAGTTTGGGGTTATTGAAATTGTAATTGGGTAGACAAATTATCCTTTGAGAGGAATCATTTGAGTTTACCACAACTTGTCTTTGTATTTGAGTGGATTAAGCTTTGGGTAGAAAGCTTAATCGAATTTGTAAGGTTACCTCCTAATCCAAGAAAAGGGGAAGAATTCAATTAGTGAATTTGTTGAAAATCCTTAGTGGGAACTAAGGTAGTGGATGTAGAGTTCATTTGGAGAACTTGAACCACTATAACTACTTGTGTCAATTTTATTTTTCACTCATTCCTTCCCACCAAAATTTTAATTGCCAATTCACCCCCTCTTGGCCATTTGCAATTGTTCGATCAACTCAACACTAATAATTAGACACAAATTAAGACACAACTAATAACTTCATTAATGGAGGGATGCCACCCCCAAACTCGAGGGTTACATTGCCCTCAATGCATGACAGAATGAAAAATAAAAAACAGAAAATCAAATACATCACAAAATAGATATAACAACAAAGACAACAAAATATAAGAAAGAAACTTAATTTGAGGAGCTGCCACTGCTGATTTGGAGCTGCCGGCGGGCAGTGACTTTCATGGCAGGGGTTGGCAGGTTGCTGGGGGAGGCAGATGCTATCTTCTTCTTTGCATCTCGAGGTGGCTGGACACGTGTTGATGAGATGCCTGGGGGCTGGTCCAGGACCTCTATATCATCATCGGAGCTGCTGCTGCTGCCGACAGATCTGCCTTGGCTGGGTCCTTCGACAGTCTCATTGAGCTTCTTCCTTTTCATCGAAGGGTAGTCCTTTGAGATGTCTCGTGCTACAGAGGGCTCAGAGTCAGAATCCTGCCAGACTGAAGAGGAGGAGAACCCTTAAAAGTACTTGGGGTCGATCTCCGGTAGGGGGTCCTTCCTCTTTTCGCCTCTAGCAGTGGCGGATTGTCTGCCGCCTTCGCCTGTCGTGGCAGGTGTAGGTATGGAGGCAGCAGATAGAGTTCTGGGGCTCGCAGCAGAAGTGGGGGCAGCAAAGAAATGTTTTGGGAAGGAGGGGAATTGCACATGGGTAAAATGTAAATCATTATGAATGAAATTTACCGTTGCAGTTGTGAAGTCCCTCATAAAGCCCATTAGTCCGAGCTGACGTTCCTCCATCCTTTTCAGTATCGTCAGAATCTGGCTGGAGGTTGCTGCTGGATGTGTTGCTTCCATCTACTGTGGGTCTGCTGCGACAGGTTCTTAAGAGCTAGGGCCTGCCGTCGGCTCTATCGTGGCAGATGGGTTGATGTACGACAGAGGGGTGTCAACTTTCAACTCCATTAGACTGAAAATGTTCCGCTGCATCCACCCTTTTCCTTGTACCTTGACATCTTCCTCAATTTCCGGTACATTGTTGCCCCGACAGATGGTAGTGATGAGGTAGAGGAAACGAGGGGACCCAACGGTCGGAGAGCACATTCGAGGATTCTTTCTCGGATGTAGCGGCCGACATTAATTTGCCTCTCGTTTAAAATAGAATAGACAAGGGCTAACCTCGGTCTGTCGACAGTGCTGTTGTAGGAGGATGGCATGATGCGCTTCTTGACAAAGTGGTTCCACAGTTTGGCTTGTGGAGTCAGCTGGGTCCTCCTCACGGTCCATTGGTGTTTAGGGTCATTGTTCCACTTCGTTCCTTCTTCTGTAACCTCTGCCATGACAACGTCATAGTTTGTCGGCGACAAACTATTCATAAACCTTCTGTGGGAGTCCTCCTTCTTGCCCACGTACAACCCATATAGTGTGTTGATGTATTCAGGCTCGAGAGAGATTTGCTTGCCTCGAACGATTACTATCATGGCATCCTCACTATCGACAGCAGCGTAGAACTCTCGTACAAGGGTTATATTCATCTCTTCGGGTTGGGCTGCATATCTCTGCCACTTGAGGGCTTGAATTTTCTTGGCTATGAAACTTTCTAGCCCTAAGTCTCCCGTTGGTTGTGTGTAGATGAACCCTCGTTCCTCCCACATATCCCTCTTTTGGAAGGAACTGTAGTACCTTTTGGCAGATTCAGTGGAAGCGAACCGGTTGGGAATGGCATTGTGACTTGGGGTGGACACTGCCGTGGCAAAAGTTGAGGCAGCGCTGCGGTGGGTATGTCTGCTAGCCATTGCAAGGACTATAGAAAAATGAAAAGAATTTTTTTTGAGATCTAAAATAGAGGAAGCAGGTTGAGAGAATGAGAATGAGATGAAAAATGAATAGTAAGTGGGGGTTTATATAGAATGGGAATTTTCTACCCGTTGGGTCTGTAACGGCAGGCGCGAATAACGGGGCCAACTGTTATGCGGTTTTTGACGTATCTGTCATGCGTTGCTGTGTCTGCTGCGCATCTGTTATGCGTTTGCGTGTCTGTCGCGACGGCTCCGTGACAGGCTGTCTTCTTCGCATCTGCCGTGACAGCTGGTGACAGGTTGTGACGACAGACTCGTCCGTTGGGCTTTTTGAGCTGCTGTGAATGCGGTGGGCTGGTTCATTCCTTCTCTTTGCTTTGCTTTCGTTATTTCTTAAAAATAATTAAATAAATAAACTAAATTAAAATCTTGGTTCCTAAAATAAATAAAAATCTTAATTCATAATAAATAAATAAATAAAATAAAAACTAAGTTAAATTAGGGATGCCTGGAGGGGCATCTCCTAAAGTAACTACTTCCTGCATCCTTGGGGCTTCAATCCCCTGATAATGCTTGAGTGTCTGTCCATTGACCTTGAACTGGTGCCCATCCTTTAGGGTTTTAATTGTAATGGCACCATGGGGGAAAACTTGGACAACTTGGAAAGGACCAGACCACCTAGATTTAAGCTTTCCTGGAAAAAGCTTTAACCTGGAGTTGAACAACAACACCTGCTGCCCAGGGCATAACTGTTGTGGCAGCAGCTTCCTGTCGTGCCACTTCTTGGTTTTGTCCTTGTAGATCTTTACATTGTCGTAGGCCATTGCTCGAATTTCTTCAATTTCATTCATGTCCAGTAGCCTTTTCTGTCCTGCCTTATCCCAGTCCATATTTACTGCCTTTATAGCCTAGTAAGCTCTGTGTTCTATCTCAACAGGTAAATGACAGGTTTTCCCATAGATGAGTCTATAGGGTGACATCCCCAATGGTGTTTTGAACGCTGTTCTATAAGCCCATAGTGCATCATTGAGATGTAGAGACCAATCCTTTCGAGTGGGTTTAACCATCTTCTTAAGTATGTTCTTTACTTCTCTGTTGGATATCTCGGCTTGCCCATTGGTTTGAGGGTGGTATGTTGTTGCAATCCGGTGCTTTACTCCATATTTTCTCAAGGCAGTAGCAATTACCCTGTTATCGAAATGTCTCCCCTCATCACTAATTATCGCCCTTGGGATGCCAAATCTGGAGAAGATGTTCTTGTGAAGAAATCTTTGAATAGTCTTGGCATCATTCTTCTGAGTGGCAATCGCTTCTACCCACTTTGACACATAATCCACTGCCAGTAGGATGTACAGGTTCCCACAAGATGCTGGGAATGGTCCAATGAAGTTAATTCCCCATACATCAAAGATTTCGACCTCTAATATGTTCTGCAGTGGCATCTCATGCCTTCCTGATATGTTCCCAGTCCTTTGGCACTTGTCACAGCCTTTGTAGAAGACTTGTGCATCCTTGAATAGTGTGGGCCAATAGAGACCAGATTGTAAAACCTTGGCAGCTGTTTTGTTTCCACCTAGGTGTCCTTCATAAGGGGAAGCATGGTAGTGGTGAAGCACAGCTTCCTGTTCGTCCTGTGGTACGCATCTCCTGATAATCTGATCTGCACAGTGTTTGAAAATAAGAGGTTCATCCCAATAATAATGTTTTGCATCATTTTGGAAACTCTTCCTTGCTTTGTAATTAAGATCAGGAGGTAGTACCCCGCTAACAATGTAATTAACAAAATCATCGTACCAAGGGGTTTCAGAAAGCTTACTTGCCGCCATGGCTGTCGCGGCAGTGCTGGTGTCAACAAACAAGTGCTCATCTGGGAAGGTCTCCAATATGTTGGTCATGTCTGTGGATTGACTTCTTCCCATTTCTAGCCTCGACAAGTGGTCTGCTACTTTGTTCTTTGTTCCCTTTTTATCCTTGATATCAATGTCAAATTCTTGCAGCAGCAGAATCCAACGTATCAATCTAGGTTTCACATCCTTTTTCATGAACAGATACTTTAGTGCTGAATGGTCTGTATGGACCACCACCTTTGTTCCAAGTATGTACGGACAAAACTTGTCGATTGAGAACACCACTGCTAACAGTTCCTTCTCTGTCGTGGTGTAGTTGACTTGGGCATCATTCAGTGTTTTGCTGGCATAGTAAATTACGTGGAAGAGCTTATCCTTCCTCTGCCCTAGTGCTACCCCGACAACGTAGTCACTGGCATCACACATTATATCAAATGGAAAACTCCAGTCTGGTGACTGTACAATCGGAGCTGTTACCAGCTTCTCCTTCAGAATTCTGAATCTCTCAGTACATTCAGCATTAAAATCAAAGGGTCAGTTCTACTCCAATAGGTGGCATAAGGGTTTGGTAATCTTCGAGAAATTTGCGATAAATCGTCGATAAAACCCGACATGCCCTAAGAAACTTCGGATCCCCTTGACTGTTGTGGGTGGCGGCAGCCTTTTTATGACCTCTATTTTGGCTCTGTCCACTTCTATGCCGCGACAACTCACCTTGTGGCCTAGCACTATACCTTCATCCACCATGAAGTGGCACTTTTCCCAGTTCAAAACCAAGTTCGCCTCTTCGCATCTTTCAAGAACCTTCTGCAAGTTGCCTAAACAACCTTCAAAACTGTCTCCAAGGATGAAAAAGTCGTCCATGAAATTCTCTAGGAAATCTTCCACCATGTCGGAGAATATTGCCATCATGCACCTTTGGAAGGTCGCTGGTGCATTGCAGAGCCCAAATGGCATTCTCCGAAAGGCATAGGTGTCGTACGAACATGTGAAGGTAGTTTTCTCTTGGTCCTCCGGTGCAATTGCTATCTGATTATAATCTGAGTAACCATCAAGAAAACAGTAGTAAAGTTTCCTCGCTAATCTATCAAGCATTTGATCAATAAAAGGTAAGGGGAAATGGTCTTTCCGAGTTGCTTTATTAAGCTTCTGGTAATCCATACAAACCCTCCAATCGGTCATAGTCCTGGTTGGGATTAGTTCGTTTTCTTTGTTGCTTACCACGGTTATGCCTCCCTTTTTGGGCACACACTGCACTGGGCTCACCCACTTGCTATCCGAGATGGCGTATATGATTCCGGCATCGAGCCATTTGATAATCTCTTTCCTCACCACTTCTCGCATAGCCTCATTCAAACGTCTCTGGGCATCAATAGTCGACTTATAATCATCCTCCAAGAGAATCTTGTGCATGCATAATGCCGGACTGATGCCTTGGATATCGGCTATAGTCCATGCAATGGCCTTCTTATGCTACTGTAGCATTCAGATTAGCTGCTGTTCCTGTTCCTGCATTAACTTGGAAGAGATGATTATGGGCAACATATCATTTAAACCAAGAAAGACATATTTAAGCTGCCCTGACAGGGGCTTAAGATCTAGAACAAGTGGCTTTTCAATCGAAGGCTTCTAGATTATATGTTCATTCGAGGTAAAATTAAGAGGCTCGAAGAACTTACCTGGACGAGTGCCTATCCAATTTACCTCCTCAAGACCTTCAGTGTCGGATGTTTCTGAGTCAGAGGAGTCACTGTCGTCATTGCTGTCGTGAAAGTCTTCAAGGTGACTGCTGTGGCAGTGACCAATCTTTTTGTCGTGGCAGCTTGACCTGATGCAGGGTTGGTCAAGGATTACTTTAGAGATTGCCTTGCACTCTTCTTTTGGATCAGCATGTTTTATTGCGTGGAGAACATTGAGTTTGATTTCTTGATCATTTACTCACAAGGTCAGTTCTCCTTTCTCCACATCGATCATAGTTCTGCCTGTGGCTAGGAAGGGTTACCCCAGGATGATCGGTGCGTTTTCATCTGCTTCACAGTCTAAAACAAGAAAGTCAGCAGGGAAAATAAATTTATCCACTCTTACCAGAATATCTTCGATCTTCCCTTCTGGTTGTACGTAAGAGCGGTCTGCCAGCTGCGGCATGACTGCCGTGGGCCTTTCTCGTCCAATACCTAATTTCTGAAACACAGATTTGGGCATTATATTTATGCTAGCACCAAGATCACAAAGTGCCTTACTCACGAACTTGTCGCCAATTATGCACAGTATGATGAAGCTCCCAGGATCCTTCTTCTTTTAGGGTGGATGCTTATGCAGGATTGTCATGCATCCTTCTGTCATCTTCACCGTCTCGAATTCCCCAAGCTTGAACCTCTTTGACATGGCGTCCTTGAGAAATTTCGCATAACTGGGCATCTGCTTGATGACCTCTAACATCAGTATGTTAATGTGTACCTGCTTAAAAATATCATAGATCTTCTTGAGCTGGTACTCATGTTCTTGTTTCTGTAACCGCTGTGGAAAAGGAGGTGGAAGACGGTAATCTTCAAGACGTCCTTCACATGGTATTAAGATCTAAGGAGGTTTAGGTTCTTCAGGATCCTCTCTTTGCTCGTCTGTCCCTTCTGCTGTTGCGACAGGAGTGTCGACATCAGGTTGTTCTTCACCTGTCGGGGCAGTGTTCACGGCAGGTGTATCTAGGGTCGGTTCCTCACTTGGTATGTTCTTCATCTCCGGCCCTTGTAACTGTTTCCCACTCCTAGCTGTGACTACTTTACACTGCTCATGTGTGGGTTTTCTAGTGACCTCAGTATCACTAGGGAATCCTCCGTTCTTCCTTGGCTTGATATGCTGGGAAACTTGGCCCATATGTGTCTCCAGAGATTTCAGGGTAACCTCATGGTTTGTCACCCTCATCTCTGTCTTGTCCATAAACAATTCAGTTTTCTTGACAAAGTGGTCCATGTTTGCCATGTAAGCTCATGTCTATGACATAAATGTTGCTAATGTCTGTTCCAGTATACTAGGTGCGACTTCCGACTACTGTTGCGACTGCTGCTGTTGCTACTGTCGCGACAGGATTCTGGGTACTCCTTGGTTTTGGTTGTTTTGCATTGGAGGATTCAGTGCATTGTTCGGATTGCTCCAGGAAAACTTAGGATCTTTCCTCCAGTTGGGATTGTAATTGTTGGAATCATAGTTTCTCGGCTTGTTATAATTTCCAACATACATCCCTTCTTCTAACTGTAAAGGGCAGTCTTCTAAACTGTGATTCCCAATACAGGTCTCACATACCTCTTCTACAGAATATACGGCTTTAGAATCTTTTCACTGCAGATTTCCACCACCTTTATGAGGTATGCAACCTGTGATTTCAGGGAATTGTCAGCTTCATAATCCTTTACAGTTATCCCTTGTTTGCCCCCTCTCCTAGCTGTAGGAAATTGCTCATCATTCTTTTCTAGGTTTTTCAACACTATCATTGCCTCGTCTGGTTCCTTATCCAGTAATAGCCCACTTGCTGCTGAATCTATTCTCAGACTAGTATGTGTATTGGCAACATTGTAGAATTTAACGACCTGATTCCATACGGGGAATCCATGCATCGGGCAGTTCCGAAGAAGAGTTGTAAATCTGTCCCATGCCTTGTGTATTGGTTCGTCATCTTCCTATTGAAAAGTAGCAATTTTGTTACGCAATCTCTTAGATAAATGAGAAGGATTAAAACGAGATAAGAATTCACGAGAGAGATCTGCCCAAGTTCGTATTGAACCCGGTGTTAATTTATTCCACCAAGTTTTAGCTCTGTCTCTCAATGAATGAGGAAATAACCGGAGCCTCAGTACTTCCGGATTGATTCTTTGCAGTCTAAACGATCCACAGATTTCTTGGAACGTTTTAAGATGTTCCCTAGCATCCTCAGTTGCAGAACCACTAAATTGGCCAACGAAATTTATCATGCTAAACATAACAAGTTTCAGCTTGAAGTTCTCAGCTTCCACGTTTGGCAGGGTGGTTTCTAGTTCAACATGGTCACTGACCATGTAGTCGCGGCAGGACTGCCATGCAGCAGCGGGCCTGTCATTCCAGACATCTTGGGGATGATCGTCAATAACCCCCTGGTTATTGTTGTGTGGGTCATTTACCCCGTCGTTCTGCCTTCCGTTCACCATTGCTGCTAGTTGCTCCTCAAGATAGTTGTTTCTTGCTATCAAGAGTCGGGCTTGGTTCCTGAGTTGATACGTGCGTTCGATTTCAGGGTCTAGTTCGTACTCAGGTTCTTTGCCTCGTCTAGATCTGCGCATAAGCAAACAGAAAACCTTGTGAAAAGCACAGGGTAAATAATACCACTAAAAACAGAAATAGAAATAGAAATAGAAAAAGTGCAGTAATAGAAAGGGTAAATAAATGTTGCCAGTCCCCGACAACGACGCCAAAAACTTGTTGCGTGTTGAAAGTCCTAACGTAAAAAGTGCAAGTGTACACGACGCAAGTAGTAAAGTGATACTTGGAGTATCAGATATCGTCTCCACATGGACTTGAAATAACTTTATCCTAGAATTGCTGCACAAGAGAGAATAAGAGTTTAAATTGATTGTAAAGTAATCTTGATAAACAACTAAAATAAAAGAGTAAATAATCAGGTTTAAGAAGTAGGCTGGTATTGATTTGCTCAGTAGTGCAGGTGTTGCACTGTAAGAGGAACTTCTGTTCTCTGTCGTCGTCCCTGTCGCGACAGCACCTGTCACGGTAGAAGTCTATTGATATCGCGGCAGCGACCACACAACTCTATACTTCAAGCTTGGCAAGAATCCCTGCTATGACTTGTCCTATCCCTAGGCCCAAGTTCTGTTGATGAACACTTCTTAGATGATACCTCCCGGCATGAATCGAAGGTTGAACACCAATGTTGTTAAATTCTTCCTTAGCCACTTAACCTCGTACCTATCCCTAAGCCGAGATAGTTTAACCATAAACTGGAAAACACGTATTTATTATGTTCGTATGCTTGACTCTCCCGATATCAAACAAATGGATAACCTCACAATGCTCTCCCGATACTCTTGCGAGATATGAAAAACCAGAATAAATAAACTTGAAGTTTTTATTGCTTGATAGAAAATTCCTAACACAATACAATCTTTGCAACTACTTTACAGAATCAACCCTTTGCCCTAGGAGGAGTTTAGAACATGATGAAGAGAGGAAAACGACAAGGGTTTAGGGGAAAACGGCTAGGAATGAGATATCCTTCCCTAGGTCGAATTACATGACTTTATATAGGCCTTGGGTCCAAGTTTTCTACTATAGCAAGAATACAAGTTTAAACTAAAGTACAACTCTATTAAAGATTAAATCTTCTAAGTAGATGCCTTTAACTCGTCCTCTTTTCTTGCTTCGGGTTTCTTCCTTGGACTTTAGGCTTGGCCTTCATTCTGCCTCAGGGCTCAGAAAAATATAGGAGTAGTTCACGACAAACCGGCTTGAAATCCTTTATCTGTTGAGCTCCACTTCATTATTCCACCTCTCCAATGCTATCGTTATGGCTGCCACGGCAGTGGCCACGACAACGTTTTCTCCTCGACTCCAGTCCCGTGTTCCAGCTCTGCTCCTTTGCTGCCCTGAGTCTGCCACAACAGATACCTGCAAAAGTGACCAAAATCAGTAGCAACTGTGCCATTTTATCTAATTGTGATGTATATGCAGAATTCTATCCTAAATGCAATGAATTATACTTGAATGCAACATAAATATGGGTAAATGAGGGGTAAAATATAGAACTTTTATACATTCAACAGTTCTCACCGTATAGGTAGTGCCTCCAAATCTTCAAGGCAAACACAATACCAGCAACTCTAGATCATGTGTCAGATAGTTTAGTTCATGAGGTTTGAGTTGACGTGAAGCATAAGCTCTGAATTTTCCTTCTTGCATCAGTACACAGCCTAATCCCAAGTGGGATGCATAACTGTACATAGTGAAGTCTTTGCTCGACTTGAGTTGTACTAAAATAGGGGCATGGGTAAGGACTTGCTTGAGTTGATCGAAACTTCTTTGTTGATCCACGGTCAATACAAAGGGAGTTTCCTTATGGAGAAGCTTCGTCAAGGGTGCAACAATCAGTGAGAACCCTTTAACGAATCTACGATAGTAGCCTGAAAGGCCCAAAAAGCTTCGAACTTCTTTAACATTCTTCGGAGGAATCCAATCAATGATTGCTTGAATCTTCTTTGGGTCAACTTGGATTCCCATAAAAGAGATCACATGGTGCAGAAAAGATACTTCAAATAACCAGAACTCACATTTGCTAAACTTGGCATATAGTCATTTCGCTCGGAAAGTCTGAAGCACAATCCGAAGACGCTTTTCATGAGCGGTAGCATCTCTTGAATAGATCAAGATATCATCTATGAACACCGCTATGAACTTATCTAGGTAAGGTCGGAATAGACAGTTCATCAAATCCATGAAGGTTGCAGGTGCATTCGTAAGCCCAAATGGCACTACTAGGAATTCATAGTGGTCATATCTAGTTTGGAAGGCAGTCTTTGGGACGTCAGTCTCCTTTACTAACATTTGATAATACCCAGATCGAAGCTCTATCTTTGAGAAGACATAAACATCTTTCAACTGATCAAAGTGTAACTCTCGAGTTTAGGGGCCGGGAGGTAACTGGGTTGGGGTTAAACCAGTTCGGATTAATTTAATTGAAAGAAAACATTTTTAATTGAACCAAAAAAGGGTTTTTAAGGAATGAGGGAAAAAAGAGGATTTTTAAAATATCATCATCTTCTCCAAGTTTTCCTTTTCACATTTGCTTTTCTCAAAAACCTCCATTGTTACTATTCCATTGCTCCCACCATTCCCACAAGCAAGTTTTCAAGGTAAGCATTCCCTTGTTTTGATTTTTCTTTCCTTAAGATTGTTATTATTTAAATTTTCCTTAAAACCCATTATTTAGAGTTATTTCAAAAAATGCTTTGAGTTTGAAAAATAGTAAAATGAAGGGATTTTCGTTTGGGTCTTTTGATGCCATGTTTAAGGGTGTTTTTAATCATGTTATGGTGTCCTAAAAATGCTAAAATAGTGGTTAAATGTAGGAAACCCGAAACGAATAAAAAGAGGGGTTTTGGAGTTGAAAATGTAGGTTTTTGGGTTGTTCTTGTGTGGAATCTTAGGCTGATGGTTTGTAGACTTTGGGTAAGTATTTTGGATGCTTAAAAAATAGTTTTGATGGTAAATTTGTTGGGTTTTGGCTTCTAGTAGTTTTGGGACGTTTTGATGGTGTTTCCAAGTGTTCTGGGTGTGAATCGATATGGTTTTGATGTTGAATGATGAGTTTCCGTATTGCTGCAAGTTTTAGGGTTTGTTTTGGGTCTAATGCATTATTTTTTTAAGAAAGAGGGCCTCATTAAAAACCCCACTATCACCCCTAGCTGGAGGGCTAGGAGGTCCCTAAAAGGGGAAAAGAGTAACCAAGGTTATATTATTAAGATCGAGATTGAAACTCGGCAGTTACAAAGTAAGGGCAAAGGGCAACATAGTTAGCCTCTCTGTGTACATAATGAACATAGACGTAGTGAAAAGAGGATAGCAAGTCTTCGGTCTGGCAAAGGGTAGGACCCAAGGTGGAAAGATCAGGACCTGGACGGTTGAGCCTGTTTGCAATGGAATCACAATCTGTTTCAAAAAGCAAGTTGCGTCAGCCTCGAGCTTGAGCAAAGGTGACGCTTGCATAAAGTGTAGCTCCCTCGACCGTTGCAGCATCCGGACAGCTGCCCAAGGGATAGGCAAGACCACCAACGACCCTTCCCAAATCATCACAAACCATGACTCCCACAGCCGCCGCGCACGTGGCCGGATCAAAAGCTCCGTCCACATTAACCTTAAGAGACCCTGGAGGGGGTCGCCTCTTGCGAGATGGAGAGAGAGGGGGCTGAGCTGTTGGAGGAACATAATTAGTAGATATGGCTACATTACAATCTCTATGAAGGCTCAGAGAGTTGATAGCGATAAGCCAAGGGGGCTGCAGGTGGCGATGGTGGACCCAATCGTTACGTCGGTTCCAAATATTCCAAAGAACGGTGAGAAAGAGACCAAAAAGATCAGCGGACATAGAGGCACCCTCTTCCAGCCATTGAAGGCTAGAAGAAGCTGTGCTATTAATTAGAGTAAGATGGAGACCTGCCAGATGGAGGGTCTCTGAAGCCCCAAGGCAATCCCAGAGCGCATGAAGGACATATTCTGGACATGTTTGGCAAAGGGGACAGGGGCCCGAATCCGGTGATAAAGCCTATAACTTACAGCCGACAGGAAGCGCGTCGGAGCCCATACGCCAGCCAAAAGTCTCGACTTTTGGTAGGGCCTTTAATTTGGCCAGTACCTTCCAGGGACGGGAAGGTCGATTACGCGGCTCTGGCGGACGTTGCAGGAACATGTATCCAGAACGAACCGAGTAAATACCAGAGTCGTTTGGTTTCCATAGTATAGAATCGTGATTGTCATTGATAATGGGGACGTTTAGGATAGCATTAGCATCCTCAAGTGTAAAGTAATCACGTACTTTGACGAGATCCCAGCCTGCTTGATCGGGGAGCTAGAAGTCTCGGCAACGAACGTGCAGCTCATCCGAAATCTCGTATTCCTCATAGAGGTGAACTAGAGAGGAGCCGCCCCAATTATCTTTGTGAATTCGAATGCCACTATTTAAACCTGGACGGTAAAAGAAACCACCATGGAGATGTTGCATAGTATTATAGAGGCCCTGCCAAGAAAACGAACCACGTCGCAGCGGATCAGCGTCTAGGATGTTACCAGATGAAAAGTATTTGGACTTATAGATCTGACCAAGTAGAGATTTAGGTTCGCAGATAAGTCGCCAAAGTTGTTTTCCCAGGAGGGCCATATTAAAAAGGTTAAGGTCCCGAAACCCGATGCCGCCTACTAATTTTGGTAGACATACCTGGTCCCAAGGAAGCATATGCCAACTTCTTTTGTTGCTACGACCGGACCACCAATAGCGGTAGTCATATCATCGATAATATTTTGGGGTAACATGTAACAGGACATAACATACTGGGGCAGAGATTGTATAACGACTTTGATAAAGATTTCACGGCCGCTATATGAAAGTAAATGTTTGTCCCAATGAGATAACCTTTCATGAACTTTATCCCGAAAGAATCCAAGAGCCTCAGTTTTATTTTTCCCAATGAGTAAAGGCATGCCGAGGTTAACACCAGGGTTTTTCACCTCCCGTACTTGCAACGAGTTATTAATGGCTTCCCCAAGAGACTGAGATGTGTGCGGGTTGTAGAAGATAGTGGACTTTTCAAAATTGATCGCTTGCCCAGAGGACATAGCGTATGTATGGAGAGCAATTTTGAGGTTTTCCGCTTCCTCAGGTTTATTGTTAATAAAGATCATGCAGTCGTTGGCAAACAAAAGATGGTTAACTTTACGCCCACTTCTACTAACCCCAAGGCTAGGTAGAAGGTCATTTTGTTGTGCATCCTTGAGGTACGCGGAGAGCCCTTGTGTACAAAAGAGGAAGAGGAAAAGTGATAAAGGATCACCTTGCCACAAGCCCCGATGGGGATTGAAAAACGGAGAGAAAGAATTATTGACTTTCACCGTGAAGGAGACAGTCGAGATACATCGCATTATGAGCGAGACCCACGAAGAGTCAAAGCCCATACGGAGCATGACGCTTTGGAGGAAAGGCCATTCTACACGGTCGAAGGCTTTTTCCATATCGAGTTTGAGAGATGCTCCCCTGGAGGATTTGGTATGTCCGGTATTAATGGAATGGATGATTTCATGAGAAATAAGAATATTATCCAATATATTCCGACCTTGGACAAAATCATCTTGATTGCTGCTGATACAGAAGGGAATCGTAGACTTCATCCTGTTTACTAAAACCTTAGCAACAATTTTATAGATCATCGTACAAAGGTTGATAGACCGAAGGTGCCGCATTGTAGTGGGATCTTTAATTTTTGGAATAAGTACAAGTATGGTTTGGTTGACGGAAGCCATGTCGGCAGATCCATTTAGTAGATCCAGACACAACTGGGTGACATCCTTCCCAACCGTATCCCAGTGCTGCCTATAGAAACCGCTAGGGAGACCATCTATACCTGGTGCCTTCCGAGGGTTAATGTTGCGAAAGGCTAGGAGGATCTCGTCGGCTGTGAAAGGTCTGGTGAGAGCCTCGTTCATTGTCGGGGTGATAGAGGTGTCAATTTTGGAAAGGATTTGGTCGGAAATATGGGGATTAGAAGTGGTGAAAAGGGTCTTGAAATAGTGGGAGGCAATGTTCATAATGTCCACCTTAGTGTCTTTCCAGGTCCTGGAGTCATCTCTAAACCTCTTATCAGGTCAGGCTTGGTTCCCCATTCTTCTTTCATAAGCCTTTTGGGAGGTTTCCGTGGCGGTGGCTCGATTGACAAGTGTCTAGAAGTCCTTTATCTTCAAAGTAGTGAAGAGAGGACGCAATTCATCACAGAGGCCATCTATAAACATTACGCATTTCTCCTTCTCTGTACATATGATCTCAACACCATAACTTGCATACTTATAGAAATCGTAGATGTATTGCTCTACAGGTCTTCCTCCTTTTCGCAAATTAAGAAACTTCTTACGCCTTTCAGCGATGTAGTGGTCACAGATGTATTTCTTACAGAACTCTTGAAGGAAGAAGTCCCAAGTAATCTTGTGCTCAGGCACTGTGAGCGTCACTGTGTCCCACCAACTCTGGCATCTTTAGTAATCAAAGCCAAGGCACATTCTAACATGTGCTCTTCATGGCACTTCATTTGTTTATTTAAAACATTGAGGGTATTCTCCAGCCAATACTCTGGGATTACAGGGTTATCCAGGTCCTGGCCAGTGAAAGTGTAAACCGAATACTACTTGAGCTTATCAATGGGAGCTCTCGAAACAGACAAAGATGCTTTAGTAGGTTGAGGGAGTGGTTCTTGTCTGAGAGACACGACTACTTGCTTGATCATATCAGCCATAGACATTAGATACCCTTGCTAAGCTGGAGGCATCGGTGGAGGATAAGGTAGGTCATTCTGCCCAACTTGTTCAGGCCTGACATCGGCCCTCAGATTATCCCCCTATGTCGAGGAGGATCCGAGATTTGGTTCATTGGTAGTGCGTCTATCAGTAGTCGCATACATTTTCAGATCTAATTATGTAGAAAGATTAAACTGTGTAAGCTATAAATCACATATAACATATATAAATAACTTCTAGGTGGTATAAGTACATACAGACTTCAGTTTAGTCCTAGAATCGACTAAACCTAGGCTCTGATACCACACATTAACACCCCCTTCCTAGTGTGGTAGAGAACCGGTTCGAAAAGTGTTATCAGAAAACAGATTCAGAAATCGGGAATAGAATCAAAGTTCGGAACTTATTCGGAATGTCTTATTAGTCGCCTTTAAGACTTATCAAGCCTATTTGTTACTAACCCTATTCGGATTGGGGTTAATTTTAAACTTTTTCAAACTTAGGGAATAAAACGGAAATATTTCAAATTAACAGTCCTAATTAGAATTTCTTGTTACTAACTTATAATTAAACTTGTCGACTATTATCCTGTGAAATTTCGTTACTATCAGAGGTCGTTTACCCATCTAATTTAGCCATATAACTTATTAGAGACCAATCTTTAAACTGTGTAAAACTGAAATCTAAGTCTTTTAACTGAATTAACTAATGTTGCGCGTAATATGTGCTTCGTAATCGGTGCAAGTATACACGTCGTAAGTAATAAAGTGATTTGAGTATCGAGTATCGTCTCTATAGGGATTGGTGCTACTTCGGGATTCTACTTTCTCACATTGAAAAATAAAGACACAAATAGGTGATTGAAGAAGTTCTAATTAACAAGTAAACTAAAGAACAAAAAAGTAAAAGACAGAAGAGATCAAATACGAGAAAAGAGGCCTGGTTATCGTGAGTTTGAGGAGTGATAATTGAATGGGTCGTCTTGGTATTTGAGTGCAAAAATGACTCAATTGCTTGGGCAGTGGCAGCAATCGTATTGCTAGGGCATTGAGTTAAGATGATACGAGGGCAATGAATGAATGAAGCTAATGCTAGGGCAATGAGTGAAGCCGATGCCCGGGCAATGAAGAAACTGAGTGATTGCCTGAGCAATACGCGAAGCGGATGCCTGGGCAATATGGAAAGAACGTGCTTGCCTGGGCAACGTTCAACAACCATCAAGCTTCGACGAAGCGTTCTTCAATGATTTCTTCTTATCCTTAAGTCGAAACACTGGTTAATTGTGCAAGCCTTGGTAATACCTTCCAGCGTGAACCAAGGGTGGGTAACAATTCACCATTGATAGATTGAATAAGACCATTGATAGATTGAATAAGACCATGTTCATTCGTTTCATGAATCTAACTCTCCCAATATTAGATAAATAGATAGTTTCCAAGATCCTATCCCAATTCACTCACAAACAAGATTTAAAAACCAAGAATGAACAAACCTTGAATTAAAATTGCAACTCAAAAACCTAAACAAAATCCAATCGTTCTCACAACCTCAAAAACACAATAGCCCAAGCCAAATAAGTTTAGTTCATGGATGGGTTGAAAATAAACTCAATGTAATTGATCCCCCAACATAAACAAAACCGAAAACAAAGAAGAAAAGATGAAGATTTCGAAAGCCCCTTCTTAAACTCTCTCTTGACCGATTTCTTTCCCTCTCTTAAACTTGTTGAAATAGGCGGCTAGGGGTTTTTTATATAGGAGATGGCTAGGTCAAAGTCTTTCTTGAGGAGGAAGTTAAGTTGGATTTAAATTGAATAAAAGAAATATTAAACCTCTTTTATTTTATTCCAACTAAAACTCCTTGTATTTTCTTGGAATGTAATCTCATTTTGACCTCTTCATAGACTCCCAACTTCAAATCTTCACATCAACCACCTCCATCAAGTCAGAATTTTTCGATCATTACTTCGGCTACCACTTCACATCATTCTTAGTTGCATCGACATAAATCTTCATGCCCGGGCATGACCTGAACATGCACAAAACAGTCCAGTTGTACCTCTTTTCTACCAAAACTCACTAAAACATGAAATCAAACACCACCGCAAAGGAAACAATGAAAATATGCATGAATGGCTAATAATGCAACTAAAATGAGCCTAAGTCTAACAATAATAATAGTAAAAAGGGCAATAAAATAGGACTTTTGAACACTTAACACACCCCCAAACTAGAACTATTGCTTGTCCTCAAGCAATGCAAACTAACAATTACCTGCCAAGACTTTAATCATCAAAGACATGCTTCAAATTTGAATTCAATCCTCAGAATCGTGGCACAAATTATGACCATCTTTTAAAATTTTTGGATGGTACACAAATTACCTGGAACCAAACTATAATGCTTTTGATAATGTGTGCGCGTAGTTGTATACAAGTTGATTTTCAAGATTCTATGTGAACAATAGGTTTTTATCAATTTCATTAAACATGTATTTTTTTTGTTTTCTCTAGAGCCAATTTCGGGCACCTCTAGTGATTCAACAATTTCTTATTTTAATTTAGTCGACTAGAGCCAATTTCGGGCACCTCTAGCGATTCTTTAATGTGCACTAACTACTAGAGTCGGTTTCAGGCACCTCCAACAAGAAATTAACTTTTAATTTTCAATTTTAATTTACCCAAAGTTTAAGCAACCTAAGTTCACTGTCTCTTTCAATCAACAAGCCACAACCGTGTAAATAATGTAAACATCATAGTAAATTTCTAAGTTCTTTTCATGTAATCCTAAAATTTAAAGGTTCTTTCAATTAAGCATAGTGGCAAAAATTCATCATTGAATATTCAACAAGTCTTAAGCAATTAAATCCAGTTAAAGGCATGTCATGTAACATATGCATCCTATATGCTATCGCTAAAGATGAATGCAACTAACTGTGAAATGAACTAAATAGAATCACCCCCAAACTCGAGAGAAGCATTGTCCTCAATGCATGCAAGTACTAAAATTATAGATGAAATAAAATGAAAATGAGTTAGTTGGAAAGGTTTGTCACCCTTGCATGATGAATTTCCTTCGGACTGTTTGCTTGATTCTTTGTTCGGTTCACGGTGGTTGGATGTGTGTGGTTGGGATTGCGTGAATAGCATCAATGTGTCAAGGGGCAGAACACCTCTTCAATTTATCCATGTTTGCCGAGGTAAGTTCACTTGCCTGGGCATCCATAGTTGCCGAAGCATTTTTTGTTGCCTAGGCAGTGGTCGGTGCAGGGGGTTTCCTTGGCATGGTGGTTGTGAGTCTTGATGTGGGAAAACAAAGAAAACTACTAGATCCTAAAAAGAAAACAACCAACAATAAAATAGAACTGTCCTAAAATCACCAGAAATAAAAATATGAAATAAAACCTATTTTAAGTTCAAAATTAAAAACAAAACAAAAATAAAAATACGAGAGGAGATCATGATCATGCATCTCCTAAAGTGACCAGTTCTTTGTTGTGCTCTACATGGGCACCGGTATAGTGCTTCAATCTTTGTCCATTAACTTTGAATTCATGTTCGTCAATGGTGGACTTGATTATCACGGCACCATAGGAGAATGGCTTGACTACTTCGAATGGTCCAAACCATCTTGATCTCAATTTTTCCGGAAACAATTTTAACCGAGAATTAAATAGAAGAACTAGTTGCCCGGACATGAATTGTCGAGGCAACAGCTTCTTGTCATGCCAACGCTTTGTTTTCTCATGGTAGATCCTTGTATTGTCCTAAGCTAAGGCACGAAAGTCTTCTATTTCGTTGAGATCCAACAAACTCTTTTGCCTGACAATTTCCCAATCCATGTTCATAGTTTTGATCGCCCAATACGCCTTGTGCTCGGTTTCCACCGGTAAGTGGCAAGTCTTGCCATAGACAAGTCGGAAGGGGACATACCTAAAGGTGTTTTGAATGCAGTGCGATATGCCCAAAGTGCATCATCAGGTCTCAATGACCAATCCTTCCTAGAGGGATTTACCACTTTTTCAAGGATACCCTTTAACTCCCAATTGGAAATTTCAGCTTCCTCCTTTGTCTGTGGGTGATATGTCGTGGCAACTTTATGTGTCACACCAAAACGTTGTAACATCTTGGCAATGAGTTTGTTATCAAAGTTCTTTCCTTCCTCACTGATGATTGCCCTTGGCATTCCAAACTGTGTAAATATATTTTTCTGCAAGAATCTCTGCACGGTTTTTGAGTCGTTCCTGGGAGTTGTAATTGCTTCGACCCATTTAGACATATAGTCGACTGCAAGTAAAATGTAGAGGTTTCCACATGAAGAAAGGAAAGGCCCCATGAAATCAATCCCCCACACATCAAAGAACTCTACTTCAAGGATGTCTGCAGTGGCATCTTGTGTCGCCTAGAGATATTCTGCATTCGTTGACAACGGTTACACTGTTTGTAAAATTCTTGGGCATAGAGTGTGGGCCAATATAAACCGGATTGTAAAACTTTGGTTGCGGTGCAAGTGCCTCCAAAATGGACTCCGTATGGTGAATCATGGCATTGTCTGAGCACGTTTTGCTGTTCTTCCTAGGGAACACATCGTCGTACAACATGATCTGCATATTGTTTAAATAAAAGAGGCTCGTCCCAATACTAATGCTTAGCATCATACTAGAACCGCTTCTTTCCTTGGTGAGTAAGTCCATAAAGTAGAATACCACTAACTAGAAAATTAACTAAATTTGCATACCATGGTATTGTCGAGGCATTAGGACTTGCCGAGGCATGCGCAATTGGCATGGCCGAGGCATATACAATTGGAGTTTCTGAGGCATCAGGACTTGTCGAGGTATGCACACTGGGAGTTGTCGAGGCAACTAGCATCTGTTCATCTAGGAATGCATCGCATAACTCCATCTCTGTTTCCTCCTCTCTATTGTGTTCTAAGCGTGACAAGATCAACAACTTGGTTCTCTGTCCCTTTCATGTCCTTAATTTCAATGTCAAACTCTTGTAATAGTACTATTTATTGAATCAAACGAGGTTTGGAATCTTTCTTAGCAAATGGTATTTAATTGTAGAGTGGTTAGTATGAACGATTACCTTAGTCCCGATCAAGTAGGAGCGAAATTTTTCAAAAGACAAAACCATGGTTAGTAACTCTTTTTCCGTAGTGGTGTAGTTCAATTAGGCACCATTAAGAGTTTTACTAGCGTAGTATATTACATGAAAGATTTTACATGTTTGTTGGCCTAGAACTTCTCCTATTGCAAAATTACTTGCGTCACACATGATCTCGAAAGGTAAAGTCCAATCGGGTGGAACGACTATAGGTGTTGAGGCAAGTTTTTCCTTTAGGCTTTTGAATGCTTGGGCGCAAAAATCATCAAAATTGAAGGCCTTGTCCTGTTCAAGCAAGCTACACAAGGGTTTAGTAATTTTAGAAAAATTATGTATAAACCTACTGTAAAAACCTGCATGTTCTAGGAAGCCTTGAATTCCCTTGACTGAATTTGGTGGAGGTAATTTTTCAATCACTTCCACCTTGGCTCTATCAACTTTGATGCTCTTGGATGAAATATTATGGCCGAGCATAATTCCCTTGTCAACCATAAAGGGGCACTTCTCCCAATTAAGCACTAGATCAGATTCTTCACATCTTGTCAGCACTTTTTCCAAATTGTCGACGCAATTGTCGAAGTCATCCCAAAACTCCAAGAAATCGTCAATGAAGATTGCAAGGAAATCTTCAACCATGTCGGAAAAAATTGCCATCATGCATCTTTGGAAAGTTAATGGGCATTTCATAATCCGAACGACATCCTTCGAAATGCATAAGTGTCGTACGAGCATGTGAAGGTGGTATTTTCTTGGTCATCTGGTGCAACAGCAATTTGGTTGTAACCTGAGTAACCATCAAGAAAACAATAAAAGGTTTCACCTGCAAGACGGTCAAGCATTTGATCAATAAAGGGTAAAGGAAAATGATCTTTCCTAGTAGTTTTATTCAACTTACGGTAATCCATGCAAACCCTCCAGCCGATCACAGTCTTAGTTGGGATTAGTTAATTGTTTTCATTACTTACCACAGTTATACCTCTTTTTTCTGTACACATTGTACTGGACTTATCCATGTACTGTCGAAGATAAGATAGATGATGCCGGCATCTAGCCATTTGATGATTTCTTTCCTCACAACTTTCTTCAGAACACGAGTAAGTTTTCTTTGTGCCTCAATCGTCAGTTTATGATCATCTGTCAAAAGGATTTTTGCGCATACACACCGCCAGACTAATTCCCTTCAAGTCGACAATTGTCCAACTTATTGCCTTTTGTGCAGCGTTAGCATGTCAATCAACCTCTTTTCCTGCCAATAGTTTCCTGCCAATCAACTTAGAAGAAAAGATTACGGACAATGTATTTTCGGTTCCCAAATAAACATATTTCAATTGCCCTGGCAATGGTTTCAACTCAAGAATAGGAGGTTGTTCAATTGAGGGTTTCTCGAGTTTATCTTCCTTACCTGAATAGTCCAATGGTTTGAAGTATGTACCTGATCGAGTTGTTATCCAATTTGCCTCGTTTTTCTCTTCATCGATCGATTCTTCAAATTCCCCATACTCCTTGATGCGTGTAGTGAATTGCCCCGCAATTGTTCAAGTATACACGTCGCAAGTAATAAAGTGATAAGTATTGAGTATCGTCTCCACAGGGATTGGGATTTGGTCCACTTGCTTAAGTTAATGCACAGTAGAAAATAAAAACACAAATAAGTGATAAGAAGAGTTTTATCTAACTAATAAACTAAAGAACGATAAAAATAAAATATCGATAGGTCGAATAAAAGAGAAGAGTAGTCCGGGTTAAGTTGTGTCGTAGTGTGGAAACTAGTTGACTTGTCTCCGTCTTTGAATACAAGCAACACAGAACAGCCTTGGTAGTAACCTAAGTCCCTGCCGCGGCCGCAATGGTTGAGTCCCTACTGTGGCAATCCCTTGCTTGTGGGCAGATGTTGTTAAGGTTCGGCAAAGGTTCCTTGGATGGCTCCTCTTTATCCCTAAGCTCAGAACACTGGCTGCTGAATGAACCTTGATGATACCTACCGGCGTGAACCAAAGACAAACACCAACTATTCTACAGTTCTTTTAGCCGCTAAAACTCTTAACATATCCCTAGGCCGAGTTAGTTAACACCACGTGGGATGAAAACCATGCTTATTCGTTTCATGAGTTCAACTCTCTCGACATTGAACAAATAGATAACCTCACAATACTCTCTCTCGATAAGTAAGCAAGAATGATTCAAAGCCAAGAATAAGCAAACCTTAACTTTATTTCATTAAAAACTTAAACAAAATACAATTGTTTTCCCACAACTACTAAACAAAATAACCCTAGCCTAAGAAAAGAACTAGAACATGCTAAACCTTTCAAACACTCCATACTCGACAAACTCAATTTGGTGGCTTGGCCTTCTTTAAATAGAATGAGGCTTGGGGAAAAGTCTTTCTTTGATAGGAAGTTAAGTTGGAGTTGGACTTGTCTTCATTAAAGAGATGAATCTCTTTAATTTAATGCATTTTATCCACTTTTTCAGAATTCCATCTTTAACCTTCCTTCTATGCTTTTGTCGTCTTCCCGAACTCCGATTTCCATACAAAGTATGTAGAAAAATTCATCATTTTATGCTCTTCAACCACTTTGCATATTTTACCCACCGGTAAGTTTGGTTGTACAATGCCTTAGCGTTAGATGTTGTCGCGGCTTAGAATTCTGCTGCCTCGGCATGGGTTTGAAACTGGATCTGCTCTGCAAGGCTTCATTCTTCATAAATCAACTTCCCTCAGTAGAAGCTGTCAGTTGTGGCTTGGCTCGATCAGGGTCTGTTACTAGCTGGTTCTGCCTTATCCTTCCTTTTTCTACATTGCCGTCACGACATCACATGCCAGAGAATCACTTGCTCGACATCACCTGCCAGGACATCCCATGCCCTGGCAGTGAGTAAATTTGAACAAGCATCAAAATGCATCAAAACAATACCTTTTTCATTAAATAAATCAAATGTAAGGATCAAGGATAGAAACAATGTAATTAATGCATGAAGGGCCATAATGCAGCTCAATTGGGTGTAATTTGAGCAATAATTGCCATATAAAAAGGGTGAAAATATAGAACTTTTATACACTTATCACCCCCCCAAACTCGAACTATTGCCTTCCCTCAAGCAATGCAAATCATCAATTGCCAAATCTTAATTTTCATAAACCTTCTCCTTGGTCTTACTTTTCCTTCTTCTCTCCAAACCATGGCCATTACTATTCGTGGCCCTTAATTCTTCGGATGCCTTAGGAATCCTCTGGGATTAAGCTATAAGAAATAATGAGTAAATTATAAACAAGATGATTATATGGGTTCTAAGTACACTTAAGTAACTATCTTACTTTTCCTTGGGTTGGTGAAAGATTTTTTTTTAACTAGAGCCAGTTTCGGGAACCTCTAGTATTTTTAACAAACTAATCAACTAGAGCCAATTTTGGGCACCTCTAGTGATCTAAAGTCTATACTAGAGCCAGTTTTGGGCACCTCTAGTATCTTTTTTTTCTCTAAGCTAGAGCCGGTTTTAGGCACATCTAACTTATAATCTTTTTACCAAATTTTTATCTAATAGAGTGAATACTCTAAGTGTCCTAGAACTCCTTAAATCATTCAAGTCATAAAAGTCTCAAAAGTTCTAATAGCATTTTCCTAAGTTATCTTCCTTATGCATCCTAGAATTAAAGGCTCTAAATAGTTCAAAACAATGGTAAGAAGAGAGAGATCTATTGCCAAGAAAGAAGATTTCATTAAAATTAAACTAAGGCAATTGATAAAGAGTATTGCCAAGCCATAAGCTTCATTTGGTTAAGACAATGCATGCAGTAAAAAAATTGACAATTATTAAACAAAACTGTATTTTTATATTATAATGTCGCGGCATGGCTGTGCCTTGGTAGTCAAAACCTACACCCCCAAACTCAAGATAAGCATTGCCCTCAATGCGTTAATCATAATATATAAAATAGGAAATATATGCACAAAAATTAAGGGCAGACAATAAAGGCAAAAAAGAAGAAAACTAGAGTGGTTGAGACTCGGATGAGTCATCTCTTTGGATGATCAGTCTCCTTGTTGCCATATGCTTGACTCGTTTGGTGGCTCTCGGTGGTTGGGTGCGTGTTCGGGGAGTGGGCTCTTCTCTGTTGCCGCGGCAGAGGGGGTTGGTATGTAACATATGCATCCTATATGCTGGTGTGCATTGTTTCCTGGGCATTAACAGTAGGCATTGCCGAGGTAGTAGGTCTTGCCGAGGCATGAGCTTTAGAGGTTGCCGAGGCATGCGCTTCATGGGTTGCCGAGGCATCGGGTATTGCTGAGGCATGCGCCATCTCGTCTATTTTGGCAGCAATTTTGGGATAGATGTTTGCTCCTTTGGGTGAGCTCGGGCTTGCCATGGTGGTTTTGTTTCTTGATGTGGAAAATAAAGAAAACCTGAAAACTAATTATACTAAAGACAAATAAATTATCTCCTAAAGTAACCGGAAATAATATAAAGGTTCAAAAATTAAAAACGAAAAATTAAAAATTCTTAGAAAAAGCTTTTTCACGCATCTTCTAAGGTTAACGCATATTCGAGAAAGCTTGAGGAGGGTCGTTTCCGATACTTCTTATAGTCCATTTGCACCCTCCATCGAGTGACAATATTGCCCAAAAAGAGTTGGGCCAATGTGCTCCCAGCTACGACCTTTTGTGTTACCATGGTGGATGCATCTTTCTTTCGTGTTCCCTTGTAGTCCATGTATACGATCTACCTTGTGACTTTTCTGAAGGCATGAATATATTATTAGGAAAAATTATATCAATATATAACCATTTACTTACCTCATTCTCGTCGAAATCCGTTATGGTTGGATATAGCCTTCGTTGTCGTGGCAATTGCTTCGGAAACCAATTGTCGTGGAAATCTTCTGCCATAATTCGGTGCAAGTAAAGGGAAAACGCAATTTTCTGAAAAGCTTTGTGGATCTAAACCCTGTTTTCTTTAGGTCTTTCAAACATCTCCAACAGTAGAGATTTTGATGGCTTCAATTCTACCAACGTTGTTTCCTCAAAGAATACCTGCAATGGAAGAGGTGAGTTTTAAAGAATTCAAAAGGTTCAACCATTACCTGCTCATATTCCATTGGCAAAGAATTGTCATCTTGTTGATGTGGTGGAGGTCGAATATCCTCAATTCTTTCATCTGCTTGAACTTGATTGATGGAATTGATGAGGCATCAGGTCTTGCCAAAGCATGTGTAGTTCCTGAGGCATGTGGTGCTACCGTGGCATTCGCCATACATTTCTCAACCTGGCTAAGTGTTGTTGTGACATTGTTCTGTTCAAGCTCCTCAATCATTGCCAAGGCAATTCGTAGCATAGGCTCATCATGTGCTGGGCAGTCTCTCTCATTGGCATCCTCTCTACTTGGAGGTTTTAGTTGTTCCCCACACATCGGGGAGCTCTCTTCGCATTGCCCTTCGTCATCTTGCCTTGGGACTTCAGTATCCCTGGGAATGGGTTGTTGGTGCATGTTATCCATGGCATATGTGGATCTCTTCAATCGATCTTCCACTTTTCTCACGAGTTCAGCCATCATGGCAATGTACGCATCCATGGAATTTAATAGCTCTTGACGAGGACTACATTGCCATGACATACTTGTTGCTGTGACACTCTGCTGTTGATAAGTACTACATTGGCAAGGTATGTCTGTTGCTGAGGCATTGCATTGCCAAGGCATGTCTGTTGCTGCAGCAAAATTGTTATGGTAAAAAAATTAAGCTTTTTGGTCATACCATGAAGTATTTTGTCGTTGGTTCCATCTAGGTCCTCCATGTAGTCATATGTATCGAAACGTTGAGGGTAATTTTCAAACAAATGATTTTCTCCATACATAGCACAAGAGTTTTCACAATAGATGCTTTTCTCGGTTGATTCATCTTTTCCAACATCAACTCTCGAACATTTTTGCTTTTATTTCCCCTCATGTTGATGTCCCTTAACTTGTAGCACACCTGATTTTTTTGATAAAACAAATAAAAAGAAAAGTTAGTGAAAATAATAAAAAATGCAATAACAAAAACAACTGACACCAATTGCCAATCCCCGACAATTGCCAATCCCAGTAACGGCGCCAAAAACTTGATGCGTAAAGTGAAGTACCCCGCAATTGTGCAAGTATACACGTCGCAAGTAATAAAGTGATAAGTATTGAGTATCGTCTCCACGGGGATTGGGCTTTGAGCCACTTGCTTAAGTTACTGCATTGTAGAAAATAAAAACACAAATAAGTGATAGAAAGAGTTTTATCTAACTAATAAACTAAAGAACAGTAAAAATAAAAGATAGATAGGTCAAATAAAATAGAAGAGTAGGTCGGGTTAAGTTGCATCGTAGTATGTAAACCAGTTGACTTGTCTCTTTCTTTGAATGCAAGCAACACAGAACTGCCTTGGTAGTGACCTAAGTCGCTGGCGCGGCCGCAATGGTTGAGTCCCTATCGCGGCAATACCTTGCTCGTGGGCAGATGTTGTTAAGGTTCGACAAAGCGTCCTTGGATGGCTCCTTCTTATCCATAAGCTCGTAACATTGGCTGGTGAATAAACCTTGATGATACCTCCCGGCATGAACTAAAGACAAACAACAACTATTCTAATGCTTCTTTTAGCCGCTGAAACTCTTAACCTATTCCTAGGTCGAGTTAGTTAACACCACGTGGGATGAAAACCGTGTTTATTCGTTTCGTGAGTTCAACTCTCTCGATATTGAACAAATAGATAACCTCACAATACTCTCTCCCGATAAGTATGCAAGAATGATTCAAAGCCAAGTATAAGCAAACCTTAACTTTATTGCATTAAGAACTTAAACAAAATACAATTGTTTTCCCACAACTACTAAACAAAATAACCCTAGCCTCAGAAAAGAACTAGAACATGCTAAACCTTTCAAACTCTCTATACTCGACAAACTCAATTTGGTGGCATGGCCTTCTTCAAATAGGAGGAGGCTTGAGGCAAAATCTTTCTTCGATAGGAAGTTAAGTTGGAGTTGGACTTGTCTTCATTAAAGAGGTGAATCTTTTAAATTTAATGCATTTTATCCACTTTTGCCGAATTCCATCTTTAACTTTCCTTCCACGCTTTTGTTGTCTTCCCGAACTCCGATTGTCATGCAAAGTATGTAGAAAAATTCAGCGTTTTATGCTCTTTAAATAGGCTACCACTTTGCATATTTTTACCGTTGGCAAGTTTGGTTGTACAATGCCTCGACATTAAATGTTGTCTCGGCAATGAGCTGCCGCGGCTTAGAAGTTTGCTGCCTCGGCATGGGTCTGAAAATGGATCTACTCCTTAAGGCTTCATTCTTCATAAACCAACTTCCCTCAGTAGAAGCTGTCAGTTGTGGCTTGGCTCGATCAGAGTCTGTTACTAGCTAGTTCTGCTTCATCCTCCCTTTTTCTGCATTTCCGTCACGGCATCACATGCCAGGGCATCACCTGCAAGGACATCCCCTTCCCTGGCAGTGAGTAAATCTGCACAAGCACCAAAATGCATCAAAACAATACCTTTTTCATTAAATAAATCAAATGTAAGGATTAAGGATAGAAATAATGTAATTAATGCATAGAGGGCCATAATGCAGCTCAATTGGGTGTAGTTTGAGCAATAATTGCCATGTAAAAATGGTGAAAATATAGAACTTTTAGACACTTATCACTCCTCTGATTCGGGAATAAAATTGCCAAGGCTAGCGCACTTTGAGATGCCTAGGCAACTCTCCTCCATGTCAAAATCAAACTCTGTCATGGCATATATGAGTTGACATTCTTCTGGATCATCGACATGCTTTAGGGTGTTTAACACGTTAAGTTTTACTTGTTGGCTGTTTACCGTCATTGTGAGTTCTCCCTTTTTGACATCGGTCAAGGTTCTTCCCATTGCTAAGATGGGTCTCCCAATAATAATGGGTTTGTGCTCATCTGCTTCACAATCCAAAACAATAAAATCAGCGGGAAAAATAAATTTATCAACTCTTACCATTATATCCTCGATTTTTCCCTATGGATGCACATAGGTTCTATCTGCAAGCTTCAGTATCACATTTGTAGGTCTCGCCTTCCCTATGCCTAATCATTGGAAGGCGAATTTCAGCATAAGGTTTATGCTTGCTCCAAGATCGCATAACGCCTTCCCGACATAGTGATTTCTAATTGCACATGGTATTGTAAAACTGTCTGGATCTTTAAGCTTGGGTGGCATTCGGTTATGTAGCATTGCCATGCATCCTTCTGTCACAACAACCGTTTCAAATTGTCCTAACCTAGTCCTCTTAAAGACTATGTCTTTAAGGAACTTAGCATAATTCGGCATTTTCTCAATTACCTCAATCAACAGCAAGTTGATGTGAACTTGCTTTAAGATGTCAAGGAACTTCTTGAATTGGTGCTCTTTCTTTGTCGCTTCAACCTATGTGGGAAAGGTGGTGGAAGTCGAATGTCCTCAATCTTTTCATTGGTTTGGAACTTGATTGATGGCATTACTGAGGCATTAGGTCTTGTCGCGACATGAGCAGTTGATGTTGCCGAGGCATCTATACTTGTAGTTGCCAAGGCCTCAGGACTTGCCTTAGCACTTTCCGATTCACCAGTTTTGCCAAAGGTTTGGTTGCTGGATTCATCCTCCTGGATACGAGATTGCTCTTTTGGTTGAGTGTTATCTGTTACATGGGTTTGAGCTTCCTTAAATTGTCGACCACTCCGAATGGTGATTGCTTTGCACTGCTCATGGATGATTCCCCTTGCGACCTCAGTATCGCTGGGTAAACCACCTTGTGGTCTTGTATTCAGATTTTGGGCAAACTGCTCAACTTGCGTCTCCAATGACTTCAGAGCTGCCTCATGATTTTGCAATCTCATCTCAGTCCTGTTAATAAAAGCATTAGTCCTTTTCATGAAATTACTATTCTCAGCCATATAAGATTATGTTTTTAACATGAAAGCATTAAGAGAGTTTTCCAAAGAACTAGATGGGGTTGATTGTTGCTGCGAAATCGGTTGTCGATGGGGTGTTCTATTGGAATCTCGATGATTGTGCATTCTAATTGTTCTGATTGAGGGCATTGTTGGATTGCTCCATGAGAAATTTGGATGCTTCTTTCAGGCTAGATTGTAGATGTTGGACATCACATTATTGTTCCGGTTGTAGTTTCTAACATAAAAACTGGACTCAGGGTTCCGTGGACACTCAGAACAATCATGGTTACCGTTACATAAATCACAAAGGGAACCTGCTACCTTGACCTCATGTGTGTTGCTTGGTCGTTGCATGTTCTTAACCAAATTGGTTAAGGTAGCCAATTGCGTGAGAATTGTATTTGATGACTCAAGCTCGTTTATTATGGCATGGCGTCTGATTCTTCTTCTTCTGGTAGTTAGGAACTGATAATCATTTTTAGCAAGCTGTCGGGTTTGCCCTGGTCATACACCATTCCAAAACCAAATTTTGTTAATCCTTTTGAAACTGAACAATAAAAAGTAAAAAATAAAAGTGCAAGAAAATAAAAATAAAAGTCGCTATTGTCAATCCCCGGCAAGAGCGTCAAAAACTTGTTGTGCGTAATAAGTGCTTCGCAATCAGTGCAAGTATACACGTCGCAAGTAATAAAGTGATTTGAGTATCAAGTATCATCTCCACAGGGATTGGTGCTACTTTGGGAATCTACTTTCTCACATTGAAAAATAAAGACACAAATAGGTGATTGTACAAGTTCTAATTAACAAGTAAACTAAAGAACAATAAAAGTAAAAGATAGAAGAGATCGAATAAGAGAGAAGAGGCTAGGTTATTGTGTGTTTGAGGAGTGATAATTGAATGGACCGTCTTGGTATTTGAGTGCAAAAACGACTCAGTTGCTTAGGCAGTGGCAGCAATCGTATTGCCGAGGCAATGGGTTAAGCCGATGCTAGGGAAATGAAGGAATGAAGCTAATGTCGGGGCAATGATTGAAGTCGATGCCCGGGCAATGAAGAAACTCAATATTGCATGGGAAATACGCGAAGCGGATGCTTGGCAATGTAGAAATGACATGATTGCCTGTGCAACATTCAATAACCTTCAAGGTTCGGCAAAGCGTTCTTCAATAATTTATTCTTATCCCTAAGTTGAAACATTGGTTAATTGTACAAGCCTTGATAATACCTCCCAGCGTGAACCATGGGTGGAAAACAACCTATCTTGTGCTCCTTTTAGGCGTTGCAATTTGTGACTTATCCCTAAGCCGAATTAGTCTTCACCATCGATAAATTGAATAAAGACTGTGTTCATTCATTTCATGAATGTAACTCTCCCGATATTATATAAATAGATAGTTTCACGAGATCCTCTCCCAATTCACTCGCAAACAAGATTAAAAAACCATGAATGAACAAACCTTGAATTAAAATTGCAACTCAAAAACCTAAACAAAATCAAGTCATTCTCACAACCTCAAAAACAAAATAACCCAAGCCCAATAAGTTTAGTTCATGGTTGGGTTTAAAATAAACTCAATGTAATTGATCCCCAACATAGACAAAACCGAAAACAAAGAAGAAAAGATGAAGATTTCGACAGCCCCTTTTTGAACTCTCTCTTGACCGATTTCTTTCATCCTCTTAAACTTGTTGAAATAGGCAGCTAAGGGTTCTTTATATAGGAGATGGCTAGGTCAAAGTCGAACCGATTTCTTGGCCGATTTCTTGACCGATTTCTTTCCTCCTCTCAAACTTGTTGAAAGAGAGGATTGGTGTCTTTGCCTATAAGGATGTAAATTAGGCGGGATGGATGCAAAGAGTTCTCTCTACGAACACCCCTAACCTGACTTAGTAAAAACTCGAACCGAAGATGTCACATCAACTAAATAGGATTTAAATCCAATCAGAATCAACATGAAAACAATATTCAAACAGCACAAGATACATTTCATATGAAGTAAAATATTTCATCCCAGACATATTAACCCTCATTTATGAAATAGGGATCGATTTGTGATTTTTCAAATTTTGAAAGACTGAATAGTAATTATAGAAAATATTAAGAACTTCATTGTAATTTGTTTAATAAATTCTTAAAAAACAATCTCATATCATTCACTCAATTCAATTTAATGTGAGATAAAAATCAAACTTTTAATTAAACTATTGCATATTAGTGACCAAATTGTAGAAAAGTCAAAATTTAACTTAAGGTTTCAATTCTTTTTTCTAAAGGCATTGAAACCTTTGAGGCAGATTCCAAATTCTACCAATTTGTCTCAAGATTTGATAACATGCTCAAAAATTCCTATTGTTTCATCATATTTACCATCTGTGCTACATGGTCCTAGTGTTTCATCTAGACAGTCTTCTTGTGCCTCTAAACCTCCTACATGATTAAAGGGTTTCATTTGTTTGTTCCATTCTTTTTATTTTCTATTTTTTCCTATTTCTCACAATATTTTTTTGCTCTTTATCTCATACTCAATCTTTTTTGAATTTCATCCCTTTATTTCATGAACCATGTTCTTATTTTGAGGCTATTAAACATTTTATTTGGGTTCATGCAATGCAAGAGCAACTTCAAGCCTTGGAAAATAATGCTACCTAGTATATTGTGTCATTACCTCCAGAAAAAATTTTCATTGACTGTAAATGGGTCTATAGGATAAAATACAAGGCCGATGGCTATATTGAAAGATTTAAGGCTACAATCAAAAGGAAGAAAATGATTGTGTTGACACATTCTCTTTGGTAGTCAAACTTGTCACTATCAGGCTTATCCTTACTCTTGCTGCTATGTTTCACTGAGGTCTTGATTGTAGCGGGTTATCAGCAGAGCAAATTGGATTATTCTCTATTTACTGCGAGACATGAAAAATAAGGTAGTAATTATATTTATTTATGTGGATGATCTGCTCATAATAGGAAATGATTTTGGGTTAGTAAACGAATTAAAACTTCAAGATAAAAAATTTAAGTGATCTAATATTTCTTAGGCTTAAAATTCTTGAGGGCTAACTAGAGAAGTTTGTTAAACCAAAGGAAGTATGTTCTAGAACTAATAGAAGATATTGATATGAGAGAGCAAAGTCAGTTGTTACTCCCTTATAATAGAATATGAGAGTCTGTTGGAAGACAAAACTATGTTTCAAAGGCTGATTGACAAACTTATTTATCTGATTCATACACTGCCTGATATCACATATACAGTTAGAATAAACGAAGTATTTTTTCACATTAACATTTTAACATAGCTCAATGAGCTCTCTAATGACAAAAAAAGAATCGAAGGAGACGGTGTTCTATCTTTCCCTCTTATTAATAGGTGAAAATACCAAAATAATAGAGGAAATGGTATTTACCTTCCACATTCAATTTTAACTAATTTTTTCTTTATTAAAACTCTAAAATTGTTGTTCTAATTTCATGAAACATACACTTGACACCGTGCATTATAATTTCCAGAAAATTCACTAATCTTATTAATGGTATAATCAGACATGCAAACTTCTTCCTTTGCTAACTTTTCAATTTAGTCCCTGAATTTCGATTATCATTTTATCTTTCAATTCAATTCCGAATCGAACCATCACATAATTCGGACCAAACTAAATTAATTATACTTTATTTCTAGGATCCAAAGTCAAATTTCAATCATCGAAAATATATATTTAAATCGATGTGGGTACAAAATCCAAATCACCACGATCTCGCGACCCATAAAACTAAGACCATCCCAACCCCATCTCGCACATGGTTCCTGAGACGCACCTAATCCTCGCTATACATGTCACACGACCCACTTCATTTAATATATTTACAAGTATCAATTAAATATACAATAATATTTTATAAAAAAGTATGAAATACTTGTCATTTGGACTCCCACCTCATATGTGGCATAATCTCAACTGTCACCATTAAAAAAATGGGTTGTCAAGCCCCTTTAATTGGCATATTAAAATATAATTTTAACAAAAGTTTAAAGTTGAGAAACTGAAGGGTAATGACTCAAAGTGCTTAAAATTAAGTTAAAATTGAGAAAATATGGCTCAGTGAGTGTTCGCATTAAAAAAACAACAGTAATTGTGAGTTGATTGTTATCAAAATTAATTTATGTGCATATGTTTATTATTGTTGGAAGATAAATTGCTACAAAAATCAAACATTAGTATTGACCGGGAAATAAATATAGAAGGATATATCAGACTTAACTGTGTCGTGGTAATAAGCTACTACCTTAGAAGCAATGTAACACCTTAAAAATGTTGGGAGATTGGGGTTGGTGAAGGTGAAGGTTTGATCTCACGACCTCACCCCTCACCTTTCCCCCATGTGCTAAACCATTGAGCCAAGTGCTCATTTCTATCATTTTTTCCTAGTGTGATATTAGGGGTTAGGCTGGTGAGGAGTTAGACCAGAGTTAATGACCACTTTGACTCACCACCTACCCAAACTCTCTGACCCTGAATCATGAACCCATATGCTTCCAGACCTTTCCCTCACAGAACCCATGTACTCAGCTCCTTTCTACCTGCACCGCCCATCGGTGGCATCCACTGCTGCCGCCCCCGTGTCTGTCATCATCCCCCAGCCTCGAGTCCGCTCCTCACTCGCGGTGAAGAGCTGTCGTCCGCTGTGGGGAAAAGGTTGAAGTCCTGCCGAGATATCCCTAAGCACACGTCCATTTCTTTCCTCTGTTTTTGACCATCTCCGCCATCAGTGAAGCATGTCGACCGTCCAGGCGTGCTCCCCGCGTGAGGGCGAGGAAAACCCCTTTGAGCACTCGATGTTTTGCCATCGGGCAAGCCTTCACTGGAGCATCGTGCGTTCCGGTGAATTTTGAATTTCTAGGGTATGATTTGATGATTTTTCGGCTTGTTTCGTGTTTGTAACATATGGGTCGCTCTGGTGACCCTAATGTGACTCCCTAGGATCCGTGGTAACGCATAGGTGGGTCTAGGAGGTTACATTTAGTGGTATCATAGCTTAGAGTTGCGTCATTCTGGGTAGATCGGCTGATCGTCTGCCATAAGGTGTCTGGTTTGTGCATTCCCCTAGATTATAATCGTACTCCACCAAGCTGGAACTCTGTTGTCGAATTCTTTTTCTGAAATAACTGAATCTACATTTTCTGTCCGCTGTAGCTCAAATCGTACTGGCAAGGAATGTCTGTAACATTCCTCTGTGAATTGTATTAACTTAATTGATCTAAATCTTGATAAAGAACTTGAGATGGTTTAGCATGTGAAATCGAAGATTTGAATCAAATTAATAAAAAAATGTTTGATCATATGAGGTAACCGATATGAGATTACATGTAAGGTATCTCAGTGATAATGATTGTGTTTAAGAACATTCTGATGAAAATTTGAGGCTAAAGGGTCAATATTGCCCCTGTAGTATTCCCAAATCAGCAATGTTGCCCCTAATTTTTTTTTTCGTAATTTCTCCCTTAAACATAAGAAACGTTAGCAATGTGCCCCTTTGACCGTCATTGACTAACGACACCGTTAATTTCTGTGAAGTTGGACGACAAATCAGCACTGTGGCATCCACGTGGCTGCTGACCTGTATTAAAAAAATAAAAAAAATAAAAAAAAATTAAAATAAGGTATTTTCTTTGTGTTGTATTATTATTATCCGTATATGGCTCCAGTCGAGGCCGAGCAGCTCTTTCCCACCGCCGTCGCAACGCCGATGATCATGTCCCACTTCCTCCGGCCGTGATTCTCGCCCCACCGCGTCGGTGCTGATTCCCCGCCGCCGATTAAGCCTGCGAAACAAAAGGGGGAAACTGGGTCAAACCCTAATTCGAGTATGGAGAAGAATTAGCCCCAATTTCACTCCGATTCGAACCAAAATCAAAGCCAATGTCCCACTTCCTCCGGCCGTGATTCTCGCCCCACCGCGTCGGTGCTGATTCCCCGCCGCCGATTAAGCCTGCGAAACAAAAGGGGAAACTGGGTCAAACCCTAATTCGAGTATGGAGAAGAATTAGCCCCAATTTCACTCCGATTCGAACCAAAATCAAAGCCAATGTCCCACTTCCTCCGGCCGTGATTCTCGCCCCACCGCGTCGGTGCTGATTCCCCGCCGCCGATTAAGCCTGCGAAACAAAAGGGGGAAACTGGGTCAAACCCTAATTCGAGTATGGAGAAGAATTAGCCCCAATTTCACTCCGATTCGAACCAAAATCAAAGCCAAATCAAATACAAAAGGAAGGTTAATCTGGATCAGCTTCAAATATGCAATTAGGAGAATGATTTTTTTTTTGGGATTTTAGGATTGAATTTCCTTGTATCCAAGGCATGAAAAAGCCTATATAAACACCCTAATTTTTTTTAATTTTTTTTATTTTTTTAATACAGGTCAGCAGCCACGTGGATGCCACAGTGCTGATTTGTCGTCCAACTTCACAGAAATTAACGGTGCCGTTAGTCAATGACGGTCAAAGGGGCACATTGCTAACGTTTCTTATGTTTAAGGGAGAAATTACGGAAAAAAAAAATTAGGGGCAACATTGCTGATTTGGGAATACTACAGGGGCAATATTGACCCTTTAGCCAAAATTTGATAAAATTGTTGTGAATTTAAAAGAAGCGTCTTTGTAAGGTTGGTGAATGTACAGACTATGTGGTGACCCTGTTTTGCGCGAAGGAAACAATTATCAGAATGTTGTGCTAAAAGTAAGTAATATTCGTTCAAAACCTTGGTTGTGTTCGAGCGGCTTGAAGAAAGACCTCTTATATGAAAATATGACATGTTATATCGTTATATCATCCTTGACAGAAATCTGGTGTTACATCCTGATTCTGGAAGGTCTTGCTGGAGGCTTTGATTATTCACCTAGATTCTAGATACCGTTTTCATCCATAAAATTGATGTTCAACTTGGTAGACTAATTAAGATTTTAGATAGGATACTTCAGGGTTGTGAGATTGACTTCTGTGGTACTTGAGAAGATTCTGACCCATGACTGGGACCATTTATAATAACAATTGTGAGACAAGTGTTCGTTTAAATTCGTATGAAGTTTTGTATGAATTCATACATCGTAATCTGAATAGTTGGTTTAAGATATATGATGGGATGACATTGGGTTTAAAGATAGCTAAGTGACTGAGGACACGACCAAATTAATATGTGACCGTCTGGAAATATATTTATATATTGAGAAGTATACTCTGAAGGATGAATTTCAGTACAAGAATGGATGAAAGAGTAGTTTTTACATTTTCCCTACTCTGGTAAATTTTGAGGACGAAATTTCTTTTAAGGGATGGAGAATTGTAACACCTTAAAAATGTTGGGAGATTGGGGATTGTGGAGGTTTGATCTCACGACCTCACCCCTCACTTTTCCCCCGTGTGCTAAACCATTGAGCCAAATGCTCATTTCTATCATTTTTTAGCCTAGTGTGATATTAGGGGTTAGCTTGGTGAGGAGTTAGACCAGAGTTAATGACCCCTTTGACTCCCCACCTACCCAAACTCTCTAACCCTTCGAATCACGAACTCATCTGCTTCCAGACCTTTCCCTTACTGAACCCCCTTGTGCTCAGCTTATTTCTGCCCGCATCGCCCATCGGTGGCGTCCACCGCCGCCGCCCCCGTGTCTGTCATCATCCCCCGGCCTCGAGTCCGCTCCTCACTCGCGGTGAACGACTACCGTCTGTTGTGGGGAAAAGGTTGAAGTCCCGCCGAGATATCCCTAAGCACCCCTCCATTTTTTTCCTCTGTTTCTGACCGTCTCCGTCGTCGACAAAGCGTGTCGACTGTCTAGGCGTGCTCCCGCGTGGAGGCGAGGAAAACCCCTCTAAGCACTCGACGTTTTGCCATTGGGTGAGCCTTTGTTGGAGAACCGTGCGTTCCGGAAAATTTCAAATTTCTAGGGTAAGATTCGACGATTTTCTGGCTTGTTTCATGTTTGTAGCATGTGGGTCGCTCTGGTGACCCTAATGTGAATCCCTAGGATACGTGGTAACGCATAGGCGGGTCTAGAGGGTTACAAGCGAATTCATTCCGATTAGTATAATCGTTGCATTAAACGATGCCCAATGAGGTTAACACAATCTCTCTAAAAAATCGTACACCTAAAAACTAGAGCGGACGATGTGGTATTTCTCTTCTCTAAGAACTTGAAACTCAAAAAGCTTTTCAAAAGCATGAAGGAACTTATAAAAGCTTTTGAAAACATAGGGAAAAGATAGTGTTCAACACATATGTGTTTGTTGTAGGATATCAAAATGGGGTGGAAATCGCATGCCTCCTAACTATGCCTCCATTTATGCTTCCACAATAAAATTAGGGGTTTAGGGTATAGAAAATTTAGGGTGGAGTGTATTTTTTAGGGTGTAGGGTGTAAGGTTTGAAATTTAGGGTTATGATTCCTAATTTATTTTTAAGTGTTTTTTTAACATGAGACATAAATTGAGGCATGATTAGGGGCAGAGGATTTTTTATCATAGAAATGAGGTGAGAAAGCCTCAATTTATACGCTAAACTTGGAGGGTAAAACCGACCATTTGCAAAATATAGAATTGAAACATATTTAATTCACTGTCTAAAACGGTTAAAACCATTAATCTGCCATTAAAACTGGATTCATATTGCAATAATAATTGTTGTAACAATCAAATTTAAAAGTTGAAAACAATCGAATTCATTTATGGATAAATACTACAGTAAAGTTCATATTTAAATCAGCATGCAGATTTAAATTATTTCGAGTCCAGAAAATAGTAAATTAAAAAAAAATTCTTTCAAGGTTTAGAAAACACACAAAAAAATTCTTATAAAATTTTCTCCAAAAATATATTACACGAGATACGTCTTGTCATCTCACTATACATTAAGGAGAGGAAGGAAAGGCCATATATAAATCTATCTCAAGCCCATTCTCACTTAATATGGGATTTACATGCACTACCAAATTTTTGTGCACTACCAACAATTATGTACCATAAAAACATTACTATTTGTATTGTTGCTAGATTTAGGTATTAGTGGTATGTTAGATCTGTTTTGGTTTCAATTTGTACCTAGTTGTGTGTACTCTTTACTTCTATTTAAGTTTAGGGAGATTTTTAAAGAGACAATCAACGTAGATTTTAGATTATATTTAAACCCCTTAATAAAAATCACATTTGCCGAGAAAAAAATATAAAAAACATTACTATTACTATTAATTTACTTATTTTAAAAAAGTGGACTCAAATATGTTTGCATTTGCCGACAATCATTGTTACCCGTTGGTATTGATAGGGACCAGGGACAGAACTACTGAAGCGGTGGGGGGCCTGACCCCATATTTTCATTTGATGTTATTACTTTTAAGTTCTCAATAATTTTGAAGTTAATTAATTTATTAAGTCTTCCCTTTTTTTATTTAATTACTTTTTAAGTTTTCATCAACTTTGAAACGAGTCAAGTCTCGGTTTCCTATTTTTTGTTTAAATACTATTTAGAACTTTGTTTATTTTGAAATTAAACAAATTAACAACATATCAAGTGTGTCGGTAGTGAAGAGGATGATAATTTTATGTGATTTATGTTTGAGTAATTTTTTTGCACAACGTGTGTTTTAAGTGAATTTAATTGCATTTAGATCATAAAAACATACTTTTGCATAAAAAGTTAGGAATTGATGTTATGTCGGTGTGAAGGGATGCTTTTTTTGATACTTTTGCAAATTTGGCATAACATTTGGCACAACAGTTGACAGAGCGAAACAGACTAGCACATAAAGGAAACGATGCCAAGGAGGATGTCGAGTAGCTGTTGGCAGAGAAGGACCAAACATTGCTAAGCACCGGTTGGCAGAGAAGAGAACTTGATGTCATGCCAAGTAACTGTTGAACCCAAAAAATAGGACCAGATCAGGATGCGAGAAAATAGGAATTGGATCAATCTCTGAAAAATAGCGGATAAGCAGTGTCAAACGCGGTTGGCAGAAACCATGCCAAGCTGGGATGCCAGAGCTGTGCCGGCACGATAACGTTAGCCCTAGCATGATCAGCTTATCACCTTATCAGTCTATCACTTCAAATCTGGATAAAGGTGATCACAAACCTTATCCCTTGAGCGTTCAAATTTCAAATACAAAGGTTTATCCTAGCCTCCTTTACGTACGTATTTAAAGACCGATTGTGAATAGCAAAATGTGGAGATTTTCCGAGAGAATTGATCACAGCGGCTGCACCAAGGAGAGATGGTTCGGCCAGCTTGACCGAGAGCCTAGACCGTGAAGGGCTGTATCGAGAGACCTCCTTCTCGCCATTCTCTTTGGTTTAGTTGTTTTATTTTGTTTTAATGATGATGTTCTTGCAAAACGATGAAAGTTTTATGGTTGATAACCTCACCATAAACTAATTTAATAGTTGGTGAGGGGTGTTTGCGTTTGAACGCTATTTTTAATGTTAAGTTTTTAATAAACCAAAACTGTCTCGGTAGTGTTTCTCTATTTGTCATACTTTACTGTTTTCTAAATATTCTGTCAAGCGAGAGCTGGCATTACCATTTTCTAAATACTTTGCCAAGCGAACGCTAGCATGGTTGGCCTATTGCTTCTCAATATCTTAAGAGACTTGGGTGGCAACAATCAGTTGCTGAATACTAAGGAGAGATGCTTCGAAAGAAGATGTTAAAGTACAAGAACTTACTTCGGGAGTGAAATCTACCCCTTAGGAGTAGAGATTGGTACTTAATCAAATTATTTTATGAAAAAAACATTCACTATAGACATATAGGAGTTTTTGCATAATCAATTTAGGGCAATGCCATCGATAGAGGCACTGGCATCTTTAAATCTGCTCGACAAACAATGCCAATACGAGATTTGTTAAAGTCTAGCATGACATGAATAACGTGAAAACCAGAAATCCCTTGCCAACGCTCATCATTCATTTAAACACTCTCCTTGCCAACGTCTTTACTTTGTTTTATTTCTTTTCTTGTTAGTCATTTTCAAAACTAATTCCAATCAAAACAATCTTTTTTTCCAAGAAAAGTAATCAAACAAAGCAATCGAATTCCATCGTAATCTTTGTGGGATCGATACTCAGTTTAATTGTTGTATTACTTGCAGACCGTGTATATTTGCACGCAATAGATTTTCTTGGCACTCTGTTAACACATTTCCAATATCTTTTACGCCCTATTGTCAATAAATAATCATTCATGCCGAGAGTCTACAAGTTTTGGCTCCGTTGCCGGGAATTGCAACGGAGTTTTATTGTTTTGATTTTTACTTGTCTTTTTTTTTTAGTTTATGATTATTTTCCTTTTATTATTTATTTTTATAACATTTTTTTAGTTTCATTTGTTTTAGGTACTTCTAGGAACATGGGGATCAAGATATGAGCATTAGAGATCATATTAGAGCTTACAACTGACGACATAACTAACAAAATTTTCCATGGTATGACCAAGTGTTGTCACTAGATTTTCACCTCGTCAATATTGAATAATCTAGAAAATAATAATAATAAAAAGAGAAATCCTTTTTTTCATTAAATTATTAAAAGACCCACGCTTTCTAAAATAAAATAACAACAACAAAAAACATCTCAAATAAAAGAACATTTCAAAAAAGATACAAAAATAAATAAATAAATAAATAATAACAATAAAAGCCCCATGTTTTTTTAAAGGCTTAAAATAAAGTTTTAAAACCCATTTTTTCAAAGAGAAAATAACAAAGCCCTTTTTAATTCATTTAGAAGAAAAAAAATAAAATAGCCCACTTTAAAAGGCACATTAAGATATAAATTAATAAAAAAATAGAAAATATTTAAAAAAAAGGAGCTAGACCGCGCGTCACACGTCTGGTGCGTGTGCACACACGCGTGGGGCTGGGCATCCCAAACCCTTGTTCAAACGGCTAATGGTGGTCGGTTGCCGTCTCTGGGTCACGGTCGACGACGTCGTTGGTAGCGACCGGTCTGCCTCGTCGCCGCCAACCTAATGGTACCGACGCCACTCATTGCCGTCGCCTGTGGTCGCTAGAATCTGCAAAAAACTGAACAAGATGGTCAAACCCTAGGCTCAAATTAAGGAAAAATTTCAACCCCGAATTTGGATCCAATCAGATGATTTTTGGGGGGTTTTACCGAGGATCATGTTCTTGGTCTGATTTTGGCTCCAATTTAAGGATTAAACGCGGATATTTACTTGATTTACATGCCCTAGCATGTGTATATAAACCCCCTCTTTTCCATTGTTCATCACACCCAATTTCAAGAGAAAAAGCAAAAAGCTTAGAAAAAAAAATTCTGAAAAATTCTTTAAAAATCTCAAGAGTTGCTGGAAATTTTGGAGTTGAAGTTCGAGCTTGGGGACAATTTTCCGGAAGCAATTGGGAGCGTTTCGAGAAGGTCATATTCGAGTTCTTCGTTCGGTAAAATTTCTATCCTTTCTTTTAGTTTTTATTTAGTAATTTTCATGCTTGTTATTGGTTGAATTTTTGTGTCCGTGTTTGTCTTTTTGTGGATTTTAGGTTGTGTTCTTTAAGTCGGAAAATCGTTTCACGATTCCGATAATCTTTTTATTTTAAATTTTCGTTTAATTTTTGGTTTAATCTTTAAAAAGTTGCACGCTTTAAAAATGTTGTTTAGGAGTGTTTTGATCTTTAGAAATATAAAAAAGAATTTTTAAAAGTGTTGCTATTTAAATGCAAGAATAAAATTGAGTCAATGTGATTTTATTAAAAAAAACTTAAAGTTAGGGATTTAATTAAGAAAAAATAATAATGCATGGGTGGAAATAATAAAAGGGGCTTGATTTATAAAAAATAATAAAATATTTTTTTCTTGAAATTTAGTTTTAATAATAAAGTAGGTTAAGTGATTTTAAAAAGAAAAAGTAAATAAGATGTTTCTTTAAAAAGAAATAAGTAATAAGTTTTCAAGAAAACAAGAAAATAATTTTTAAAAAAAAGGGTTTTTAATAAAAATTTAGGGTTTTAGAAAAAAAATAAAATTTTGAAAAAGCTTAAAGAGAAATCTTTTCAAAAAAAAATAAGGTTTATTAAAAAGTCATATTTTAAAAAAAAAACTTTTAAAAATGAAAAAGTTTTTAAAGGGGAATTCATTTTGAAATAAAAAGATATAAAAAGGTGAAAAACATAAAAATGAAAAAAAGCTAAAAAATATAAAAAGGTCTTGGTTTTAAAAGTAAAAAGAAATAAAGGTTTTTTTAAAAAGAAATAATTAAAAATAAAACACAAAATAAATGCTCAACACATTGAATTTCTATGCTGTTTGAAAAAATACTTCACAAAAATGCTCAACACTTAGGGCTAGGTTCTAAAAGCTTAGAAGAGACGTGTTTTGTATAAAAATTACTTCACAAAAATAAGACACACTTAAGCAAACTTAAACCTTTAACAAGGAATAAAAGATTTAGACTTTTTAGGATTTTTAAATGATCAAACTTAGAATTAAATAAAAAATGCTCAACACGTTGAATTTCTATGCTGTTTGAAAAAATGAAATTAATTTAATGCGGTGTCTTATCAAACGGGAATGACGAGTTAGTGCCAAAAATGTTGGCGGTGATTAAAGTTCATCTCCCAAGCGATAAGGTCGTTAAAATAGTTTGATGTTCACTAAACGGACAAAAAAAGTTGAACATTCTTAAACTTGCAAATTCCAGTTTTTGAAAGCATTTTTAAAATCAATTAGGTACCAATTTTGGGCATCGTGGGGGTGTTAACCCTTTCCCACGCGTAACCGACCCTCGAATTTTTTTTCTAGTTTTCGTAGACCAAAACAGTTGTTTTATTAAGACAAAACGTTTTATTAAAATAACCCCGTTTTAAAGTGATCCAATCACACTTTTCAAAAATATTGGTGGTGACTCAGTGTTTTTAAAGTTTTCAAAAAGTCGAAGCTCGAAAGGGTTGCGACAAATTGGCGACTCCGTTGGGGACGTGTTTTTATTTTCTTAAATAAGAACAAAAGAGGGTCGGGCCACAAATTGGTTTTAAGTGGTTTTCAAAAAAGTTTTTTTAAAATATGAAATTTTCAAGTTCATAATAGGTTCAATCTTATTTGTCCGTTTAAATGAATATAACTTTATTTTACGCATCTAAGACTTAATTCCGAGCTCTATTCTCGAGCTTTGTCCCGTTCGTTTAAGTGGGGGTAAATACGCTTTGCTCATGTAAGAATGTTAATTCTTCGTATGAGCCTAGCAAATACCTTCGGGACTCATTCTCTTGTCTTCGTAAAGATATTGATTCTTCTAGAAGACATCAGTGGTGAGTCCTCCTGAGTTGAACTTGATTCGTTTGAATCCTGTCATGGGTGAGAATCGAGGGCCTTGCTACCCTTAGTAGGGGACAACAAGGACAGCTCCGGTACCTTTTTAGAACCAAACCAAGTTTGAGAATCTAGAGCCTGAGCCTACCCCTAATAGAGTCATGATGAAAGCTTAGGGTGTTGAGTCGCAGGAATAATCCATGAAGACATGTCCTGAAATGTTGGAATACCAGCCCAGAATCATCGTGCATTTAATTTTCTTTTGACTGTTTCATTTCGCTTTTCTTGCTTTATTAATCTATGTTCCCTATCTTGTTTGTTTTTGCATCATTCTATACTTAGAATGGGTTGATTCTAGAAAATTGTTCAAATTATGAATGGAAAGCTCTTAAAAATTGAGGAGGACCAAGCACGTGACAATGTTGGCAAATGAAGCTGCAGCTCTTCGTCAGTATATCAAGCCCATTGGAGAAGTTGAACCGAGGATTATGTGGCTAGTTGAAGAAATCAAGGAATTAGGTGTTCAAGCCGAAAAATATTTGTAATTCAAAAAAAAGAGAAAAAGATGTAATAAAAGCTTTCGTATTCAATAAAGAGTTTGCTTTCATGAGAAAATTTTCAATGGAATTAATGGCCCTTCGACTACATTCATGCATTTGCACTGTTTTGTTTGCTTTGTTGTTTGCTTTTGTGAAATCATTTGTGCATACATTCATTCATGACAAAAACTAACTTAATAAAAAACGACATAATATCCAAAATTGTTAAGACAACTCATAAATACGGTACATGAGACCAAACCTGAGTCATGAACTCTAAGGAAAGGTTGACAGCTTTGGAGGCAAACCAAAAGAGCACTCAAGATAAGTTGGAGAAAATGGAGATCGACCTGAAACAACAAATTGGGGCAGTTTACCAAAAGATAGTCAGTTTAATAGCTGCCATGTTAGGGTTCAAGGGTCCAGATGCGGTTGAAAAAGGAAGAAACACTACTACCATTCCACGATTCCCAAGGATGACCTTTAGGAAGGAGACTGCTGCTAAAGCCAAAACACCCATCCATGGTTTTGAATCCTCCACTCATGTTCCAAATGGAGAAGCTAATAATTACGAGGTACCTGACCTCGATGAAATCGCTGATAAGGTTCGAATTGAGAAGAAGTGGGAAGATAAGTATGAAAAGTTAGAAGAAATGATCAAATCCTTCTAGGATGGAGTTGCTCATGGTGGAATGGATACCAAGGATCTGAGCTTGGTAACTGATTTAGTAGCACCACCAAAATTCAAAATCCCAGACTTTGAGAAATATAACGGGACCACATCTAACTATGTACTATAGATGTAATCCCCTTAGCACGACCTAGACGTCCGACCTGAACCAAGGAGATTACACGGGGGAAACCGAAGCCAATTCGTTAAAGTCAACTTCGATTAACGAGCTTTTTTTCCTTTTTATCTTCTCTAGATGCAATTTAAAACTCTATGTGATCAACAAAACATTTAGAAAGAAACGACGCAGCAACAAATAACGTTTAAGGGTTCAATTCAACATTTAAAACTTTTAGGGACCAAAACGTAATTTCCATAAATTACAGGGACCTTTCCAATTCTAAAGTTACCAACCATTAATTAATCATAAAATATGCTTCTCTGACAAATTTCAGCACAAACGAACCATCGAAACACATCCAATTGCATACAAAAAGTTTAGGGACTAAAATGTAACATTTTAGACTTTAAAAGATTCCATTTAACTAATTTAATTGTTAGGTATCGGTACACGTATAGCCCGAATCGATACTCGGGAAGGCAGTAACCAAAGTTTGAGAGAGGGTATCGATACTCTTCCCCGAGTATCGGTACAGGTGTGCATTTTGCATTGGGGTATCGATAACTTACCAAGTCGTATCGATACACTTCCAAATTGTATCGATACACTTGTTGTAGAGCGTCTAGGTGTTCTCTATTTATGAGCGCAAGTGTACACTCTTGTTAAGTTATAGTATAAAAGATATCGTCTCCCACAAGGATTGGAGCAACTTTTATGAATGGTTTCCTACACAAATATTTAGTAAATGCACAATTAAATCTCATGATGTGGAAATATAAAAACACAAATAAAATAAAGATAGTGATGAGAGGGATGATAGGGAGAGATTTGGTCAATAGATTGGGTAAGGAAATTGCAGCTCAGTAGTATGTGGACTCGACGGGTATGGTGGGCGGCAGGCTACAACCCTGTCACGCGGCCGCAGCGGGTCACTACCATTGCAACTTTTGTTATCTCGGCAGGTGGAACGGAAATAGGTCATTGGGGCAAGTCTGGCAAACATTCCAAGTACGGCGGGATAGTCGACAGTGATCCTTCCTATTTCTAGGCAAGGATGCTCAAACACTCGCGTGGTGTAGGCAATACCTAGCAATCTCAGCGTAAACCAAACACATGCAAGTACATTCGATTGGTGATCCCTCTTAGCAGCTAAAACTTGTGGACTGGAGTGGAACCAAGTTAGTCACGCCCCAACATGTTGTGACCGTGCTTAACCCTTTCGTGATCCTGGCACTTTCGTGCCCGACAAATGGATTCTCTTAACTAACGGGTGTAGACTAATCGAAAGAATGAAGTGCAATGGACTAAGAAAACCTCAGAATTTTATTGAAAACAACTCTAAACTATTACAAACGTTTCTCACAAACTACTTTACATACGCGCGACTAAACCCTAGGAGAGTTGGGCCGCGACCCCCAACAACTCCAACCTATCTAGCTACATCTCCGTTGTACGGGTGTTCAAGCACGCATCCCCTCACACCCCATCATGCCCCCATACCCTTACAAGCATTGGGTATATATAGAGCTCATGGCCTAAGTTTGAGTTCTCCTTGAAGTAGAAGTTCTTAATGTAACCCCCTTAGCCCGCCTAGACGTCCGACCCAAACTAAGAAGATTACACGGGGAAAACCAAAGTCAACCCGTTAAAGTCAACCTTGATTTACGACCCTTTTTTTCTTTTATCTTTTCTAAATGCACAATATTAACTTATATGATTAACAAAACATTTCAGCGGAAGCGACACAGCGAACATAACTCAATTAGGGGTTCAATTTGCATACAAACGTCTTTTAAGGACTAAATTGTAAATTTCCTAGTTTTTAAGGACTAATCAAGCTATCAAGTTACCTATCCGAATTTTAACATATAATAAGCCAACATGTCAAATTTCATCTTAAACGTACCACTCAAACTCATTGAATTAAGCATCCAAGACCCAGGGACCAAAACGTAAGAAACAAATACCTGAAACAATTCAAATTCAAACTCAACGGTCAGGTGTTTCGAAACACCTGACCCTGTATCGGAACGGTCGTTTCGAAACCAGGTTGACCATTTCGATACTCGGGTCATTTCGAGACCCATACCGAAACACCCCTTACCAGTAGCAAAATCGTTCTGGAACGTTCCTACTCGTTCCGAAACCTCATGGCCATTTCAGGCCTCTGTTCTGAAACAGGTAAGGGCGTTACGATACGCCTTCCCGTGCAACAGCAAATTTTGCTAGTTTTTCACATCTTTCTCCATCCGAAGACATTCCAATTCATGCCACAACGTACATACAACATGTTTAAGCATCAAAGATCATCATTATGAAGCATAAACTAAAACATGGCATCAATCATGCAACCATTGGAACTATATGCATGCTCTTTAGTCCACCAAAGCCATACAAAGCTAAAATCAACATTCAAACAAAAATTTAATCCTCAAAGGCCATTTACAACTCAAAGGTAATCAACCAAACATGCTCAAGGTAATTAGCAACATCCTCAACCATCCAAAAGTAAAAATCCCACCCATTTCCTCTTATTACACCAAAGTAAAGCCACATATTTTCCTAAACCAAAATGCTTGGATTCCCTTGCTTGTGTGCTGCCTCAAACGCCTAATTCTCTGCATTGATGAAACAAATGAACGTAAGCACAAAGCTTAGCGAGGATCGCTAAACAACATTCATCAATGAATTACTCACAATTTGCAAAACCACCACTTTTCAACACATTCCTTTGCACAAAACATGTCCTTTCAAGACATCAATGCACTTTCTAAAAACATGCGCATATGAAACATTCTAAAACAGCAAATAAACCTTTGCTCATACTTTACCAAGCATCTCATGCATTCTAGCATCACTTACTAACATCTCATGCTTAACATTAATCATTTACATTATATTGGCTCGCAAGTGATAATCCATAAAACATACTAACAAAAGACACAATCGGATACGCGGATTACAAGCGTTGTCCCACACGCTTCATACATACTACCGAACTACACAAGGTGGAGATCAATGTCACAATCACAACCCCTCAACACCCGTGATGGAGATTAATGGCAAAATCACAACCCCTCAACATCACTCGTCGGTAGTTGTATAATTCCACTAACGAGAGTACGGGACACTTACACAAGACTCACACACGGTATTAAAACATTCACCGTTGTGATCTTAGCCTCAATCGTTAGGGTGCTTGGATGGTGATTATAGTACATTCACAACCCCTCGACATCCAAGGCGACTTTATTCACAGTGCACCCAATCCTATAGCCGGCTAACTATATCCAATTAACGCAACCAAAAACCATTTCCATCATTTGCCAATATAATCATTTAATCTCATTAATCCACTGTTTTACAAGCATAAACACAAGGCCATTTCCACAAGCATAACATGCTTAACATCATATGCATTTATCACATGAAAACCAATGATCACTTACCTAGTGCATCCTTAACATAATGGCATTAAAATCCAGCAACATTCATGCTTAAAACATGCTTTACAACAATAATCAAATCCACATTTAACTCAAGTGCATTTTCATCAAAACATAGCACATTTCCGTGAGAGACTTTCGGACCACTTACTATTGAGCTTAGCTAAGTGTTTCAAACTTACACTAAGCTCCCAAGACCACGCTCAAAGCGTTACAAAGCTGGAAAATCCATTTCCACTCACCGATACCCGAAGCCTTGCTCGCCGACATGAAAATTACCCCTCCGGAGCCTTCAACAACGCCTCGTTTGCTCCCAAATCAAGATCCCCTATTTACACAACATCAAAATAGAGATCTAAATGTATTAAAATGCATTTCAACACTAGCAACAATTCACAAAATCGTTTCTCACCCAAACTACACCAATTTACCCATCCAAAACAACCAAAAACTCAATCGATTGCTTCCTAAACCAAGCTCAGCCAACATACATCACTTCCAAATCATTATAAACATAAAAACACATCTAATAAACAACCTAACTCAACCTTATACCTCCAGCAAGCAAGATTCCACCATTTCGCCTAAAAAACTCACTTAAAACTAACATGAAAGTCAAGGATCTCAAGGATTCCGGGATCTATGTTATCAAAACTTCATTTCAACATGTTAACCAACTTAAGACTCAATTAAAATCAATCTATAACAGAGCTTAACAAAACAAATCCGAAAATCAAGATTTCAACTATATTTTTACAAGATTTTGATCTCCAATCAAAACTATACTGAAAACTCAACCAAAAACATTAATTAGAAGCCAAATATCTTGGGAATTTCAATAAAGAACTTTGATTACAGGTTGAGAATGGGATTTACCTCCAATCCTTGCTTTCCTTAATGCATGACAAGTTTTCCTTTGCAAAATCTTGAAGAACTAGATAGGTTTTCTTGAAAATTGTTTAGGAAATATTGAGAGAGTGTTTGAGAGAAAAGAATTCTGGAGAAAGATGAATGAAAATAGTGTTTGGCTAAAAATGAGGAGAAATTGGTAGTTACATAATTGAATCTCACATTAACCACCCTTTTAATTAAAATAAAAACCATTTTAAAGCTATTTAATTAAAAGCCATTTTAAACACATGTCATATTAAGGAAAGGCTAAATTGCCATAAAGCCCCTATAGATTCTAAGAATTTGGCTTCTTCTTTAAAAATCACATTTTCCACAGTTTTGAAACTTTACAATTTGGCCACTACTCAAAATGTCCCACTACCGAAACTCTTTTTTGTAAAATTGACTTGACCAATCTCTTAAACATATCTTTAGAGGATTTTAGCAATTTGTACCACATTTTTATCCTCTCCCGGCCCTTGATTTCCTTAAATCACCTTACGCGATTCGAACCGTTCTCGACCGGTCCGGTCCGATGTTTAAAACATCTAGGCCCAAAACCAGGGCGTTACAACTCTTCCCCACTTAGGAAAGTTTGTCCTCGAAATTTTACCTGATGGAAAAAGGTACGGAAACTGCTTCAGCATGTCCGCCTTGCTTTCCAACATGGCCTCCTCAACTCATCGGTGTCGCCACAACACCTTCGAGAGCTCTATCGTCATGCCATGAAGAACTTTGATACCCACATCCAAAACTCTCATTGGTTCCTCATCATACGACAAATCTTGATTCAACTCTATCTCCTCAACAGGCATCACATGCGAAGGATCCGATCTGTACCTCTGTAACATAGAGACATGAAACACATCATGTATCTTTTCCAACTATGTAAGTAATCTCAACCGATATGCCACATGACCAATTCGCTCCACAAACACGTAAGGTCCAATGAACCTTGGGCTAAGCTCACTCTTACGCCCAAATCTCATCACCTTCTTCCAAGACGACACTTTCAAAAACAAAAGTTCGCCAACCACGAACTCAATCTCTTTACGCTTCAAGTCCGCGTAAGACTTTTGCCTATCTAATGCTGCCTTCAGACGCTCACAAGTGAGCTTCACCTTCTCTATGGTTCCCTTTATCATAGCTGGCAATGAGATTACCTTTTGCCCAGCTTCTGCCCAACAGAGGGGGGTTCTACATCTTCTCCCATACAAAGCCTCGTATGGAGCCATTTGAATACTCGCCTGATAACTGTTATTATACGCAAACTCAACCAACGGCAAGTGCTTCTCCCAAGAACCTTGAAAAATCTATAACGCAACATCGCAACATGTCCTCAAGCACTTGGATCACACGTTCTGACTGTCCATTCGTCTAAGGATGATAAGAAGTACTGAAATTCAACCGTGTACCAAAGGCTTGATGCAAACATTCCCAAAATCGCATTGTAAACCTCGGATACCTATCCGACACTATAGAGTTTGGCACACCGTGCAACCGCACAATCTCAACAATGTACAATTCAGCCAGCTTATCCAAGATATACGTAGTATGCACGGGCAAAAAATGTGCACACTTCGTGAGCCAATCTACAATCACCCAAACTGAATTCTTCTTTGACTGTGACGAAGGCAAACCAAACACAAAATCCATGGTAATCCTCTCCCACTTCCATTCTGGGATTCTCAAAGGCTGCAACAACCAAGAAGGAACCTGATGTTCAGCCTTCACTCGCTGACACACCATGCACTTACTAACGAACTCAGCCACATCCTTTTTCAAACCCAACCAGTAGTACTCATCTTTCAAATCACGATACAACTTTGTACTACCAGGGTGCATAGCAAAAGGACTACTATGGGCTTCAGTCAAAATAGTGCGCCTCAACTCAACATCATCTAGCACCACTATTCGACTCCCAAAGCACAGAACACCGTCATCACTAAAGCTGAAATTCGAAGGTCTACCCTCCGCAAGGTCCTGAACATGAGGAACAAGAGAATCATCTAACAATTGCTTATCTTTGATCAACAAAATCAGAGATTGTTTCACTTGCAATTCAGCGATAAGACCACCATCATGCGAAATGCTTAAGCGAGCAAACATTGCCCTCAACTCCACAACCACTTTCTGGCTCAAAGCATCGGCCATAACATTAGCCTTGCCCGGGTGGTACTCAATCGTCAGATCATAATATTTAAGCAGCTCTACCCAGCAACGCTGCCTAAGATTCAACTTCTTTTGAGACACAAGATACTTCAAGCTCTTATGATCCGTGAACACAACACACTTCTCACCGTACAGGTAATGCCTCCAAATCTTTAGGGCAAACACCACAGCCGCAAGCTCAAGATCATGAGTAGGGTAGTTGCGCTCATGCACCTTCAACTGCCTAGATGCATAGGCCACTACCTTACCCTCCTGCATCAATACGCAACCCAAACCAACAATGGACACATCACTATAAACCACAAACTCCTTACCAGACTCAGGTTGAATCAGAATAGGAGCTTGCGCAAAGCTTCCTTCAACTTTTCAAAAGCTTGTTGTCTCGCATCAGTCCACTCAAAGCGAACATTCTTCTGCAACAACTTGGTTAACGGTGCAGCTATCTTCGAGAAACCCTCAATGAATCTACGGTAATACCCAGCTAAACCAAGAAAACTTCACACCTCCATTACTGACTTAGGTACCTTTCATCCCATCACAACCTCTACCTTGTGTGGATTAACGCGAATACCCTCAGCTGACACAACATGTCCAAGGAAGACCACCTCTCTAAGCCAAAACTCACACTTACTTAGCTTGGCATACAACTAATTTTCCAACAACGTGTGCAAAACAATTCTCAAGTGTCTATCATTATCCTCCTCGGTACGCGAATACACAATGATATCATCGATGAACAACACCACAAACTGATCCAAGAATTCATGGAATTCTCGATTCATCATGTCCATGAAAGCAGCAGGCGCGTTGGTCAAACCAAACGACATCACCAAGAATTCATAATGTCCATACCCCGTCCGAAAAGCTGTCTTAGGTACGTCCACATCCTTCACCTTCAGCTGATAATACCCCGATCTCAAGTCTATCTTAGAAAACACTGAGGCTCCTCGGAACTGATCAAAGAGATCATCAATTCTAGGCAAGGGATACTTGTTCTTGATCGTCAACTTGTTCAGTTGCCGATAATCTATGCACATCTGTATTGTCCCATCCTTCTTCTTTACAAACAAGACCGGTGCACCCCAAGGTGACACACTCGGCCGGATGAAACCTCGATCCAAAAACTCCTGCAATTGCGTTTTCAACTCTTTTAGCTCTTTAGGTGCCATGTGATAAGGAGCAATGGACACCAGAGTCGTATTCTCGTACAACTCGATACCAAACTCAACTTTCCTGTTTGGTGGCAACCCAGGCAATTCTTCCAGAAAGACACCCGGAAAATCGCGAACAGTTCAGATGTCCTGCACACGCACATCCTTGGTTCCAAGATTCATCACATAAGTATGATAAGCCTCACAACTCATCTTCATCATATGATTTGCTTCTAAAACCGAAATCACATTCGACAAGAATTTCACATTCTCGCCTACTACACCTACTTCATAATCATCGGCCAGCTTTAAGGTGACCCGCTTGACATCAAATTCAACCACCACTCTATGCTTTCTCAACCAATCCATGCCAAGGATTACATCAAATTTGTAGAAGGGTAACTCCATCAAATCCACAAGAAAAACATGTCATTGCACAGATAAAGGGCATCTCCTATACAATCTCCAAGTGACTACAGTTTCACCAAAAGAACTAGTCACTTGCATTCTTACTTCAAGCATCTCAATAGGAATATCAAGCAAATGCGCATGCTCACTCAAGATATAAGAATGTGTGGATCCAGAATCAATCAAAGCCAGCAAAGATAAAGACTGAAGAACAAAGGTACCTGCGATGACATCGGTATCATTGCGCTCCTCGCGCTAAGCATAAACCCTCGCTGGTCCACCTCCCTCAGGTCGGACGGCTACTACATGAGCAATACCTCGTTGTCTCTTGTCTCTCCTCTGAAAATTCCCACGGCCGCGCCCACAGCCTCTTTGAGGTGTAGCTACTACAAGAGCACGTCTTTGGCCTCCACCAGCCAACAAGGGACACTCACTCCTCATGTGATCCACCGAACCACAATTCCAACATGAATTCCCTGTCACCACAACAGGAGCCTAGACCTATCTAGCTGCTCAAGGACAATCTCGCCTCAAATGGTCCCTCGACCCACATGTCCAACACGTATGCTGCTCAGATCTCACTCGACCTCCTTGGACCTGATTGCCTCGACCCGGAACACCTCGCCTCCCTTCAGGCTGATGTCTCCTATCTCGACCTCTTTTGTTCCGTCCTCCACCGGAACTGTACTCAGCTGCTCTCTTCCCAAAGCTAGAACCAGCACCTCGAGTCGAAAAACCTAAATTATGTTTGATGTCTTTGGCTCGACATACAAGCACATCAAAGTCGGTGTAGTCTGCAGCCAACATATACGTCTTAACTTCCTTTATCAGCCCGTACCGGAAGCGATCACATCGGTGCCTCTCACTAGGTATCAGCTCAAGAGCATACTGGCTCAGGCGTACGAACTGCCCTGAACTATCGATATAAACTCATGTTTCTTTTCGTCCAAGTATCTCACCCCTAGATACTTCCTCTTGAAGGCACCCTTGAAATACTCCCAATCTACATCATTGGGCTCCAAACCAGTAGTGGTAGTCGTCCATCAGCTGTAGGCATCGCCTTGCAACAAAGAAACTGCACATCCCAGCTTGTGCACATCATTACAGCCCATCTGATCCATGATACGGATCGTACTTGCTAACCAGGCTTCTGACGCCTCAGGAGACATACCATAGAACTCCGCAGCTCCTAGGCTTCTCAACCTCTCTAATGGTAAGCCTGTCTGCCCAGCTGCATGGGCTTGTACATGCGCTCCGGCAACAACGGCCTGAAACGCCCCGTTGATCGCCTGAACCAATGGCATTAGATCACCCAAACCCGGACCTGCAGGTCCTTGCTGTACCTGCTCCCCACCTCCAGGTGGTGGCGGAGGAGGTAAGTTTCCACCAGGAGGGACATCAGCCCCTTGCTCACCCTGGTCACCCTGCTCAGCCGCAAGCACTATATTATTCGACCTCAACTCTCTTCTCGAACCCATAGTGCTATTTTAAACAATGCAAAACAACAAAACAAGTCAAACCATTTAGGCCAGCTGCAAGCATGAATCAAGTTTACAAAAACATTTGTTTAGTGTAATAAGGAAATAGGCACCCCAATTTCCCTCAACATAACATAGCATATAATAACACATCATGCTCAACATGCTTTCCGTCATCCAAAATCAGCACATGGCAACATTGCTTCATTATCACACAATCATATTCATTCCACATGTGATTCACATCAATCAAGCAGAGCATAAGCTTCAAAATTTCAACCAATATCATGCTTATCAAACAACATATGTCAACACATATCAATTTCTCAAACCAACATCCCCAATTCTTTCGTAACCTGGCTCTGGTACCAACAAATGTAACCCCCTTAGCCCGGCCTAGACGCCCAACCCAAACTAAGAAGATTACACGGGGAAAACCAAAGTCAACCTGTTAAAGTCAACCTTGATTTATGACCTTTTTTTCTTTTATCTTTTCTAAATGCACAATATTATCTTATATGATTAACAAAACATTTCAGCGGAATCGACACAACGAACGAAACTCAATTAGTGGTTCAATTGCATACAAACGTCTTTTAGGGACTAAATTGTAAATTTCCCAGTTTTAAGGACTAATCAAACTATCAAGTTACCTATCCGAATTTTAACATATACTAAGCCAACATGTCAAATTTCATCTTAAACGGACCACTCAAACTCATTTAATTAAGCATCGAAGACCCAAAGACCAAAACGTAAGAAACAAATACCTGAAACAATTTAAATTCAAACTCAACGGTCGAGTGTTTCGAAAAACCTGACCCTGTATCGGAATGGTCGTTTCGAAAATAGGTTGACCGTTTTGATACTCGGGTGCGTTCCAAAACCCGTACCGAAACACCCCTTACCAGTAGCAAAATCGTTCTGAAACGTTCCTACCCGTTCCGAAACCTCATGGCCATTTCAGGCCTCTATTCCGAAACAGGTAAGGGCGTTCCGATACGCCTTGCCCTACAACAACATAATTTGTTGGTTTTTCACATCTTTCCACATCCGAAAACATTCCAATTCATGCCAGAACGTACATACATGTTTAAGCATCAAAGATCATCATTACGAAGCATAAACTAAAACATGGCATCAATCATGCAACCATTGGAATTATAGGTAATCAACATTCAAACCAAAATTCAATCCTCAAAGGCCATTTACAACTCAAAGGTAATCAACCAAACATGCTCAAGGTAATTAGCAACATCCTCAACCATCCAAAAGTAAAAATCCCACCCATTGCCTCTTATTACACCAAAGTAAAGCCACATACTTTGCTAAACCAAAATGCTTGGATTCCCTTGCTTGTGTGCTACCTCAAACGCCTAATTTTCTGCATTGATGAAACAAATGAGCGTAAGCACAAAGCTTAGTGAGGATCGCTAAACAACATTCATCAATGCATTACTCACAATTTGCAAAACCACCACTTTTCTACACATGCCTTTGCACAAAACATGTCCTTTCAAGACATCAATGCACTTTCTAAAAACATGCTCATATGCAACATTCTAAAACAACAAATAAAACTTTGCTCATGCTTTACCAAGCATCTCATGCATTTTAGCATCACTTACAAGCATCTCATGCTTAACATTAATCATTTACATTATATTTGCTCGCAAGTGATAATCTATAAACCATACCAACAAAAGACACAATCGGATACGCGGATTACAAGCGTTGTCCCACACGCTTCATACATACTACCAGACTACACAAGGTGGAGACCAATGGCACAATCACAACCCCTTAACACCCGTGATGGAGTTTAATGACACAATCACAACCCCTCAACATCACTCATCGATAGTTGTATAATTCCACTAACGAGAGTACGAGACAAGTACACAAGACTCACAAACGAGATTAAACCATTCACCGTTGTGATCTTAGCCTCAATCGTTAGGGTACTTGGATGGAGATTATGGCACAATCACAACCCCTCGACATCCAAGGCAACTTTATTCACGATGCATCCAATCCTATAGCCAGCTAACTATATCCGATTAACTCAACCAAAAACCATTTCCATCACTGGCCAATATAATAATTTAACCTCATTAATCCACTGTTTTACAAGCATAAACACAATGTCATTTCCACAAGCATAACATGCTTAACATCATAAGCATTTATCACATGAAAACCAAGGATCACTTACCTAGTGCATCCTTAACATAATGGCATTAAAATCCAGCAACATTCATGCTTAAAACATGCTTTACAACAGTAATCAAATCCACATTTAACTCAAGTGCATTTTCATCAAAACATAGCACATTTCCGTGAGAGACTTTCGAACCACTTACTCTTGAGCTTAGCTAACTGTTTCAAACTTACACAAATCTCCCAAGACCACGCTCAAAGCGTTACAAAGCTGGAAAATCCATTTCCACTCACCGATACGCGAAGTCTTGCTCGCCAACAAGAAAATTACCCCTCCGGAGCTTCCAGCAACGCCTCATTTGCTCCCAAATCAAGATCCCCTATTTACATAACATCAAAACAGAGATCTAAATGCATTAAAATGCATTTCAACACCAGAAACAATACACAAACTCGTTGCTCACCCAAACTACACCAATTTACCCATCCAACACAACCAAAAACTCAATCGAATGCTTCCTAAACCAAGCCCAGCCAACATACATCTCTTCCAAATCATTATAAACATCAAGACACATCTAATAAACAACCTAACCCAACCTTATACCTCCAGCAAGCAAGATTCCACCATTTCACCTCAAAAACTCACTTAAAACTAACATGAAACTCAAGGATCTCAAGGATTTCGGGATCTATGTTATCAAAACTTTATTTCAACATATTGACCAACTTAAAACTAAATTAAAATCAATCTATAATAGAGCTTAACAAAACAAATCCGAAAATCAAGATTTCAACCATATTTTTACAAGATTTTGATCTCTAATCAAAACTATAATGAAAACTCAACCAAAACATTAATTAGAAGCCAAATATCTTGGGAATTTTAATAAAGAACTTTGATTAGAGGTTGAGAACGGGATTTACCTCCAATCCTTGCTTTCCTCAATGGATGAAAAGTTTTCCTTTGTAAAATCTTTAAGAACTAGATAGGTTTTCTTGAAAATTGTTTAGGAAATATTGAGAGAGTGTTTGGGAGAAAAGAATTCTGGAGAAAGATAAATGAAAACAATGTTTGGCTAAAAATGAGGAGAAATTGGCAGTTACGTAATTGAATCTCACAATAACCACCCTTTTAATTAATTAAAATAAAAAACCATTTTAAAGCTATTTAATTAAAAACCATTTTAAACACATGTCATATTAAGGAAAGTCTAAATTGCCATAAATCCCCGTACATATTCTTAGAATTTGGCTTCTTTAAAAATCACATTTTCCACAGTTTTGAAACTTTACAATTTGGTCACTACTCAAAATGTCCCACTACCGAAACTCTTTTTGTAAAATTGACTTGACCAATCTCTTAAAAATATTTTTAGAGGATTTTAGCAATTTTTACCACATTTTTATCCTATCCTGATCCTTGATTTCTTTAAATCACCTTACACGATTCGAACTATTCTCGACCGGTCCGGTCCGATGTCTAAAACATCTAAGCCCAAAACCAGGGCGGTCTGGTCCGGTCCGCGACCCCCAACAACTCCAACCTATCTAGCTACATCTCTGTTGTGCGGTTGTTCAAGCACGCATCCCCTCACACCTCATCATGCCCCTATACCCTTACAACCATTGGGTATATATAGAGCTCATGGCCTAAGTTTGAGTCCTCCTTGAAGTAGAAGTTCTTAAAGTATATTTACATTAAATACAAACTCCTTTTTGATTTAAATATGGACTTTGTGTACGTTGACTTCTTCCGCAAGTAAGGATTAGTGCTCCTACTTATCAATCTTGGACTAGCTCTACCAGCCGCTACAGGCTTTAGAAAATTGCAAGACTGGGCTCATTGGGCTTAGGAAATTACCCTCTTTCAATCGCGACCCATCTTGGCTAAGTCGGTGTATCTCCTGCCTGAGCGGCACTTGGCGGCAATGCTGCTTCGGCAGCGTCCTTGGCGGCATCTGGAGCTGATTCAATACAGCTCCTTTTGTTCCAGCTTTCCTGACCTGTCCTGTCCTGTCCTCTCCTCTCCTTGCTACAACACCTAAAAATATAAACTAAACTAAAACAATATTTTTCTCAACCAAACATAAAATATTCAATAAAAGCATGGTAAAAGAGAAGATAATGTTATAATGCATGCGATGCACCTAAATATGTCTAAATGAGCTTAAGAACAGCAATAAAAAGAGCAGGAATGTGTACAAAATATCGAACATGTGGACACTCTACACTTGCACCAATCTGGCCAAAATTAGTTTATGAGTATCGATACTGAGGTCCAAGTATCGATACCCATACCAGAAATGCACAAGGAACAACCTCTTAAACGCAAAAATTATCATCCGATCACACCCATAACTCATATACATGCATATATAATCACATCAAATATATATATGTATCACAAACTAGCCACAAAGCAAGCATTAGGCACATCAATTCATGTTGATCACGCAACTAAATAAGCATGCCTTCAACCATAAACCGAAACATGACAAAAACACCAATTAGAGGTTCAAAAAACACATAGAGGCCAATTACAATTTCACGAATGCATAATAAACTTGCTCAAATCAATGAAAAACCAAAAAAACAATATTTAAAGCATTGGACACCCCCATTGCCCTTATTACACTAGTTCAAGTATGCAACATACTTTAGATAAATGTCTTGGCGTGATTCCTCAAAGATGCTGCCTCCAACGATTTAATTATCTGCATTGATGAAACAAAGAGAGCATAAGCATACAAGCTTAGTGAGGGTTGCTCAAAATCACTAACATCATCAATGCACAAAACCGTTTTTCACTCTTTTCAAATCCAACATGCCTTTCTTGATAAACCATGCACTTTTTCATCAAACTCATTGATTTAAACATCATGCAACATGATCCAAATAAAAAATCAGCAATTAACAATTGCTACTCATTAACAAGCCTTCCAAGCATAAACACCATTATACTAAGCTTAAACCAAAACATGCATCTTACAAACCATGCATTGGCAACATTCTCCACAATATACATTTCATTTTATTGGCTCACATGTGATAACAATAATCTCAAAAACAAAGTATCGGATACACGGATTACAAAGGCTTGTCCCACACCCTTCATACACTTTACCGGTATATCAAGGCTCACACACGAGAGCGACCCTCCATCGTTGTGACACCCGTGGTGGAGTATTCGGTACAATCACAACCCCTCAACACCACTCATTGGTAAATGTATAACCCACTAACAAGAGACGGGACAAAATACAAGGTTCGCACCAGGAAGATTCCCTCAACTGTTACAACCTTAAACAATACCCAATCGTTAGGGTACTTGGGTGGAGTATTCGGTACAATCACAACCCCTCAACATCCAAGGCGACTTGTTTATAGTGCACTCAATCCTATAGCCGGCTAACTATATCCGATTTCATTTATAAACATTATACTCAACATCACTTTCTAATATAACCCATAACTCATGCATAACTCATTGTTTTTACAAAGCATTCACGATAAGCCATCAACAAGCATTAAACCATGCTTAAAACCTCATGCATCAACACATGCATACAAGGACCACTTACCTAGTGCATCCTTAAACCACATGGAATCATCATACACATCTCATATACTTAAAACATGTTTCAAAACAGTAGATTAATGCATTTAAAATCAAGTGCAACAAAAGGCTCAAAACTAGCACAACTGAGGGAGAAATTTCGATTTACTTACTTCCGAACTTAATAAAGCATTTCAAGCTCTTATTAAGTTCCCAAAACCTTTTCTAAAATGTTTCCATGCTGGAAAATCAAAATCCACTCACCGACTCGCGTTTGCTCAATTGCCGACGCGATTATCGATTGTCTGAAGCCTCCAAATCCACTTCGTTTGCTTCCGGATTATAGTCTCATGTTTTCAACACATCAAAAACAGAGGCTCAATGCATTAAAATGCATTCTAACACCAGCAACTTAACACAAACTCGTTGCCCAGCAAAAACACACTAAATTACCCATCTGAAACAACCGAAAACTCAATCGATTGCTTCCTAAACCAAGCCCAGCCATCTACTAACACTTCCAATCAATTAGACTCATCAATCCACATCTAAAAACAACCTAAATACTTCCATATACCTTTAGCAAGCATATAAGCATCAAATAACCTCAAAAACCCAACTAAAACCAACATAAAACTCAAGAATCTCAAGGATTTCGGGATATGTATCATTAAAACTCATTTTCAACATCAATATTAACTCAAAATTCAATTAAAATCCATGTCAAACAGAGCACATCTAGATCACTCCGAAAATTGAGATTTTACTCACCATTTTACATGATTTTGATCTCAAATCAAAACTATAACCAAAACTCAATCAAAAACAACATTTAAGAGTCAAAGATCTTGGAGAATTTCAATAAAGAACCTTGATTAGAGGTTGAGAACGGTATTTACCTTCAATCCTTTCTTTCCTCAATATTTGACAAGTTTTTGCTTCACAAATCTTGAAGCAATTGAAAAGGATCCTTTGAAATGGATGAGAAATCAAAAAGAGAGTGTTTGAGAGAAAAGAAATATAGAGAAATTGGTTTAGAAATATGTTTGGCTGAAAATGAAGCAAATGAGAAACTAACTAACTTTTATTAATTAAATAATAAAACTAATAAATCAATTATTTAAAAATCCATTTCAAACACATGTCATATTAAGTAAAGGATTAATTGCTTAAAAGCTCCCTAAAGATTCTAAGATTTTGACTCTTCCTTTGAAAATTGCATTTTCCATAGTTTTAAAACATTACATTTTGGTCACTGCCCAAAATGTACCTTTTCCAAAACCCATTTTGTAAAATTTATTTGACCAACCTCTTAAATATGATTTTAGAGGATTTTAGCAAATTTTTTCATATTTTTATCCTATTTTGAGCCTTGATTTCCCAGAACCACCTATCACGATTCGAACCGTTTCCAACCGATTCACTTAACCCTGTTCGCTGTCTAAAACATATATGCCCAAAATCGTGGCTTTATTGTAGAAATATGTCAATGTATCTCGACGATGAGAAGCTGATCATTCATTGCTTCCAGGATAGCTTAGTATGTTCCGCTGCACGTTGGTATTCGCAATTAAGTCAGGTGAACATCAAATCATTGAAGGGTCTGTCCAGAGCCTTTAGCAAACAATACAAGCATATTTCAGACATGGTTCCAACTCGTTTGGTCTTGCAAGGGATGGAACAAAAGCATCATGAGAGCTTCCGACAATATGCACAAAGGTGGAGGGATGTAGCGGCATAGGTGCAGCCGCTGTTGCTAGAAAATGAGATCACCCCGATGTTTGTGGAAACTCTAAAGGGTCCTTTTTACGATCGCATGCTCAACCACACTACGAAGAACTTCACGGACATGCTAATGAATGGTGAACTAATCCTAGAAGCCATGAAGAGCGGAAAGTTGGACATTATGGAAACGAAGAAGACGTATAAGAAGAGAGATAATGAAGTCAATACCATGAATGTCTACAACACCAATTATTCAACAGGTGTGGTGTTTAAAAAGCCCAACACCTTCAACAAACCCAACACCTCAGCTCCGACGGTTTCAATTGCCCCTAAAAGAGAGCGAAGATATCAAAGAAACTCGAGACCCTACTTTCCTCCCATCCCAATGACTTATGCAGAGTTGGTCAAATCATAGATGGTGCTGCAAAGACATGTCCCTCCGTTCTCACCTCTTTATCCATCGTGGTATGATGAGAAGGCCCAATGTGAATATCATGCAAGGGTAAGGGGCATACCATTAAGAACTGCACTGCATTCAAGAGGGTGGTTGATGATTTAAGGAAATCGGGCATGCTGTCATTTGAAACATCCGAAGAGAAAGGAAATCCTTTACCAAACCACCAGAAGACAGAGGTGAATGTCGTGCTCAAGGAAGAAAAGAGAGTGATCAAGGAATATGTTGCGTGTAAAATAGTCTATCGCAATGGTAGTGCAAGTGTACACGACGCAAGTAGTAAGTGATACGAAGTATCGGATATCGTCTCCACAGGGATTGGGCTAATAGCTTCACCTTGGTTTACTGCACGAAAGTAAAGGAAATATTTGAGAGAATTGTCACGAAAATAATAAGGAAAAACGTAAATAAAGGAATTAAGATATCAAGATAGAGAGAATGGGCTGGTATTGAATTGCTCAGTAGTGCAGGTATTGCGATGCTTAGGAACTCCAGTTCTGTCGTTGCGCCTGTCGCGGCAGCTGTCTGTTGGTCGTCGCGGCAGCAAACACACCAACTCAGTACTTCAAGTTTGGCAAGAATCCCAGAATTGCCTTGGCCTATCCCTAGGTCCAAGTCGGTCGATGAACACGTCTTTGATGATACCTCTCGGTGTGAATCGAAGGATGAACACCGATGTGTATGAATTCTTCCTTAGCCACTTAACCTTGCCCTATCCCTAGGCACAAGATAGTTCAACTATAAACTAGAGAACTTGCTCTTATTTCCTTCGTATACTTAACTCTCCCGATGCTAAGTAAATGGATAACCTCACAATGCTCTCCCGATGCTCTTGCAAGATATTAATAACCAAAATAAGAGAACTTGAAGTTTATTTTATTGAACTTGGAAAATCCTAAAACAAAACAACCCTTGCAACTACTTTACAAATCAACCCGTGGCCCTAGGGGGTTTTTAGAACATATCGACGGCGGGTAAACGGCGGAGGGGTTTGGTTATCGGTTATGGGGTATCCTCTTTCCTAGGTTAAAATATATGCCCTTATATAAGCTTTGGGCTCAAGTATTCTAAGTTAACAAGGATTACAACTTTAATTAAAAGTAAGATTCTAATAAAGACTTAATCTTCAAGTATCCTACTTTTCAGCCGTCCTCCTTGTTTCTTGGGATTTCCTTTCCTTGAGCTTTGGCTTGACATATCTTTTGATCCAGGGCTTGGAAAAATATGTGGTTTTCACACGACAGACGAGCATAATTTTCTATATCTATCGAGGTCCACTTTGCTTTTTCTCCACTATTTTGCTGTCGTCCTCTGCTGTCACGTCAGATCCATGGCAGCATCGTCCTCATCGTATGCTTGTCCAGTTCAGCTCTTCTGCTTCTCTGCCCTGCGCCCGCCTTCTTCGTCTACTATGGCAGCAACCTGCAAAATCAGCCATCTTTTAGTAGAATCCGTGCCTTTAATATATTTGTGATGTTTTGTTGTAAACTAACCTAAATGCAATGCAATGATGCTTGAATGCAGCAGAAATATGGGTTAAAAGGGTGTAAATAATAGAACTTTTACACACTCAACACACCCCCAAACTCAAGTTTTTGCTTGCCCTCAAGCAATTAAGACTTAAAAGAAAAAATAATATTTTTGTGTTGGCCTTCAAACAGTGAACTGTCCCTTACCCGTCGCTCATTCTCTGTGACGGCAGCAACCTGTCGGGAAGATTAGGATCTGTCCAGAATCTCACTATAGTCCTTGTGCAGTGTGTGCATGCTTGTGAACAGTTATATGCCAAGACTCTCTTAGTTTCACTAGAATATTCAACTTTTTAACTTGAATTTTTATGCCAAAGTTTATTTTTTTGGAAGGCACATTTTCATGCTTCTTTTCTATTTTCAAGCTAAGTTTTACTAGAGCCAGTTTTAGGCACCTCTAGTTAGCTTCCTAGAGCCGATTTCGGGCACCTCTAGGTTTTTGAGTTTCTTTTGCTAAACTTCTTTCCTAGAGCCAGTGTTAGGCACCTCTAGGGGCTATTCAAGTACTAAGCTTCATATTCTAGTTTGGCTAAAAGAAATCTAAGCAGTATAACAGTCACAAAGGTGTTTATGTTTTTCAGAACTATAGAAAGGCTCTAAACTTCTCCTTAAACTGTCCTAAAGATGCTGCCACGACAGAGCTGTCATGACAAGTAAGTTTACTTCACAGTTTTAAGCCAACAATTTTTAGTATTTTCTGATTGTTTTTAAGAGAACTTAAAAGACACAACAGATAAATAAGATGTACTAAGACTCCATTAAAATGGAGGGTTGCCACCCCCAAACTCGAGGGTTGCATTGCCCTTAATGCAAATGACAGAAAAAATGAAGGCATGTACATCAAAAAATATATATAAAGCAGGCAGCAATAAGAAAAAAATAAAAGACTTAAATTTAAGCGCTGTCTTCACTGCTGCTGCTGACACGGATTTGGCGGCGGATTCTGGGCTGTGGGGCAGGCTGGGCAGGTTGCTCCACGACCTGGATGTCTGAGCTGCTGCCACTATCCCAAGTGCTGATACTGCTGGTGGTGGTGCTGGCCTTTGGCATTAGCTTTCTGTCGGCCATCTTCTTCTGCCTCTTGACAGGCGTGAATTCCTTCTCCAAATTCCTCCGAATAGGAGGTTCGGCCTCGCTGTCAGCCCAGACAGAGGAAGAGGAGAAACCAGCTACATATGCATCGAGGTCATCCGAGGGCTTTCTCTTTGTTCCTCGGGCGGAGGTGTCGGCCAGAGGACTGCCAGCTGCCGTCGGGGCAGGTGATGGGGTGGAAGCAGCAGAATGTGTGTGGGGGGAGGCAGGTGGTGTAGGTGTATGGGCAGGGAAGGTGGGGAAAACAACATCGGGATAATTTAAAGTATTGGTAATGAAATTTACCGTTGAGTTGGCGAAATCCCTGATGAATGTCATCAGCCCCAACTGTCTATCTTCCACCCGTTGTATGGCAACAAGGATCTGGGCAGATTGGTCTGTCGGAGCAGCTGCTGCGGCAGGTTCAGTGTTGGGCTCCTCGGAGGATTCTGCTGGGGCAGCATTAGGGTTGACAGAAGAGGTGGGGGTCGCTATTGTCAGCTCCATTAGGCTGATAATGTTCTTATCGGTCCAGCCTCGTCCCTTTACTAGTTTGTCGGTGGTGGCTTCTGGTACGGCAGAGCAGCGGCAGAGAGATGTAATTAAGAAGGGCATGCAGAGAAGGGCTGTTGATCTGTGCGTGCAGTCCAAGATACTCTCCCTCATGTAGCGTCCCACGTTAATAGGCCGTTTGTTCATGATGGAATGGATGAGGGCTAGCCTCTGCTGATCCACTGTCGTGTGATGGGAGGACGGCAGAATTCGCTTCTTGATGAACGCGTTCCATAACTTGGCCTCTGGATGCAGCTGCCCCCTTCTGACAGTGTTGGGATTTTTCTTGCTTGTGTTCCATTCTGTTCCTTCCTCTGTCACCTCTGCCATGACAGCACCGAAGGCAGCAGAGTCGAGGGTGTCTAAAAACTGCTGATGGGCATCGTCGTTCGGACCGAAGTAGAGGCCATAGAAATTGTTGATGTGTTCTGTTGTGAATGGCACTTCTGTCCCTCGGATCGTCACTGATGTTGCCATCCTGATGTCGATGGCAGCGTAGAACTCCCTCACCAGCGTTTCATTCATTTCAGCTGGTTGTTCTGCAAATTGCTCCCATAGTAGAGCCTTTATCGCCCTTGCGATGAATGGTTTGAGCCCCATGTTCTCTGCCTTTCGGATGTAGATGAAGCCTCTTTCTTCCCAGAGTTCCTTAGTTGCGTAGGACTGCGGGGTGGGTGCTGCCGGTGACGAGGTTGAAGCAGCACTGCGGAGGGTACGTCTGGAAGACATGTTAGTTGCAAGGGTTTGTGAAAGTAAAGAAAGCAAAGAAAAATGAAACGGGAGAGCAAGTAAGAATAAGCAGAAGTGAGGAAAATGAAAATGAAAACGGGGTTTTATAGAGGTAGAGTTGCTGCCCGTTTAATGTTGTAACGACAGGCGTGAATAACGGGGCGACTGTTGAGTTTTAGCGTGTCTGACGCGTCTGACACGCATTTATGCGTCTGTTACGCGTCTTTCACACGTTTCTGCGTCTGCCGTGAAAGTCTGTTGACAGCCTGTCTTATTCGTGTCTGCGGTGGCAGCTGGAACGACAGGCTTCAATAAATGGGCTCTGTTGGGCTGATGGATGGATGGTGGGCTTGGGTCACTTCTCCTTTTCTTCTTGACTCCTTTATTTCCTAAAAACAGAAAATATATAAAAAACATTATTCGAATAAAATAAACCTTATTTCCTAATAAATAATAAATAATAAAAATAAAAATAAATAAAATTTAGGTTAAATTAGGGATGCCTTGTGGGGCATCTCCTAAGGTCACCACTTCCTGTATTCCTGGGGCTTCAGTCCCCTGATAATGCTTGAGGCGCTGTCCATTGACTTTGAATTGGTGCCCGTCTTTTAATGATCGGATTGTGATGGCACCATGGGGAAAAACTTGTACCACTTGGAACGGGCCAGACCATCTAGATTTTAGCTTCCCTTGGAAGAGTTTAAGTCTAGAATTGAACAACAATACAAGCTGCCCTGGGCAGAACTGTCGTGGCAGCAACTTCCTGTCATGCCACTTCTTAGTTTTCTCCTTGTAAATTTTTGCATTGTCGTAGGCCATTGTCCGTATTTCTTCAATCTCATTCAGATCTAACAACCTTTTCTGGCCTGCCTTGTCCAAATCCATATTTACTGCCTTGATTGCCCAGTATGCTTTGTGCTCTATCTCGACAGGCAGATGGCAGGTTTTTCCATAAATCAATCGGTATGGAGACATGCCCAATGGAGTCTTAAAAGCTGTCATATATGCCCATAATGCATCGTTAAGGAGTAAAGACCAATCTTTCCTAGTTGGCTTAACCATCTTCTCAAGAATGTTCTTAACTTCCCTATTGGATATCTCAGCTTGTCCATTGGTCTGTGGGTGGTATGCTGTCGCGATCCTATGCTTGAAACCATATTTCTTCAAAGCGGCAACAATAACCCTATTCTTGGACTGTCTTGGCATCATTCTTTTGAGTGGCGATAGCTTCAACCCACTTAGAGACATAGTCCACTGCTAGGAGGATGTATAGATTTCCACATGAAGATGGAAAAGGTCCCATAAAATCAATCCCCCAAACGTCGAAGATCTCGACTTCTAGAATGTTTTGCAGTGGCATCTCGTTTCTCCTCGAGATGTTACCTGTCCGCTGGCACCTGTCACAGTTCTTGTAGAAGTCTTGTGCATCTTTATACAGTGTCGGCCAGTAGAACCCTGACTGCAGCACCTTGGCATCAGTTTTGTTGCCTCCTAAGTGACCTCCATATTGTGAAGCATGGCAGTGATGGAGAATGACTTCTTGCTCTTCTTGTGGTACACACCTCCTTATAACCCGATCTGCACACATTTTGAAAAGAAGAGGTTCGTCCCAATAATAATGCTTAACATCATTTTGGAACCTCTTCCTAGCTTGATAATTAAGATTAGAAGGAAGTATTCCGCTAACTATAAAATTAACGAAATCGGCATACCAGGGGAGTTCAGAAGACTTACCTGCCGCCATGACTGTTGCAGCAGCGATTGCGGCAGCAAAGAGCTGCTCATCTGGGAAGGTCTCCAGTATGTGTGTCTCATCGATTGGTAGACTCTGTCCCTTCTCCAACCTTGACAAGTGGTCTGCCACCTGATTTTCTGTCCCTTTTTTGTCCTTGATCTCAAGGTCGAATTCTTGCAATAGCAGGATCCACCGTATCAATCTAGGTTTTGCATCCTTCTTTGCGAACAAATACTTCAGGGCAGAATGGTCTGTGTGCACTATTACCTTCGTCCCAAGTATGTAAGAATGAAACTTGTCAATGGAGAATACCACAACTAATAGCTCTTTTTCTGTGGTGGTGTAGTTCACTTGGGCGTCATTCAACGTCTTGCTGGCATAATATATGACATGAAACAGCTTATCTCTGCGCTGCCCAAGTGCCGCCATGACAGCATAGTCACTAGCATCACACATAATCTCAAATGGCTGTGTCAAGTCTGGTGGCTGTACTATGGGGGCTGTTACCAGTTTTTCCTTCAGAACCTTGAATGCTTCAGTACATTCCTCATCAAATTCAAAGGGTCGGTTCTGCTCCAAAAGATGGCATAGGGGCTTGGTGATTTTTGAGAAATTTGCAATAAATCTCCGATAAAAACCAGCATGCCCTAAAAAACTTCTAATGCCCTTGACTGTGGTAGGCGGCGGTAGCTACTCAATTACATCAATCTTAGCCCTGTCGACTTCTATCCCACGGCAGCTAATCTTATGGCCAAGGACTATCCCTTCATCCACCATAAAGTGGCATTTTTCCCAATTCAAAACAAGGTTAGCTTTTTCACATCTTTCAAGTACCTTTTGTAGATTGCCGAGGCAACTCTCAAAATCGTCTCCAAAGACAGAAAAATCATCCATAAAAATCTCAAGGAAGTCCTCCACCATGTCGGAGAATATGGCCATCATGCACCTTTGGAAGGTGGCGGGTGCATTACATAATCCAAACGACATTCTCCTAAAAGCATATGTTCCGTAGGGGCATGTAAAAGTCGTCTTTTCTTGATCCTCCGGTGCGATAGCAATTTGATTGTAACTTGAGTAACCATCAAGAAAACAATAGTAAGGTTTACCCGCTAATCTATCAAGCATTTGATCAATAAAGGGTAAAGGAAAATGGTCTTTTCGGGTAGCTTTGTTAAGCTTCCGATAGTCCATACAAACCCTCCAACCGGTCACAGTCCTGGTTGGGATTAGTTCATTGTTCTCATTGGTTATCACGGTCATTCCTCCTTTCTTAGGAACGCATTGCACCGGGCTCACCCATTTACTGTCGGAGATGGCGTAAATAATACCAGCATCTAACCACTTAATTATCTCTTTACGCACCACCTCTTTCATCGCATGGTTTAGCCGCCTTTGGGCATCTATAGTCGGCTTATGATCTTCCTCGAGAAGGATTTTGGGCATGCATAACGCCGGACTAATGCCTTGTATATCAGCAATCGTCCATCCAATCGCCTTTTTGTGCTGCCTTAGCATGCCGATTAGCTGCCGTTCATGTTCCTGCGGCAGCTTAGAAGAGATGATTACGGGCAACGTATCATTTGAACCAAGAAAAGCATATTTAAGCTGCTCTGGCAGGGGCTTAAGTTCTAAGGCAAGTGGTTCAACAGTAGATGGCTTTTGGATTAAATGATTATCTGAAGTATAATTTAAAGGTTCAAATAACTTACATGGACGATTGCCTAACCAGTTTACCTCCTTCTGACCTTCAGTATCAGATGTATCAGATTCAGAGGAGTTGCTGTCGTCGGTGCTGTCGTCGTTGCTGTCGTGACAGACATGTAGATGGTTGCCGCGGCAGTGCCAAAATTTAATATCGTGACAGCCCGACCTGATGCAGGGTTGATCAAGGGTAACGTCAGTGATAGCCTTGCATTCCTCGTCCACATCAGCATGTTTCATTGCTTGGAGAACATTCAACTTAATCTCTTGATCATTCACTCGCATAGTGAGTTCTCCTTTCTCTACATCAATCAGTGATCTTCCCGTGGCCAAGAAGGGTCGCCCAAGGATGATTGGTGCATTTTCGTCTGCCTCACAATCTAAAACAAGAAAGTCAGCAGGAAAAAAAATTTATCCACTCTTACCAGAATATCTTCAATCTTTCCCTCTGGATGAACGTAAGAGCGGTCTGCCAGCTGCAGAGTTATTGTCGCGGTCCACGCTTTTCCAATACCTAATTTCTGAAAAACAGATTTTGGCATTAAATTAACACTAGCACCAAGATCACAAAGTGCCTTACCCACAAATTTATTTTCGATTACACAAGGTATGATGAAGCTCCCCGGATCCTTCTTTTTCTAGGGTGGCTGCCGGTGAAGAATACTCATGCAACCTTCTGTCATCTTTACCGTTTCGAATTCCCCAAGTTTAGATTTTTTCGACATAACATCCTTGAGAAATTTAGCATAACCAGGCATCTCCCTAACGGCATCTAACAGCGGAATATTAATATGAACTTGCTTAAAAATATCATAAATCTTTTTAAGTTGAGATTCTTGCTTAGCTTGCTGTATCCGTTGGGGAAAAAGGAGGTGGGGGACGATAATCAGCAATACGTCCTTCCCACTGCATACGAATCTGAGGACGAACATCATCGTTTTTCTCCTCTGTCGCTTCTGCTGTCGTGACAGGCTCATCGGCAGTAGTCTGTTTATCACCTGTCGGGGCAGCTTCCTCGGCAGGTTTATCCAAGGCAGGTTCCTTTACTGTTTCAGCTTCTTTTTCCGGCCCTGGTAGTTTCTTCCCACTCCTAGTAGTAATTGCCTTACATTGCTCATGTGTGGGCTGCCTAGCATTTTCAGTATTGTTAGGGAATCCTCCAGTCTGCCTCGGCTTAATATGTTGGGAAATGTAACCCCCTTAACCCGGCCCAGACGGTTGACCCGAATTAAGAAAGTCACACGGGGAAAACCAAAGTCAACCCGAAAGTCAACCTTGATTAACGACCCTTTTTTTCTTTTTAATCTTGTCTAGATGCACATTAACCTTAGATGTGATCACACAACAACATACTCAAAGATCACAAACATCAGAGATCAAACAGGGACCCAATTGAACAAATTACAACTTTAGGGACCAAACTGTAAATTCTGAAAACTTTAAGGACTTAACCAGATTTTAAGTTACCAACTTAAAATTAATCATGTTTCATGCTTCTCTGCCAAATTTCAGCTCAAACGGACATTCCAAACTCATACAATTGCACAAACAAGATTCAGGACCAAAATGCAAACAATTCAAAACATTTAACTGCCAGTGTCAGCCCCCAACGGTTACCCGTTCCGAAATAGGCAGAGCCCGTTTCGAAACGCGGGGCCGTTCCGCAACGCGTACCGAAACGCGGGGCCATTCCGCAACGCGTACCGAAACAGGTGACTGGCAGAATGCTTTCCGTTTCGAAACAGTGTCTACCGTTCTGGACGCCTGGGCTGATTCAGGGCATCCGTTCCGAAACGGTAGTCCCTGTTCCGAAACGCCCTGCACATAATGCAGAAAAAGACATGCTTAAATACGCAATTGACCATTCGAACATACTCCAAAAGCCACCAAACTTTACCAACATGCAATTCAACATATAAGAGACATACTTGCATCAACAATTCAACAAAATACCCACATATATGAAAAGCCCCAATCTATAGGCATGCTTCCTACACAAGCAACCATTCAAGCATAAACTTCCAAATCAATCTCATAAAAGCCAAATACATGTTCAAACAACATCAACAACATATAACCATTCTTGTCCGAACATATACAAACACATAAACACATCCCAAGAGATTCTACCCCCATTGCCTTTATTAACTATAGCTATTCACCGAGACATACATCTCAAATGGAGTCCTCCTTGAATCCCTTGCTTCTCGCTGTCCAAACTTCAAGAATCTGCATTGATGGACAAAAAGGGGCGTAAGCACATAATGCTTAGTGAGGAATGCTCAAAACCAAAACACCATCAATGCAGCGGGTCATAAAATCACTTTTAAAACAAACCCGAAATGTTTACCAAGCAAAGTTTGAAAACCCATTTTCAACATCATGCTTAAAACCATGCATTGCACATACATGAAAACTAACCCTTAGCTTAGCAAGCTAAGAAAACCTTTTCAAAGCACAACTTGCAAAATCATCCATTTAACCAATCCATGCATAGACACCATATGCAAAGTTAAATTCAAAACCCTGGGAAAACACTTCCATTTCACAACATACCTTTCTTATACTTGAAAACCATTCAAGCAAGAAACCCTTTAAAACCATTTACTCAATCAATCCAACGCATGCATTAAACCAAGGCAATATATGAACCACAACATCATCATCACATGCCTTTCAAAACAAGTCTTACAAGACTCCAATGCATTAAAGAGATTCCATGCACACATGCATCATTTACCAAATGATAATCAACACTTGTTCAACTTAACAAGTAAACATGCATTCACAAGCATTATACACTTTCCATGCAACCATGCATCTTTTCAAGCATCTCATGCTTCTTTATAATCAAGAACATTACATTGGCTTCCAAGTGATCAACCACATCCACTTTTCAACTCAACACCCGATCGGATACGCGGATCACAAGCGTTGTCCCCCACGCTTCATACACACTACCAATCCAAGGTCTCCAAATGGACTTTTAAACACCATTTGACCTTACCATCCTAAGGTTCCCATGTATGGACTTTTAAACACCATACAACCTTAGCTTTTCACGAGGTTCCCATGTATGGACTTTTAAACACCATACAACCTCAACTTTTCCCGAGGTTCCCATGTATGGACTTTTAAACACCATACAACCTCAACTTTTCCCAAGGTTCCCATGTATGGACTTTTAAACACCATACAACCTTGACATGCACAAGGTTCCCATGTATGGACTTTCAAACACCATACAACCTTTGCATCACCGATTGGTAGTTGTATAACATCACTAACGAGATCCGGGACACCCTACACAAGATCCACACATGGACTTTACACCTCCATTGTGATCTTAACAAGCACAAGGTTCCCATATATGGACTTTTAACCACCATATAACCTTTGCTTAACCAAGGTCCTCGAATGGGCATTCCACCTCCATTATGACCTTAACCATCTCGTTAGGATACTTGAAGGGAGTTTACCGGTTCACACTTAACCACTCCACCTCCAAGGCGACTTTATTCACGGTGCACCCAATCCTATAGCCGGCTAACTATATCCGATCAAAGAAACCAAGAACCACTTACATCACTTGCCAATATAACCATCTTACCACATTAGACCATTGATTCACATGCATAACCATAATGCAAAAACCATCATTTACCATCATCAATCCACTGTTTTAAAGCATTACACAAAGCCATTAAACATCATGCAACACCATGCATCAAAACCACAATTTCCATGTACAAAACCAAGGATCTCTTACCATGAGCATCCTTCACATATGGCTTTCAAAACCAGCATTAAACCATGCTTAAAATATGCTTTCAAAACAGAATATAAATCATGCAAAACACATGCATTTCAATCATCAACCACAATTGCTTTAAAAGCCATTTCATAACACAAACCAAGAAAGAAATCCATTTACTTACTCTTGAGCTTAGCAAAGTTGTTTAGACTTAAACTAAGCTCCCAAAACCTTCAAACCTTGGTTTAAAAGCTGAAAACCCAACTTCACTCACCGATACACAAAACAAGGCTAGCCAACAAGCCTTCCAAGCATCCGAAACCTTCCGCACCACCTCTAAAGCTCACGGATCAAACTCCCCTGTTTCAAGCACACAAAAACAGAGCATTAATGCATCTTTATGCATTAAAAGCACCAGCAACACAACACAACTCGCTGCTCATCACAAATCCAACATTTCGGCTACCAAACACAACCGAAATCACTTCCAAACACTTCCAAAACTTAACCCAGCCAAGATCCATCACTTCTAACCATTTTTAAACATCAATTAACATCCAAAATGATCACAAACACATCCTTATACCTACAGGTATAACAGATCACCAAAAACACTCCAAAAACAACCAAAAACTCAAGCAAAACTTAGGAAATTCAACCTATCCGGGATTGCATTAATTAAACCTCAACTTCTAATCAATTTAGCATTCATTTAACATCAATTTGACACCTCAAAACACTGCCCAAACAAATCACACGAAAATTTCACCAAAAATCACCAAATCTTGCATTTTAAGCCAAAATCAAGATTTCAATTGAAAAGCCTTTAACAAATCACAAATCAAGGATTGAGAACTTAGGAATTTCAGTAAAGAACTGATAGTTTAGAGGAGAAGGACGTTCTTACCTCCAAACTTGAATTTCTCCTTTTTAGAACCAAAAAGCTTGATGAAACCACTTGCAAATGGTGAGGTTTTGTTGTAGAGATGATTAGGAATCCAAAGAGAATTGAAAAGGAAGATTTGAGTGACAAAATCAGAGGAGAAAATCTGGAGAGATGTGTTTGGGTTGAGAGAAAATGAGAGAAAAAGAGAATTGGAAGAAAAATGGGAAGTTAGTTATAAAATAGTCAAAATGACTTTCCCTCCTCTTTCATATGTTTTAAAATCAGAATAAAACCTTAAAATATCTTAGAAAAATCTGGAGAAACTCTTTTTGGAATAATAGCTCCTTAAAGATTCAAAGTTTCAATCCTTTATAAAACAGTCACCAAACTTTCAAAAGTTACATTTTGGTCACTAGCCAAAATGTCAACCTTCCGAACCTCATTTTTCAAAATTGATTTCTCAGTTCACTTTTACATATTAAAAGATGATTTTAGAACATTTTTCCATATTTTTAATGCAACCCGAACTAGGCTTTCCTAATTTCACCTTTATATATTCGATCAGCACTTTGACCGAACCGGTCAACGCCCAAAACTTCTGAGCCCAAAACCGGGGCGTTACAACTCTCCCCCCCTTAGGAAATTTCATCCTCGAAATTTCAACTGGCGAAAAGGGAACCACAACCTTCTCAAACCAACACACAAGGCAACACAACAGCCTCAACCATCACTGAACACATTCCACACAAAAACTCCACCAAACTCAACACCACCACACGCTGTTCATAAAATCCAGAACACACAAAGATAGCCACAACTTAACCTTTCACACAACCGGACTGTACACAGCCCCAACATCAACCTGAAGAACTTCAACTTTTACAGCGCACAATACTGTAACACACAACCCCCAAGACTCGTTTATACAGTGATACCAACCAAACCAACTCAACCACTATGCAAAACTTCTTTGCTTCTAAAACTCTTGCAAACTCCCAAACCTCTTCCAAGAATCTTCCCAACAAGCAAAAATTCTTAAGCATCAACTGCTTACCAAAACTCCTCAACGAATGCTAACAATCCTTCACATCCGCCACTATCATTACCATAACAACTCACAAGGACTACTCACCCAGATTCCAAAATTTACATCACAACCCCAACTCAACTCCGCCAACCGTCCCACACACCACCAGCTGACTACAAAAGAAATTCACATACTCACAACCAACCAACCACTTCTCACAAGAATCCTTTCAAACAACTATGGCCTTCGATCTTTCATTGCCTATCCACCGCAAGCTTTGACCACAACACCTGCCTTACTAGAACATCGCCCAGCTTAAACATACAGATCATCTTCTCAACCCCTCAAGGTTACTAAGAACCAACACTTACAAACACAACCCTTCCACAACAACTTAAATGCTAAGCTGCTTCAGCACTTGGAAACACAACCACTAAACTACAACATCCTTTAGCACCAAGGAACTACCCCTTCCACTTAGCCATTCAAACCACTTGACCGATTCTAACTTCAACCGGTACTCTCCACCACCAAACCACTAAACTCCTTAAGCAACAACATTATCCTTCTACCAACAGGCTATACTACTCTCACTATCTCCAGCACTAGCTTAATATTCTCCATTACTTCTAACTTCCACTTAGCACCAACACAACCTCCAAAAACCCATCATCCAACCTAACCCAACCACCACACTAACAGATTCGATTAGTTATTAGCGAGTGTGAACATCGTATGCATGATCAGCTACATGCCCTATCAATGCCTGATGTACATGTATGCAAAACCTCTAATGTCATGCCACATGTATGCATGGACCAGCACATATATAATATAGCATATAACAATGATTTTAACTGTGCATGAATGCCAGTTCACACCCTCCAATAACATCCTCAACATCCGTCTAAAAACAACCTCCTACCTCACTTCTAACTTATCTAACTTCATCATTCCAACAACCATTAACCACAAGATACTCACTAAAACCTTCTTCACACCAAAGATGTTTCCAAACTACCACTATTACCCCAAACATGCTAGCAACAAGACTAAACTTACCACGCAAGGAAAACCAACAGAAACCAAACCAGGGTAACTAGAGCAAAGATTACTTAACAAGGTTACCTGAAAACACAACACCACCCTGAAGATTCATCAGACGAGCTCTCTTCTTCGCAGAACCATCATCCTCCTGCCGCACCGCTGCAGCACCAGCTAACACACTAGGACTTTTAAACACCTTGGCCCCAAGGACTTTTAAACACCTTGGCCATGGACTTTTAAACACCATGAATGAGGACCACACAAGGACTTTTAACCACCTTTGTGTCCATAGCTTGAATCACTCCAAGGACTTTTAAACACCTTGGCCCCAAGGACTTTTAAACACCTTAGCCCCATGAACTTTTAAACACCATGGAAAGGATCACCTAAGGACTTTTAACCACCTTAGTGTCCGCAACAAGAATCATCCAAGGACTTTTAACCACCTTGATGTTCTTAAGTATCAAGGCTCACTCAAGGACTTTTAACCACCTTAGTGACCTTAGCTTTTTCAAAACATCACTTGCCAATATACATCTTTTCATCATATAATCCACTGTTTTAAAGCATTAAACCAAGCCATATTCAACATGCATTTCAAAGCATCAACCACATTATTTCAACGTATAAAATCAAGGAACTCCTACCTAGAGTTACCTTCAACATATGGCTTAAAACATCAGCAAATACCATGCTAAAACATGCTTTCAAAACAGTAAACAAAACATGCAATTCACCATTTTGCATCACAACAAAATCATGGCCACCACTAGAGAGAAAATCCGAAAACTTACACTTGAGCTTAGCAAAGTTGTTTAGACTTAGACTAAGCTCCCAAAACCTTCAAACCTTGGTTTTAAAATCTGAAAACCCAACTTCACTCACCGATTTCCACTTTGCTTCAAGCCAAAGCACCAAATCAAGCTTCCGGATCAACAACTCTTGGATCCAAAGATGCCTCCCCTGTTTCAACACATCAAAGCAGAGGATTAATGCATCATCATGCATTAATTGCTTCAATGAAAGCACCTAAACTCGCTGCTCTCATTCAACCTCCATTTTCGGCCACCAAACACAACCGAAAATGCATCCAAACCACTTCTAAACAAAGCCCAGCCATAAACCAGCAAAACCACACTTCCATAAACATCATAACACATCTAAAAACAACCTATTAACATCCTTATACCTCCAGCAACATCAGATCCACAAGATCACCTCAAAAACAACCTTGAAACACAAGCTAAACTTAGGAAACTCAACCTATCCGGGATTGCATCAATCAAAACTCAATTCCTTATCAATTTAGAGTTCATTTAACATCAAAAACACATCTCAAAACACAGATTAATCAGATCTAACGAAAATCATCAAAAATCATCAAAATCTTGCATTATAAGCCAAGATCCATTTCACCACTTTAAAACCTTTAATTAAACATCAATTTAGGATTGAAAACTTAGGAATTTCAGTAAAAAACTGATAGTTTAGAGGAGAAGGACGTTCTTACCTCCAAACTTGAGTTTCTCCTCTTTTTGGAATCAAAATCCTTGTTGAAACAAGTAGCAATTGAAGAGGTTTTGAAGATATGTTGATTAGGAATCAAATGAGAGTTGAAAGGAGGGATTTAGGTGAAGAAATCAGAAGCAATTCTCTGGAAATGGAGTGTTTGGATTGAGAGAAAATGAGAGAAAGAAAATTAGGAAAAGTTGGTTACAAAAATCTAAAATAGCCAAATGGCTTTCCCTCCACTTTTCATATCATTTAAAAATCAGATTTTAGACTTAAAATATCTTAGAAAAATCTGGAGAAACTCCCTTTGGGTAAATAGCTCCTTAAAGATTCAAAGTTTCAACCCTTTATAAAACAGCCACCAAACTTGCGAAAATTACATTTTGGTCACTAGCCAAAATGTCACCCTTCCAAAACTCATTTTCCAAAATTGATTTCACAGTTCACTTAATTATATTAAAATATGATTTTAGAACATTTTTCCATATTTTTAATGCAACCCGAACTAGGCTTTCCTAAATTCACCTCTTTAGATTCGAACAGCACTTTGACCGAACGGTCAACGTCCAAGACTTCTAAGCCCAAAACCGGAGCGTTACAGTGTGCTTGCGGATTCAGGGCATTATTAGGGTTACTCCAAGAAAATTTGGGATCCTTCCTCCAATTGGGATTATAGTTGTTCGAATTGTAGTTCGGCTTGTAATTTCCAACATATTTTCCCTCTTCTACTTGTATTGGGCACTCATCCCGACTATGATTTCCCTCACAGATGTCACATACCTCCTCAACAGCAAATCCATGTAGTCCATCATCATTCAATAACCTTTTCATTGCTTTCGTAAGGAATGCTACCTGTGATTTCATCGTGCTGTCGGCTTCATAATCCTTGACAGCAAGTACCCGTTTACCCCCTCTTCTTGCAGTCGGAAACTGCTCCTCATTCTTAGCCAGATTTTTCAAAACTTGTAATGCCTCGTCTGGATCTTTATCCAATAATAGTCCATTTGCTGCAGAATCAATTCGAATGCGAGTTTGTAAGTTAGCAGCATTATAGAACTTTGTTACCTGATTCCAGACGGGGAATCCATGCATTGGGCAGTTCCGAAGAAGAGTAGTAAATCTGTCCCAGGCCTCGTGCATCGGCTCGTCATCTTCCTGTTGAAAAGTAGCAATTTCATTACGTAATCGCTCAGATAAATATGAAGGATTAAAACGAGATAAAAATTCACGAGATAAATCTGCCCAAGTTATGATTGAACCCGACGTAAGTTTATTCCACCAAGTTTTAGCTTTGTCCCTCAATGAATGGGGAAATAACCAAAGCCTCAGTATCTCCGGATTAACTCCTGGCAGTCTAAACGAACCACAGATTTCCTGGAACATTTTGAGATGCTCCCTAGCATCCTCTGTCACAGCACCACTAAATTGCCCGGCATTGTTGATCATACTAAACATGACAGGTTTAAGCTCGAAGTTATCAACATCAATGTCTGGCAGCGTGGTTTCCAGCTCTACATGATCGTTCAACATGTAGTCACGGTAGGACCGTCGTCCATCGGTGGCAGGCGGGTCGCCGACAGGCGGTATACCACCACCAGCGGGCGGAACATGTGCCATCTTCTCTAGCTGTTCCTCAAGGTACTCGTTCCTGGCTTAAAGGTGACGAAGTTGTTTCTTGAGATTGAAGGAACGTTCAACTTCCGGATCTAATGGATACTCAGGATCTTCACCTCTTTTAGATCTGCGCATAAACAAGAAAACCTCGTGAAAAACAAGAGTTGAAAGCACCAACGAAAAATAGAAAAAGAAAAATTAAAAGAAAAACAAAAACGAAAAGTGCAATAAAAGAAAGGTAGAGTTATGTTGCCAATCCCGAGCAACGGCGCCAAAAACTTGTTGCGTGTAAAATAGTCTATCGCAATGGTAGTGCAAGTGTACACGACGCAAGTAGTAAGTGATACGAAGTATCAGATATCGTCTCCACAGGGATTGGGCTAATAGCTTCACCTTGGTTTACTGCACGAAAGTAAAGGAAATATTTGAGAGAATTGTCACGAAAATAATAAGGAAAAACGTAAATAAAGGAATTGAGATATCAAGATAGAGAGAATGGGCTGGTATTGAATTGCTCAGTAGTGCAGGTATTGCGATGCTTAGGAACTCCAGTTCTGTCGTTGCGCCTGTCGCGGCAGCACCTGTCGCGGCAACACCTGTCGCGGCAGCACCTGTCACGGCAGCTGTTTGTTGGTCGTCGCGGCAGCAAACACACCAACTCAGTACTTCAAGTTTGGCAAGAATCCCAGAATTGCCTTGGCCTATCCCTAGGTCCAAGTCTGTCGATGAACACGTCTTTGATGATACCTCCCGGCGTGAATCGAAGGATGAACACCGATGTGTATGAATTCTTCCTTAGCCACTTAACCTTGCCCTATCCCTAGGCACAAGATAGTTCAACTATAGACTAGAGAACTTGCTCTTATTTCCTTCGTATACTTAACTCTCCCGATGCCAAGTAAATGGATAACCTCACAATGCTCTCCCGATGCTCTTGCAAGATATTAATAACCAAAATAAGAGAACTTGAAGTTTATTTTATTGAATTTGGAAAATCCTAAAACAAAACAACCCTTGCAACTACTTTACAAATCAACCCGTGGCCCTAGGGGGTTTTTAGAACATATCGACGGCGGGTAAACGGCGGAGGGGTTTGGTTATCGGTTATGGGGTATCCTCTTTCCTAGGTTAAAATATATGCCCTTATATAAGCTTTGGGCTCAAGTATTCTAAGTTAACAAGGATTACAACTTTAATTAAAAGTAAGATTCTAATAAAGACTTAATCTTCAAGTATCCTACTTTTCAGCCGTCTTCCTTGTTTCTTGGGATTTCCTTTCCTTGAGCTTTGGCTTGACATATCTTTTGATCCGGGGCTTGGAAAAATATGTGGTTTTCACACGACAGACGAGCATAATTTTCTCTATCTATCGAGGTCCACTTTGCTTTTTCTCCACTATTTTGCTGTCGTCCTCTGCTGTCACGGCAGATCCATGGCAGCATCGTCCTCATCGCCTGCTTGTCCAGTTCAGCTCTTCTGCTTCTCTGCCCTGCGCCCGCCTTCTTCGTCTACTATGGCAGCAACCTGCAAAATCAGCCATCTTTTAGTAGAATCCGTGCCTTTAATATATTTGTGATGTTTTGCTGTAAACTAACCTAAATGGAACGCAATGATGCTTGAATGCAGCAGAAATATGGGTTAAAAGGGTGTAAATAATAGAACTTTTACACACTCAACAGAATATGTTGAAGAAATTAAGGCGCCCATGAATTGGGTATGGGCTCAATTAGTAGCGGCTGGGATATTAAAGGAAGAGAACCCGAAGATGATGGTTGATGAAAAACCTTACTGTGAATATCACGAAGTTGAAGGACCTGAGATCCAGTGTTGCTTAGAGTTTAAACAGATGGTCCAAGCCAATATAGATAGCAAGGAGCTTATGTTCTTCGGGAAGGGAGATGTTAAGCACGAAATGAATGTATGTGCGACGGAGGAAATTTCCTTTGGGAAGCAAGGAGAAGAAGCTAAAAAGGAAGTCAGGGAAAGCTTTATCTTGTGGTGATCCCAACAAAGAAGGACCGATTCGGTTTGGGCTTTAGGCCCAATAACTAGCAAAAGAGACATGAGACTAAGAGGCAGCAAGAAAGCGTGAAGATGAAGCAGAAGGAAGAAGAAATCAAGTGGGAGCCAATGACGTACCCACCCCTAAGTGACACTTTCAAGGCTGGAGGGCTCCTAGACCCTAATGCCCGCTTTGATAAGGAGGAGAAAGGAAAGGATGAATTATGCGAAGTTTTTGAGAATTTGAGCATTAACGCCATCATAGATGAGGAGGGAGGAGAAAACAAATATCTGTCTAAGATTTGCCCCTGCACTGAGCTGAAGAATTGAACCGCTAAAGTAGTCCCTAAAGTTTTTAAGACTGCCTCAGAGTAATTCTCAAAACCAACTCTTTTACCCTTAGGCCCTGGGGTAATTAGAGATCTTATGTAAAAAAAGTCTATGTCAAAACCATGATTCTGATTTCAATAAAGGATGCATATTTTCCCAGTAATATCGTGTGGCAAACTTTCTTTCGCAACGCAAAAACAAAAAAAAAAGATCATAAAAACACAAAAACACAAAAACAAAAAAAAAACAAAACTTTGAAAAAACATATCAAATTATATCATTTCATCCATTCTTTCTTTCTTGGTATATATATTTTTGTCTCTTTTATTTGTAGGTTTTTAGATATCAATGGTCCAAACGACTCCGAGTCAGACTCTGAAGTCAATTTTGAGTTACCACTATGTTTAGAGGAAGTTGAGAGTATTAACGATGAAGAAGAGTATGGCTTGCCTTATGATCTTCTTAGAATGGTAGAAGGAGAGGAAAAGCAAATTCTACTTGAATCTTGGAACCAAAGAAGAGAAGCGTGAAGTGAAGATAGGTACCACCATCTCAGTTAAGACACGAAAATGTTTGATTGAGCTTCTGCAAGAATATAAAGACATTTTTGCCTGGTCATATCGGGATATGCCTGGTCTTGATACATATATAGCCATGCATAGGCTACCTATAAGGGAAGGATGGGAGCCAGTAAAGCAAAAGCTCAGAAGAATGAAGGCTCATACACTTTTGAAAATCAGAGAAGATGTTAAGAAGTCGTATAATGCAGGATTCCTCGAGGTAGCTAAATATCCAGAATGGGTGGCAAACATTTTTCCAGTTCCTAAGAAAGATGGAAAAGTAAGAATGTGCGTCGACTAAATGGATATTATAGAGCAAGCCCCAAAGAAATTTTTTTGATCCCACATATTGACACCTTGGTGGACAATACCGCCGGTCACTCCCTTTTCTCATTCATGGATGGATTTTTTTTTGGATATAATCAAATATAGATGTGTCTAGAAGACATGGAAAAGACTACTTTTATAACCCTTTGGGGAACCTTTTGTTATAAAGTAATGCCTTTTGGATTTGAAACGAAGGGGCAACTTATCAGAGAGCTATGGCCACTCTTTTCCGTGATATGAAGCATAAGGAAATAGAAGTTTACGTGGATGATATGATAGCCAAGTCCATAACTGAGGAGGAACATCTAGCGAACCTGAGTAAGCTTTTTCAAAGATTGAGAAAATTTCAGTTAAAGTTTAATCCTGTCAAGTGCACATTTCAGGTTACTTCTGGGAAGTTGTTAGGCTTTGTAGTAAGCAGAAGAGGAATTGAAATTGATCCAGATAAGATAAAGGCCATACAAGAGCTTCCACCACCCCAAACACAGAAGCAAGTTCGAGGATTCTTGGGAAGGTTAAATTACATAGCCCGTTTCATCTCCCAACTAACGAATAAATGTGATCCAATATTCAGGTTGCTTAGAAAGAACAACCCGGGGACATGGAATGAAGAATGCCAAGTAGCCTTAGAAAAGATCAAAGAGCAGTTAACTAATCATCCAGTATTAGGGTCACCCGTTTTAGGGAAACTGTTAATACTATATCTAACGGTATTTGAAAATTCAATGGGCTTCGTATTAGGGCAACATGACAAAACTGGAAGGAAGGAAAGGGCAATATATTTTGTAAGCAAGAAGTTTACTAACTGTGAAGCAAGATATACTTCGATTGAAAAGATATGTTACGCTCTGGTTTGGGCCACTAAAAGGCTTAGGCAGTATATGTTGTATCATACCACATGGTTGATCTCACGGTTAGATCCGTTAAAGTTTATGATCGAAGCTCCAGCCCTATCAGGAAGAATAGCGCGATGGTAGATGTTGCTCTCAAAGTATGATATTCAATATGTGAATCAGAAAGCAGTGAAATGAAGCGCCATAGCGGATTTTCTTTCAAGTCATGCATAAGATGATTATGAGGCATTAGATTTCAGTTTCCCCGATAAGGACTTGATGTGTATTATGGATGATAAAGAATCACCAATTGAATCATGGGTCATGCATTTTGATGGCGCTGTAAATGCTCTAGGACGAGGTATTGGGGCAGTTTTGGCTTCGCTAGAAGGAGATCATTATCCTTTCACTTGCCGTCTGAAATTCTTCTGCACTACTAATATGGCAGAATACGAGGCGTGCATACTAGGCCTAAGGGAAGCCATTGATAGGAAAATCCAAAATTTGAAAGTCTATGGGGATTCAGCGTTGATCATTTACCAAATATGTGGCGATTGGGAAACAAAAGATCCAAAACTAATAGTGTATCACAAGTTGGTCCTTGTATTTACTAAATAATTTGATGTGAACACTTTTAGGCATCTCCCAAGAGAAGATAATCAGATGGCTGATGCATTAGCTACTTTGGATGTCATGTTTAAAGCAAGCGAAGGTTATGAGATGATGCCCATTAAGTTACAAATGATGGAGTCCCCATCACATTGTTACAATGTAGAAAAAGAGATAGATGGTTTGCAGTGGTACCATGATATCTTGCAGTACATAAAGCTTCAACAATACTCATCATAGGCTTCTGAAAATGAAAAGAAAATGATCAGGGAAATTGCATCAGGATACATTCTTGATGGAGGAATCCTTTACAAATGAAGTCAAGACCAGGTGCTACTAAGATGTGTGGATGCAAAAGAAGCGCAGTTGATTTTTGAAGAGGTCCGTGAGGGAGTTTGTGGAACTCACCCTAGTGGTTTCACTATGGCAAGAAGAATTATGCATTTTGGATATTACTGGTCAACGATGGAGGGATTGCATTAATTATTCCCGCAAATTTCACAAGTTCCACGTTTACGCTGACGAGGTTCATGCGCCTCCTCAATCTCTTCATGTCATGTCGTCTCCATAGCCATTCTCTATGTGGGGCATAGACGTCATTGGGCAGATTCATCCGGAGGCGTCAAATGGTCATCGATTTATTCTAGTAGCTATCGATTACTTCACAAAGTGGGTGGAAGTGGCCTCATATGCAAATGTAACTAGGCCCATTGTTTGCAATTTCTTAAAGAAGGAGATCATTTGTCGATATGGTCTACCTGAAAGCATAATCGCTGATAATGCCTCTAACTTGAACAATCGAATGATTGCTGGGGTCTGTGAGCAGTTTAACATTAAGCATCGCAACTCAGTAGTATACCGCCCGGAGATGAACATAGCAGTGGAGGCGGCCGATAAGAATATTAAGAAGATAGTTGCAAAGATGACTACCTGTTATAAAGATTGGCATGAAAAGTTACCATTTGCTTTGTATGCATATCGTACAGCGGTACGAACATCTACTGGGGCAACTCCATTCTCCTTAGTATATGGAGTTGAAGTTGTGCTACCAATTGAGGTTGAGATACCATCGTTGTGTGTCTTGATGGAGGCCAAGTTAGATGAAGCAGAATGGGTTCAGACAAGGTATGGCCAATTGAATTTAATTGAGGAAAAGAGACTGAAAGCTGTATGCCATGGTAAAATGTACCAAAGGAGAATGATAAGGGCTTATAAAAAGAAGGTTCGCCCTAGAGAGTTCCAAGAAGGTGATCTGGTATTAAAGAAGAAACTGCCAATTCAAAGTGATCCCCGAGGAAAATGGGCGCCTAATTGGGAAGGACCGTGCATTGTGACAAATGTTCTTTCAGATGGAGCTTTGATTTTAGCTGAGATGGATGGAAATGAGTTTCAAAACCCGGTGAACTCTGATAGTGTTAAGAAGTATTATGCTTGAAGAGAAAAGAAAAAGGAAAGAAAAGAAAAAAAGAGAAAAAGAGAAAAAAATAAAAGAAAAAGGAAAAAAGAAAAAAAAGAAAAAGGAAAAGGAAAAGAAAATGAGGGTTCAAAATGAAAACCCGCAAAAGGTGTTTTGAAACAAAAGGGGTGTCTGAGTTGAAAACCTATAAAGGGCGGCTCAGATAATTCGTAAGACAGTATCCAAGGCTCCACAAGTTATGCTTTGTACTCAAGGATTCCTCGACAATGGTGGCATTCAAGATTACTTCTAGTGTTTGATAGGAGGAGTCTGGACTATTTATATTTGAATACTTGTTTCACTTTCTTTTTATAAACCTTTTTGTGTTTGCCACAACGTTAATAAAATTAGTTTCATGGATTTTTCTTTCTCGTTTCCTACCCTATCATTATTAGCATCTTGCTTTGAAATAAGGATCAATGGATTTGACAATCATTTAGATATGCAAAAGATATTTTAGCATTACTTTGAGAATGTTTTGGAAATACAGGGACTATGAAGTGTTCCATAATTATTGTTTGGGGCATATGACGTTAAAGTGCTTGAAGTAGAAGTAAAGCCTTGTTGCAAAACTCTTAAAAAGGAAGAAAAGCCTTACAAGTATCTTGGTGCTTAAATAGTGTTTCCTAACCACCAGCCTTCCTTACATGATAATGAGAGCGGTCTTACAATGTCGAAACTTGATTTAAGAAGCTCATCCTTGAATACTGACTAAGAAGACAAATGAGAATTAATTGTCTCCAATGAAGTAGGAGTAAGATATAAAGATCAAGCCATTTCTTCTAGCTAAGAATGCAAATTTTAGTAGGCAAAAGATAAAAAATGAAACAAAAGCCATAGTTGTTCATGACGCAGAGGGTGAATTCCAAGGCAAGGGAGAGGGCCTTATCCAAAGGAATTGTGAATTCGAAGCTGGAAAGCCAGGAAGAATTGAAAGAGAAATGAAGCTTAGCCTCTTTACACGCGCAGGGTTAGGAGAGAGTTCATGTTAATCGGGTTGGCATCGATAACCAGAATTTCATCAAAATTAAGCAAAAAAAGTTTTAAAAAGAAAAAAACTTGTCATGCATTCATGTTTTAGACATCTCTAGGGGCATGCATATCATAATTGCATTGCATGTTGCATTTTGTTTTTTTTCAGGAACATGGAACACCTGTTCAAATGAGAGTTTGCTTATTCATCCAAGCATAAGGAGGATGGAATTTTTCAGAAGATTTGCCTATCCGTTCAGGCATAAGGAGAATGGAGTTTGCTTATTCATCCAAGCATAAGGAGGATGAAATTTTTCAGAAGAACTTGCCTATTTGTGCATTTGGGAGGATAGAATCCAGCTCAGTTATTCGAGCATAAGGAGAATAGAACCAGCCGTCCGTTCGGGCATTTGGAGAATGGAACCCACCTTAGCTATTCGAGCATAAGGAGAATAGAGCACGCCTATCCGTTCGAAATTTCAACCTGCGAAAAGAGCACGATACCAAACTTCCCAAAGCAACACACAATGTAACACAGGAGACTTAACCACCACTGAAACATCCTCCACCCAAAGCAATACACAATGTAACACAGGAGACTTAACCACCACTGAAACATCCTCCACCCAAAACACCACAAAATCAACTCATCCTCAAATCAAACTTACACTATACCCAAACCCAACACCACTACTTACGGTTCAAGACTTCCGGATCACTCGGTTATTAGCCTCAGCTTAACTTTTCACACTTTCGAACTGTGCATAGCCCCAACAACCCGAAGAACCTTCAAATCTTTACAACATACTCCACCTTATCTCATAACTCCCTCAACAAAACTCGCACACACGGTGACACCAACCCATCCAGTTTCAACCACCATGTGACCCGCAACCTTCACTGCTTCTAAAACCCCTTGCAAAACCGCTCAACTCCTTTCAAAGATTACCACAACAAGCAAAAATTTCTTAAGCAACAACTGCTTACTCAAACTTCTCAAGGTATTGATAACATTCCTTCACATCTGCCACTATCACTACCATAACAACTCATCAAAACTACTCACACAACATCCGAAATCCACATCACAAGACTCCAACCTTAACTTCGCCAGCTGTTCCACTCACCCCCAACTGACTTAGGAAAGATTTACTTATTCTCAACTAACAAACCACTTCTCTCAAGAACCCGACCAACCAACAATGGCCCTTGAAGTTACATTGTATTTCCACTTCAAGCTTTGACCATAACACTAACCTTACCTGGATACCACCCATTCTATACAAACATATTAAGATTACGAAACCTCTACTCATCCCAAGCCAAACCTTATCTACAGCTCTCAACACAACCTCCTCCCAACTCCTCTAAGGTTGCTACGAACCATCACCTACATAAACAACCCTCCTATTGCAAGCATCAACGCCAAGACGCCTCAACACTCCGGAAACACATCCACTAGCCCACAACATCATTTAACACAAAGAAAATACCACACCTATTAACTATTCACAACCACCTCGACCGATTCTAACTTCAACCGGTAACCTCCTTACCACCACACCGCTAAACTCTTTAAGCACCAAAACACCTTCCTTTCTGCCAACATGCTAGATCGCACTCACTATTACTGACAACTTGTTCACTACCTTCTACTACTTCCAGCATTCACCCAGCACTAAAACAACACTTAAACCCCACCATCCAACCTAATCCTACCACAACACTAACAGACCCAACTAGCTATTAGCAAGTGTGAACGTTCGTATGCATGGTCACTAACATGCCCTATCAATGCATGTGTACATGTATGCAAAACCTCTAATGTCATGTCGTATGTATGCATGTACCAACATATATATATATATATATTATAAAAATGGTTTAACTGTGCATGTATGTCGGTTCACACTTACCAACAACATCCTCAGGATCTGCCTAAGAACAACCTCTTACCTCACTTCTAAATTGTCCAGCTCTACCACTCTAACAATCCGCTAACTACAAAATACTCCACTAATACCCTCTTCACACTCAAGTTGTTTTCAAAACAACACCGGCTACTACCCCAACTTGCTAGCTATAAGACCTTACCTATTACACAAGGGAATCCAAACCAGAACCAACAAAGATAACTAGGACAAAGATTACTTAGAAAAGTTACCTGTAATCACCCCATTACCCCGGAGCCCCAACAGACAAACTCTCTTCCTCGCAGAACCATTATTCTCTGGCCGCACCGCCGCAACATCAACCAATACTTTAAAGTCATCACCGTCTCCCTGCGGTAAAGAACCCTGACTACCCCGAGCTAACTCCAAACAATTCCATCTCAAATGTCCAACAGACCCACAATTCCAACAAGATCCATCCTCTAAACACCTCACACCTTTTTCTCTTTCTTGCAATTTCCGAACTCTGTCTCGGCCGTGCTCACGACCTTTATGAGACCCTTTTGCACCCACTGAAGTTGATCTCACCACTTGAGGACAATTCCGCTTCACATGCTCCATAGAACCGCAGTTCCAACAAACCCCAACACCCCAACAAACTCCAACATGACGCCTTCTACAACGGTTACGCATCGACATCCGAACCACCACTCCTTGATCATGTAGCACTTGACCCACATCTGCACTACCACCTAAACTTCGATTCAAGCAAACCCTTCTGTCACGTAGCTTCTTACGCTGACCACTCTCGAGGTCAGTACCCACAACTCCTTTGCTTAAACTTTTCCCACCATCATAATCTGAAGCCACACCCCACGTTGCTTAACCCCTGAGAACTTCTCTCCAAGGTGTCTTCCATTAAAGGAAGACACAAAGAACTCCCAATCTATATCGTGGATATTCGTTGCCACCGCCATAGATGTCCACCAAGCACAAGCATCCTCCAACATTAACGAGACAACACTTCCCAACTTACAGGCGTTGTCACACCCTTCCTGATCCAAAATCGGAATTATACTTGCTAACCAAGCCTCGAACGCCTCAGGTGTCGAACCATGATACTCCAAAGCTCCCAAATCATATAAACGTTGTTTTGGCAAACTCGCATGTCTGACAGTCGGCACGCACACAGGCCTCACCTTTACCACGGCTTGGGACGTTCCTGACATCTCCTGAACCACAAATGATGAATTCTTCATCACAGAACTAGCTTTCTCATTCTGCCTTACTTCCTCAACTCCAGGCACTGTCGACCGAAGTGGTACACTCCCACCAAAAAGTGAATTCCACCCCTTAACAACCTGCTCTAAGGCAGCAACCATCGTACCCAATTGCCATTCTCTCATCGATCCCATTGTGCTATTATTAACAAAGCAATGATAACAAAACAAACAAAACGATCAGGCCAGCTTCAAGCAAGGATTCAAGACCGCAACTCTAAGATAACACAATAGCTATAATAATAAGGCAATGGGTATCCCAAATTCTCCCATTTTTATATGACATAACAATCAATAAAAACATTGATATCACAAACATCGAACATATCAATCAGCAAACTCAATCATGCTCTAATCAAACCACATTCACCCTCAACAACATAACATCAACATATCATACCCATCACATTTTCATGATTCAGAAAATCAACTCACAACACCAGCATATCACCAATACATGTTCACAATAGCTCACAGAAGATTCATAACCAAAAAGCATGATAAAAACGATAACAATTCACTCAAAAATACATTTTCCAACCAACTTTCAACCACACATTAGATTAAACATCGAACACTTACCATAAAAACTTACCACAAACTTACCGTTGCCCCAAAAGTTCGCAACTTAGCTCTGATACCAACAAATGTAACCCCCCTAGCCCGGCCTAGACGCTAGACCCGAACTACGAAGATCACACAGGGAAAACCAAAGTCAACCCGAAAGTCAACTTTGATTAACGACCCTTTTTTCTTTTTAAACTTCTCTAGATGCGCACTAATCCTATGTGAAAGCCCAAGAACCTTGGAAGAGAAAAGCACAGCGATCGGAAACGTTTAAGGACTCAATTGCAAGAAATACACTTTTAGGGACCAAAATGTAAATTTTGGAAAATAAAAGGACTTTCAAGATTTTAGTTTTACCAAACCTCAATTAAACATATTTCAAGCCTTTCTACCAAATTTCAGCTTAAAAAGACATCTCAAGCTCAAGCAATTGCAATTGCAACTTTCAGGACTAAAATGTAAAGCATGCAGAATCTGTGTCCAACGGTCACCCGTTTCGAAACACTGACACCCGTATAGAAACACCCGTGTCGTACGCCCGTATCGAAACGGTCAACACCGTTTCGATACGCGGGTATGTTCCGAAACTAGTTTCGGAACAGCTACTTCCAGTAGCCAAAGTGTTTCGAAACACTTCTAGCCATTCCGAAACGCCCAAGCCATTTCAAGCACCCGTTTCGAAATAGCCAAGGGTGTTTCGAGACACCCTACCCAGAAACAACAGAAAATTCTGGCTTTTCACTTCAAAACACCATCAAACATAATTGAAACCATTCCATAACACATCATCAACATAATAAGCATTATAACTATCAAATTACATCAAAGACTAGATACATTACAAACATTAAGCACACCCACTCATTCATCACATCCAACACATGATCTTGATTTTAATCAAAGAGCACAACATAACAACTTATGAAGAAGAAGAAGATTCAAATATGGCAAAGCGATCAACAACAAGGTTCAAACCATAAACCGAACATGGTCAACATACACAATCTCATTACACAACAACATAAAAGACTCTCCCCCCATTGCCTTTATTATCTATAGCCATAAACCAAGACATACTTCTCAAGTGGAGCTCTTCTTGAATCCATTGCTTCTTGTTGTCCCAACTTCAAATATCTGCATTGATGGACAAAAAAGAGCGTAAGCACATAATGCTTAGTGAGGAATGCTCAAAACCAAAACACCATCAATGCAGCGAAACATAAAACCTTCTTTAAATGTAGATACAATTCAATAAACCAAAGCATTGTTTGAAAACCTCCTTTGAAACAACATTGCTTTAAACCATGCATTGCTCAACATGAAAACCAACCTTTAACTTTGAAATGCTAAACAACTCACCCCAAACCACACTCTTGCAAATACTATCATTAAAACCTTCCCATGCATGAACACTTCATGCAAAGTTTAACTCAATTTCCTTGGAAATCACTTCCATTTCACACCATACTTTTCTCATGCTTGATGATCATTTCAAAGCTAAATGCCTTTTGAAAACCAATTTTTCCTGCTATCTATCTCATTCATTCAACAAGAGCAAAACACATGAACTACAAAAGCAACATTTGTGTTACGTGCCTTTTTAAAACAAGCCTTCACAAGACTTCAATGCACTTATGAGATTCTATGCACATATGCACCATTCACAATAGAAGATATACTTTTGCTCATGCTTAACAAGTATCACATGCATTCTTGTATCATTTACATATTTCCCATGCAACCTTGCATCATTTTCAAGCATCTCTCGCTTTATTACATTCAAAGACATTATATTGGCATTCGAGTGATAGATCACAAACCATTTCAACACAAGACACAATCGGATACGCGGATTACAAGCGTTGTCCAACACGCTTCATACACACTACCGGCTTTACAATGTGGAGTTTATCGGTACAATCACAACCCCTCAACACCCGTGATGGAGTTTAACGGTACAATCACAACCCCTCAACATCACTCATCGGTAGTTGTATAATCCACTAGCGAGAGCCGGGACACAACACAAGGCTTACACATGGGAGCTACCTCAACCATTGTAATCACCTTAACCAAGCTCACACATGGGAGCAATCCTCTACCATTGTGACGCTTAACCAAATCCACCCACTAGAGCCATCCTCCATTGTGGTGACACCAATTTCCTCAATCGCTAGGGTTCTTGGATGGAGTTTACGGTACAATCACAACCCCTCAACATCCAAGGCGACTTTACTTATGGTGCACCCAATCCTATATCCGGCTAACTATATCCGATTCAAGTACTCTAAAACCATTTCATCACTTGCCAATATACATCAAATACCATCATCAATTCACTGTTTTAAGCATTAATCAAAGGCACTTATCATCATGCATCTCCATGCATCATAACCAAATTAATAACATGTCAAACCAAGGATCTCTTACCTTGAGTATCCTTCAATACATGGCTTTCAAAACCAGCATTAATCATGATAAAATATACTTTCAAACAGTAATTAAACATGCATTTCATAACCAATGCATCAAACCGCAACATTGCACATCCGAAGGAGTTTTTCCGAAAACTTACTATTGAGCTTAGCTAAGTTGTTTAGACTTAAACTAAGCTCCCAAAACCTCCAAATAATCGTTTCAAAGCTGGAAAACCACTCCACTCACCGATACACAAAACTATGCTAGCCGACAAGCCTCCCAAGCATCCGAAACTTCCAACGCCACCTCTATTGCTTCCGGACTATTCTCCCCTATTTTAAACACATAACAACAGAGGATTAATGCATCACCATGCATGAAAATCACCAGCAACACAGCCCAACTCGCTGCTCTACCCAAGAACCTCATTTCGGCTACCAAAAACAACCGAAATCACCTCCAAACTCTCCCAAAACAAAGCCCAGCCAAGATCTATCAATTCTAACCTTTTATAAACATCAATTAACATCAAAAAGCCACATAAACATGACCTTATACCTCCAGCAACAGCAGATCACCAAAACACCCCAAAAACCACTATTCTAGCAAGCAAAACTTAGAAAAACAAACCTATTCAGGATTTAATTGATAAAACCTCATTTGTAACATCAATTATCATCCAAAATACATTAGAAAACAACCTCAAAACAGAGTCTAACCAAGATCCACGAAGATCTCCAAGATCTCTTCAAAAATCTTGAGTTATAAGCCAAAATCTTGTTTCCAACACTAAAACCATTCATAAAACTTTAATAAAGGATTGACAACTTGGGAATTTCAGTAAAGAATTGAGTATTTAGAGGAGAAGAACAAGCTTACCTCTAAATGATGATTTCTCCTTGATTTGGGCAAGTTTCCATGAAAATTCAATGTAGAAATCAAGTGGATTTGATGAGGAATTGATTAAGAATCAAAGAGGAATTGAAATCTCATCAAATGAAGTGTAAAATCAAAGTAAATTTTCTGGAGAAAGTGTGTTTGGTTGAAAGGAATTTGAGAGAAAATGAAGAGAGGGAAAATTTGTGAAAAGTAGTTATGAATAGTCAAAGTTAATTTCTCATTTAATTAAACCTCATTTCCTTTAATTAAAACATTAATAAAACTACCCAAATTAAGGAAAAATCTGGAGAAAACATTTTCGGTAAATTAGCTCCTTTAAGATTCAAAGTTTCAATCCTTTACAAAACAGTCACTATTTCACTTTTGCAAAAACTGCGATTTGGTCTCTACACCGAAATGTAATATTTCCAAACTTCATTTTGTAAAATTGATTTCACCATTCTCTTTTATATATTGAATGAGTATTTTTTGATATTTTTCTATATTTTAAAGCATCCCGAACTAGGCGTTCCCTAAAACTTCCTTTTATATTTGAACCGTTTCTCAGATCGGTCCGGTTCAGACCCTAAACTTCTAATCCCAAATTTGGGGTGTTACAAATTATTTGTAAAATTCTAACATGGTCGTAGGAAGCTGCCGCGACAGGCAACAAACAGGAAAAACAAAAGCACTACCAAGGTAGGAAAAGAAAATTTTTTATGCTTTCTATCCCTAGAGGTTCCCGAAACAGGCTCTAGGAAGAATCATGTGCAAGGACACTTCGCTGCTATCAAAGTCCATGAATCCGAAAATCTTGAAGTGACGTACAAATTAGCATGAGTGAATGAAAGTCTTCACAGGATGACTCTACTCCATAGGTTCGGGGTTTTGTAGTTTGCTCCTATCTTAATTTCAGATCTAGAAGAATATTTGTGATAAGTTGAAGCCCTTATTGCCATGATTATTTAATTGTGCTTAACTATACTGTCTCGGAGGCAACCTTATATATCATGACAACATCTTTGTTTACTTAGAACATTCATCGGATTCAGCTTGTACAAAGTTCCACACACACTTCACTGCATCTTATAGTTTAATTCTGAAGTAATTTTTGTTATTCCCCTCTTACTAATCTAATAACAGGTGCCACGGCCTTGAGGTGTTAAATCAAGTTTAAAACAAAAATTTTTCTTTCTGATTAGTTTAAAGGGCAAGTATATTTAGGTTACATTGCTTGAGGAAAAGCAAGAGTTTGGGTTTGGGGGTGTGTAAAGTGTACATAAGTTCTATATTTTGTGCATATTCCATCTCATATTATTTATGTTTTTGAGTACATTTTAGGCATAATTATGATCATGCATTGCATTTTAAAGTATTCTTTACTTTGCCATACTTCATATATATTATCCATTATTGGTAAATAAAAGGTATTGTTTTAGTTTAGTTTTAGTTTCAGGTACTAGAAGCTGATAGAAGGAGAGAGGAGCTAAAGACATGATGTTGAGGCAGTAGATGCAGGAGTTGTACTGACGCAGTTCCAGACAGAGGTAGACGCTACCGAGTAGCTGTCGCCGCCCTACCTACCGCCCAAGACAGCAAGCTGAGGAATTGGAGAACTGGAGTGCGATCTGTAGAGTAGAAAATCATGATTCTAACGATGCTATCCACTCAATTTTCCGATGACTGTAGCAGCGGGCAGAGCCGCCGAATGAGGAGTTCGAGACTACCAAGGCAAATGTGAAAAAGTCCACATTCAACTCAAAGAAGTCAGAATTTAAGGTTACATTTAATGCAAAAGCTACTTTGAATACTTCTACTCCAAGAAGGACTAGACCTAGATAAATCCTATATATACCCATTGTACTTTTACTTCAAAACAACTTAGGTTTTCCCTTATGCATAGTTTAGGTTTTCTTGCCGCCATTAAGTTCTAAAATTCTCTTTGAGTTTGGGTTATGTTGTAATTAGTGTGAGAACAATTTTTTAGTATTTTAAGTTTGTTTTTGCAATAAAGCTTCAAGGTTTTCTTATTCCATGTTCTTCATAGTTTTCAATTAAGGCAAAAGAATAGTTGATTACTATCCATTTGTTCGGTATCGAGAGAGTCGAACTCACGAAAGGAGTAAGTACAGTCCTCACCTTAATCAAGTGTTGATCAATCCAACCTAGACATAGGTTAGGGTTTAAGGCGGCTAAAGGAGAACGAACCAAACATTGTTGTCTTTGCACGATTCACGCCGCGAGTGGTATTATCTGCAGTGGGCAACAACATCACTCCGACTTAGACATAAGCGGGATCACTTTTGAAGTGTTCCGTCGAGCCTTGTAGTTCTGCCGAGTTTGCCGCCGAGACACACATCCATTCCACTGCCGGGGCAGTGAGAGCGTCACAGCAGCCAATCTATCATCTCCCGCCGAGGCATCGAAGTCTGGAAGCACAAAGCAACTTGTGTTATTCAACGCAATTTCACACTAAGCACCAGCATAACCCAGCCCATTCCATCAATCCGATCTCTTCCATTTTATTTACTTGTGTTTTATTTTTTTCTTCTTAAACAATTCAACTTATTTGTGCATTTAATTTTACCTTGTGCAGGAGTTACGATTCGAGTCAAGTTGTCCAATCCCTATGGGGGATGATATCTTTTATACTATTACTTGATAGGAGTGTGCACTTGCGCTCATATTTAGAGCACACTCAAACACTCTACAACGGGTTAGCGCCAGAAATGTTGGCGGTGATTAAAATTTATCTCCCAAGCGATAAAGCCATTAAAATAGTTTCATATTCATTAAATGGACAAATAAAATTGAACCTTCTTAAACTTGCAAATTCCAATTTTTGAAAGCAAATTTAAAATAATTAGGTACCAATTTTAGGTGTTGTGGGTGTTCTAACCCTTCCCCGCGCGTAACCGATCCCCGAACTTGTTTTCTAATTTTTGTAGACCAAAACTGTTGTTTTATTAAAAAAACATTTTATTAAAATAACCCCATTTTAAAGTGATCAATCACACTTCTCAAAAAGATTGGTGGCGACTCCATGTTTTTAAAGTTTTCAAAAAGTCAAAGCTCGAAAGGGTTGCGACACCAAGGAGCTGACATTTTTGCTTACGATAATGGCATTGCTGCTGCAACACATACAACATGGCAAAAAAATCCTCAACATCAGCCGAGTTACTCGTACGATGATCAAATAGACATTTATGATGATTATAACTTTGTTGGCACAACACACATATCTTGGCAAGGGAACTTACACTTCAAGAAGGATATTGTTGAGTGTATAAAATTTCTATATTTTACCCCTCATTTACCCATATTTCTGCTGCATTCAAGCATAATTCATTGCATTTAGGATAGATTTCTACATATACATCACAATTAGATAAAATGGCACAGTTGCTACTGATTTTGGTCATTTTTGCAGGTATCTAATGTGGCAGACTCAGAGCAGCAAAGGAGCAGAGCTGGAGCACAAAACTGGAGTCAAGGAGCGAAATGCTGCCGTGGCCACTACCGTGGCAGCCATGATGACAACATTGGTGAAAGGGAAAAGTAAAGTGGAACTCGAAAGATAGAGGAATTCAAGTCGGTCTGTCGTGGACCACTCCTATATTTTTCGGATCCCTGGGGCAGAATGAAGCCCAAGCTCAAAGTTCAAGGAAGAAACCCAAAGCAAGAAAAGAGGACGAATTAAAGGCATCTACTCAGAGGATTTAATCTTTAATAGAGTTTTACTTTAGTTTAAACTTGTATTCTTGCCTTATTAGAAAACTTGGACCCAAGGCCTATATAAAGGCATGTAATTCGACCTAGGGAAGGATATATCATCTCTAGCCGTCTTCCCCAAAACCCTTGTCGTTTTCCCCTTCTCATCATGTTCTAAACTTTCCCTAGGGCTAAGGGTTGATTATGTAAAGTAGTTGCAAGGATTTTACTGTTTTAGGAATTTTCTGTTCAAAGCAATAAAACATCAAGTTTATGTATTCTAGTTTTCATATCTCGCAAGAGTATCGGGGGAGCATTGTGAGGTTATCCATTTGTTTAATATCAGGAGATTCAAGCATACGAACGAAATAAATACGCGTTTTCCAGTTTATGGTTAAACCATCTCGGCTTTGGGATAAGTACGAGGTTAAGTGGCTAAGAAAGAATTCAACAACATTGGTGTTCACCCTTCGATTCACGCCGGGAGGTATCATCTAATTAGTGCTCAGCAACAGCACTTGGGCCTAGGGATAGGACAAGTCATAGCAGGGATTCTTGCCAAACTTGAAGTACAGAGTTGTGTGATCGTTGTCGCGATAACAACAGACTTCCGCTACGACAGGTGCTACCGCGACAGGGACGACGACAGAACAGAAGTTTCTATCCAGTGCAACACCTACACTACCGAGCAAACCAATACCGACCTATTTCTTAAACCTGGTCTTTTACTCCTTTAATTTAGTTATTATTCACAATTACTCTACAATCATTTTAAACTCTTTTTTTCTCTCTTGTGCAGCAATTCTAGGATAAAGCTATTTCCAGTCCTTGTGGAGACGATATCTGATACTCCAAGTATCACTTTACAATCATTTTAAACTCTTTTATACTATAACTTGACAAGAGTGTGCACTTGCGCTCATAAATAGAGAACACCCAAACGCTCTACAGGTTTCCTTAAAGTTATCTTTTGCCATAAACAATAAAGGATTTAAACCACTAGAGCCAGTGATAGGTGCCTCTAATGATATCATTTAGCACCTTTTTTGGCTAGAGTCGGTTTCGGGCACCTCTAGCTTATCCTAGAGCCAGTTTCGGGCACCTCTAGGACATATCTCTTTTTAAAAAAAAACTTTAAGTTCTACCCAAGTTTAGTAGGTGAAATATCTAAGTTTCCTCCTAAAATCAAACTAGTCACAAAGAGTGTTTCTTTAAGTTCAGATCATAGTAAGATTCTAAGTAAATCCAGAGTCGTGCTAAGGTTGCCACCTAGGCGGTCCATCTGTCGCGGCGGGTAAAAGCTACTCTAGAATTTTTCTCAAACTAAGAATTCATTAAATTTTAAATAAAGACATGTTACATTAGAACCTAAATGCAATTACTAAAAAACAAAACATAAAAAAAAACATAAAAATTAGAAAACTAAAGAAAAACAAAAGAAAAGAAAAATTAGAGGAGTAATTCCCCCCCCCCCAAACTCAAGAGGAGCATTGTCCTCATTGCATGCCTACATTCAAAAAAATTAGCATAGATTAGATAAAAATAAAATAGAAGGAGAGAGAAGCTTAGATTGATGGTGTCTCGGAGGAAGTCTCATCGTCGTCGGCGGCTATGATCACCCTTTTTCGAGCTTCCATTTTGAAGCGTTTGGCCTCCCTCGACGGCTGCTGGTGGGAAGGTGAAGTTGTGAGAAAGTTTTGAAAACAAACCTGAAAATAAACTGGAATAAATTCTGAATGGAAATCTACATTCTAATAACAAAAAAATAAAAAAAAAATCTAATTCCTAAATAAAATTAACAACTAAAATGAAAAATGATTTAGTCTATATTAGAGGTGAAGTGGTATGTGTCTCCTAACATAACCACTTCCTTGTCTTCGGTAGTGTGGGTCCCTGTATAGTGCTTTAGCCGCTGCCCATTCACTGTGAATTCATGGCCATCTTTATTGGACATTATGGTGACTGCACCATGTGGGAATGCTTTGACCACCTCGAAAGGTCCATACCATCTTGATTTCAACTTTCTTGGGAACAATTTTAATCGAAAATTAAAGGAGAACTTGCTGCCCGAGCATCAACTGCCACGGTAGCAACTTTTTGTCATGCCACTTCTTAGTTTTCTCCTTATATATCCTTGCGTTATCATATGCTGCAGTTCTGAATTCTTCAATTTCATTTAGATCCAGTTGTCTTTTCTGCCCAGCTTTTTCAAGTCTAAGTTTACTGTCTTGATGGCCCAATATGCCTTGTGTTCAATCTCGACAAGTAAGTGGCGGCTTTTTCCATATACGAGCCTATAGTGTGACATGCCCAATGGGGGTTTGAAGGCTGTTCGATATGCTCATAATGCATCATGGATCCGAAGGGCCCAATCTTTCCTAGATGGGTTAACCACCTTTTCAAGAATGCTCTTTAGTTCCCTTTTTGAATTTTGGCCTGCCCATTGGTTTGAGTGTGGTATGCGGTGTCAAGCTTATATGTGACACCATATTTTGTTAAATCCTTGGCAATCGGTTTATTATCAAAGTGTTTCCCCTCGTCACTTATTATGGCTATGGGGACCCCAAACCTTGTAAAGATGTGTTTTGGGAGAAAATTCAACACGGTCTTGGAGTCATCCTTTGGTGTAGCAATATCCTCCACCGACTTGGACACATAATCTACTGCCAGTAATATGTATAAGTTCCCACAGGATGATGGGAATGGGCCCATGAAGTCGATTCCCCACACATCAAACAGTTCGACTTCCAGGATATTCTGTAATGACATCTCATTTATCCTTAAGATATTGCATGTTCGCTGGCATCTATCACATTGTTTGTAGTATGTATGGGCATCCTTGTACAATGAAGGCCAGTAGAATCTTGATTTGAGAACCTTAGCAGTGGTTTTGGTTCATGCAAAATGTCCTTTATATGGTGATTTGTGGCAATGTTGGAGGATTTCATTTGTTCTTCCTCTGATATGCATCTTCGAATTACCTGGTCTGCACATTGTTTAAAAAGGAGAGGCTCGTCCCAATAATAATAATGCTTTTCCCTTGGTAATTCATGTCAGGAAGAAAAAAGCCACTAACTAAAAAGTTTACAATATCAGCGTACCATGGTGTGGTGGAGTCTATCTTGGCTGCCAGAAAAACGACCGCGGCAGCTATGTCGTATGCTTCCTGGGCAGCGGTGAGGTCTGTTGTTGCCGCTACTAGGATTTTCTCATCAAGGAAGTTTTCATGGATTTCGGTCGCATATGTAGGTCCCCCCTCTAGTCGTGATAAGTGATCAACCACTTGGTTCTCCGTCCATTTTCTGTCTTTGATTTCTACATCAAACTCTTGCAGGAGGAGGATCCATCGTATCAACCTTAGTTTTGCATCTTTCTTTGAGAAAAGGTTTTTGATGGTCAAGTGATCTGTGTGCACTATCACCTTTGCCCCAATGAGATATGCTCGAAACTTATCAAAAGCAAAGACTACTACCAACATCTCTTTTTCAGTGGTAGTGTAGTTCACTTGGGCCTCGTTGAGCGTCTTGCTAGCGTAGTATATGGCATGGAGGACTTTGTTTTTCCTCTGCCCGAGCACTGCCCCGATAGCGTGGTCACTAGCATCACACATTATTTCAAAGGGCATAGTCCAATCCAGGGGTACTACAATGGGAGCTGCTACAAGTTTCTGCTTTAATGTCTCAAATGCCTCGGTGCATTTATCATCGAAGTTAAAGGTTTTCTTGTTCAAGCAAAGAACACAATGGTTTAGTGATTTTCGAAAAAAAATTCAATAAAACATCGATAAAAACCAACGTGTCTCAGAAAACTCATGATCCGTTTAATGTTGGTCAGCGGTGGCAGATTTTCGATAACATCTATTTTGGTTCTGTCAACTTCCATGCCGCGGCGGGAAACTTTATGGCCCATGAAAATGCCCTCGTCTACCATGAAATGGCATTTTTCTTAGTTTAAGACCAGATTGGATTCTTCACATCTTTCTAGTACTTTCTCTAGATTGTCAAGGCATCTGTCGAAGCTTTCCCCAAAGACTGAAAAATTGTCCATGAAGATTTCCAGGAAATCTTCTACCATGTCTGAGAAGATGGCCATCATACACCGTTGGAAAGTTGTTGGTGCGTTGCAAAGTCCGAACGGCATTCTTATAAAGGCATATGTTCCATATGGGCATGTGAAGGTGGTTTTCTCTTGGTCCTCTAGAGTATTGCAATATAATTGTAACCTGAGTAACCATCAAGAAAACAGTAGTAAGGTTTTCTAGCCAATCTATCTAACATTTGGTCTAAGAAAGGTAAGGGGAAGTGGTCCTTTCGAGTATCTTTATTCAGCTTTCAAGAGTCCATACAAACCATCCAACCGGTCACAGTCCTGGTTGGGATTAATTTATTGTCTTCATTTGTGATGACTGCCATCCCTTCTTTCTTGGGCACACACAGGATGGGGCTCATCCACTTGCTATAAGATATAGCGTAAATGATACCAGTTTCGAGCCATTTGATTATTTCCTTTCTCACCACATCCTTCATTGCCTTATTTAGCCGTCTTTGGGCATCAACATTAGGCTTATGATCATCCTCGAGGAGGATCTTATGCATGCAAATTGCTAGGCCTGTAAACGAACCGAACGAACACGAACGAGAGTGTGTTCATGTTCGTTCATTTAACTTTAACCGAACAAATGAACGAACATGAACATAAATGAACACAAAATTTCTTGTTTGTATTCGTTCAATAAGGAATGTACCTTGTTCATGTTCGTTCGTTTAAATGATAAATGAACACAAATGAACATTAACGAACATAAACAAACACAAACGAACATATATAATATGTTAAATATTTAATATTTTGGGTTACTTCAATTAATTCAGTTAATTAACTGATTTTAAATCAAATTAATCGATAATTGAAATTTGAAAAAAAAACTCTTAATCATTAACTGAAACCTAAAATTATCTAATAGATTAACCAATTATGTTTTGTTTTGGTTGGTTAGTTTTGTTTAACCGAACAATTAACACCCCTAGACATATGTGAATAAACTTAAATGAACATAAATGAATGAACAAAAACGAACACAAACGAATGAATATAAACGAACGAACATAAACGAACAAATTACTGAACGTTCACGAACTTAAATGAACGAACAAGCCCTTTGTTGTTCTTTCATTTAATTAAACGAACAAAAAATCTTGTTCATGTTTGTTCGTTTAATAAATAAACGAACATAAACAAACTTCCCACCGAACGGTTCACGAACGGTTCACTAAACGTTCGGTTCATTTACAGCCCTACAAATTGCCAGACTGATTCCATTCAGGTCAATTATTGTCCATCCAATAGCTTGTTTATGTCGCCCGAGCATCGAGACTAACCGCCATTCTTGTTCCTGCGTTAACTTGGAAGAGATGATTATGTGCAAAGTATCATTCTGTCCAAGGTAAACATAATTAAGTTGTTCGGGCAGGGGTTTCATTTCCAGTTTAGGCGGTTGTTCAATAGAGGGCTTTTCAATGGTAGTTTCTTTTGTTGTATATTTAAAGGGTTCGTAGTACTTACCTGGGTAGGCACCAGTCCAGTTTACCTCTTCAGTGTCATCAAAGAAGTCGTCAAGTAAGTTGTTGAGGTAGATGCCGAGGTAGTCATCTGAGTAGCTGTCGCGGCAACGTTCCGAATCTCTACCCAGGCAGTGATTGTTAAGGCAGAGAGCGTCCAATACAAAAAGCAGTTCCGTTTTTTATCTGGATGAACTGGCACTCCTCTTTACAATCTGCTTTCTTGAGGGTCTAAAGTACATTGAGTTTTATGTGTTGATCGTTTATCCTCATGGTCAATTCTCTCTTCTCCACATCAATTAGAGTTCTGCCTGTGGCCAAGAATGGTCTACCCAGGATGATGGGTGCTTTTTCGTCTACCTCATAGTCCAAAATTAAGAAATCAGCTGGAAAAATAAGATTATCTACTCTTACTAGAATATCTTCAATTTTTCCCTCTGGTTGCACGTAAGAGTGGTCAGCTAACTGGAGCATGACGGTAGTGGGTCTAGCTTTCCCAATTCCTAGTTTTCGAACACCGACTTTGGTATTACATTGATACTTGCCCCATGGTCACATAAGGCTTTCCCTTCGTAGTGGTTCCCAATAGCGCAAGGAATGAGGAAGTTGACTGGGTCTCTCGGCTTGGGAGGTGTTTTATTGTGCAGCATGGCCATGCATTCTTCCGTCATGGTGATAGTTTCAAATTCCCTGATTCTTCTTCGTTTAGAAACCATGTCTTTTAGAAATTTGGCATAGTTAGGCATTTGTTGGATGGCTTCCACCAGGGGTATGTTGATATGTACTTGCTTAAGAATGTCCAAAAACTTTTTGAACTAATGGTCCTACTTCTGGTGTTTCATCTGCTATGGAACATGTGGAAGTACCTCACGTTTTTCAGAAGCATCAATAGGGTCTGCCGCGGCAGAAGGTCTTGAATCTGCCGAGGCGGGCTTGCCTGCTTGTGTCTGGGCAACTAATTTGATGGGCTTGCACTGCTTGTAAGTGGGTTTCCTCGAGACTTCATTGTCGTTGGGCAATCCTCCCATAGGTCTGGTGTTCAGGACTTGTGCAAATTGTCCCACTTGAGGTTCCAGTGACTTTAAAGTTGCCTCGTGATTCTGCATTCTCATCTCGGTCCTGTCCATGAAAGCTTCAGTTTTCTTAACAAATAAATCCATGTTGTACATATAGGTACCTATCGAGTCATGAAGGCATTTAGAGTATGCTCTAAAGCACTGGGTGCTGCTTGTTGCTACTTCCGCGGCTGCCGCCGCAACATAGTTTGCTAGAATCCTTGTGATTGGTTCGTCTGATTAGCTGGATTCAGAGCATTGTTGGGGTTACTCCATGAAAAATTAGGGTGCCTCTTCCAGCCTGGATTGTAGGTGTTCGGTGTAAGGTTGTTGTTCCTATTGAAGTTCCCCATAAAGCAGCTAGTTTTTGTTCCTTGCTGGCACTCGGATGAGTCATGGTTTCCCCCACATTGGTCGCAAAAGGCTTCAACAGCTTTAACTTGCTGGTTATTGTTCTGCCCTTGCATAGCTTCTACCATCTTTGTTAATCGAGCAACTTGTGCTATGACTGCATCTGATGCTCCTAGCTCGTTTGTTGTGGCCTGCCTCTTTATACCGTCGTGGCAGGCATTAGGGAACTGGTGGTCGTTTTTGGCCATCCTGTTCAAGATTTGAATTGCTTCGGCAGGCTCCTTATCGAGTAATATACCATTGGCAGAGGAATCTAGCATCATCCTTGTTGGTGTCTTTACACCATTGTAGACTATGGATACTAGTGTCCACTCTAGAAATCCATAGGAGGGGCATTTATTCAGCATCTCGCAATATCTCTCTCATGCCTCGTACATTGGTTCATCATCTGCCTTTCAAAAAGTAGTAATGTTAGTCCGCAATTTATTAGTTAAACTGACAAGATTGAATCAAGCTAAGAAATCTTGGCATAGTTCTATCTAGGATTCAATGGACTCTAACGGTAGGCTATTGAACCAGGTTTTTGCCCTATCCCTCAGTGAATAGGGAAATAATCTGAGTCGAAGCGCGTCAAGGTGGACTCCATGGATTTTGAAGGATTTGCAGATATCCAGGAAATATTTCATATGCTGGCAGGCATCTTCAGTGGCTAATCCTCCAAATTGTCCAAGTGTATTTAGCATATTAAACATGACTAGTTTGAGTTTGAAGTGGTTCGCTTCTATTTCTAGATCAATCATGCCAGAATTGAGCCTTCTAAGGTCCTCCTCCAAGTAGTCACGAACTATCCGCCGAGCGGCAAGAGGTTGCCTGCCATTGCCGGTCACGGCATTGTCGATTGGGGGCGGTGGTCGTTGCTGGTCCTGGATGTTTGCTTGGTCACCCATGGCCTCTCTGTTTGCTTGTCTTAGTCTGCGTGCAGTATTTTTAGGTTCTAGATTGTAGTCTCACAAGGGTTATTTCTGGTTCGCTCTAGTCATAAACCAAGGAAAACCAGGGGGGTAAATAGAAAAATAAAAAGTGTAGAAAAAATAAAACAAAAAGTTGTACGCTAATCCCCGACAACGATGCCAAAAACTTGTTGCGTGCAAAAGTGATGCGCAAATTGCCTACAGGTATACAAGGTGCCAAGTTATAGTATTTAAGATATTGTCTCCACAGGGATTGTGACAACCTTCATAATTCACTTTTCTGCACAGGTAAAAAGTAAAAACACTAATATTGAGAGTTGGTTTGATTAAAATTAAGACTAAAGCAAATAAAATAAATTGAGAAATCAAAGTGAGAGAATGGGTCGGTATTGGAATGCTTCGTAGTGTGGAGATTGAATGCACTATCTCGGCACAGTTTTGCATATCGACTTAACACCTTTTTGTAGCTGCCCACGAGTATGCCTCGGCAAATGCCCGCCTCGGAAGAGACCAATGTGACTACCTAGGCAGTTAAGCGATGATTCAAGGTTTTCCAAGGCTCCCTTCAATGACTTCCTCTAATCCCTAATCTTGAAGTACTATTGGCGAACACGTTCTGGATATTACCTCCCGGCGTGAATCTAAGGATGAACACAAACCGATTATGAAGCCTCTCTTAGCCGCTGAACTTCTAACTTATCCCTAAGCCGAAGTAGCTTTACCCTATGGTTGGATAAAATCGTGTTTACTCATTTCGTGAGTCCAACTCTCCCGATATTGAAAAAAATAGATTAATGCTCTCTTCTCTCCCGATAAAGATTGCAACAATGAAAAACCAAGAGTAAACAAACCTTGAATTTTATTGCAAAAACTGAAAACCTAAACGAATACAAGCAAAACTCTCACAACTACTCCACAACAAACCATTAGCCCTAGGGAAGGTAAGAACATAATGGAGATGGCGGCACAAGGGGGTTTCGACAAGGAGTTCTTTTCTCTAATCTCAATTGTTCATCTTCTCCTTCAAGTCGATTACATATATATATGGGAGGAGCCTAGGCCTAAGTCAGTTTATGGCAGGAATACTAGTTAGAATATAATTATAACTCATTAAAAGAACAAATCTAACATTAGTTCTTCCAAGATTCCTGTTTGACTTTTACCAACTTGATTTGGACCATGGCTTTTCTTTGTCTGCTAGGCTCCAATGCACGTGCAAGTGGTCTCCAAAAATCAGGCTTGACAGGCTCTTTCAGTCGCATACCACTTTGCAATTTTCCACCCTTCCTTGAGTTGTTGCCTTTGCAGCACACTGTTGACTGCCTCGGCAGAGATCTGGGTTAATGTGCAGGGGTTGGCACAGCTCTTCATTTTGGGCCTCTCCTCCTCGATCAGCTCTCCAGATGATCCAACAGCTTCCTCCATCAATTTCCAGCTTCTCCTCTTCTGCCCTTTCTGCTGCCTCGGCAGCATCTGCCTGGGCAGGTACGTGCATACAGAAAGAAAACATACATGAGCAGCATCTTTTATATAACAATAATTAAGCTCATCAAATAAGGCAAAATGTCTTTTATGTATCTTTTCCTAAGAAATGCAACTAAAATATTCTTAAGAACAACAATAATTGAGCTAAACTAGGGCATAAATATTGGAATTTTGCACACTTAACAGGGGGTTTTAGACTTATAAATGAGTTGTTAAGAGTAATGGCGGTCTATTCTTTCCATTATTGATTTCTATCATTTTTATGAAGCATGGTGTGCCCAAGCTTGATTCTGAAAAAGGCCAAGAGATCAAAGGCACTACCATCTCGCCATCTATATGGAAGAAACTCACTGCCACGGAGATCAAGGACAAAGGGAAAAGAAACAAAGGTGACGCCAAAGCCCAAAATGTTAAAGGCAAAGCCTGACACCTCTATGCCAGCCAGTTCGCTGGCATTGCTTTCTTAGATCTACCACCGCCCGGAGGTTATTCTCCTTAAATTAGAGAAAGTCGAGGAGCTTAATGTCAAGCTTCGGTATGATACACATAAGTCTTTGCCAGCAACGATGCCATGCCAGCTAATCCTGCTAGTCTAGCCTACACAACATTTGATGCCATTGTCCCAATGTCTCCAGTACTTGTTGAATCTGTTAGCACCGATACTCAATTTGAAGCAAAGAAAACCAAAAGCCAAGTCTGTTGCCACACCAGATGCACCTACATCATCCAGTGCCACTAATCCTACTACCTCAGAGCTGGAGCATATTGTCAAAGAAGTTAGAGCTTCCACTGCCACAAAGCTTGCCATGACTAGATCTAAACGCAAGGCCCAAGATCGTGGGAGCCTAGCCTAGAGAAAGACCCGAGCCAAGCTAGCAGTTGAAGCTCGTGCCGCCCAAGGAGGAGTTTCTTCTGAAGGGGAGTCTTCTTCTTCCTAACTCTTTACATTTCATTTGCATATATATATATATATATATATATATTGTTTCATGCATTAAAGACAATACACATCTTGGGTTTGGGGTGCGCATTTCCTCACATTTATGCCATGTCATTCATGTTTATTTTCTGTACTGCATTATGTTTTCATACCATGCCATATAGGTTAGATTATGATTAAAGCCATGCATACGTAACCACTAAAAAAGTGAAAAAGAAAATTGTGTCTCGGCCGAATTTTGAAGCATGTTAACATTTGTTAGGCAAGCTTAACTTGACCTAGGTTTCTGTTCAATAAAGAAATTTAAAATCTTTAGATGCCTATGCCAGTAGAATAGTAATGCCAAGATTGCTTGTCAATTGATCTCTAGTTTGGGGAATTGAATTACACTTAAACACGTAGTATGCATCTAGTTCCCTAGAAAACTTAGAATTTTTTGAAACTATGCTCAAAATTGAAAAAAGAAAAAAATGATGCCAGTGTAAAAAATGAAACTCTCCTTTACCTAGAGATAATAAGTTACTTGGGGCTTCGTGGTATGCTCCCTCTAAGTTCTCAAGTCCAAAACTTTAGGTATGAGTTGAAGAGAAAACCTAGTGATGTTTGGATTAAGGTGGGGATTCGTGGTATGCTCCCTCTTATTACTCACGCTAAACAATATCACGGGGTTAGCTTAAGTTAGTGCCAGGAAAAAAAACCCTAGGCAAGAAAAGAGGAAAAAATATTATAATTCCCAGTTTATATAGTAGATTTGACTAAGGGAGTTAGTGGACACTTGATGTATATTGCCTACACTTCATCCACTTTCATGCCCTAAGACTAGAGTTATATTACTGCTCTTGAATTTTCTATCTGCTTGGCATTACTGCACTAAGATAACTGAGGACAGACCTATGCCAACTTCTACTTGCCAGCATCTGTTGGCATGCCAACTAAAAATGTTGTCGAGGTATTATTTTCACTATTTTTATATTTGTTTTTTTTTTTCATTACTTGAGGACAAGCAATGAGCTAGGTGTAAGGGAGTGTTGACGCTCCGAAAGTACTATTTTTCATGCATATTTCACATGCTTTTTCTTGTCTTTTAAGTACATTTAATTGCATTTAGATCATAAAAACGCATTTGCATAAAAATTTAGGAATTGATGTTATGCAGTGTGAAGGGATGTTTTTGTTGATATTTTTGCAGATTTGGCATAACATTTGCCACAACAGTTGACAGAGCGAAGCAAACTAGCGCAGAAAGAAAATGATGCCAAGGAGGATGCCGAGTAGCTATTGGCAGAGAATGATCAAACATTGCCAAGCACTGGTTGAAAGAGAAGAGAACTTGATGACATGCGAAGTAGTTGTTGAACCCGAAAAAATAGGACCAGATCAGGCTACGAGAAAATAGGGATTAGATGATGTAATGATTGGTATTTAATCAAATTATTTTATGAAAAAACATTCACTATAGACATATAGGGGGTTTTGCATAATTAATTTAGGGTAATGCCACCGACAGAGGCATTGCCTTCTTTAAATATGCTCGACAAACAATGCCAAGACGAGATTTGTTAAAGGCTGACATGGCATGAATAACGCAAAAATCAGGCATCCATTGCCAATGCTCATCATTCATTTAAACACTCTCCTTGCCAACGTCTTTACTTTGTTCTATTTCTTTTCTTGTTAGTCATTTTCAAAACCACTTCCACTCAAAACAATCTTTTTTCTAAGACAAGTAATCAAACAAAGCAATCGAATTCCAACACAATCTATGTGGGATCGATACTCAGCTTAACTGATGTATTACTTGCAGACCATGTATACTTGCACGCAATAAATTTTCTTGGCAATGTGATAACACTTTTAAAATATCTTTTACGCTCTATTGCCAACAAATAATCATTCACGCCGAGAGTCTACAACTATGTTTTAGAACTTTGTTTATTTTGAAATTAAACAAATTAACAACATATCAAGTGTGTCGGTAGTGAAAAGGATGATAATTTCATGTGATTCATGTTCGAGTAATTTTTTTGCACGACATGTGTGTTATTAAAAAAAATAAGATTGATGAATAAGAACCCAACAAGTGTTCCAGTGAAAAAGCGGATGATGTTCATCCTAGGAGACACAGGTTCAAATTGCTTTGTCTACAAAGTGTATGCGTATCGTCAAAGGGTTAAACATATCTATGGACATATACTACCTTGTAATCGCATCAACTGGAGAGCGTTGTTTTCTTATGTGTCTAAAATAGGGGTAGATGGGTAGGTAGGAGTTTGCTTTATCGATTTTTTCTCATCATGGTACTCAAGGGCGTATGCATTAGTATATCTCCGTTGAAAAAAATTCTATATTTTTCATCAATTTTCTCTCAATCTTCTTCCTGCTTTATCTCTGAAGCGATAATCTTCAAAATTCGATTCGTAAGTTTCTATTTGTCGTTCATAATATCACTTCTATAGTTCGTTTAATTTACATTTATATATTTCATTTTAATTTTTATTTGACTATATTATTGCTAAATGGGTATGGGTTTATCTCGATTTAAGCAATTCGTTAGGCGGGATGTTCAATTTTTAGATGTTGATTACTATGGTTTTCCTATTTAAAGAGCTTGAATCTAATTTTCAAATTAATACTCAAGGAGGAAAAATTTGAGGGGAAGTAAAAATGCATCCACATGAGGTAGATTTTATTTCTTTTTCCAACCACTTTGCTGTGTTTTGACTGTAAGTTGTTGCATTGAGTGTTAATTTGAGTTGTCTAAGTCTTGGTGTAAGCGGTAGTCCCCAACTCCTCATAGTTCGATTTGATTTTTGTGGTTCAACTTCTATTGTGTATTAGTTATGTTTTATGTTCGATTAGGAGTTTTCTCTGCCTTGATTAGTAGCTTGAGGCTTCAAACTTTTGTTGTATTGCTATTGTTTTTAGTAGCTATAATTATTAATAAATCAACGATTCGTTTAGTGAAAAATAAAATTCACCTGAGATAATTATTTTAGAGTCTTGGCATTAAACTTTTGTTATGAAATTCTTCTTTTGGTTAAATAAGTATACTAATAAGAATTTAGTGAATTCCAAAATTTCTAGTTTGATGCTTTTGCGCTTACAAGGATTTCGTTGTCTTAGGACTGCACATACACCAAATCATTAAAGCAGTAACTAAAAACAATAGTGAAGTTCTAGTGCTTTTATTTGGCCAATTCTTTTAATGAAATTTGTTAGCTATCAATTTTCTCAAAGTTCTACTTGGTGACAAAATATGTTATTTTCATGTTACTTGTTGTTCCTTACAATATTCTATAACTAGGAGGGACATAAATCTATTAATTTTATGAAGAAAGTTTTGTTTATGGATGTTAGCACAAATGCTATTGTACGTCGGTATTAAAATATGAGAAGTCGTCGTGAACAATTGTAGTTATTTTTATGTACTATTAATTTGTAATTTGAATATCCTATGGCTTTTGAATGTAACTTTTGATGACTTGTTCAATTTACTCTTAGACTATATGCATTGTATTTATTATTGACAGATGAACTATCAAATTTAAATTCCTGGATCCGCCCATGATGGTACCTTAATTTTCCATTTTTCAAATGAATCAGATTAATTGATTTGATTCAACCTTTTCTTGTTCTATTTACATGTTCTTAGAATACGACAAGTTGAGTACTCAATAAAGAATCATATGCGCAGAATTGAATGGATTGGAATCTAGCTGGAACGGCAGCTGCAAATGCATTCAATATTAGAGGAGAACCCTCAAACAAAGAAATATGTCCTAAAACAAGTGTTAAACAGCTACGTTTACAAATGGAAAGGCCATCTTAAAGTGTGAGAAAAGGTGCATGGACTGAAGAAGGAGACACTCTTCTCAAGGAATGCATCGAGAAATATGGACAAGGAACATGGCATCAAGTGCCTTCCAGAGCAGGTAAAACTGATTCAATTTTTTTTTTCTCTTGAAAATAAAAGAAGTTGATTTGATTTTGATGAGGATGCTGAGCCAGATAATTGTAAAAGTACAGGGTTGAATCGTTTTCGGAAAAGTTGTAGACTGAGGTGGTTGAATTATCTGAAACCTAACATTAAAAAAGGAGCATTCGCAGCTGATGAAGTTGACCTCATCATCCGCCTCCACAACCTCCTCGGTAACAAGTAACTCATTCGTTTTGCTTATTTTTTTAGATAAATGAAGTTTTCTTATTCATCCAAAATAATCATCTTGTACAACTCAAGCAAAAATCAACACCAAACTATAACAGCCTGTACATTTAGGAAAAAATATAAAAACTAAATAATCCCCCACTCCATGGCAAAATCAAAAGAAGATTGAGTAAATTTAGTATAACCAATTAATTTCATTCTAACATCTTTTTTATCAAAGAGATAAGTGTATTTACCTGACGAGGCTGTTTAGCATGCAACCTATAGTTCCTTTCTTGCCATATGTAATAAAGAAATCCACACCAAGCCAAGCGAAGTATAAGAACAACGAGAGACCTCCCTTTTCCATGCACTAGCATCCATTGGACCATACTCGACCAAACACCCAACTGCATCCCTTGGTGACAAGCTAATAGAATCCCCTCCCGAACTAGCCGAGAGAAATTACACTCCGCAAACAAATGATCTCGACTCTCAAGGGCCTCCTTGCACAGTAAACACACAGAATCAAATTGCATCCCCCAACGCAGCATCCTTGCCCTTGTTGGCAGTCTGTCCTAGATCACAGGCCAAGCCATATGTTGCGTGTCAAAAGTCCTATCGCAATGTAGTGCAAGTGTACACGACGCAAGTAGTAAAGTGATACTCGAAGTATCGGATGTCGAATCCATAGGGACTGGAAATAGCTTTATCCTTGGATTGCTGCACAAGAGAGAAGAAAAAGAGTTTAATTTATTGAGGAATAATATTGAAGAATACTAAATATAAGATAACGAAGTTTTCAGGGTTAAGAAATAGGCCGATATTGATCTACTCGGTAGTGCAGGTGTTGCACTGTATAAGAACTCAAGTTCTGTTATCGTTCTTGTCGCGGCAGCAGTCTGTTGTTGTCGCGGCAGCGATCACACAACTCTATACTTCAAGCTTGGCAAGAATCTCTACTGTGACTTGTCCTATCCCTAGGTCCAAGTACTGTTGATGACACTTCTCGGATGATACCTCCTGGCGTGAATCAAAGGGTGAACACCAATGTTGTTAAATTCTTCCTTAGCCACTTAACCTCGTCCTATCCCTAGGTCTGAGATAGTTCAATCATAAACTGGAGAATCCACACTTATTCCTTTCGTATACTTAACTCTCCCGATATTAAGTAAATAGATAATCTCACAATGCTCTCCTGATACTCTTGCAAGATGTTGAAAACCGAAATAAGCAAACTTGAATTTTATTTCAATGAACAGAAAATTCCTAAAAACAGTACAATACTTGCAACGACAAGGGTTTTGGGGAAGACGGCTAAATAATAAGATATCCTTCCCTAGGTCGAATTACATGCCTTTATATAGGCCTTGGGTTCAAGTTTTCTAATAAGGTAAGAATACAAGTTCAAACTAAAGTACAACTCTAAAATCTTCTGAGTAGATGCCTTTAATTCACCCTCTTTTCTTGCTTTGGGTTTCTTCCTTGAACTTTGGACTTGGCCTTCATTCTGCCTTAGGTCTTAGAAAAATATAGGAGTGGTCCACGACAGACCGGCTTGAATTCCTCTATCTTTCGAGCTCCACTTCACTTTTCCTTTCACCAATGATGTCGTCATGGCTGCCACGGCAGCGTCCTCTTTCTCGACTCCAGTCATGTGTTCCAGCTCTGCTCTTTCGCTGTCCTGAGTCTACCGCAGCAGATACCTACAAAAGCAGCCAAAATCAGTAGCAACTGTGCCATTTTATCTAATTGTGATGTATATGTGAAACTTTACCTAAATGCAATGAATTATGCTTGAATGCAGCAGAAATATGGGTTAAATACAGGGTAAAATGTAGAACTTTTACACACTCAACACACCCCCAAACTCACATTCTTGCTTGCCCTCAAGCAAAAATTACCTAAATAAAATGAAAGCTTTTTGGTTTGGCTTAAATCAGTGAACTTTTCATTACCTACCACTTATTCTCTATCAAGAGCAATACCTTGTCGGGCATTTTTGGATTCATTCGGAACCATGCTATAATTCTTGTGCGGTGTGTGCAGGTTTTGTGAATAACTATATGTCTAGACTCCCTTAGTATACCAGAATAGTTATGCTTACAAACTTGAGTTTATGCCAATTCAATTTTTTTTCTTAGGCTCCTTTAGTTTTTCTGACTCTTGATTTAACTGCATCTTTTCTAGAGGTAATTCTTGGGCTCTTTTAGTTTTTTCCAACTTAGCTCAAAAAGAAATCTCCTAAAATCAGTGGAAAGCAGTTTTGCATACAAATGAGTCTGAATAATTTTCTTTCTTTTATTGTTTTCCTAGAGAAGTGATAGGCACCTCTAGGGGCAGTTCCAAGTGGGTAAACATTCCTATTCCAGTGTACTAAAGTAATCTAGATGGTATAAGAGTCACAAAGAGTGTTGTACAGATTAGAATCATAGCAAGGCTCTAAACATTTCCTAAATTTTCCTAAAGGCACTGTCACGATAGCGTATGTCGCGGAAGGTAAGTTCAGTTCAAAGACTTAAGTCAAATGATTTTTTTTTGACAAAAATAAACTAAATACTAACTAACACTTAGACACCATTTTAAAACACAAAACACACGTCATTACTAGAGGGATGCCACCCCTAAACTCGAGGGTTGCGTTAGCCTCAATGCATAATGACATGTAACAGAAAAAACAAAATACATCACAAATAAATAAAACAGCAAGACAACAAAAATAAGATAGAAACTTAAGTTGAAGAGTTGTCATCGCTGCTGCTGCTGATCTGTAGATCCCGGTGGGCAGTGATCTTCATTGTGGGGGCCGTTAAAGTGCTAGGAGAGGATGAGGCAGTTTTCTTTTTGGCTTCCCTTGGCGGCTGGATACGGGTGGGTGAGATTTGGGGTAGCTTGTCCAGCACTTGTACCTCATCTTCGGAGCTGCTGCTGGCAGACTTGCCCTGTCCAGATGGTCCTTCACCAGCTTTGTTGGGCTTCTGCCTCTTCATTGGAGTGAACTCCTTCGAAAGGTTTTGAGCAAAAGAGGGCTCCCGTCAGAACCCTTTGAAGTAATCGTCGTTGAGTTCTGGCAGCGGCTCCTTTCTCTTCTCGCCTCTGGCAGTGGCAGTGGCAGTGTGGCTGCCGCATTTAGCTGTCGCGGCCGAAGTAGGAGTAGAGGTAGCAGATGGAGTCCTCGGTGTGGCAGCAGGTGTAACGCCCCGGTTTTGGGCTTAGGAGTTTTGGGCGTTGACCGGTTTGGTCAAAGTGCTGTTCGAATCTAAAGAGGTGAAATTAGGAAAGCCTAGTTCGGGTTGCATTAAAAATATGGAAAAATGTTCTAAAATCATCTTTTAATATAATTAAGTGAATTGTGAAATCAATTTTGGAAAATGAGTTTTGGAAGGGTGACATTTTGGCTAGTGACCAAAATGTAATTTTTGAAAGTTTGGTGACTGTTTTCGAAAGGGTTGGAACTTTGAATCTTTAAGGAGCTATTATTCCAAAAGTAGTTTCTCCAGATTTTTCTAAGATATTTTAGTGATATATTCTGATTTTAAAAGATGTCAAAAGAGGAGGGAAAGCCATTTTGGCTATTTTGTTAACTAACTTTCCAATTTTCTTTCTCTCATTTTCTCTGAACCCAAACACTTTCTTTTCAGAGAATTGTTTCTGATTTTCTCACCTAAATCTCTCCTTTCAACTCTCTTTTGATTCCTAAACAACATATCTACAAAACCTCATCATTTGCTACTTGATTCATCAAGGTTTTTGATTCCAAAAAGAGGAGAAACTCAAGTTTGGAGGTAAGAACGTCCTTCTCCTCTAAACTATCAGTTCTTTACTGAAATTCCTAAGTTTTCAATCCTTAATTGATGTTTTATTAAAGGCTTTTGAGTTGAGAAATGGATCTTGGCTTATAATGTAAGATTTGGTGATTTTTGGTGATTTTCGTTTGATCTGATAAATCTGTGATTTGAGATGTGTTTTTGATGATATTTGAACTCTAAATTGATAAGGAATTGAGTTTTGATTAATGCAATCCCGGATAGGTTGAGTTTCCTAAGTTTAGATTGTGATTCTTGTATGTTTTTGAGGTGATCTTGTGGATCTGGTGTTGCTGGAGGTATAAGGATGTTTTTAGGCTCTTTTTAGATGTTAAATGATGTTAAAGGATGTTAGGTTTTAATGGTTTATGGCTGGGCTTTGTTGAGAAGTGGTTTGGATGCATTTTTGGTTGTGTTTGGTAGCCGAAAATGGAGTGTGGATGAGAGCAGCGAGTTTAGGTGCTTTCATTGAAGCAATTAATGCATGATGATACATTAATCCTCTGCTTTGATGTGTTAAAACAGGGGAGACATCTTTGGATCCAAGAGTTGTTGATCCGGAAGCTTGTTTTGGTGCTTCGGCAAGAGGCAAAGTGGAATCGGTGAGTGAAAATGGTTTTCGGCTTTGAAACCAATGTCTTGGGAGCTTAGTTTAAGTCTAAACAACTTTGCTAAGCTCAAGCGTAAGTTCTCGGAAAGTACTCTCTAGTGGTGGCCATGATTTTGTTGTGATGCAATGTGGTTTATTGCATGATTTAAATACTGTTTTGAAAGCATGATTTAGCATGGTAATTGCTGTTTTTGTAAGTCATATGTTGAAGGAAGCTCAAGGTAAGAGTTCCTTGTTTTTGTACATTGATTAAATGTGGTTTGATGCTTTTAAATGCATGATGAATATGGCTTGGTTTAATGCTTTAAAACAGTGGATAAATTGATGAAAATGATGTATATTGGCAAGTGATGTTTTGAAAAGGTTAAGGTCACTAAGGTGGTTAAAAGTCCTTGAGTGAGCCTTGTTTACTTAAGAGCATCAAGGTGGTTAAAAGTCCTTGGATGGTTCTTGTCATGGACACAAAGGTGGTTAAAAGTCCTTGTGTGATCCTTTCCATGGTGTTTAAAAGTCCATGGGGCCATGGTGTTTAAAAGTCCATGGGGCCAAGGTGTTTAAAAGTCCTTGGGGCCAAGGTGTTTAAAAGTCCTTGGGGTGAAACTTGATACGGACACAAAGGTGGTTAAAAGTCCTTGTGTGGTCCTTTCCATGGTGGTTAAAAGTCCATGGGCCAAGGTGTTTAAAAGTCCTTGGGGCCAAGGTGTTTAAAAGTCCTTGGGGTGAAAGTTGATGAACTTGTTTTTAAAGAAATGGAACTTATCACTTGTGGCCAATATGACATGTTATGATATGAAGCATGAGATGCTTGTTTTAAGTATGCTTTTGAGCATGAGCAATTGATGATTTGAAGCATGATTTATAAATGTTTAATAAATGCATTATTGAATGGTTTTATGAGCATTCCTCACTAAGCTTTTGCTTACGCTCTCTTTTGTTTTCTTAATTCAATAATGCAGAACATTAGAGTACCTTGAGGGCAGCAAGAAGGGCAAGCAATCAAGTGAAAGTAAAGCTCAAAGTATGGAAGGTTTCTTAAGTACATTTCTAGCTTTTGGTAATTTGGCAATGGGAGACCTATGTGTATGTTTTGGGAGAGGTTTTGAACTCCCTAAGTATGTTGAATGTTGATGAGAATGCTGGTTTTTGTGGTTGGCCTTAATATGCTTGAATTGGAAGTTTATGCTTGTATGGCTTGCTTGTGTAGGAAGCATGCTTATAGATTTGGGGCTTTTCGTATATGATGTTGTTTTGATGAATTGTTGATGCAAGTATGTCTTATATATGTTGAATTGCATGCTGGTAAAGTTTGGTGGCAATTGGAGCATGATTGGATGTTTAATTGCATGTTTAAGAATGCATTTTGGGGCAATCTGTGTAGGGTATTTCGGAACAGTATCACCCGTTTTGGAACAGGTGCCTTAAACAAGCCCAGGCGTCCGAAACGGGAGGGACCGTTCCGAAACGGTTTGGCTACTGCCAGCCCGTGTTGCGGTACGCGTTGCGGAACGGCCCCGCGTTTCGAAACGGGCTTTGCCTGTTTCGGAACGGGTGACCGTTGGGGGCTGACATTGGCAGTTAAATGTTTTGAATTGTTTGCATTTTGGTCCTGAATCTTGTTTGTGCAATTGTATGAGTTTGGGATGTCCTTTTGAGCTGAAATTTCACAGTGAAGCATGAAACCTGACTAATTACAAGCTGGTAACTTTATTTTGAGTTAAGTCCTCATATTTATCAGAAATTACAATTTGGTCCCTAAAGTTGTAATTTGTTCAATTGGGTCCCTGTTTGATCTTTGATGTTTGTGATCTTTGAGTATGTTGTTTGAGTGATCACAATTAGGGCTAATATGCATCTAGACAAGATTAAAAAGAAAAAAAAGGGTCGTTAATCAAGGTTGACTTTCGGGTTGACTTTGGTTTTCCCCGTGTGACTTTCTTAATTCGGGTCAACCGTCTAGGCCGGGTTAAGGGGGTTACATTTGGTGGTATCAGAGCCAGGTTCTCGAGTAATTGGGAATGAATGTGTGCATGTGTTGCGTGTAAAATAGTCTATCGCAATTGTAGTGCAAGTATACACGACGCAAGTAGTAAAGTGATACAAAGTATCGGATATCGTCTCCACAGGGATTGGGCTAATAGCTTCACCTAATTTCACTGCACGAAGTAAAAGAAATAGTTTGAGAGAATTGTCACGAATAATAAAGTAAAAACGTAAATAAAAGGAATTGAGATATCAAGATAGAGAGAATGGGCTGGTATTGAGTTGCTCAGTAGTGTAGGTATTGAATTGCTTAGGATCTCCAGTTCTGTCGTCGCACCCGTCGTCGACAGCACCTGTCGCGGCGTCTGTCCGTTAGCTGTCGCGGCAGCGAACACTAACTCCGTACTTCAAGCTTGGCAAGAATCCCAGATCTGCCTTGCCCTATCCCTAGGCACAAGTCTGTCGATGATCACGTCTTTGATGATACCTCCCGGCGTGAATCGAAGGATGAACACCGATGTGTGTGAATTCTTCCTTAGCCACTCAACCTCGCCTTATCCCTAAGCACGAGATGGTTCAACTATAAACTAGAGAACGCGCTTTTATCTCTTTCGTATACTTAACTCTCCCGATGCTAAGTAAATGGATAACCTCACAATGCTCTCCCGATGCTCTTGCAAGATATTAAAACCAAGATAAAAGAACTTGAAGTTTATTTTATTGAACTTAGAAAAATCCTAAAACAAAGCAACCCTTGCAACTACTTTACAAAACAACCCGTAGCCCTAGGGGGAATTTAGAACATGTCGATGACAGGTAATCGGCAGGGTTTTTGGGTTTCGGTTATAGGGTAGTCGGCTATTTCCCTAGGTTTAATCTATGCCCTTTATATAAGCTTTGGGCTCAAGTTATCTTAGGTAACAAGGATTACAACTTTAATTGAAAGTAGGATTCTAATAAAGATTAAATCTCTAAAGTATCCTACTTGTTAGCCGCCTCCTTGCTTTTAGGGATTTCCTCTCCTTTGAGCTTTGGCTTGACATATCTTTTAATCCGGGGCTTGGAAAATTATTTGGCTGCCACACGACAGACGAGCAGATTTTTCTCTATCCATCGATATCCACTTCATTTTTCCTCTTCAATAATCTGCTGTCACCATGCTGTCGTGACAGGTTCATGACAGGTTCGTCTCCTTCAGCTGCTTGTTCAATTCCGTCTTCCTGCCCATCTGCCCTGCACCTGCCTTCGACATCTTCTATGACAGATACCTGCGAAAATAGCCATCTTTCAGTAGAATCCGTGCCTTTTATATAATTGTGATGTTTTATTGAAAACTAACCTAAATGCAATGCAATGATGCTTGAATGCAGCAGAAATATGGGTTTAAAAAGGTGTAAATGATAGAACTTTTACACACTCAACACACCCCCAAACTCAAGTTTTTGCTTGCCCTCAAGCAATGAAGACTCAAAAGAAAACTGAAAACTGAAAATTTTTGTGTTGGCCTTCAAATAGTGAACTGTCCCTCATCTGTCGCTCATTCTCTATGGCGGCAGCAACCTGTCGGAAGGGTTAGGATCTGTCCAGAATCTCCCTATAGCTCTCGTGCAGTGTGTGCGTGCTTGTGAACAGTTATATGCTAAGACATCTTTTAGTTTCACTAGAATATTCAACTCTTTAACTTGAATTTTTATGCCAAAGTTTACTTTCTTTTAGAAGGCACATTTTCATGCTTCTTTTTCTTCTATTTTCAAGCTAAGTTTTTCTAGAGCCTGTTTTGGGCACCTCTAGTTAGCTTCCTAGAGCCGGTTTCGGGCACCTCTAGGTTTATTTTTGCTAAACTTCTTTCCTAGAGCCAGTGTTAGGCACCTCTAGGGGCTTTTCAAGTTCTAAGCATCCTATTCTAGTTTGGCTAAAATAAGTCTAAGCAAGATAACAGTCACAAAAGTGTTTAAGTTTTCAGAACTATAGAAAGGCTCTAAACTTTTCCTTAACCTGTCCTAAGAATGCTGCCACGACAGAGCCGTCATGACAGGTAAGTTAACTTCACAGTTTTAAGCCAACAGTTTAAATTTCCTTAGTTTTCTGTTTTTTTTTTTTTTTTTTTTTTTTTTAAAGAACTTGAAAAAAAAAAAAAAAAAATTATTAGACAAAACACTTAAACAAAAGATGTGCTAAGGGCTCCATTAATATGGAGGGCTGCTACCCCCAAACTCGAGGGTTGCATTGCCCTCAATGCAAGAAGACACTAAAAATAATTAAAGAAAAACATAAAAAAAAAGTACATCACAGATATAGAGGCAGGCAGCAATAATAGAGGAAAAAGAAATAAAAACTTGTTGCGTGTAAAATAGTCTATCGCAATTGTAGTGCAAGTATACACGACGCAAGTAGTAAAGTGATACAAAGTATCGGATATCGTCTCCACAGGGATTGGGCTAATAGCTTCACCTAATTTCACTGCACGAAGTAAAAGAAATAGTTTGAGAGAATTGTCACGAATAATAAAGTAAAAACGTAAATAAAAGGAATTGAGATATCAAGATAGAGAGAATGGGCTGGTATTGAGTTGCTCAGTAGTGTAGGTATTGAATTGCTTAGGATCTCCAGTTCTGTCGTCGCACCCGTCGTCGACAGCACATGTCGCGGCGTCTGTCCGTTAGCTGTCGCGGCAGCGAACACTAACTCCGTACTTCAAGCTTGGCAAGAATCCCAGATCTGCCTTGCCCTATCCCTAGGCACAAGTCTGTCGATGATCACGTCTTTGATGATACCTCCCGGCGTGAATCGAAGGATGAACACCGATGTGTGTGAATTCTTCCTTAGCCACTCAACCTCGCCTTATCCCTAAGCACGAGATGGTTCAACTATAAACTAGAGAACGCGCTTTTATCTCTTTCGTATACTTAACTCTCCCGATGCTAAGTAAATGGATAACCTCACAATGCTCTCCCGATGCTCTTGCAAGATATTAAAACCAAGATAAAAGAACTTGAAGTTTATTTTATTGAACTTAGAAAAATCCTAAAACAAAGCAACCCTTGCAACTACTTTACAAAACAACCCGTAGCCCTAGGGGGAATTTAGAACATGTCGATGACAGGTAATCGGCAGGGTTTTTGGGTTTCGGTTATGGGGTAGTCGGCTATTTCCCTAGGTTTAATCTATGCCCTTTATATAAGCTTTGGGCTCAAGTTATCTTAGGTAACAAGGATTACAACTTTAATTGAAAGTAGGATTCTAATAAAGATTAAATCTCTAAAGTATCCTACTTGTTAGCCGCCTCCTTGCTTTTAGGGATTTCCTCTCCTTTGAGCTTTGGCTTGACATATCTTTTAATCCGGGGCTTGGAAAATTATTTGGCTGCCACACGACAGACGAGCAGATTTTTCTCTATCCATCGATATCCACTTCATTTTTCCTCTTCAATAATCTGCTGTCACCATGCTGTCGTGACAGGTTCATGACAGGTTCGTCTCCTTCAGCTGCTTGTTCAATTCCGTCTTCCTGCCCATCTGCCCTGCACCTGCCTTCGACATCTTCTATGACAGATACCTGCGAAAATAGCCATCTTTCAGTAGAATCCGTGCCTTTTATATAATTGTGATGTTTTATTGAAAACTAACCTAAATGCAATGCAATGATGCTTGAATGCAGCAGAAATATGGGTTTAAAAAGGTGTAAATGATAGAACTTTTACACACTCAACAGCATGATTGAAGTATGTATGCCTTGTATGCTTGTTGTTTGAAAGCATGTTTAGTGGCTTGTGATTTGGATGCAATTGAGATGTATGATGTGATGTAGCATGTTGTGGGTACCCATTGCCAAATAAAAGCTAATGAAATGATGTTGATTTTGAATGAAATTGAGCTTGAATACTTGGATTGCTTACCTTGCTGGGCCTGACTTTGTTTTATTTGCATTGATGTTGCATGGTAAAAGTATGGCACCACGTAGAGAGTTACGAGGTAATTTGCGAGCTACGGCTCCTAATGAGAATGAGAACGAGGAAAATACGGGTAGTGCGGTGTTACCTCCTCCTCCACCTGGTGGTGGTGGTGCTGAGGGAGGAAGAGCTGAAGTTGCAGCTGGTGCTGGAGCTGCTGGACCTGAGGTTGGTTAGGGGCAGGCTATGCCTGATATGACGATGTTAGTAAAAGCTATTGCGGGTGCTTTTCGAGCAGCACTAGCTGGAGCTCAAGGAGCTGGGCATCAGGGAGATGCTGGAGTTAGACTACCTTTGGAGCGTCTGCGCAGTCTTGGTGGGACTGAGTTCAGGGGTATGTCTGCTGAGAGTTCTGAAGCTTGGCTAGAGAGTACCAAGCGAATCTTGGGACAGATGAGTTGCACGAATGTGCAAAAGTTGGGTTGTGTTGTGTCCTTGCTGCAGGACGATGCGTATACGTGGTGGACGACCACCACAGCTGGGATGGCTGAAGCTGACATCACTTGGACATTCTTTCAGAATGTGTTCAAGCGGAGATATCTTGGAGTGAGATATCTTGATGAAAAGAAACGTGAGTTCATGACTCTTACCCAGGGGAGTATGACAGTGGCTGAGTATGAGGTGTAGTTTGTGCGACTCAGTCAGTATGCACCTGAGCTTATTCCTGATGAACGGGAGAGGTGCGAAAGGTTTCGTTATGGTCTTGTAACGGAGGTGAAGATGTATGTGCTGGCCACCGAGTATGATGATTTTGATGTGTTAGTGGGCCGAGCCAAGGATATAGAGATGAACTTCGGTTTATCTGCGAAAGGTGCTGGAGCAAGTTCTGGCAAGAGAGCTGCTGAGTATAGTTCCGGAGGTGGACGGAACAAGAGGGGACGTGATCCGAGGTATCAGTCCTCAGCTAAGAGAGGTGGTGGTGCACCTGCTAGAGGAGGTAATGCTAGAGCTGACCCTAGTGCTTGTTGGATCTGTGGTTCACGTGGTCACATGAAGCGTGACTGTCCTCGTGCTGTGAGGGAGGTGCAAGCTCCTGTTGCGGCAGCTGGTTATGGGTGCTGGAATTGTGGTTCTGCAGACCACTTGAGGCGAGATTGTCCTAGGTTGGCTGGTGATCAGATGCGTGCTCCTGTTGTTGCTGCACCGCATAGAGGTCGTGGGCGCGGCCGTGGTAATTTCCAGAGACGTGAGGAAGGTGGTCGTGGAGTAGCCCATGTTGTGGCTATTCAGCCTGAAGGTGGAGGCCAAGCGAGGGTGTATGCTCAGCGTGAGGGAAGGAATGATGCGGATGTGATTGCAGGTACCTTTACTTTGCAATCCTTGTCATTGCTTTCTTTGATTGATTCTGGATCTACGCATTCATACATTTTGCGTGAGCATGCTGAATTGCTTGGTTTGCCTGTTGAGTCTTTGGATGTTGGTGTTCGTGTCACTAGTTCTTTTGGTGAAACTGTTGTGACTTGAAAGCTTTATAGAAGGTGTCCCTTGGTTGTTCAAGAACATGTTTTTCATGTTGATCTTATGGAGTTGCCCTTTTATGGTTTTGATGTAATCCTTGGTATGGATTGGCTTGCTGAGCATCGTGCTGTTGTGGATTGTGAAAATAAGCGAGTTTCGCTTAAGCTTGCGGATGATTATGAAGTGGTTGTGGTTGGTGAGAATGTGAAGTTTCTTGCCAATGTGGTGTCTACCTTGGAGGCGAGCAGGATGCTGAGGCAAGGTTGCGAAGCTTATCTAGCTTTTGTGATGAATCCTAGCTCTAAGGAGTTGAGAGTGCAAGATATCAGGGTTGTGAAGGAGTTTCCTGGTGTTTTTCCTGAGGAGTTGCCTGGTTTACCTCCTAATCGCGAGGTGGAGTTTGGAATTGAGCTGTATGAGAATACAACTCCTGTGTCCATTACTCCCTATAGAATGGCACCTAAGGAGCTGAAGGAGCTGAAGACGCAGTTGCAAGAGCTGCTTGATCGTGGTTTCATCCGGCCGAGTGTGTCACCTTGGGGAGCACCGGTCTTGTTTGTGAAGAAGAAAGATGGCACTATGAGGATGTGCATTGATTACCGTCAGCTGAATAAGTTGACTATCAAGAATCGGTATCCTTTGCCGAGGATTGATGATCTCTTTGATCAATTTCGGGGAGCTGTTGTGTTCTCTAAGATTGACTTGAGGTCAGGGTATTATCAGTTGAAGGTGAAGGATGTGGATGTGCCTAAGACAGCTTTCAGGACAAGGTATGGGCATTATGAGTTCCTTGTGATGCCGTTTGGTTTGACAAATGCTCCTGCTGCTTTCATGGACATGATGAACCGTGTGTTTCATGAATACCTAGACAAGTTCGTTGTGGTGTTCATTGATGATATCCTTGTGTACTCGCGTACTGAGGAGGAGCATGAAGAGCATTTGAGGGTTGTGCTGCAAGCTTTGTTGGAAAATCAGCTTTATGCTAAGCTGAGCAAGTGTGAGTTCTGGCTTAAGGAGGTGGTGTTTCTTGGGCATGTGGTCTCAGTTGAGGGGATTCGTGTTGATCCTCAGAAGATTGAGGCGGTGATGAACTGGAAGGTTCCTAAGTCTGTTCATGAGGTCCGTAGTTTCCTTGGTTTGGCGGGATACTACCGAAGGTTTGTGGATGGTTTTTCCAAGATTGCTGCTCCTTTGACGAAGCTGTTGCAAAAGGATGTTAAGTATGAGTGGACGGAAGTGAGACAGCAGGCTTTTGAGAAGCTGAAGGCGGCTTTGACGCAAGCTCCTATCTTGGTTCAGCCTGAATCAGGGAAAGAGTTTGTGGTCTATAGTGATGCATCCTATGTTGGTTTGGGGTGTGTGCTGATGCAAGAGGGTAAGGTGGTGGCTTATGCATCGCGGCAGTTGAAAGTGCATGAGCGCAATTACCCTACGCATGATATTGAGCTGGCTGCAGTGGTTTTTGCTCTGAAGATCTGGAGGCATTATCTGTATGGTGAGAAGTGTACGGTGTACACGGATCACAAGAGTTTGAGGTATCTGATGTCACAGAAGGAGTTGAATCTTAGGCAGCGGCGTTGGTTGGAGTTGCTCAAGGATTATGATCTGACGATTGAGTACCATCCTGGAAAGGCTAATGTTGTTGCGGATGCCTTGAGTAGGAAAGTAGCTGTTGAGCTGAGGGCTATGTTTGCTAGCTTGAGCATATCGCGAGATGGTGGTCTTGTTTCTGAGTTGCAGGTGAAACCATCGTTGGTTCAGTTGATCAAGGATAAGCAATTGCTGGATGATTCCTTGGTGTCTCATGTTCAGGATATCGCGGAGGGTAGACCTTCGGATTTCTGTTTTAATGATGATGGTGTGTTGTGTTTTGGGAGTCGGATAGTAGTGCCCAATGATGCTGAGTTGAGGCGTGCTATTCTGACTGAAGGCCATAGTAGTCCTTTTGCTATGCACCCTGGTAGTACTAAGATGTATCGTGATCTTCGTGATGAGTACTATTGGGTGGGTTTGAAGAAGGATGTTGCGGAGTTTGTGAGCAAGTGTTTGGTGTGTCAGCGAGTGAAGGCTGAACATCAGGTTCCTTCAGGGTTGTTGCAATCGTTGAAAATCCCTGAATGGAAGTGGGAAAGGGTTACCATGGATTTTGTATCTTGTTTACCTTTGTCTCCATCAAAGAAGAATTCTGTTTGGGTGATTGTAGATCGCCTGACGAAGTGTGCGCATTTCTTGCCTGTGCATACTACGTTCTCTTTGGATAAGCTGGCAGAGCTGTACATTGCTGAGATTGTGAGGTTGCATGGTGTGCCTAAGTCGATTGTGTCGGATAGGGATCCGAGGTTCACATCGCGTTTCTGGCAGTGTTTGCATCAAGCTTTGGGTACAAGGTTGCATTTCAGTACATCCTATCATCCTCAGTCGGATGGTCAGTCTGAGCGAGTTATTCAGATCTTGGAGGATATGTTGAGGTGCTGCGTGATTGAGTTCCAAGGTTCTTGGGAGAAGCATCTGCCTTTGGTTGAGTTCGCTTATAACAATAGTTATCAGGCGAGTATACAGATGGCACCTTATGAGGCTTTGTACGGGAGGAAGTGTAGGACTCCTCTTTGTTGGGCTGAAACTGGTCAAAAGTTGGTTTCGATGCCGGCTTTGTTGAAAGGGACCACTGAGAAGGTGAAGCTCATTTGTGAGCGGTTGAAGGCTGCCTCTGATCGGCAAAAGTCTTACGCGGATTTGAAGCGTAAGGAGATAGAGTATGCGGTGGGTGACCGTGTGTTCTTGAAAGTTTCGCCTTGGAAGAAGGTGATGAGGTTTGGTCGGAAGGGTAAGTTGAGCCCTAGGTACATTGGACCATATGAGGTTGTTGAGCGTGTGGGTCCTGTTGCGTATCGGTTGAGGTTACCTCAGGAGTTGGAGAAGATTCATGATGTGTTCCATGTTTCTATGCTCCGGAAGTATAGATCTGATCCTTCGCATGTGATGCCTGTGGAGGAAGTGGAATTGAATCCGGATTTGACCTATGATGAGGAACCGATGAAGGTTCTGGATTCGGATAGCAAGGTTCTTCGTGGCAAGACCATTGAGTTGGTGAAGGTGCTGTGGAAGCATCGAGGTGTTGAGGAAGCCACGTGGGAGCAGAAGGAAGACATGCTGAAGCAGTTTCCTTATCTCTTTCCTTCAGGTAAATTTCGAGGACGAAATTTCTTAAGGGGGGAGAGTTGTAACGCCCCGGTTTTGGGCTTAGGAGTTTTGGGCGTTGACCGGTTTGGTCAAAGTGTTGTTCGAATCTAAAGAGGTGAAATTAGGAAAGCCTAGTTCGGGTTGCATTAAAAATATGGAAAAATGTTCTAAAATCATCTTTTAATATAATTAAGTGAACTGTGAAATCAATTTTGGAAAATGAGTTTTGGAAGGGTGACATTTTGTCTAGTGACCAAAATGTAATTTTTGAAAGTTTGGTGACTGTTTTCGAAAGGGTTGGAACTTTGAATCTTTAAGGAGCTATTATTCCAAAAGTAGTTTCTCCAGATTTTACTAAGATATTTTAGTGATATATTCTGATTTTAAAAGATGTCAAAAGAGGAGGGAAAGCCATTTTGGCTATTTTGTTAACTAACTTTCCAATTTTCTTTCTCTCATTTTCTCTCAACCCAAACACTTTCTTTTCAGAGAATTGTTTCTGATTTTCTCACCTAAATCTCTCCTTTCAACTCTCTTTTGATTCCTAATCAACATATCTACAAAACCTCATCATTTGCTACTTGATTCATCAAGGTTTTTGATTCTAAAATGAGGAGAAACTCAAGTTTGGAGGTAAGAACGTCCTTCTCCTCTAAACTATCAGTTCTTTACTGAAATTCCTAAGTTTTCAATCCTTAATTGATGTTTTATTAAAGGCTTTTGAGTTGAGAAATGGATCTTGGCTTATAATGTAAGATTTGGTGATTTTTGGTGATTTTCGTTTGATCTGATAAATCTGTGATTTGAGATGTGTTTTTGATGATATTTGAACTCTAAATTGATAAGGAATTGAGTTTTGATTAATGCAATCCTGGATAGGTTGAGTTTCCTAAGTTTAGCTTGTGATTCTTGTATGTTTTTGAGGTGATCTTGTGGATCTGGTGTTGCTGGAGGTATAAGGATGTTTTTAGGCTCTTTTTAGATGTTAAATGATGTTAAAGGATGTTAGGTTTTAATGGTTTATGGCTGGGCTTTGTTGAGAAGTGGTTTGGATGCATTTTCGGTTGTGTTTGGTAGCCGAAAATGGAGTGTGGATGAGAGCAGCGAGTTTAGGTGCTTTCATTGAAGCAATTAATGCATGATGATGCATTAATCCTCTGCTTTGATGTGTTAAAACAGGGGAGACATCTTTGGATCCAAGAGTTGTTGATCCGGAAGCTTGTTTTGGTGCTTCGGCAAGAGGCGAAGTGGAATCGGTGAGTGAAAATGGTTTTCGGCTTTGAAACCAATGTCTTGGGAGCTTAGTTTAAGTCTAAACAACTTTGCTAAGATCAAGCGTAAGTTTTCGGAAAGTACTCTCTAGTGGTGGCCATGATTTTGTTGTGATGCAATGTGGTTTATTGCATGATTTAAATACTGTTTTGAAAGCATGATTTAGCATGGTAATTGCTGTTTTTGTAAGCCATATGTTGAAGGAAGCTCAAGGTAAGAGTTCCTTGTTTTTGTACATTGATTAAATGTGGTTTGATGCTTTTAAATGCATGATGAATATGGCTTGGTTTAATGCTTTAAAACAGTGGATAAATTGATGAAAATGATGTAGATTGGCAAGTGATGTTTTGAAAAGGTTAAGGTCACTAAGGTGGTTAAAAGTCCTTGAGTGAGCCTTGTTTACTTAAGAACATCAAGGTGGTTAAAAGTCCTTGGATGGTTCTTGTCATGGACACAAAGGTGGTTAAAAGTCCTTGTGTGATCCTTTCCATGGTGTTTAAAAGTCCATGGGGCCATGGTGTTTAAAAGTCCATGGGGCCAAGGTGTTTAAAAGTCCTTGGGGCCAAGGTGTTTAAAAGTCCTTGGGGTGAAACTTGATACGGACACAAAGGTGGTTAAAAGTCCTTGTGTGGTCCTTTCCATGGTGGTTAAAAGTCCATGGGCCAAGGTGTTTAAAAGTCCTTGGGGCCAAGGTGTTTAAAAGTCCTTGGGGTGAAAGTTGATGAACTTGTTTTTAAAGAAATGGAACTTATCACTTGTGGCCAATATGACATGTTATGATATGAAGCATGAGATGCTTGTTTTAAGTATGCTTTTGAGCATGAGCAATTGATGATTTGAAGCATGATTTATAAATGTTTTATAAATGCATTATTGAATGGTTTTATGAGCATTCCTCACTAAGCTTTTGCTTAAGCTCTCTTTTGTTTTCTTAATTCAATAATGCAGAACATTAGAGTACCTTGAGGGCAGCAAGAAGGGCAAGCAATCAAGTGAAAGTAAAGCTCAAAGTATGGAAGGTTTCTTAAGTACATTTCTAGCTTTTGGTAATTTGGCAATGAGGGACCTATGTGTATGTTTTGGGAGAGGTTTTGAACTCCCTAAGTATGTTGAATGTTGATGAGAATGCTGGTTTTTGTGGTTGGCCTTAATATGCTTGAATTGGAAGTTTATGCTTGTATGGCTTGCTTGTGTAGGAAGCATGCCTATAGATTTGGGGCTTTTCGTATATGATGTTGTTTTGATGAATTGTTGATGCAAGTATGTCTTATATATGTTGAATTGCATGCTGGTAAAGTTTGGTGGCAATTGGAGCATGATTGGATGTTTAATTGCATGTTTAAGAATGCATTTTGGGGCAATCTGTGCAGGGTGTTTCGGAACAGTATCACCCGTTTCGGAACAGGTGCCTTAAACAAGCCCAGGCGTCCGAAACGGGAGGGACCGTTCCGAAACGGTTTGGCTACTGCCAGCCCGTGTTGCGGTACGCGTTGCAGAACGACCCCACGTTTCGAAACGGGCTTTGCCTGTTTCGGAACGGGTGACCGTTGGGGGCTGACATTGGCAGTTAAATGTTTTGAATTGTTTGCATTTTGGTCCTGAATCTTGTTTGTGCAATTGTATGAGTTTGGGATGTCCTTTTGAGCTGAAATTTCACAATGAAGCATGAAACCTGACTAATTACAAGCTGGTAACTTTATTTTGAGTTAAGTCCTCATATTTATCAGAAATTACAATTTGGTCCCTAAAGTTGTAATTTGTTCAATTGGGTCCCTGTTTGATCTCTGATGTTTGTGATCTTTGAGTATGTTGTTTGAGTGATCACAATTAGGGCTAATATGCATCTAGACAAGATTAAAAAGAAAAAAAAGGGTCGTTAATCAAGGTTGACTTTCGGGTTGACTTTGGTTTTCCCCGTGTGACTTTCTTAATTCGGGTCAACCGTCTAGGCCGGGTTAAGGGGGTTACAGCAGGAGTATGAGTAGGTGTGGGGCAGCAAAATATTGTTCTGGAAAGGTAGGGAATGGTACATTTGCAAAATTTAAATCGTTGTGAATAAAATGTACTGTTCTGCCGTGAAGTCCCTTATGAAGCTCATCAGATCGAGATGTCTTTCCTCCATCTTTTTTAGTGTGGCCAGAATCTGAGTGGAGGCGTCTTGTGAAGGGGCTGCCGTCGTTGGTTGCTGTTGTTCTGTTGCGGCAGGTTCTGTTTGACTGGGCTTTGTCGGCTGCTCTGTTGTGGCAAAGGTTTGAAGAAAGACAGTGGGGTGGCTACTTTCAGCTCCATGAGACTGAATATGTTACGTTCCGTCCACCCTTTCCCTCGGACTTTAAAGTCTTCGGCAATTTCTAGAACGTTGTGGCCTCGGCAGATTTCGGTGATGAGGTACGGGAAGACAAGAGGTCTCGATGGTAGGAGAGCGCATTCCAAAATCCTTTCCCTAATGTATCGGCCGATGTTGACGGGTCTTTCATTTAGAATTGAATGGACAAGTGCTAACCTGGGTCGGTCGACTGTACTGTTTTGGGAGGATGGCATGATTCTCTTCTTTACGAAGTGGTTCCATAATTTGGCCTCGAAAGTTAGTTGAGTTCTCTTCACCGTCCACCGATGCTTTGGGTCGGTGTTCCACTCTGTCCCCTCCTCCGTTACTTCTGCCATCACCGCATCATAGTCTGCTGGCGACAGACTTTCGACGAACCTCGTGTGGGCATCCTCCTTTCTAGTGATACGGAAGTCGTATAGGGTGTTGATGTAAGAAGGTTCAAAAGAAAGTTGGTTACCTCGTATCGTCATGGTCGTAGTATCCTTGCTGTCGACGGCATCATAAAATTCTCAGACCAGGGTGACGTTCATTTCTTCTGGCTGGGCAGCAAACCGTTGCCACTTCAAGGCATGGATCTTCCTTGTGATGAAGGGTTCAAGCCCTAGGTTTCTCGTGGGCTTGGTGTAGAGAAAACCCCTTTCTTCCCACATCTCCCTCTTCTTGAAGGAGTGGTAATATCTGCCGGTAGAGTCGGTGGAGGCGAAGCGATTTGGGATGGCACTATGGCTGGGTGTGCTCACTACTGCGGCAGAGCTGGAGGCAGCACTTCTACGACTTTGTCTGCTAGTCATGGTTACAAGGTCTGTGGAAAATAAAGAGAAAGTTGAGATCGAGAGGAAGCAAGTTGAGAGAGTAAAAGTGAGGTGAAAATGAATAGTGAATGAGGTTTATATAGATGGATGATTTTCTGCCCGTTGGAGCTATAACGGCAGGCGCGAAGAGCGAGTCCAGCTGTTATGCGGTTTATGACCCGTCTATCACGCATTTCTGTGTCTGGTGTGCGTCTGTTACACATTTGCGTGTCTATCGCAACAGCGTGGTGATAGGCTGTATTTTTCGCATTTGTCGCGACAGCTGATGACAGGCTGTGACGACAGACTCATCTGTTGGGCTTTTTGGGCTGCTGTTGATATTGTGGGTTGGTTCAGTTATTATCCTCTCATGGTTTCCCTTATTTCATAAAACAAAAATAATTAATATAAAATCTTAGTTCCTAAAAATAAAATAAAATAATTCTTAATTCCTAATAAATAAATAAATAAAATAACTAAGTTAAATTAGGGATGCCTTGAGGAGCATCTCCTAAAGTAACTACTTCCTGCATTCTTGGGGCTTCAGTCCCCTGATAATGCTTTAGTCTTTGTCCGTTGACTTTGAATTGGTGTCCGTCTTTTAAGAATTTGATCGTGATGGCACCATGGGGGAAAACCTGCACAACTTGGGAGGGGCCGGACCATCTAGATTTAAGCTTTCCTAGGAAAAGTTTCAACCTAGAGTTAAACAACAACACAAGCTGCCCTGGGCAGAACTGTCGTGGCAGCAACTTCTTGTCATGCCACCTTTTGGTTTTGTCTTTGTAAATCTTTGCGTTGTCGTAGGCCATTGCTCGAATTTCTTCAATTTTGTTCAAGTCAAGTAGCTCTTCTGTCCTGCCTTATCTAAGTCCATGTTTACTACCTTGATAGCCTAGTAAGCTTTGTGCTCTATCTTGACAGGTAAGTGGCATGTTTTCCCATGTATTAGCATGTAGGGTGACATTCCCAATGATGTTTTGAATGTTGTTCTATAGGCCCAAAGTGCATCATTGAGGTGTAAAGACTAATCTTTTCGAGTAGGTTTAACCATCTTCTCTAGAATGTTCTTTACTTCCTGGTTGGATATTTCGGCCTGTCCATTGGTTTAAGGGTGATATGATGTTACAACCCGGTGCTTTACGCCGTATTTTCTTAAGGCAATAGCCGTTACCCTATTGTCGAAATGTCTCCCTTCATCATTGATGATCGCCTTAGGTATGCCAAACCTGGAGAAAATGTTTTTGTGCAGAAATCTCTGAACAGTCTTGGCTTCATTTTTTGTGTGGCGGTCGCTTCAACCCGTTTGGATACATAATCTACTGCCAGTAGGATGTAGAGGTTCCCACATGATGCTGGGAATAGTCCCATGAAATCGATCCCCCAATCATCAAAGATTTCAACTTCTAAGATGTTTTGCAGTGGCATCTCATGTCTTCTTGAAATGTTCCCAGTCCGTTGGCATTTGTCACAGTTCTTGTAGAAGGCTTGGGCATCCTTGAAAAGTGAGGGCCAATAAAAACCAGATTGCAAAACCTTGGCAGCAGTTTTGTTTCCACCTAAGTGTCCTCCATATGGGGAAGCGTGGCAGTGGTGAAGTACAGCTTCCTGTTCATCCTATGGTACGCACCTCCTGATAATTTGGTCTGCACAATGTTTGAAAAGAAGAGGTTCGTCCCAATAATAATGTTTTGCATCATTTTGGAACCTCTTCCTTGCTTGGTAATTAATTTCAGCGGGTAGTACTCTGCTAACTATGTAATTAACAAAATCAGTATACCAAGGAAGTTCAGAAAACTTACCTGCCGCCATGGCTGTCGCGGCAGTGCTTGTGGCAGCAAACAGCTTCTCATCCGGGAAGGTCTCCAATATGTTGGTCTTTTTTGTCGGTAGACTCTTTCCCATCTCTAATCTCAACAAGTGGTCTGCTACTTGGTTTTTTGTCCCCTTTTTAACCTTGATTTCAATATCGAATTCTTGCAGCAGTAGAATCCAACGTATCAGTCTAGGTTTTGCATATTTTTTTGTGAATAGGTATTTCAGTGTTGAATGGTCTGTATGGATCACCACCTTCGTTCCAAGTATGTACGGACGGAACTTGTCGATTGAGAACACCACTGCTAATAGTTCCTTTTCTGTTGTGGTGTAATTTACTTGGGCATCATTTAGTGTTTTATTGGCGTAGTAAATCACATGGAAGAGTTTATCCTTCCTCTGCCCTAGTGCTACCCCTACTGCATAGTCACTGGCATCACACATTATTTCAAATGGCAAACTCCAGTCTAGTGGCTGTACAATCGGGGCTGTTACCAGCTTCTCCTTTAGAGTATTGAATGCCTCAGTACATTTAGTATTGAAGTCAAAGGGACGATTCTGCTCCAATAAATGGCATAAAGGCTTGGTAATTTTCGAGAAATTTTCAGTAAATCTTCGATAAAACCCAGCATGCCCTAGGAAACTCCGAATTCCCTTGACTGTGGTGGGTGGCGGTAGTTTTTCAATGACTTCAATCTTCGCTCTATCTACCTCTATGTCGCGGTAGCTTACCTTTTAGCCTAGGACTATCCCTTCATCCACCATGAAGTGGCACTTTTCCCAGTTTAGCACCAAGTTCGTTTTTTCGCATCTTTCGAGTACCTTCTGTAGGTTGCTTAAACAGCCTTCAAAGCTATCTCCAAAGACGAAAAAATCGTCCATGAATATTTCCAGGAAGTCCTCCACCATGTCAAAAAATATCGCCATCATGCACCTTTGGAAGGTTGTTGGTGCATTGCAGAGTCCAAATGGCATTCTCCGAAAAGCATAAGTGTCGTATGGGCAAGTGAAGGTCGTTTTCTCTTGATCCTCAGGTGCAATAGCTACATGGTTGTACCCTGAGTAACCATCAAGAAAACAATAATAAGGTTTCCCCGCTAATCTATCAAGCATTTGATCAATAAAAGGTAGGGGAAAATGGTCTTTCCGGATAGCTTTGTTAAGCTTCCGGTAATCCATACAAACCCTCCAACCGGTCACAGTCCTGGTTGGGATTAGTTCGTTCTCTTCGTTGGTCACCACGGTTATTCCTCCCTTTTTAGGAACACACTGCACCGGGCTCAACCACTTACTATCTGAGATGGCATAAATTATCTAGCGTCAAGCCATTTGATAATTTCTTTTCTCACCACTTCTTGCATAGCGTCGTTTAAGCGTCTCTAAGCATCAATGGTCGGCTTATGATCATCCTCCAGGATAATTTTGTGCATACATAATGCCGGACTGATGCCTTGGATGTCAGCTATCGTCCACCCAATAGCCTTTTTATGCTGCTGCAGTATCCCAAATAACTGATGTTCATGTTCCTGCATTAACTTGGAAGAGATGATTACAGGCAACGTATCATTTAAACCAAGAAAAACATATTTAAGCTGCCCTGGCAGGGGCTTAAGATCTAAAACAGGTGGTTCTACAGTTGAAGGCTTTTGGATTATATGTTCATTCGAGGTATAGTTTAGGGGCTCGAATAACTTACCTGGACGATTTCCTATCCAATTTACCTCCGCATGACCTTCATTGTCGGATATGTCTGAATCGGAGGAGTCAATGTCGTAGTTGCTGCTGTGACAGTCTTCCAGATGACTGTCGTGGCAGTGACCAAATTTTATGTCATGGCAGCTCGACCTGATGCAGGGTTGGTCAAGGATTACTTTAGTGATAGCCTTTCATTCTTCTTCTGCATCAGCATGTCTTATTTCTTGGAGAACATTAGTTTGATCTCTTGATCATTTACTCTCATTGTCAGTTCTCCTTTCTCTACATCAATTAGTGATCTTTCTGTGGCTAGGAAGGGTCGCCCCAGGATGATTGGTGCGTTCTCATCTGCTTCACAGTCTAAAACAAGAAAGTTAGCAGGAAAAATAAACTTATCCACTCTTACCAGAATATCTTCGATCTTCCCTTCTGGTTGTACGTAAGAGCGGTCTGCCAGCTGCAGCATGACTGTCATGGGTCGTGCTCGTCCAATACCTAATTTTTGAAACACGGATTTTGGCATTAAATTTATACTAGCACCTAGATCACAAAGTGCCTTACCCACGAATTTGTCACCAATTATGCATGGTATGATGAAGCTCCCAGGATCCTTCTTTTTCTGGGGTGGATGCCTGTGCAGGATAGTCATGCATCCCTCTGTCATTTTACCGTTTCAAATTCCCCGAGTCTGGATCTTTTCGACATAGCATCCTTGAGAAATTCCGCATAACCGGGCCTCTCCTTCATGGCCTCCAACAGTGGTATATTGATGTGTATCTGCTTAAAAATATTGTAGATCTTTTTGAGCTGGTACTCATGTTTCTACTTTTGTAACCGCTGTGGAAAAGGAGGTGGAGGACGATAATCTTCCAAACGTCCTTCACATGGTATTCAGATCTGAGGAGGCTTAGGTTCTTTATCATTCTTGTCTTTCTCCTCTGTCCCTTCTGCTGTCGTGGCAGGTATGTTGGCAGCAAATTTCTCCTCTTTTGTCGGGGCAGTGTTCGCGGCAGGTGTTTCTAGGGCTGGTTTCTCAATCGGTACGGTTTTCACCTCCGGCCCTAGCAGTTGTTTCCCACTCCTAGGTATAATTGCTTTACACTGCTCATGTGTGGGTTTTCTAGCGACTTCAGTATCACTAGGGAATCCTTCGTTTTGCCTTGGCTTAATATGCTGGGAAACCTGGCCCATCTGTGTCTCCAGTGATTTCAGTGTAGCTTCATGGTTAGTCATTCTGATCGCTGCCTTGTCCATGAATGACTCAGTTTTCTTGACAAAGTGATCCATGTTGGCCATGTAAGCTCTTGTCTGTGACATGAATGTAGCCAAAGTTTGCTCCAATATACTAGGTGCGGCTACCGCCTGCTGTTGCGGTTGGTGTCGTGTTAGGATTTTGGGTGCCCCCTGGTTTTGGTTGTTCTGCATCTGAGGATTCAATGCATTGTTTGGATTGCTCCATGAGAACTTGGGATCTCTCCTCCAATTTGGTATTGTAATTGTTGGAGTCGTAATTTCTCAGCTTGTTGGAATTCCCAACATACATCCCTTCCTCTAGCTGTAACGGACAGTCTTCCGAACTGTGATTCCCACTGCAAGTTTCACATATCTCTTCGGCAAAATAGACTGGTTTTGAATCCTTTTTAACAGATTTTCCACTCCCTTTGTGAGGTATAAAACTTGTGTCTTTAGGAAATTATCGGCTTCATAGTCTTTTACAGCTAACACTCGTTTACCTCTCCTTGCTGTAGGAAATTGCTCGTCATTCTTGGCTAAATTTTTCAACACTACCATGGCTTCGTCTGGGTCTTTATCCAACAACGGTCCATTTGCTGCTGAATCTATTCTCATTCGAGTATGTGTGTTAGCGGCATTGTAGAATTTTATGACTTGATTCCATATGGGGAATCCGTGCATCGGGCAATTCCTTAGAAGAGTGGTAAACCTGTCCTATGCCTTGTGCATTGGCTCTTCATCTTCCTGTTGAAAAGTAGCAATTTCCTTAGAAGAGTATTGAACCCGGCGTTAGTTTATTCCACCAAGTTTTCGCTCTGTCCCTCGGTGAATGAGGAAATAACCGGAGCCTCAGTATCTCCGGATTTACTCCTGGTAATCTAAATGATCCACCGATTTCTTGGAACGTTTTCAGATGTTCTCGGGCATCCTCTGTGGCGGCACCACTAAATTGGCCAGCGGAATTGATCGTGCTCAACATAACAAGTTTCAGCTTGAAATTTTCAGCTTCTACGTCTGGCAAGGTGGTCTCCAGTTCCACATGATCGTTGATCATGTAATCACGGTAGGACCGTCGTGCGGCCTCGGTAGCAGGTCGTTCGTTCCCTTCATCTATGGGAGGATCTTCAGGATTCCTCGGGTGATTTACCCCGTTATGCATTATTTCTAACTGTTCCTCAAGATAATCGTTTCTAGCTATCAAGAGGCAGACTCGGTTCCTAAGGTTGCACGAACGTTCGATTTCAGGATCTAGTTTATACTCAGGTTCTTTGCCTCGTCTTGATCTGCGTATAAGCAAACAAAAAACCTTGTGAAAAGCATAGGGTAAACAGTCCCAATAAAAATAGAAAACTTAAAAAGAAAGTGCAGTAAAGGTAAGGGTAAAGATATGTGTCCAGTCCCCGGCAACGGCGCCAAAAACTTGTTGCGTGTCAAAAGTCCTATCACAATGTAGAGCAAGTGTACACGACGCAAGTAGTAAAGTGATACTCGAAGTATCGGATGTCGAATCCACGGGGACTGGAAATAGCTTTATCATTGGATTGCTGCACAAGAGATAAGAAAAAGAGTTTAATTTATTGAGGAATAATATTTAAGAATACTGAATATAAGATAACAAAGTTTTCAGGGTTAAGAAATAGGCGGTATTAATCTGCTCGGTTGTACAGGTGTTGCACTGTGTTGCGTGTAAAAGTGTCTATCGCAATTGTAGTGCAAGTGTACACGACGCAAGTAGTAAAGTGATACTGAAGTATCGGATATCGTCTCCACAGGGACTGGGCCAATAGCTTCACCTTGTATTACTGCACGAGAGTAGAAAGAATATTTAAGATGTTTGTCACGAGAATAATAAAGAATACTAGAAAATAAGATTAAAGAAATCAAGATAAAGAGAATGGGCTGGTATTGAATTGCTCAGTAGTGTAGGTATTGCTAAGTTTAGGAAAATTTGCTCTGTCGATGTCCCCGTCGCGGTAGCACCTGTCGCGGCGGCAGTCTGTTGTTTGTCGCGGCAACGATCACACAACTCAGTACTTCAAGCTTGGCAAGAATCTCTGTTGTGCCTTGGCCTATCCCTAGGTCCAAGTCTATCGATGAACGTGTCTTTGATGATACCTCCCGGCGTGAATCGAAGGATGAACACCGATGTTGTTGAATTCTTCTTTAGCCACTTAACCCCGTCCTATCCCTAGGTCCAAGATATTTCAACTATAAACTAGAGAACTCGCACTTATTCCTTTCGTATACTTAACTCTCCCGATATTAAGTAAATAGATAACCTCGCAATGCTCTCCCGAAACTCTTGCAAGATGTTAATAACCAGAATAAGAGAACTTGAAGTTTATTTTATTGAATAGAAAATTCCTAAAACAAAAGCAACCCTTGCAACTACTTTACAAATCAACCTGTGGCCCTAAGGGGAATTTAGAACATGTTGAGAGGGGGAAAACAGCTAGGGTTTTGGGAAGAAGGCTAGAGATAGGTAACGTCCTCTCCTAGGTCGAATTACATGCCTTTATATAGGCTTTGGGTCCAAGTTTTCTAATATGGAAGAATACAAGTTTAAATTAAAGTACAACTCTAATAAAGACTAAATCTTCAGAGAATATATCTTTAACTCGTCCTTCCTTCTTGCTTGGAATTTCTCTCCTTGAACTTTGGGCTTGGCCTTCATTCTGATCTAGGGCTTGGAAAAATATAATGGTTTTCCACGACAGACGGGCTTAATTTTCTCTTTCTGTCGAGGTCCACTTTGCTTATTCTCCTCAAAACTGTTGTCGTCCTTTGCTGTCACGGCGGTGACCATGGCAGCATCGTCCTCCTTGACTGCTCATCCAGTTCCAGCTTTTCTGCATCACTGCCCAGTGCCTGCCTCTCTATCTGCTACAGCAGCAACCTGCAAAAGCAACCAATTTCAGTAGAAACTGTGTCATTTAATATATTTGTGATGTCTAATTGTAATCTAGCCTAAATGAAATGAATTAGGCTTGAATGCAGCAGAAATATGGGTTAAATAGGGGGTAAATAATAGAACTTTTACACACTCAACACACCCCCAAACTCAAGTTTTTGCTTGCCCTCAAGCAACTAAGACCTAAAAGAAAAATGAATATTTTTGTTTTGGCTTAAAACAGTGAACTTTCCCTTACCCTCCATTCCTTCTCTGTTGACGGCAGCAACTTGTCAGATAGCTTAGGATTCGTCCGGAATCTTGCTATAGCCCTCGTGTAGTGTGTGCATGCTTGTGAACCATTATATGCCAAGACTCCTTTAGTTTCACTAGAATATCTCAACCTCTAACTTGAATTTTTATGCCAAAGTTTATCTTTTTGAAGGCACTTCTTATGCTCATTAGATTTTTTTTGACTCGATTTCATTATTTTTTTAAGCTAAAGTTTCACTAGAGCCTGTTTCGGGCACCTCTAGCTAACTTCCTAGAGCCGGTTTCGGGCACCTCTAGGGCTATTGAGTCTATTTTGCTAAACTTATTTCCTAGAGCCAGTGTTAGGCACCTCTAGGGGCTATTCAAGTGCTAAGCTTCCTATTCTAGTTAACTAATAGAGTTCTAGGCAGTATAACAGTCACAAATGGTGTTTAAGGTTCAGAACTATAGAAAGGCTCTAGACTGCTCCTAAAACTATCCTAAAGGCACTGCCACGACAGAGCTGTCACGGCAGGTAAGTTCAGTTCAAAGACTTAAGCCAAAATTTTCAATTTTTCATCATTTTTTATAGCAAAAAATAAACTAAGTAAAAGACACAAATTTTAAAACTAAATTAGACTCCATTAATGGAGGGATGCCACCCCTAAACTCGAGGGTTGCATTACCCTCAATGCAAATGACAAAATAAAATATAAGAAAACTACATCACAAAATATATAATGCAGACAGCAAAATAAGTTAAGAAACTCAAATTTTATGCGCTTTCGTCACTGCTGCTGCTGACTCGGAGTTGTCGGCGGGCAGGGGCTTTCTTAACTAGCTGGCGGATGGGGGAGGCAGATGTGTTCTTTATTTTGGCCTCCCTCAGAGGTTGAATTCTGGTAGGAGAGATGTGAGGGGGTTTCTCCACTACCTGGACCTCTGAGCTACTATTGCTATCATTACTGCTACTGTCGTCACTGTTGCTGCCGCTGCCGCTATCTGGCTTGTTTTTGTCTGCCATTCTCTTCTGCCGTTTCACCGGTGTGAACTCTTTGGAGAGATTCCTCTTAACAGAGGGTTCGTTGTCACTTTCCTCCCAAATTGAGGAAGAAGAGAAACCGGCGATGAAGGCATCAAGCTCTTCCGAGGGCATTCTTCTCTTGGTACCCCGAACAGATGTATCAGTTGCACAGCTGCTGTCGGCAGCTTTCGTGGCAGGGGTTGGTGTTGATGTTGCAGACAATGTCTTTGGTATGGCAGCAGGTGTAGGGGTATGGGCAGGGGTGGGTGCAGCAAAATAATGGGATGGGAAGGAAGGAAAGACAACATCAGGGAAATTTAAAGAAGTTTGGATGAATTGTACCGTAGCTGCGGTGAAATCCCTGATGAAGCTCATGAGACCCAGCTGTCGTTCCTCCATCTTCTAGATGGCAGCAAGGATCTGGGAGGAGGAGTCGGTCGGGGCTGCTTCTGTTGTTTGCTGCCTGGCTTCTGTGGCAGCAGGTTCAGTGTCTGTCGTCTCTGCTGCCGTGGCAGTGGGGTCGAAAGATGACAGCGGGGTGACAGCAGTCAGCTCCATCAAGTTGAGTATGTTTTTGTCGGTCCATCCCTTCCCTTGGACTCTGAGATCGGTGGCAGCTTCAGGTACATGGTGGCCGCGGCAAAGGGCTTTGATGAGGTAGGGGAGGTAGAGCGGTCTCGTCGGCCGGTGTGCACACTCCAAAATGCTTTCGCGGATGAAGCTGCCCACATTAATAGGCCTCTCATGCAGAATAGAATGAATGAGGGCTAACCTTGGTTGGTCGACAGTGGTGTTGTGCGAGGACGGCATGATGCGCTTTTTGATAAAAGCATTCCACAGTTTAGCTTCCGGCAGGAGTTGAACTCTCTTAACTATCCTCGGGTTCTTAGGATTCGTGTTCCACTGAGTACCTTCATCTGTTAGCTCTGCCATGACAGCATCGTAGGTAGCAAGGTCTAGGCTGTTCAGAAATTGCTGGTGACCATCGTCGTTGCTGCCCACGTAAAATTCGTACAATGTGTTGATGTATTCTGCTTCGAAGGGCACCCCCCTCCCTCGCACGGTAATTGTTGTCGCCGTTCTGCTGCTGATGGTAGCGTAGAAATCTCGAACCAGAGATACGTTCATCTCCTCTGGTTGTTCGGCAAAGATCTGCCACTGTAGGGCCTTGATTTTTCTGGCAATGAATGGTTGCAGGCCCAAATTCTCTTCCTTGGAAGTGTAGATAAATCCCCTTTCCTCCCACATGTCTCGGATCTGGAAAGATCGTGGGGTTGATGCTATCGGGGTGGAGCCTGAGGCAGCACTCCTTCGAGTGTTTTTGGAAGACATGGTTGCAAGGGTTGAGAGAATAAAAATGAAAGCAAATAAAATTTCTAGAGGAAGCAAGTAAGAAGAGTAGAAGTGAGTGAAAAATGAATAGTGAAACGGGGTTTATATAGAGAAGAGTTTGCTGCCCGTTGGAGCTGTAACGGCAGGTGCGTATAACGGGGCCAGCTGTTACGCGGTTTCTGACGCGTCTGTCACGCGTTTCTGTGTCTGCTGTGCGTCTATTACGCGTTTACGTGTCTGTCGCGACAGCGTGTCGACAGCTTGTATTTTCCGCTTCTGTCACGGCAGCTGTATCGATAGGCTTTAAAATTTGGGCTTTTTGGGCTGATGGACGGATGGTGGGCTGAATTCACTTCTCCTTTTCTTCTTGTATCCTTTATTTCCTAAAAACAATAAAAATAAAAACATTATTAAAAATAAAATAAATCTAATTTCCTAATATATATAAATAATAAATAATTAAAATAATTAAAATAAAATTTAGGTTAAATTAGGGATGCCATGTGGGACATTGCCTAAGGTAACCACTTCCTGCATTCTTGGGGCTTCAGTCCCCTGATAATGCTTCAATCGCTGTCCATTGACTTTGAATTGGTGCTCGTCTTTTAAAGATCTGATCGTGATGGCACCATGGGGAAAAACTTGAACCACTTGGAATAGGCCAGACCATCTAGATTTCAGCTTCCCTGGGAAGAGCTTCAACCTAGAGTTAAAAAGAAACACAAGTATATCTTCTTGTTCATCCTGTGGTACGCATCTCCGTATAACCTGATCTGCACAGACTTTGAAAAGAAGAGGTTCGTCCTGTCGCGGCAGTGACTGTGGCAGCAAACAGCTGCTCATCAGGGAAGGTCTCCAGTATGTTTGTCTCATCTGTCGGTAGACTTTTTCCCTTCTCCAACCTTGACAAGTGATCTGCCACTTGATTCTCTGTCCCCTTTTTGTCCTTGATTTCAAGGTCGAACTCTTGCAGTAGCAAAATCCAACGTATCAGTCGAGGCTTTGCATCCATTTTGGTGAACAGATATTTCAATGCAGAATGGTCTGTGTGGACTATGACCTTCGTTCCAAGTATATAAGAACGAAACTTGTCAATGGAGAATACCACAACTAATAATTCCTTCTATGTGGTGGTGTAGTCCACTTGGGCGTCGTTCAGTGTCTTGCTGGCATAGTATATGACATGAAAGAGTTTGTCTCTCCGCTGCCCAAGTGCTACCCCGACAGCATAGTCACTAGCATCACACATGATCTCAAATGGCTGTGTCTAGTCTGGTGGTTGTACTTGTTGAGCTTGTAGCACGCTCGAATCAATATCCGAAACCGTCAAGAGGGTTGTATTTGGTTCTTGGATGAATTGGCTAAAAACCGAAAGAAATGTAGACAATTTGCACAAGGATTTTAGAGTGGTTCGGATTTCTAACCAAAGCTTACATCCACTACCTTAGCACACCACTAAGGATTTCCCAATTAACTACTATGAATTCTTCCTTTTGAGGCCAAAGGGATAACCTTACAACCCTATCTTTTCAATGGCTAAGATAGAACCACTCTAGTTTTTCACTAAGGCTAAACTAGAACCTCTCCTTTTACAAGGGATTTGTTTGGTAAATTAAGTACCTCACAAGGTGGCGTTTACACAAATTAAGCTCACCAGAAAGAGTGAAAGATTTACAATTTAAGCACTCACTTAAACACTATATACAAGAGAAATGAAGAAATAAGAATTGGACTCAAATTCTCTTGATCATCTTGCTTGGATGTGTTCTCTAACCATCTTCGAGTGTCCCAAGGTTGCTTTTATAGTGTGGAATGATATTCTAACTGTTTATGGTTGTTGGAAAGGTTTTGGAGCCGTTGGGAAGTCATAAAGTCGAGCTTTAAATTCTCACCTGCACAGAGGTTTCGAAACCTTTACTAGAGGTTTCGAAACCTTTACCAGAGGTTTCGAAACCTTTACCAGAGGTTTCGAAACCTTAAGGAGGAATTTGTAAAAACTAGCTGTTACAAGGCCAAGGTTTCGAAACCTTCATATAGGTTTCGAAACCTTTGTTAAGGTTTCAAAAACAGTAGCATTCTGCCCAGAAAGGTTTCGAAACCTTAAAGAAGGTTTTGAAACTTTCACTTAAAAACCCAATTTTGGCTAATTTTTAACTTTTAAATGTATATTAGATATAGGTGCAAAGTCAAAACATTTTAACATATTTTTCAAGTTTTAAGGACTTTTGAATTATTTTTGAAATCTTTAAACAAGTCCAAAACATTTTTCACATAATTGTTATATCAAAATATTTCTCAACAATCTCCCCCTTTTTGATATAACAAAACTTGTTTGAAAAATTGTTTTTGACAAAAGCTTCCCCTTAATTTTTCACTTACTTCTCCCCCTTTTTTCTATATCAAAAATAATTCAAATCTTTATAGTACATAATAACAATGGAGAGTAAGTTAAAAAAAGTTTAAGTACAAAACATTTGAAAAATAAAACTCCCCATTACTAAAGCATTCCATTAAATTTTTAGCATAAATCTTGACACTTAAGAGATTGAATTTCACCATTGAATCAAATCAATTTAAAACACATGAAATTCAATTTATCCAAGACTTTAAAACTTTATGCAAACAAATGAATGAAACAATATGATTCATATGCATAAAGCATCATAAAATGTCATGCACTTATAAATATAAATAAGCAAAGATGCATGAACATTTATCATCAACATAGGCAACCGAATGATTTAAAATCAAATACATTAAGATTAGAGGTTACCCATCTTCTTCACTTGTGTGACTAGAGCATATGAGATTCTTGATTTTCTTGCCTTTGCTCCAACACACCTACAATAGACATTTACTTGGATTTTGGTATCCAAATTGATTTGGATCCATTAACATTAATCTCAACGTCTCTAGTTCCCTTAGGAATCCATACTTGTCTAATCTTATAAGTTTTTCTATTCTTTGTAGGACAAGTATGTATAGAATGATCATGATAATGACAATGTGAGCATTTTGCCATCATGTGACAAGATGAATTATTGAAAACAATTTCTTTTTCCTTTGTTAAGCTTTCAAGCTTAACTTTCAAATCAAGATTTTCTTTTTCTAAAATACAATTGCTTGTTTTTGAAATCTCCAAATCATTTCTCAAAATTTTATTTTGGTTTTCAAAATCCAACTTTGTTTTCAAAAGAAAATCATTTTCAATTTCAAGTTTTGAAATCATTTTCTTAAATTTGGAATTCATGGTCTCAAATTCCAAAAATAATTCATCGAAAGCATCTTGTAACTCATCAAATGAATATGCATTTGGATCATTAGAGTTAGAAGATACCTTGGGCTCATCACGAGCCAAAACACCATCCACCTTTGGTGTTGAGAGGAGGATTGCACATGATGAAGCATCATCTTTCTTCTCTTCTTTCCCATATAATTTCTCAAGCTTCTCCCAAATTTCTTTGGCACTTTTGGATGGGGAGACCTTCTTAGAAATCTCTTCACTTAGGGCACAAAGAAGAATATGCATAGCCTTTGCATTGAGATGGTCCTTCTTTGTGTCTTTGACACTCCTTTTCTTCTTCTTCTCAGGAGGTTCCAATTGTCCATCTTTGATAATCATCCAAATGTCGAGGTTGAAACCTTGGATGAAATATTTCATGATGTTGCTCCATTGGAAGTAATCTTTTCCTTTGAAGAGAGGAGGACACATGATAGAGTGATCCTCATCAAATGAAATCATTGTAGAACCGCTTGCCATTTGAAAACTTGACTCGGTGAACTTCGAGCAATCGATCTTTACTCTCGGATGTTCGTCCTTTGATGGAGACGAGGCTCTGATACCAATTGTTGAGTTTGTAGCACGCTCGAATCAATCTCTGAAACCATCAAGTGGGTTGTATTTGGTTCTTGGATGAATTGACTAAAAACTGAAAGAAAGGTAGACAATTTGCACAAGGATTTTAGAGTGGTTCGGCTTTCTAACCAAAGCCTACATCCACTACCTTAGCACACCACTAAGGATTTCCCAATTCACTACTATGAATTCTTCCTTTTGAGGCCAAAGGGATAACTTTACAACCCTATCTTTTCAATGGCTAAGATAGAACCACTCTAGTTTTTCACTAAGGCTAAACTATAACCTCTCCTTCTACAAGGGATTTGTTTGGTAAACTAAGTACCTCACAAGGTGGGTGTTTACACAAATTAAGCTCACTAGAAAGAGTGAAAGATTTACAATTTAAGCACTCACTTAAACACTATATACAAGAGAAATGAAGAAATAAGAATTGGACTCAAATTCTCTTGATCATCTTGCTTGGATGTGTTTTCTAACTATCTTCAAGTGTCCCAAGGTTGCTTTTATAGTGTGGAATGATATTCTAGCCGTTTACGGCCGTTGGAGAGGTTTTTGAGCCGTTGGGAAGTCATAAAGTCGAGCTTTAAATTCTCACCTGCACAGAGGTTTCGAAACCTTAAGGAGGATTTTGTAAAAACTAGCCGTTACAAGGCCAAGGTTTCGAAACCTTCACTTAAAAACCCAATTTTGGCTAATTTTTAACTTTTAAATGTATATTCGATATAGGTGCAAAGTCAAAACATTTTAAACGTATTTTTCAAGTTTTAAGGACTTTTGAATTATTTTTGAAATCTTTAAACAAGTCCAAAATATTTTTCACATAATTGTTATATCAAAATATTTCTCAACAATCTCCCCCTTTTTAATATAACAAAACTTCTTTGAAAAATTGTTTTTGACAAAAGCTCCCCCTTAATTTTTCACTTACTTCTCCCTCTTTTTGCTATATCAAAAATAATTAAAATCTTTATAGTACATAATAACAACGGAGAGTAAGTTAAAAAAAAGTTTAAGTACAAAACATTTGAAAAATAAAACTCCCCCTTACTAAAGCATTCCATTAAATATTTAGCACAAATCTTGACACTTAAGAGATTGAATTTCACCATTGAATCAAATCAATTTAAAACAAACGAAATTCAATTTATCCAAGACTTTAAAACTTTATGCAAACAAATGAATGAAACAATATGATTCATATGCATAAAGCATCATAAAATGTCATGCACTTATAAATATAAATAAGCAAAGATGCATGAACATTTATCATCAACATAGGCAACCGAATGATTTAAAATCAAATACATTAAGATTAGAGGTTACCCATCTTCTTCACTTGTGTGACTAGAGCATATGAGATTCTTGCTTTTCTTGCCTTTGCTCCAACACACCTACAATAGACATTTACTTGGATTTTGGTATCCAAATTGATTTGGATCCATTAACATTAATCTCAATGTCTCTAGTTCCCTTAGGAATCCATACTTGTCTAATCTTATAAGTTTTTCTTTTCTTTATAGGACAAGTATGTATAGAATGACCATGATAATGACAATGTGAGCATTTTGCCATCATGTGACAAGATGAATTATTGAAAACAATTTCTTTTTCCTTTGTTAAGCTTTCAAGCTTAACTTTCAAATCAAGATTTTCTTTTTCTAAAATACAATGGCTTGTTTTTGAAATCTCCAATTCATTTTTCAAAATTTTATTTTGGTTTTTAAAATCCAACTTTGTTTTCAAAAGAAAATCATTTTCAATTTCATGTTTTGAAATCATTTTCTTAAATTTGGAATTCATGGTCTCAAATTCCAAAAATAATTCATCGAAAGCATCGTGTAACTCATCAAATGAATATGCATTTGGATCATTAGAGTTAGAAGATACCTTGGGCTCATCACGAGCCAAAACACCATCCACCTTTGGTGTTGAGAGGAGGATTGCACATGATGAAGCATCATCTTTCTTCTCTTCTTTCCCATAGAATATCTCAAGCTTATCCCAAATTTCTTTGGCACTTTTGGATGGGGAGACCTTCTTAGAAATCTCTTCACTTAGGGCACAAAGAAGAATATGCATAGCCTTTGCATTGAGATGGTCCTTCTTTGTGTCTTTGACACTCCTTTTCTTCTTCTTCTCAGGAGGTTCCAATTGTCCATCTTTGATATTCATCCAAATGTCGAGGTTGAAACCTTGGATGAAATATTTCATGATGTTGCTCCATTGGAAGTAATATTTTCCTTTGAAGAGAGGAGGACACATGATAGAGTGACCCTCATCAAATGAAATCATTGTAGAACCGCTTGTCATTTGAAAACTTGACTCGGTGAACTTCGAGCAATCGATCTTTACTCCCGGATGTTAGTCCTTTGATGGAGACGAGGCTCTGATACCAATTGTTGAGCTTGTAGCAAGCTCGAATCAATCTCCGAAACCGTCAAGTGGGTTGTATTTGGTTCTTGGATTAATTGGCTAAAAATCGAAAGAAAGGTAGACAATTTGCACAAGGATTTTAGAGTGGTTCGGCTTTCTAACCAAAGCCTACATCCACTACCTTAGCACACCACTAAGGATTACCCAATTCACTACTATGAATTCTTCCTTTTGAGGCCAAAGGGATAACCTTACAACCCTATCTTTTCAATGGCTAAGATAGAACCACTCTAGTTTTTCACTAAGGCTAAACTAGAACCTCTCCTTTTACAAGGGATTTGTTTGGTAAACTAAGTACCTTACAAGGTGGGTGTTTACACAAATTAAGCTCACTAGAAAGAGTGAAAGATTTACAATTTAAGCACTCACTTAATCACTATATACAAAAGAAATGAAGAAATAAGAATTGGACTCAAATTCTCTTGATCATCTTGCTTGGATGTGTTCTCTAACCATCTTCAAGTGTCCCAAGGTTGCTTTTATAGCGTGGAATGATATTCTAGCTGTTTACGGCCGTTGGAGAGGTTTTGGAGCCATTGGGAAGTCATAAAGTCGAGCTTTAAATTCTCACCTGCACAGAGGTTTCGAAACCTTTACCAGAGGTTTCGAAACCTTTAACAGAGGTTTCGAAACCTTAAGGAGGAATTTGTAAAAACTAGCCGTTACAAGGCCAAGGTTTCGAAACCTTCATATATGTTTCGAAACCTTTGTTAAGGTTTTAAAAACAGTAGCCATCTGCCCAGAAAGGTTTCGAAACCTTCACTTAAAAACCCAATTTTGGCTAATTTTTAACTTTTAAATGTATATTCAATATAGGTGCAAAGTCAAAACATTTTAAACATATTTTTCAAGTTTTAAGGACTTCTAAATTATTTTTTAAATCTTTAAACAAGTCCAAAACATTTTTCACATAATTGTTATATCAAAATATTTCTCAACAGTACTATTGGGGCTGTTACCAGCTTTTGTTTCAGAACCTTGAATGCTTCAGTACATTCATTGTTAAAGTCGAAGGGTCGTTTCTGCTCCAGAAGATGGCATATGGGCTTGGTGATTTTTTAAAAGTTCACAATGAACCTTCGATAAAAACCAGCATGTCCTAAGAAACTTCTAAATCCCTTGATTGTGGTGGGTGGCAGCAGCTTTTCGATCACTTCTATCTTCGCTCTGTCGACTACTATGCCACGGTAGCTAATCTTATGGCCAAGGACTATCCCTTCATCCACCATGAAGTTACATTTTTCCCAGTTCAAAACCAAATTTGCTTTTTCACATCTCTCAAGCACCTTTTGTAGGTTGCCTAGGCTGCTTTCAAAGTTGTCTCCAAAGACTGAAAAATCATCCATAAAGATCTCTAGGAAATCCTCCACCATATCGGAGGATGAACACCGATGTTGTTGAATTCTTCTTTAGCCACTTAACCCCATCCTATCCCTAGGTCCAAGATAGTTCAACTATAAACTAGAAAACTCGCACTTATTCCTTTCGTATATTTAACTCTCCCGATATTAAGTAAATAGATAACCTCGCAATGCTCTCCCGATACTCTTGCAAGATGTTAATAACTAGAATAAGAGAACTTGAAGTTTATTTTATTGAATAGAAAATTCCTAAAACAAAAGCAACCCTTGCAACTACTTTACAAATCAACCCGTGGCCCTAAGGGGAATTTAGAACATGTTGAGAGGGGGAAAACGGCTAGGGTTTTGGGAAGAAGGCTAGAGATAGGTAATGTCCTCTCCTAGATCGAATTACATGCCTTTATATAGGTTTTGGGTCCAAGTTTTCTAATATGGCAAGAATACAAGTTTAAATTAAAGTACAACTCTAATAAAGACTAAATCTTCAGAGAATATATCTTTAACTCGTCCTTCCTTCTTGCTTGGAGTTTTCCTCCTTTAACTTTGGGCTTGGCCTTCATTCTGATCTAGGGCTTGGAAAAATATAATGGTTTTCCACGACAGAAGGGCTAAATTTTCTCTTTCTGTCGAGGTCCACTTTGCTTCTTCTTCTAAAAATTGTTGTCGTCCTTTGCTGTCACGACGGTGACCATGGCAGCATCATCCTCCTTGACTGCTCATTCAGTTCCAGCTTTTTTGCATCACTGCCCAGCGCCTGCCTCTCCATCTGCTATAGCAGCAACCTGCAAAAGCAACCAATTTCAGTAGAAACTGTGCCATTTAATATATTTGTGATATCTAACTGTAATCTAGCCTAAATGAAATGAATTATGCTTGAATGCAGCAGAAATATGGGTTAAATAGGGGGTAAATAATAGAACTTTTACACACTCAACACACTGTATAAGAACTCATGTTCTGTTATCGTTCCTGTTGCGGCAGCACATGTCGCGGCATCAGTCTATTGTTGTCGCGGCAGCGATCACACAACTTTGTACTTCAAGCTTGGCAAGAATCCCTGCTGTGACTTGTCCTATCCCTAGGTCCAAGTACTGTTGATGACACTTCTCGGATGATACCTCACGACGTGAATCAAAGGGTGAACACCAATGTTGTTGAATTCTTCCTTAGCCACTTAACCTTGTCCTATCCCTAGGTCCGAGGTAGTTCAACCATAAACTAGAGAATCTGCACTTATTCCTTTCGTATACTTAACTCTCCCGATATTAAGTAAATAGATAATCTCACAATGTTCTCCCGATACTCTTGCAAGATGTTGAAAACCAGAATAAGCAAACTTGAAGTTTTATTTCAATGAACAGAAAATTCCTAAAAACAGTACAATCCTTGCAACTACTTTACAGAATCAACCCTTAGCCCTAGGGGAAGTTTAGAACATGATGAGAAGGGGAAAAACGACAAGGGTTTTTAGGAAGACGGCTAGTGAATGAGATATCCTTCCCTAGGTCGAATTACATGCTTTTATATAGGCATTGGGTTCAAGTTTTCTAATAAGGTAAGAATACAAGTTCAAACTTAAGTACAACTCTAATTAAGATTAAATCTTCTGAGTAGATGCCTTTAATTCGTACTCTTTTCTTGCTTTGGGTTTCTTCCTTGAACTTTGGGCTTGGCCTTCATTCTGCCTTAGGGCTCAGAAAAATATAGGAGTGGTCCACGACAGACCGGCTTGAATTCCTCTATCTGTCGAGCTCCACTTCACTTTTCCCTTCACCAATGCTGTCGTCATGGCTACCACGGCAATGTCCTCCTTCTCGACTCCAGTCCTGTGTTTCAGCTCTGCTCTTTCATTGTCCTGAGTCTTCCGCAGCAGATACCTGCAAAAGCATCCAAAATCAGTAGCAACTGTGCAATTTTATCTAATTGTGATGTATATGTAAAACTTTACTTAAATGCAATGAATTATGCTTGAATGCAGCAGAAATATGGGTTAAATAAAGGGTAAAATGTAGAACTTTTACACACTCAACACCATAAAAGAATGTTGATGCTCCAAAAGTATTGTTTTTCATGCCTATTTTACATGCTTTTTCTTGTTTTTTAAGTACATTCAGTTGCATTTAGGTCACAAAATCAAGCATTTGCATAAAGAGCTAGGAACTAGTGATATGCCAGAGTGAAGGTGTAACGCCCCGGTTTAGGGCCTGGGAGTTTATCGATGTTAATCTAGGATTAGTCCGGGTTAAAATTAGATTTAAAATGATGATTTTATAAAAATTGCATTTAATTACGAAAATGTCATTAATGAAAATGGAAGATGGGGACTGAGTAAAAGTAATAAAGAAAGAAAAAGGAAAAGTTTGAAAAGAAAATTAAAAGTGTCATCTTCTTCAAACACCCCTTTTCACAAAAACCTCTCTTAAACCCTAAAATCACTATTCCATTGCCCAATCCCTCATCCAAGCAAGATTTTTGAAGGTAATCTCTCTCTTGTTTCACTTCTTACCTATCTAGCTTGTGCTCCTTGAAAAGTTTCTTTTAAAAGTCATTAAAATGCATTTTGATTTGGTGTTGGGTTTGAGAAAATGGGTATTTATACGGGTTTTTCGTGTGGGTTTTCTAATGTAATGTTTAAGGGTGTTTTTTATCATGCTTGGGTGTCTTAAAAATGTTAAAAAGATGGCAAATGGTGAGAAACCCAAAATGGGTATAAAAATGAGATTTTTAGGTTAAAAAGGTTGAGTTTTTGGGTTGGTTTTAGGTTGAAAACGTGGCTGGTGGTTCCCTTGACGTTGGGGAATGTTTCTAGATGATTTCGGATGTGTTTTGATGGTTGAAATGGATGATTTTAGTGTTGGTTTGTTTAGAACGAAGTTTGGATGAAATTTGTGTTCGAATCGATGTGTTTTGTTTGCAAGATTGAGTTTCCGAGTTGTTGCTGGTTTACAAGTGTATTGATGTCTTAATAGTTTGTTTTGGGTTGCTTAAAATAGAGGAATCGGGTTCGTGTTCTTTGGGCGCGATACCGGATACTACGGAGACTTGAGAACGGTGTTTCGGCTTTCGTTGGGCTTAATCGGTGAGTGGAAACTGTTTTGAGATATTAAATGCGTTCAATGAAGGTTTTCGGGGTTTGGGTGGAGTCTTAGAGACTAACCTAGACCCGAGTATAAGTGTATCTATTCTCGCTTGTTTGGTTGACTATGGGCATTCTCAATTATGTGTGTTGTGGTGTTTTTGGATTGTTTTTGCTCTTCGTTAATGTTGTTGTGTAGTCGTTGTTGGTGTTGAGCCTCGCGTGATGGTTGTCGTTACTACGGTGATGTGTAGTTCCACCGGTAGTGACTAGTAGAAGAGTACGGTGATGTGTAGTCCCATCAGAAAACTACTAGTTGTTGTGAACGGTGATGTGTAGTCCCACTGGGTTTTGGTTATGCATGCGCAAACCATGTATTGTGATGACTGTGTTTCATTACGTCTTTCCTTAAATTGTTTTGCTTTAAATCTAAGATTTATGTTTTAAAAACTGCATTGTTGTTGTGTTTTAGAGCTCCGCTCACTAAGCTTTAAGCTTACGTTCTCTTCTTTTCCAACAATGTAGATCGTTAGTGGCTTGGGAGGCAAGTGGGCAAGGGAGGAGTTTCTCGGAGTTCTCGGGTAGCTCAAAGTATGGTTTATGTTTTATAATAGCACTTAGACAATGGGATTGCTAGATTTGTATGTTAAGGAGTTGGTGTTCAAACTCCTATACTTGCTTTGTTAATGTTTCAAGCATGTTTTAAGTGGTGATACTATGTTAAATGGAGACTTGATGTGGCCTTGTATGAATTGCTATGCATATTGACTTGTTAGTGTTTTAGAACCTAAGTGTTCATGTGAGCTTAGGGCTTGAAATCCATTTTGGTGCTTGAATGTATGTATAAGGAGGTGATTAGGGTATTTTGCATCTAGAAAGTATGTATGATATGTTGCTACATGGTTTTTGATTATTCGGGACAAGTTTGGGGACGTTTTGTAACGCCCCGGTTTTGGGCTTAGTAGTTTTGGGCGTTGACCGGTTTGGTCAAAGTGTTGTTCGAATCTAAAGAGGTGAAATTAGGAAAACCTAGTTCGGGTTGCATTAAAAATATGGGAAAATGTTCTAAAATCATCTTTTAATATAATTAAGTGAACTGTGAAATCAATTTTGGAAAATGAGTTTTGGAAGGGTGACATTTTGGCTAGTGACCAAAATGTAATTTTTGAAAGTTTGGTGACTGTTTTCGGAAGTGTTGAAACTTTGAATCTTTAAGGAGCTATTATTCCAAAAGTAGTTTCTCCAGATTTTTCTAAGATATTTTAAGCTATATTCTGATTTTAAAACATATCAAAAGAGGAGGGAAAGCCATTTTGGCTATTTTGATAACTAACTTCCTATTTTCTTTTCTCTCATTTTCTCTCAACCCAAACACCTTCTTTCCAGAGAATTGTTTCTGATTTTCTCACCTAAATCTCTCCTTTCAACTCTCTTTTGATTCCTAATCAACATATCTACAAAACCTCATCATTTGCTACTTGATTCATCAAGGTTTTTGATTCCAAAAAGAGGAGAAACTCAAGTTTGGAGGTAAGAACGTCCTTCTCCTCTAAACTATCAGTTCTTTACTGAAATTCCTAAGTTTTTAATCCTTAATTGATGTTTTATTAAAGGCTTTTAATATGTGAAATGGATCTTGGCTTATAATGCAAGATTTGGTGATTTTTGGTGGTTTTCGTTTGATCTGTTAAATCTGTGATTTGAGATGTGTTTTTGATGATATTTGAACTCTAAATTGATAAGGAATTGAGTTTTGATTAATGCAAACCCGGATAGGTTGAGTTTCCTAAGTTTAGCTTGTGATTCTTGTTTGTTTTTGAGGTGATCTTGTGGATCTGTTGTTGCTGGAGGTATAAGGATGTTAATAGGCTCTTTTTAGATGTTAAATGATGTTAAAGGATGTTAGGTTTTGATGGTTTATGGCTGGGCTTTGTTGAGGAGTGGTTTGGATGCATTTTCGGTTGTGTTTGGTAGCCGAAAATGGAGTGTGGATGAGAGCAGCGAGTTTAGGTGCTTTCATTGAAGCAATTAATGCATGATGATGCATTAATCCTCTGCTTTGATGTGTTAAAACAGGGGAGGCATCTTTGGATCCAAGAGTTGTTGATCCGGAAGCTTGATTTGGTGCTTCGGCAAGAGGCGAAGTGGAATCGGTGAGTGAAATTGGGTTTTCGGCTTTGAAACCAATGTCTTGGGAGCTTAGTTTAAGTCTAAACAACTTTGTTAAGCTCAAGCGTAAGTTTTCGGAAATACTCTCTAGTGGTGGCCATGATTTGATTGTTGTGCAATGTGGTTTACTGCATGTTTTAAACTCTGTTTTGAAAGCATGATTTAGCATGGTTAATGTTGTTTTTGTAAGCCATATGTTGAAGGAAGCTCAAGGTAAGAGTTCCTTGTTTTTGTACATTGATTAAATGTGGTTTGATGCTTTTAAATGCATGATGAATATGGCTTGGTTTAATGCTTTAAAACAGTGGTTAAATTGATGATAATGATGTATATTGGCAAGTGATGTTTTAAAAAGGTTAAGGTCACTAAGGTGGTTAAAATTCCTTGAGTGAGCCTTGTTTACTTAAGAACATCAAGGTGGTTAAAAGTCCTTGGATGGTTCTTGTTATGGACACAAAGGTGGTTAAAAGTCCTTGTGTGATCCTTTCCATGGTGTTTAAAAGTCCATGGGGCCATGGTGTTTAAAAGTCCATGGGGCCAAGGTGTTTAAAAGTCCTTGGGGCCAAGGTGTTTAAAAGTCCTTGGGGTGAAACTTGATACGGACACAAAGGTGGTTAAAAGTCCTTGTGTGGTCCTTTCCATGGTGGTTAAAAGTCCATGGGCCAAGGTGTTTAAAAGTCCTTGGGGCCAAGGTGTTTAAAAGTCCTTGGGGCCAAGGTGTTTAAAAGTCCTTGGGGTGAAAGTTGATGAACTTGTTTTTAAAGAAATGGAACTTATCACTTGTGGCCAATATGACATGTTATGATATGAAGCATGAGATGCTTGTTTTAAGTATGCTTTTGAGCATGTGCAATTGATGATTTGAAGCATGATTTATAACTGTTTTATAAATGCATTATTGAATGGTTTTATGAGCATTCCTCACTAAGCTTTTGCTTATGCTCTCTTTCGTTTTCTTAATTAAATAATGCAGAACATTAGAGTACTTTGAGGGCAGCAAGAAGGGCAAGCAATCAAGTGAAAGTAAAGCTCAAAGTATGGAAGGTTTCTTAAGTACATTTTTAGCTTTTGGTAATTTGGCAATGGGGGACCTATGTGTATGTTTTGGGAGATGTTTTGAACTCCCTAAGTATGTTGAATGTTGATGAGAATGCTGGTTTTTGGGTGTGGCCTTTATATGCTTGAATTGGAAGTTTATGCTTGTATGGCTTGCTTGTGTAGGAAGCATGCCTATAGATTTGGGGCTTTTCGTATATGATGTTGTTTTGATGAATTGTTGATGCAAGTATGTCTTATATATGTTGAATTGCATGCTGGTAAAGTTTGGTAGCATTTGGAGCACGATTGGATGTTTAATTGCATGTTTAAGTATGCATTTTGGGGCAATCTGTGCAAGGTGTTTCGGAACAGTATCACCCGTTTCGGAACAGGTGCCTTAAACAAGCCCAGGCGTCCGAAACGGAGGGACCGTTCCGAAACGGTTTGGCTACTGCCAGCCCGTGTTGCGGTACGCGTTGCGGAACGGCCCCGCGTTTCGAAACGGGCTCTGCCTGTTTCGGAACGGGTGACCGTTGGGGGCTGACATTGGCAGTTAAATGTTTTAAATTGTTTGCGTTTTGGTCCCGAATCTTGTTTGTGCAATTGTATGAGTTTGGGAAGTCCTTTTGAGCTGAAATTTCACAGTGAAGCATGAAACCTGATTAATTACAAGCTGGTAACTTTAATTTGAGTTAAGTCCTCATATTTTTCAGAAATTACAATTTGGTCCCTAAAGTTGTAATTTGTTCAATTGGGTCCCTGTTTGATCTCTGATGTTTATGATCTTTGAGTATGATGTTGTATGATCATACCTAAGGTTTAATATGCATCTAGACAAGATTAAAAAGAAAAAAAAGGGTCGTTAATCAAGGTTGACTTTCGGGTTGACTTTGGTTTTCCCCGTGTGACTTTCTTAATTCGGGTCAACCGTCTAGGCCGGGTTAAGGGGGTTACACGTTTGGAGGTGTCAAAGTATGATTTCGGGCCTATCTGTGTGCAGGCGTTTCGAAACGATCGATATGGTTTCGGAACGGTTGACAGCTCCAGGGGTACTTGTACCGGAATAGGGTGGTGTCGTTTCAATACGATTCGCCACTGTGAGCCCCCGTTTTGAAACTCGTTCTGATATATTTTGTCACTGGAAGCCTCCGTTCCGAAACAAGGTGGGACCGTTTCAAAATAGCTTGGTCTCCCCTTTCAAAATGGAGCCCGCGTTTCGGAACGGTGAAGCCTGTTTCGAAACACATGTAGTTAAAACACTTAAATGGCACCTTCTAAGGCTTTTAAATGTTGCATTTTAGTCCCTAGAGGTTGTATGCTTCCTTTTTGAGTCTATATGTATCCCTTATGATGGTTTTGCCTCGTATGCATGCAATTTTACTAACAACAATATGGTGAGTTTAAATTAATGTGTGCCCTCTACTTGTTCGTATCTATATTCGCTTATCCGCTGTTGTCTACTCACCTAGGGTTAATTGTGATATCTAGTCAAGATAATAAATAAAAAATAGGGTTGCTAACCGGAGTGAGGCCTTAGCGGGTTTCGCTTCGATTTTCCCCCTGTAACTCGTTCGATCCAGTCTGTTGGCTAGGCCGGGACGAGGGGGTTACGAAAGGGATATTTTTGTTGATATTTTTACATATTTGACATAGTATTCGGCACAGAAATGAGCAGAGCAGATCTTCGTAGGCAAGAAACAATGCCAAGGAGGATGTCGAGTAGATGTTGGCAGAGAAGAACAAAACATTGCCAAGCACCGGTTAGTAGAGAAGAGAACTTGATGCCATGCCAAGTAGTTGTTGAAACCTTAAAAATAGGACCAAATCATGCTGCGAGAAAATAGAGATTGGATCAATCTTCGAAAAAATAGCGGATAAGCAGTGCCAAGCTTGGGTGACAAAACCATGCCAAGCTGGGATGTCAGAGCTGTGTCGTCACGATGACATCAACTCTAGCTTGATCAGCTTATCACCTTATCAGCCTATCACTTCAAATCTGGATAAAGGTGGTCACAAGCTTTATCCCTTGAGCGTTCAAATTTTAAATACAAAGCCTTATTCAGTTTTTTTTTCCTTTAAAATAAAAGAAGTTTACCTCATCATTAAGGGTAAGTGTAAAAGTGTAAAAGTACAGGGTTGAATCGTTGTTGAAAAAGCTGTAGACTGAGGTGGTTGAATTATCTGAACCCTAACATCAAGGGAGGAGCTTTCGCAGCCGATGAAGTTGACCTCATCATTCGCCTCCATAACCTCCTCGATAACAGGTAAGTCGTTCGTTTTGCTCATGGCGTTGCCCATTTTTCCTAAATTATTTGAATCCTAACATCAAGAGAGGAGTAAATTTATTAAGTATTATCTTGACAAGTTACATATTTCTTTATGCAAAATTATTAGATTAGTCTCCAAAATTTTGAACATTTTGATTTCACTGTCGTGTAAACATTGACGTGTATTATGTAATAATAAGATGTGACATAAACAAAAAGTAATGTTGCGTATATTTATAATTTTGAAATGAAAATAAAATGTTCAAAAATTTGGGGACCAATTTATAATGAGTGTCATAGTTTGGGAATGAAACTAAAATGTTCAAAAGTTTAGGGACTAATTTAGAATAAAAGTCATAGTTTAAAAATGAAATTAGAATATCCAAAAAGTTGAAGGACCAATTTAATATGAGAGTTAATAGTTTGCAGGGACAACGTTTGTACAGAGGGTGGGATGCTTTTTTTTTCATTTATATGGGAAATATTTAAACAAATTAAATTAATTGTGAATTTGTCCCGAGTTTCAAATATTTATGTTTTGCCCTCAATCTCTGACTCTGACTCCATTCCTGATAGTTAGTATAGTCCATTGAGCGTTTAATGCACATTGTTAGACACCGATCAAATCGATACCTTAGTCATTTGGAATTAGTATATATTATATAGATACATAGCAATGTACTTTGTGACACATATATTAAACAATTGCATATGGTCGTTGATTGCTGGTAGACTGCCAGAAGAACAGCGAACGATGTGAAAAACTATTGGAACAACCACTTGACGAAAAAGGTCAATCCTTCCGACACAGACTCAAACCCGAAACTTCATCTAAATCCACCGAAATCGAATACCAAAGTCATCAGACCGCGGCCTCATGTATTATCAAAGAACGTTTTCTCTATAAGCTCAGATGGAATCAAGGGAAACAACAACACCACAACAGTAGCAACAACACCAGCAAGCAACAATTCCGTATCGACCGACAACAACAGTAATGAGAATGAAGAGATAATGCGGTGGGAAAATACGTTGATGAATGAGAATGGGGTTCAGCCAATGATATCAATCTATGTGTGCTAGGAAACCAATTTATGAATGAAGAATTGGGGGTAGTTGAAGAAGACAATTATGGTAATTTAGAAGAACTTTCTTTTGATGCAGAATTCTGGAATGTGTTCACCCCATAGCCAGAAATTTTAGTACCAATACTTTTCAAAGTTTGAAATTTAAAAATTGAGTTTGGTTTTGATGTTCATTTAATATGTTTTTTCAATTTGATTTTTAAAATTTTTATTTCTATTAAATATCTAAGTTTGAAGTCGATGTGCAATTTGATATAGGATTGTTTTCTTTTGTTCAATTTATTCTATTTAAAAACAATAGACTTTTTCTCACTTTCACATTTTCTCTGCAGCGGTTATTATTTTGGTTGAGAATGTCTAAGTAATTTTTTAGTGTTTTCAAGCCAATGGTGGCGGTTTTGACCGTCTACCAGCGATGATTTCTTTTATTTGTTTCTTTGTTTCTTACCTTTGTTCCTTTTTTGTTTTAATTTTTTATTTTTCGTCGGCTGTTTTGGCATGTTCTTCATCTTCCGTTATGGCACGTTCTCTGTCTGCCTCTATGGCACGCTGATATAGAAGACGTTTACAACCTGGTGCGTGTTACAATTGAATCTTGTCGCACAACATGCGTGGGTTAGTTGTTCGTGAAGTTAACCAAGATGTTTTCTCTATTTTTGTTGGTTGGAGTAATTCAATGATCTGCGCTCTTCCAGTGAGCACTCCAAGATTTGGCTATGGTGTTAGATTTGAAGAACACTGATAAAGATTTTATGGGAAGATTTGAGTTTGTTATTCACGTTTGCATTATTCTTGTTTTTTTATGTTTATTTTTGCATTCGAGGGTATGCTTATTTGTGTATTTCTTCACATTATTTTAATAAAATCTGGTGTTTAATTCAAAAAAAATCTTTCTCAAAATTTGAACGTTTAAAATGTTTTTTCTCTTCCAGAATTTAATGTACTCAAAATTTTATTTGGTTAAAAATCATTATTGTTAATGATCTATAAGTGAGAAAATAATAATCAGAAATCAACAAAAATAATACACATTCAAGAAACAATATTGAACGAGATTCGGTCTCATCTATTTTCACGGATGAAAAAAATTATAATCCACCGTAAACGTAGAGATCTCAAATAGCATAAATACAAAAAATTCTTTGTATTCTATGGCCTGATATGTGTGTAACCCAAAACCTCTTTCAATATCCCTTCAAAAACACATAACTCCAATATTTATAGAGATCACAAAAAATATTACATTCTTCAAAAATAATTCTTTCTCATAATTCTTAAGGTTAAGATTTACTTTATATTTATAAAGATAAATACTTGTTCACAAAGATAATTTTTTTCCACAAGACTTCTTACCTAAATATAAATATTTATTGATTTAAGGGGTAATTTTGGCTCTATAGTAATTCCAAATTTGTAACTATCCAGATTTTGAGTCAATGAGTAGCGTTGACCCGAATATTGGGCTTTGAGATTTGTGTAGGGTTAGATATCTTTTTAGAGCCATTGGGTGGAGATAAGTGTTAGTGGGCCTTATAATTCGACATATTTGGTTTGGTTAGTGTCACTTCCATGAGAGTTAGAACTATTGGGGACTTATTGTGTAACACCCTAAATCTGACTTCACATTTTGGCTTCAAGACCAAACCCGCAACATGAAAATTTGACATGGTTTATCGCGGGTAAAAATCTCTTGCCCCCTAACCATGCCTCCTTCTATGCCCCTGCCTAAAAATACTTAAAAATTAAATCTTGCCTCATAACCCTAATTTTCATATCTTAAACCCTAAACCCTAAAAAATATATCCTACCCCTAGTTCCATACACCCTAACCCTAAGCCCCAACCTTAAACCCCAAACCCTAAACCCACTATTTTAAAGTGGGGGCACAAATGGGGGCATACTTTGGGGCAGATGATTTCCATCCGTTTATCGCATATCTCAATTTCTTTTCAATAAACCATAAACATTTAGATTTAAAATGATAGAAAATGGATACATCGTTTACAAAGGGAGCTCCAATTTAAAAATAATAATTAAAATATTCGACGTGATCAAATAAATCCAAATAAGAGTTACATACATAAAATTCAATGTCATATGAATACATTGCACAAATCTAAGTATTGTACTTTTGAACATGTCGATGAGCTGAAGTCCTACTCCGATCGGGCTCCTTCAATGCAACACAACGATTTAAAAACCTAAGAACGGAAACAATGATTCCGAACTCTGAGCTCAAAATGCTCATTGAATACACATATACTCTACTATGCTTCATGCAGATCATAAACATATCATAAATCCTCTTTCAACGATAAATAAAATAAAGAAATTGAATAAGTATAGGGAAAGAGGGTCGATCCGCAGGGAGATTAGCTGGAATTGTTGACTTGAATTTGTTGAATCTGAATTCCCAGGAATATCTGTAAAAGCAAAGGAATAAAAGAAGGGGGTGATATGATTTTTGGTGAAGTAATAAAATAAAGAGAAAAGAATTAAAAGTAGTAAGAAAAACCAAGTGTGTAAATCAGCCTCGAACCAGCTCCTTCAATTCTTTCGATCATTGAAATAGATTTTTATTCCGGGGATCATGTCGGTTACAGTCTACGAGGCCCAACCCGTCGTAACTTGTTCTTCTCTCGAGTAACCAATCCTCCCAAGTCTATCTTCGAAAGACAGTTCTTAAATAAATCAACCACGACTATCGCCGTTAAAGTATTTAGAATAAAGCAGGAAAAACCCGACTCGGAAATTGTCTAAAAAAATAGAATTGCTTCTGATTTTATCTTTCCTTAGCGGACCGCCGCTAAGAGTGTTCATAGGAAGTCGAAATTGCCACAGGCCGATCCTTCCTCCCAACTGTGTTTTTAAGCGAATTCAGACCAAAGGGCCATTTTTTATATGAAAAACGATTAAAAACTTTTAGTAAGGCCGATTGCCAAACTATCTAAGCAGAAAGATAAAAATGATTTCCCCAAAAGAATTTAAGCAAGTTCAATTCTCACGAATCAAATTGACTTGGCTGGTTCTTGGCTTAAAGGATTTAGCTAAGCATGATATTGATTATCATACTTAACTTGATTTTAGAAAAACAATTGAATAACATAAAATAAATGAAACAAGAAAATAATTGAAAATGAACTTGGATTAAAACTAGAAATGTTTACAAAGATAAAAACTAAAATGATTGATGATCTAAGCCTTTACCAAGGGTGGTATTTATAGGCTTAGATTTACAAAGATAAAGTGATGAGATAATTTAAAATAATAAACAAAAGATAAATAATTCAAATGTTTTGAAATTTAAATGCAGGAAATCTAATCGGATAAGCTGATAAGCTCTCTCAGAACGTTCCAGAAGCTTCTAGAAGTCGCCACGTCATTGCCACGTCACTGCCACGTCAGACGCGTCGTGCCCGGTGTCGTGCCCATGATGCTAGTCATGACAGGATTATAATAAAAACTGCAGAAATGCCCCATTTTCACTGCTATTTCCAGAATTGGGTTCCTGCACAAAATATAACAAAAACAGCATGTATTAAGCAGCAAGAAGTCCCAATAGCTAGAAAAATAACAAATGAAATATGTCATATTTGAGAACTCATCAAATTCCCCCTCACTTGTCTCATACTTGTCCTCAAGTATGTCCGAAAAAATCATAAGCCCAAGAATGCATTTCTCAAGCCATTACAAGCATCGAACATAATCATAAGAGTTTTAGCGCAAAAGGAGCTTCATGAAAGAAACATAATCAAACCAAATAAATACAAGCAAAGAGTAGCCATTGTCCCTTTCAATTACCTATCAAGCATTAATCAAATCTTAGCCTAGTCTTAATCCTCACCAAGATACACTCCAGAGCACTCAAAGTGTTTTAAAGGTAAATTTGAAGCAGAAACACTCAAAGTCATGTATGAACAAAGGTTTCCATAAGCTTGTAACAAGTTCAATTCTCTACTACTTTATTAGAATCGAAGTGCAAAAATCATTAGGTCTTTTATTCAAGGTGTAATGTGGGTTTAGAAAAAAAAAAGTAGAAAGATGGAAAGAAAAGGCAAAAGAAGATGATCCATGCAAGAAGTTTCAAACAATAAGCAACGAAGACATAAGAGGAGTTAAAAAAATGGGCAAGCAAACACATTTCTTTTTCTTTTTTTTTCTTTTTTCGAAACTGTTTTTTTTTCTTTTCCCTTTTTTTTCTTTCGAAGCAATTGCTTCTTTTTATTCTATTTTTTCTCTTCTTTTCTTTTTCAATTTTTTTTTTGAAAAATTATGCCCTTATTCGAATTGCAGCCCCTTTTTGTCTAGCAATACAGTTCTAGCATTTGATCAATCAAAAAGTTTGGTTGAGGGTTAAACAAAAAAAAATGGGGTGTAAGGCTAACAAAAGTTCACTAGGCGATGAGAAAGGGTAAATTAAAATGAAAGGGATGGAAGAGGTTAAAGCCTAATGCCTAAATCATTTTAAAGCACCTCGTTCTTAGTGTAGTCTCGAATCGTAAGCAAGCCACAAGTTCTAGATTCCTAAGTTCAAGATGACACTCTCAAGCAAGGAAACGAGCATAATATGAAGAATGCATGCTCAAGGCTCAAATCTTACCAAAATTGGGCTAGTTTGATTAAGCTAGGCGAGAAATTTAATTAACACTATCAAGAGTAATTAAAAGAGATGTTCAACTGCAGATTACCCATATCATTTGATTATAAAAAATGCTCCAATTCAATCATTCCTAAGCACTAGAACAAGTACAACATGATGTTCAACAAGTAATGGCAAGAAAAAAATTCATCTCAAGTTTAATCAAAATCAAACATATAATCAAACAAGCAGACAAGTGGTAATTTATTACCCTCCCCCTCACTTAAGTGAATTGCCCCAATTCAGAGAAAAGAATTAAAAAAAAGTAAGGCAAAGAGGGGTAAAGAGAACTCCCCGTGATCAACGATAATTGCGACGATGGTGATGGTGACCGTCGAGAAGGCGGCCGGCGGGTGGAGCTTGGTCCAGCGGTGCTGTTGGAGAGCTGCGAATGGCGGCTGACGGCTGAGGGAGAAGGCGGAGGTGCGGTGGAAGCCATAGGCGTGGGGTTCTCGATCGAGGGCTGGGGGCTTGCCGTCATCGACCACCGCGGCGTGGAGGAGGTGCGGGGCATTGCGGCTGAGTGAGTTTGTGGCTGGGTGTGTTGTATTTTTAGGGATTTGGTGGTTTTGCGGGAAAGAAAGAAAGGGAAAAGAGTTTTGGTTTATCGTGTTTTTTTGGGGGAAGGGAAAAGAAAATATATTTTGTATGCGGTAAAAGTTCAAAGAGGGGGGTTCAGCTAACCTGCACCAAATTGTTAACGTGCTCCGCATGATAACGTGCACCATTTTAATGAAACGGTACACTTCACCCAACGAAATTTTGCAACTCTTTGCTTGATAATTCCCTTCACTGGAAGTCTGGAATGAAACCAAAATTAAGCTAAAAATTAAAAGAAAAACAAAGCTAAAAATTTAAAATAGAAAATCAAGATTAACGAAAAGAAGAAAAAAAATGGAAAGAATGGGTTGCCTCCCATTTAGCGCTTTGTTTAACGTCGTTTAGCTCGATGACCTTTGCTAAATTTTTTGTTCTTCAAAAGCAAGTTCTTCAAACAAACGATGACGTCCATCCCTTGTCGTTTTAACGTCTTCCTTCATCTTTCTTTTTGTGCGCAAAACAACAACTAAGCTTCTACCTCCTTCCCAAGACGACAACTTACTCAAGATGATGTTTGGCAAAGTTTGGTTGTCGCCTAAAAATATATAATCAAACCATTCCAACCTTGGCTTTGGTTCCTGCAAAATTGATGGAAAATGTTTAGTTCGAATTGGAATTAATCGAAAATCAGAAAGGGAAGAAAGATTTGAAACGATTTCGCCTTTGTTTTTATCGTCGAGATCTGCGAATTCCCTACAAAATTCATAACACAAATTAGTTTCGATCAAATCATCAGCTAACGGATCTATAATATCAATGAAATTTAAACTTGCGACCGAATCAGGATACTTCATAGCTTTATACATATCAAATTTAACTACTTCCCCATCAAATTCCATAGTTAAGATGCCGTCGCGGACATCAATCTTTGTATGCGCAGTTGATAGGAAAGGTCGGCCAAGCAAGATTTCAGATCCGTTATTGCTGCGATCATTTTCCATGTCAATAATGTAAAAATCAGCAGGAAAAATAAGATTTTTTACCTGTACCAACACGTTTTCTAGTACTCCCTCGGGGTAGATGACTGATCGATCACCTAATTGAACTGTCACTCGCGTTTCTTTCAATGGTTCAGTCGAAATTTTGTTGTAAACGCTTAACGGCATGACGTTGATAGATGCGCCTAAATCGCACATCGCCCTTTTTATCCCAACATTCCCAATTTTACAAGGAACCGCAAACATACCTTGGTCCTTGTACTTTGGCGGCAACGGCTTTTGAAAGATGGCCGAAATATTTTCACCAAGGTTAACTTTTTCATTTCCGGATAGTCGCCTTCGGTTTGTGCATAAGTCCTTCAGAAACCTTGCATATTTGGGCACTTTTCGAATAACATCAAGAAGTGGAATATTAATTTCCACTTTCTTTAATACATCTAAAATTTCTGTTGCGTGTAAAATAGTCTATCGCAATTATAGTGCAAGTATACACGACGCAAGTAGTAAAGTGATACGAAGTATCGGATATCGTCTCCACAAGGATTGGGCTAATGACTTCACCTTATTTCACTGCACAAAGTAAAAGAAATAGTTTGAGAGTTGTCACGAATAATAATGTAAAAACGTAAATAAAAGGAATTGAGATATCAAGATAGAGAGAATGGGCTGGTATTGAGTTGCTCAGTAGTGTAGGTATTGAATTGCTTAGGATCTCCAGTTCTGTCGTCGCACCCGTCGCCGACAGCACCTATCGCGGCGTCTGTCCGTTAGCTGTCGCGGCAGCGAACACTAACTCCGTACTTCAAGCTTGGCAAGAATCCCTGATCTGCCTTGCCCTATCCCTAGGCACAAGTCTGTCGATGATCACGTCTTTGATGATACCTCCCGGCGTGAATCGAAGGATGAACACCGATGTGTATGAATTCTTCCTTAGCCACTTAACCTCGCCCTATCCCTAGGCACGAGATGGTTCAACTATAAACTAGAGAACGCGCTCTTATCTCTTTCGTATACTTAACTCTCCCGATGCTAAGTAAATGGATAACCTCACAATGCTCTCCCGATGCTCTTGCAGGATATTAAAACCAAGATAAAAGAACTTGAAGTTTATTTTATTGAACTTGAAAAATCCTAAAACAAAGCAACCCTTGCAACTACTTTACAAAACAACCCGTAACCCTAGGGGGAATTTAGAACATATCGGTGATAGGTAAACGGCAGGGTTTTGTTTCAGTTATATGGGGTGTCGGTTATACCCTAGGTTTAATCTATGCCCTTTATATAAGCTTTGGGCTCAAGTTATCTAAGGTAACAAGGATTACAACTTTAATTAAAAGTAAGATTCTAATAAAGACTAAATCTCTAAGGATTCCTACTTTTCAGCCGCCTCCTTGTTTCATGGAAATTCTTCTCCTTGAGCTTTGGCTTGACATATCTTTTGATCCGGGGCTTGGAAAAATATTCGGCTTCCACACGACAGACAAGCAGATTTTTCTCTATCTATCGAGGTCCACTTCACTTTTCCTCTTCATAAATCTGCTGTCACCATGCTGTCACGACAGGTCCATGACAGGTTCGTCTTCTTCAGCTGCTTGTCCAGTTTAGCTCTCCTGCTTATCTGCCCTGCGCCTGCCTTCGACATCTACTGTGACAGATACCTGCAAAAATAGCCATCTTTTAGTAGAATCCGTGCCTTTTATATAATTGTGATGTTTTATTAAAAGCTAACCTAAATGCAATGCAATGATGCTTGAATGCAGCAAAAATATGGGTTTAAAAAGGTGTAAATGATAGAACTTTTACACATTCAACACACCCCCAAACTCAACTTTTTGCTTGCCCTCAAGCAATGAAGACTTAAAAGAAAACTGAAAATTTTTGTGTTGGCCTTCAAACAGTGAACTGTCCCTTACCTGTCGCTCATTCTCTATGGCGGCAGCAACCTGTTGGAAGGGTTAGGATCCGTCCGGAATTTCTCTATAGCTCTCGTGCAGTGTGTGCATGCTTGTGAACAGTTATATGCTAAGACTCTCTTAGTTTCACTAGAATATTCAACTTCTTAACTTGAATTTTTATGCCAAAGTTTATTTATTTTTTTTTAAGAAGGCACATTTTCATGCTTCTTTTTCTTCTATTTTCAAGCTAAGTTTTTCTAGAGCCAGTTTTGGGCACCTCTAGTTAGCTTCCTAGAGCCGGTTTCGGGCACCTCTAGGTTTTTTTTTTTTTTTTGATTTTCTTTTGCTGAACTTCTTTCCTAGAGCCAGTGTTAGGCACCTCTAGGGGCTATCCAAGTTCTAAGCTTCCTATTCTAGTTTGGCTAAAAGAAATCTAAGCAATATAACAGTCACAAAAGTGTTTAAGTTTTTAGAACTATAGAAAGGCTCTAAACTTTTCCTTAACCTGTCCTACAGATGCTGCCACGACAGAGCCGTCATGACAGGTAAGTTAACTTCACAGTTTTAAGCCAACAATTTAAATTTTCTTATTTTTCTGATTTTTTTTTTAAAAAAAAACTTATAAGACACAACAGTTAATCAAAAGATGCGCTAAAGACTCCATTAAATATGGAGGGTTGCCACCCCCAAACTCGAGGGTTGCATTGCCCTCAATGCAAAATGACACAAAAATAAACAAAGAAAAACACGATAAATAAAAGTACATCACAAATATATAAGGGCAGGCAGCAATAAGAGGAGTAAAAGAAATAAAAACTTAAATTTTATTCGCTGTCCTTGCTGCTGTTGCTGACGCGGATCTGATGGTAGCGTCTGCGTTGGGGAGGTGGCTGGGCAGGTTCCTGAGCAGGTTGATCAACAGGTTCATCATCCTGTTGAGGTGCAGGTTCTTCATCCGGTCGGGGGACAGAGTCGTCAGCAGGTTGAAGGACAGGTGGCTCCACTAGTCGGATATCAGAACTGCTGCTGCTGTCCCAGCTGCCACTCGTTATGGCTTTGGACAGCCTTCTCTTGTTGGCCACATGCTTAATACGTTTTACCCGTGTGAAGGCGCTGTCCAAATTTCTCCGGATAAGAGGGCTGTCATCAGTGGCAGCTCGCTTGGTGCCTCGAGGGGAGGTGTCTGCCGGTGGGCTGCCAGCTGCCGTCGGGGAAGGTGTGGAGGAGGCAGATTCTCCGTGGGGAGAGACAGGTGGTGTGGGAGTGGGGGATGGGATATTGAAATGATGGGCGGGGAAAGTGGGGAAAATGACATCCAGAAAATTCAAAGTATTGGTAATGAAATTTACCGTTGCATTGGAGAAGTCACGGATGAAAGTCATCAAACCCATCTGGCGCTCCTCTATCCTCAAGATGGCAGCAAGGATGTGGGCGTTCTGATCTGTCGGAGCGGTGTTGGTGGCAGCTTCTGGGGCAGGTTCGGTGGCAGGTTCATCATCAGACTCAGCAGGAGGGGCGTTTGGATCGAAGGCGTTGAGGGGCGATACGACGATGATCTCCATAAGGCTGGAGATGTTGATGTCTGTCCAGCCGCTGCCCTTCTTGATTTTGTCTGAAGGGTCCTCTGGTACGGCAGCGCAACGGCAGAGGGCAGTGATGGTGAAGGGCAGGCAGAGTCGTGAATCTGATCGGAAGGCACAATCGAGAATGCTGCCCCGCATGTACCTACCCACATTGATGGGCCTGTCATGCATGATAGAGTGAATGAGGGCCAACCGCTGTCTGTTGACTGTCGTATGGTGGGACGAGGGCAGGATACGCTTTTTGATAAAAGCATTCCATAGTTTTGCCTCGGGGAGTAGCTCTGCCCTATTGACGGAGTTGGGGTTCTTCTTGCTGGTGCTCCAGGTCGTGCCCGCCTCTGTCAACTCCCTCATGACAGCATCATGTCCGGCAGCGTCGAGGGTGTCCCAAAATTGTTGATGAGCATCGTCATTGGGGCCAAAGAAGAGGCCGAATACATGGTTGATGCTGCTGGCGGTGAAACGAACTGTCACTCCTCGGACGATGACAGATGTCGCAGTCTTACTTTCGATCGCTGCATAAAATTTCCTGACCAGAGTGTCGTTAAGCTCTGCCGGCTGCTCGGCAAAGTCCTCCCAAAGTTGTGTTGCTATGGCCTTCATAATGAACGGCCGGAGTCCAAAAAGAGGAGCATCTCTGTTATAGATGAAGCTTCGTTCCTCCCATAGTTCCTTGTTAGCGAACGGAGATGCTGCTGCTGAAGAAGAAGCGGCAGCAGCATTCTGACGGGTTTGTCGTGAAGACATTTTTGGTTGCAAGGGCTGAAAAAAAAGAAAGAAAGTAGATAAAACTAGAAGGGAATAACAAGAGAGAAAATCAGAAGTGATGAAAAATGAAAAGGGGAAGGGGTTTATATAGCGGTCGAGTAGCTGCCCATTTAATGCCGCAACGGCAGGCGGGAATAACGGGGCGGCAGATTGGATATTGCGTGTCTGACGCGTCTGACACACATTAATGCGTCTGCTGTGCGTCTGCCGCACGCTTCTTCGTCTGCTGTGCGTCTGTTGACAGCCTGTCAAATCCGTCTGCGCCGGCAGCCGAAACGACAGGTTACCATAAATGGGCTTTATTGGGCTGGTGGATGAGCGGTGGGCTTGGGCCACTTCTTCTTTCTCACCTGACTCCTTTATTTCCTAAAAACTGAAATTAAAAACAAAACATTATTAAAATAAATCTAATTCCTAATAAATAATAATAATAAAATAAAATAAAAATAAAAACTAGGTTAAATTAGGGATGCCTTGTGGGGCATCACCTAAGGTAACCACTTCCTGTATTCCTGGGGCTTCAGTCCCCTGATAATGCTTGAGGCGTTGTCCATTGACTTTGAATTGGTGCTCGTCCTTTAATGATTGAATTGTAATGGCACCATGGGGGAAAACTTGAATCACTTTGAACGGACCAGACCATCTAGATTTAAGCTTCCCTGGGAAGAGTTTCAATCTAGAATTAAACAACAATACAAGCTGCCCTGGGCAGAACTGTCGTGGCAGCAACTTTTTGTCATGCCACTTCTTTGTTTTCTCTTTGTATATTCTTGCGTTGTCGTAGGCCATCGTCCGTATTTCATCGATCTCATTCAAATCTAACAGCCTTTTCTGGCCTGCCTTGTCCAAGTCCATATTTACTGCCTTGATTGCCCAATATGCCTTGTGCTCTATCTCGACAGGCAGGTGGCAGGTTTTCCCATAGATCAATCGGAATGGAGACATGCCCAATGGAGTTTTGAAAGCTGTCCTGTATGTCCATAGTGCATCATTCAGAAGTAGAGACCAATCTTTCCTAGTTGGTTTAACCATCTTTTCAAGAATGTTCTTCACTTCCCTGTTGGAAATTTCAGCCTGTCCATTGGTCTGTGGGTGGTATGCTGTCGCGATCCTGTGCTTGACACCATATTTCTTCAAGGCGGCAGCAATTACCCTGTTATCGAAATGTCTCCCTTCATCACTGATAATCGCTCTAGGGATGCCAAATCTAGAAAAGATATTTTTGTGCAAAAACTTTTGGATCGTTTTGGCATCATTCTTTTGAGTTGCGATTGCTTCTACCCACTTGGAGACATAATCTACTGCTAGGAGGATGTAAAGATTTCCACACGAAGATGGAAAAGGTCCCATAAAATCAATCCCCCAAACGTCGAAGATTTCGACTTCTAAAATATTCTGCAGTGGCATCTCGTTTCTCCTCGAGATATTACCTGTCCGCTGGCACCTGTCACAGTTTTTGTAAAATTCCTGTGCGTCCTTATACAGTGTCGGCCAGTAGAACCCTGACTGCAGCACCTTGGCAGTAGTTTTATTGCCTCCTAAGTGTCCTCCATATTGTGAAGCATGACAGTGATGGAGAATGTCTTCTTGTTCTTCTTGTGGTACACATCTCCTTATAACCTGATCTGCGCACATTTTGAAAAGAAGAGGTTCGTCCCAATAATAATGTTTAACATCATTTTGAACCCTCTTCCTGGCTTGATAAGTAAGATCAGAAGGTAATATTCCGCTAACTATAAAATTAACGAAATCAGCATACCAGGGAAGGTTAGAAGACTTACCTGCCGCCATGGCTGTCGCGACAGCTATTGCGGCAGCAAAGAGCTGCTCATCTGGGAAGGTCTCTAGTATGTGTGTCTCATCTACAGGTAGACTCTGTCCCATCTCCAACCTCGACAAGTGATCTGCCACCTGATTTTCTGTCCCCTTTTTGTCTTTGATTTCAAGGTCGAACTCTTGTAATAGCAAGATCCATCGTATCAACCTAGGCTTTGCATCCTTCTTTGCGAACAAGTACTTAAGGGCAGAATGATCGGTGTGCACTATTACCTTCGTTCCAACTATATAAGAACGAAACTTGTCGATGGAGAACACCACAGCTAACAGCTCCTTTTCTGTGGTGGTATAATTTACTTGGGCATCATTCAATGTTTTGCTGGCATAATATATGACATGAAACAGCCTGTCCTTGCGCTGCCCAAGTGCTGCCCCGACAGCATAGTCACTAGCATCACACATAATTTCAAACGGTTGCGTCCAGTCTGGTGGTTGTACTATGGGGGCTGTCACTAGCTTTTCCTTCAGAACCTTGAATGCTTCAGTACATTCTTCATTAAAGTCAAAGGGTCGGTTCTGCTCTAAGAGGTGACATAGGGGTTTCGTGATTTTTGAGAAATTTGCAATAAATCTCCTATAAAAACCAGCATGCCCTAAAAAACTCCTAATGCCCTTGACTGTGGTTGGCGGCGGCAGCTTCTCTATGACTTCAATCTTTGCCCTGTCGACCTCTATCCCACGGCAGCTAATCTTATGGCCTAAAACTATCCTTTCATCTACCATAAAATGGCATTTTTCCCAATTAAGAACAAGATTAGCTTTTTCACATCTTTCAAGTACCTTTTTAAGGTTGCCGAGGCAACTCTCAAAATCGTCTCCAAAGACGGAAAAATCATCCATGAAAATTTCGAGGAAGTCCTCTACCATGTCGGAGAATAATGCCATCATGCACCTTTGGAAGGTGGCAGGTGCGTTACATAGGCCGAACGGCATCCTCCTAAATGCGTATGTTCCGTAAGGGCATGTGAAAGTCGTTTTCTCTTGGTCCTCCGGTGCAATAGCAATTTGATTATATCCTGAATAACCATCAAGAAAACAATAGTAAGGTTTACCCGCTAATCTATCAAGCATTTGATCAATAAAGGGTAAAGGAAAGTGGTCTTTTCGGGTAGCTTTGTTAAGCTTCCGATAGTCCATACAAACCCTCCAACCGGTCACAGTCCTGGTTGGGATTAACTCATTGTTTTCGTTGGTTATCACGGTCATGCCTCCTTTCTTGGGAACACATTGCACCGGGCTTACCCATTTGCTATCGGAGATGGCGTAAATAATACCAGCATCTAACCATTTAATTATTTCTTTACGCACTACCTCCTTCATTGCAAGGTTTAACCGCCTTTGGGCATCAATAGTCGGCTTATGATCTTCCTCCAGGAGGATTTTGTGCATACAGATTGCCGGACTAATGCCCTGAATGTCTGCTATCGTCCATCCTATCGCCCTTTTATGCTGCCTCAACATGTCGATCAGCTGTCGTTCCTGTTCCTGCGGCAGCTTAGCAGAGATGATTACGGGCAGTGTGTTATCACAACCAAGATAAGCATATTTAAGCTGCCCTGGCAGGGGCTTAAGTTCTAAGACAGGTGGTTCAACAGTAGATGGTTTTTGGATTAAATGGTTATCCGAAGTGTAGTTCAAAGGTTCGAATAACTTACCTGGACGATGGTCTAACCAGTCTACCTCCTCATGACCTTCAGTATCAGATGTATCGGATTCAGAGGAGTCGCTGTCGTCGGTGCTGTCGTCGTCGCTGTCGTCATTGCTGTCGTGACAGGTCTGTAGATGGCTATCGCAGCAGTGACCAAATTTTATATCACGGCAGCCCGACCTGATGCAGGGTTGATCAAAGGTCACCTCAATGATGGCCTTGCATTCCTCATCCACATCAGCATGTTTCATTGCTTGGAGAACATTCAACTTAATTTCTTGATCGTTTACGCGCATGGTGAGTTCTCCTTTCTCCACATCAATCAATGATCTTCCCGTGGCTAAGAAGGGTCGCCCTAGGATGACTGGTGCGTTCTCATCTGCCTCACAATCTAAGATAAGAAAGTCAGCAGGAAAAATAAGTTTATCCACTCTTACCAAGATATCTTCAATTTTTCCCTCGGGGTGAACGTAAGAGCGGTCGGCTAGCTGTAGGGTAACTGTCGTGGGCCGCGCCTTGCCAATACCTAGTTTCTGAAAAACAGATTTGGGCATTAGATTAACACTAGCACCAAGATCACATAATGCCTTACCCACAAATCTGTCACCAATTACGCAAGGTATGATGAAGCTCCCTGGATCCTTCTTTTTCTGGGGTGGTTGCCGATGAAGTATACTCATGCAACCTTCTTGCATCCTTACCGTTTCAAATTCCCCAAGTTTAGATTTTTTAGACATGACATCCTTGAGAAATTTAGCATAACCGGGCATTTCCCTAACAGCATCTAACAACGGAATGTTAATATGAACCTGTTTAAAAATATCATAAATCTTTTTAAGTTGAGATTCATGCTTAGCTTGCTGTATCCGTTGAGGAAAAGGTGGTGGAGGACGGTAATCAGCAATGCGTCCTTCCCACTGCATGCGAATCTGAGGACGATACTCATCTTTTTTCTCCTCTGTCGCTTCTGCTGACGTGACAGGCTCATCGGCAGCAGTCTGTTTATCACCTGTCGGGGCAGCTTCCTCGGCAGGTTTATCCAAGGCAGGTTCCTTTTCTGTTTCAGCTTCTTTTTCCGGCCCTGGTAACTTTTTCCCACTCCTAGTAGTAATCGCCTTACATTGCTCGTGTGGGGGCGGTCTAGCATTTTCAGTATTGCTAGGGAAACCTCCATTCTGCCTCGGTTTAATATGCTGCGACACCTGACCCATTTGTGTCTCTAGAGATTTCAAGGTGGCCTCATGGTTTGTCATTCTCATCTTAGTTTCATCCATAAAGTCTTCCGTTTTCTTGACAAACTTATTGATGTTCTCCATATACGTACCAGTCTGAGACATAAAGGTGGCCAGAGTCTGCTCCAATATACTACTCGTGGCAGGTGGTGGCTGCTGTTGTTGCTGAGGCGGCAGGTTCTGCGGCTGCGGCTGCTGTCGCGTCAACAATCTAGGACCCCCTGATTCTGATTATATGCTTGCGGGTTTAGGGCATTGTTAGGGTTACTCCAGGAAAATTTGGGATCTTTCCTCCAATTAGGGTTGTAATTGTTGGAATTGTAGTTTGGCTTGTAATTTCCAACATATTTTCCTTCTTCTATATTTATAGGGCACTCATCCCTACTATGATTTCCCTCACATGTAGCACAAACTTCCTCGACAGCAAACCCTCGTACTTCCTCTTCACTCAATAAGTGTTTCATGGCTTTAGTGAGGAATGCTACATGTGATTTCATAGTGCTGTCGGCCTCATAATCCTTGACAGCAAGTACCCGTTTACCCCCTCTTCTAGCGGTTGGAAACTGCTCCTCATTCTTAGCCAGATGTTTCAAAACTTGCAGGGCCTCGTCCGGATCTTTATCCAATAATAGTCCATTTGCTGCAGAATCAATTCGAATGCGAGTTTGTAAGTTAGCAGCATTATAAAACTTAGTTACCTGATTCCAGACGGGGAATCCATGCATTGGGCAGTTTCGAAGAAGAGTTGTGAATCTGTCCCAGGCCTCGTGCATTGGCTCGTCATCTTCCTGTTGAAAAGTAGCAATTTCATTACGTAATCGCTCAGCTAAATGTGAAGGATTAAAACGAGACAAAAATTCACGAGTTAAATCTGCCCAAGTCATAATAGAACCCGGTGTAAGTTTATTCCACCAAGTTTTAGCTCTGTCCCTCAATGAATGGGGAAATAACCGAAGCCTCAGTATCTCCGGACTAACTCCTGGCAGTCTAAACGAACCACAGATTTCCTGGAACGTTTTGAGATGCTCCCTAGCATCTTCTGTCGCAGAACCACTAAATTGTCCGGCGTTGTTGATCATACTAAACATGACAGGTTTAAGCTCGAAGTTGTCAACATCAATATCCGGCAGCGTGGTCTCCAGCTCTACATGATCGTTCAGCATGTAGTCACGACATGACCGTCGTCCACCTGCCGCGGGCGGGTCACCGACAGGCGGGATTTCTTCACCGACAGGCTGATTACGGGCCATCTGCTCTAGCTCTTTCTCAAGGTATTCGTTTCTGTCTAAAAGGTGGCGAATCTGTTTCTTGAGATTAAAGGAATGTTCGATCTCCGGATCTAATTTATACTCAGGATCTTCACCCCTTTTCGATCTGCGCATAAACAGAAAAACCTTGTGAAAAGCAAGAGTTAAAAACGCAAAAGAAAAATTAAAGAAAAATAAAAATAAAAACAAAAACAAGAATGAAAATAAAAACAAAAAGTGCAAGGAAAGGAAGGTGTAGTTATGTTGCCAATCCCCGGCAACGGCGCCAAAAACTTGTTGCGTGTAAAATAGTCTATCGCAATTATAGTGCAAGTATACACGACGCAAGTAGTAAAGTGATACGAAGTATCGGATATCGTCTCCACAGGGATTGGGCTAATGACTTCACCTTATTTCACTGCACAAAGTAAAAGAAATAGTTTGAGAGTTGTCACGAATAATAATGTAAAAACGTAAATAAAAGGAACTGAGATATCAAGATAGAGAGAATGGGCTGGTATTGAGTTGCTCAGTAGTGTAGGTATTGAATTGCTTAGGATCTCCAGTTCTGTCGTCGCACCCGTCGCCGACAGCACCTGTCGCGGCGTCTGTCCGTTAGCTGTCGCGGCAGCGAACACTAACTCCGTACTTCAAGCTTGGCAAGAATCCCTGATCTGCCTTGCCCTATCCCTAGGCACAAGTCTGTCGATGATCACGTCTTTGATGATACCTCCCGGCGTGAATCGAAGGATGAACACCGATGTGTATGAATTCTTCCTTAGCCACTTAACCTCGCCCTATCCCTAGGCACGAGATGGTTCAACTATAAACTAGAGAACGCGCTCTTATCTCTTTCGTATACTTAACTCTCCCGATGCTAAGTAAATGGATAACCTCACAATGCTCTCCTGATGCTCTTGCAGGATATTAAAACCAAGATAAAAGAACTTAGAGTTTATTTTATTGAACTTGAAAAATCCTAAAACAAAGCAACCCTTGCAACTACTTTACAAAACAACCTGTAACCCTAGGGGGAATTTAGAACATATCGGTGACAGGTAAACGGCAGGGTTTTGTTTCGGTTATATGGGGTGTCGGTTATACCCTAGGTTTAATCTATGCCCTTTATATAAGCTTTGGGCTCAAGTTATCTAAGGTAACAAGGATTACAACTTTAATTAAAAGTAAGATTCTAATAAAGACTAAATCTCTAAGGATTCCTACTTTTCAGCCGCCTCCTTGTTTCATGGAAATTCTTCTCCTTGAGCTTTGGCTTGACATATCTTTTGATCCGGGGCTTGGAAAAATATTCGGCTTCCACACGACAGACAAGCAGATTTTTCTCTATCTATCGAGGTCCACTTCACTTTTCCTCTTCATAAATCTGCTGTCACCATGCTGTCACGACAGGTCCATGACAGGTTCGTCTTCTTCAGCTGCTTGTCCAGTTTAGCTCTCCTGCTTATCTGCCCTGCGCCTGCCTTCGACATCTACTGTGACAGATACCTGCAAAAATAGCCATCTTTCAGTAGAATCTGTGCCTTTTATATAATTGTGATGTTTTATTAAAAGCTAACCTAAATGCAATGCAATGATGCTTGAATGCAGCAGAAATATGGGTTTAAAAAGGTGTAAATGATAGAACTTTTACACACTCAACAATTTCCTTCTCTTCCTCATTTTTATCTCATTTCGCCAATCTACCTGGAAAAGGAGGAACAGGTTCGTAAGTAGAAATGGAAATATTGGATTTAGAGTTACCTGTAGTGGGTGGAGACTTTTCGTTCTGGTCCTTCGAAGAGCTGCCTTGCTCGTCGGATTTTTGCTCGGTTTGCTTGAGCGGTTCAGGCGTTATCACAGTTCCACTACGCAGAGTGATTGCGCTCACATTTTCCCTTGGATTGGTTTCAGTTTGTGATGGTAACTTTCCCTGGGATTCTATACGGCTAATGGCTTGAGCTAGTTGGCTTATTTGTTTGTCGATTTGCTGGAGATGGGATTGTGTTTGGGTTTGGAATTTTTCCTGCGAAACTGCCAATCTCTCAACAATAGACTCAAGCGAGGATTTTTGGGGTGCTTGGTTTTGGTAGGGAGGTTGTTGCCTAGGTTGGTAATTCGGGTTCTGATTACCGTAGCTCAAGTTTGGGTGATCTCTCCAACCGGGATTGAAAGTATTGCTTTGTGGGTTATAAGGTCTTTGGAGAGGTCCAGGAAAGTTGTGTATGGCGTTAACTTGGGCACCGGATGTATCCTACAACAATGGGCATAAGTCAGTTGCGTGATCTGGCATAGTGCATATTCCGCATACCTTAGCAGCTTTTATCTCCCCTAAAACAAGAGAATACACAATATTAGTCAAATTATCAATTTTATTCTCTAATGAAATTGTGCTTACTGTTTGAACCCGTCGACTGGGTTCACTTGTAGAACCAAATTGCTGCGAATTTGCAGCCATTGTGGAGATTAATGTTCTTGCTGCAGTAGGGGTCATATTAACGAGCGTGCCACCGCTTGCTGCATCTACCATCTTTTTGTCCATTGGTAACATTCCTTCATATAGGTATTGAAGGAGTGTTTGCTCGGATAGGCCATGTTGCGGACAGCTTGCGCACAGCTTCTTGAACCTTTCCCAATAATCATATAGGGATTCGTCGTGCATTTGTTGGATACTCAATATGTTTCGCCTAATTTCTGTTGCTTTTGCTGCAGGGAAATACCTATCAAGAAAAACACGAGAAAGGTCAGACCATGTATTAATTGAATTTGGAGGTAAATAAAATAACCATTCTTTAGCCGTTCCGGCTAAGGAAAAAGGAAAAGCCCTTAGTTTTATTTGGTCCTCCGAGACCCCTTGTGGTTTCATGCTGCTGCACACCATATGGAACTCGGCTAGGTGTTTATGTGGGCTTTCAGTAGGGAGGCCATTAAAGGTGGGTAATAGGTGAATTAGGCTCGTTTTGAGTTGGAATGGGGTATCACCGTGAGGAAAGGCGATACAAAGGGGTTGTTGCACAGTAGGGGCTGCGTTCAGCTCTCGAATCGTTTGTTCCGCCATCGGTTCTGGTTCCTGTGTAGGTTCTTCGATTGGTGTAGATTCAGAGGTGGATTCTTGTTCGGGTTGTCGTGTGCTTTGTTGTTTCTTTCGTCGAAGGGTTTCGCCGTGAGTTCTACGAGCGCTCGCTTCGATTTCTGGGTTATATGGAGCTAAAGTACCCGGATTCTTCCTGGTCATAAAATAAAACAAAAATCAGTCAAAAATTGCCGAAAATAAATCTCCCCGGCAACGGCGCCAATTTTGACAAGTCGTCGTTAACCGGTCAAATATATATATATATATATATATATATATATATATATATATATATATATATATATATATATATATAATCCTCTTTCAACGATAAATAAAATAAAGAAATTGAATAAGTATAGGGAAAGAGGGTCGATCCGCAGGGAGATTAGCTGGAATTGTTGACTTGAATTTGTTGAATCTGAATTCCCAGGAATATCTGTAAAAGCAAAGGAATAAAAGAAGGGGGTGATATGATTTTTGGTGAAGTAATAAAATAAAGAGAAAAGAATTAAAAGTAGTAAGAAAAACCAAGTGTGTAAATCAGCCTCGAACCAGCTCCTTCAATTCTTTCGATCATTGAAATAGATTTTTATTTCGGGGATCATGTCGGTTACAGTCTGCGAGGCCCAACCCGTCGTAACTTGTTCTTCTCTCGAGTAACCAATCCTCCCAAGTCTATCTTCGAAAGACAGTTCTTAAATAAATCAACCACGACTATCGCCGTTAAAGTATTTAGAATAAAGCAGGAAAAACCCGACTCAGAAATTGTCTAAATAAATAGAATTGCTTCTGATTTTATCTTTCCTTAGCGGACTGCCGCTAAGAGTGTTCATAGGAAGTCGAAATTGCCACAGGCCGATCCTTCCTCCCAACTGTGTTTTTAAGCGAATTCAGACCAAAGGGCCCTTTTTTATATGAAAAACGATTAAAAACTTTTAGTAAGGTCGATTGCCAAACTATCTAAGCAGAAAGATAAAAATGATTTCCCCAAAAGAATTTAAGCAAGTTCAATTCTCACGAATCAAATTGACTTGGCTGGTTCTTGGCTTAAAGGATTTAGCTAAGCATGATATTGAGTATCATACTTAACTTGATTTTAGAAAAACAATTGAATAACATAAAATAAATGAAACAAGAAAATAATTGAAAATGAACTTGGATTAAAACTAGAAATGTTTACAAAGATAAAAACTAAAATGATTGATGATCTAAGCCTTTACCAAGGGTAGTATTTATAGGCTTAGATTTACAAAGATAAAGTGATGAGATAATTTAAAATAATAAACAAAAGATAAATAATTCAAATGTTTTGAAATTTAAATGCAGGAAATCTAATCGGATAAGCTGATAAGCTCTCTCAGAACGTTCCAGAAGCTTCTAGAAGTCGCCACGTCATTGCCACGTCACTGCCACGTCAGATGCGTCGTGCCCGGTGTCGTGCTCATGATGCCAGTCATGACAGGATTATAATAAAAACTGCAGAAATGCCCCATTTTCACTGCTATTTCCAGAATTGGGTTCCTGCACAAAATATAACAAAAACAGCATGTATTAAGCAGCAAGAAGTCCCAATAGCTAGAAAAATAACAAATGAAATATGTCATATTTGAGAACTCATCAATCAATCCTCAAACTTGGTGTAGGCCCTGAGTCATACAACATCGGGTCACGCACTCAGAGTTCTCAGGTCACACAGCATCGGGTCACGCACTTATACTAGAAATCCCCCATCAAGTATCTTCAATCGAGACATACATTCAGTTAGCTTACCATGGTGTTGCAACACATCTCAAGTATCCAGATCCTATCGATCAAGTGACTCTACCACATAAGTGCTCACACGGTACACATCAACATCACAACAATTATTGTTATCGAGTCACAAATTATTATTTAGGTTTTTACTCATTAAACTCATATAAGTGAGCGAAGTCCCATTTTCTTAATTTTACAACTCATTTTTTCATCATTAGGGGTCTATTGGTTCAAATCTCAAAATTTTTTAGCCCCAAGGCTAAATCAATACTTTTGGGCAGAATTCTCAGTGGGTATCGATACTGGCCCTCGTGTACTGGTACGGTACCCCTGGGTACCGATACTCACAACGTATCAATACCAAGATGACTTACTGAAATTTTCCTAAGCTTCGGCGTATTGGTACGGATTGGCTCGTATCGATACGAAATTGCATGGTGTATCAGTACAGGTTGCATCCCATACCGGTACCCCTCTCATAGCTCGTCTCAATAAAATAATGTCCTTAAACCCATAACACTAGGATGTTAGTATGAGCTCCTCGCGTACCGGTACCGAAGCCTAAAATGGCTTCTTAGGCTCGAGAAATCATCCCCAAAGCCTCTATCTCGCAACCAACAACTCATTAAGTAGATCTTACATCTTATGAGAGTCATTTAGGGTGATTTTCTACCAATTTTACTATTGTTAACAACAAATCTCGAATTTACCGTTAACAAATCTTATGTAGATCTTTCTTTACCCCCAACACTTTGGAGACTATATAAGTAAATGGAATTTGAGGGTTAGTGTTAAACAGCTACGTTTACAAATGGAAAGGCCATCTTTAAGTGTGAGAAAAGGTGCATGGACTGAAGAAGAAGACAATCTTCTCAAGAAATGCATCGAGAAATATGGACAAGGAACATGGCATCAAGTGCCTTCCAGAGCAGGTAAAACTGATTCACTTTTTTTTCCTCTTGAAATAAAAGAAGTTGATTTGATTTTGATGAGGATGCTGAGCCAGATAAGTGTAAAAGTGCAGGGTTGAATCGTTGTCGGAAAAGCTGTAGACTGAGGTGGTTGAATTATCTGAAACCTAACATTAAGAAAGGAGCATTCGCAGCTGATGAAGTTGACCTCATCATCCGCCTCCACAACCTCCTCGGCAACAGGTAACTCGTTCCTTTTGCTCATCTTTGCTTTTGAACAAAACGTAATAATAATAATAATAATAATAATAATAATAATAATAATAATAATAATAATAATAATAATAATAATAATAATAATAATAATAATAATAATAATAATAATAATAATAATAATAATAATAATAATAATAATAATAATAATAATAATAATAATAATAATAATAATAATAATAATAATAATAATAATAATAATAATAATAATAATAATAATAATAATAATAATAATAATAATAATAATAATAATAATAATAATAATAATAATAATAATAATAATAATAATAATAATAATAATAATAATAATAATAATAATAATAATAATAATAATAATAATAATAATAATAATAATAATAATAATAATAATAATAATAATAATAATAATAATAATAATAATAATAATAATAATAATAATAATAATAATAATAATAATAATAATAATAATAATAATAATAATAATAATAATAATAATAATAATAATAATAATAATAATAATAATAATAATAATAATAATAATAATAATAATAATAATAATAATAATAATAATAATAATAATAATAATAATAATAATAATAATAATAATAATAATAATAATAATAATAATAATAATAATAATAATAATAATAATAATAATAATAATAATAATAATAATAATAATAATAATAATAATAATAATAATAATAATAATAATAATAATAATAATAATAATAATAATAATAATAATAATAATAATAATAATAATAATAATAATAATAATAATAATAATAATAATAATAATAATAATAATAATAATAATAATAATAATAATAATAATAATAATAATAATAATAATAATAATAATAATAATAATAATAATAATAATAATAATAATAATAATAATAATAATAATAATAATAATAATAATAATAATAATAATAATAATAATAATAATAATAATAGTCTTACAATTTCTTTCTTGTTATGAATATTTATCTATGTAGATGTCTATCATGATTAGAACTTTATCAAAGGAGTTTGATTTATTTATTATTAGGAATATTATCTCTATACATTAGAGTTTAATGTACTATGTACTTCTTGTGCCTATAAATAGATGATTCATCGAAGGCATTAGATACACAAGTTTATATTTGAGAATTATACAAATCTCCCTCTTTCTCTCATCTATTTGTTCTTCTTGTTCTTATTCTTGTTCTTCTTTATTTTATTCACAACACGTTATCAGCACGAATTCGCTCAGAAGATTTTGGTTAAAGATCAAGTTTCATCTTCCCTTTAATTTGACGCGTAAACGTGAATTTGGTGAGAACCATTGGTGTTTTTATAATCATTCTAAATATAAAGGAAGTATATTATGATTCATCGTTTCGTTTATATATTTCATGATTTAAGGTTTATTTTTTTGTGTTAGTATATTATGATTTTTTTTTGTATAGTTATGATTGTATATATAATCGAATTTAGTTTGATTATATGTTATCATTTGATTAAAACCTATATATAGTGTATTAGTTATTAGTAATGTTGACAGATAAATAAATAATTTTAAGTTTCATGCCTTTATCTATTTATTTATTTATGAAATGATTAGATTTGTTATAAAAATAACATACAATTATATCAAATGTCTATTTATTATTGACAATGTCAACATTTTCGTATGAAAAAGAAGTGATGTGTTTTTGGTTGTTTAATGATTGACGTTTATAGTTTGTAACTTAAAGTTTTGTTACATGATAACATATTATTTTATATTTGTGCATTATTAGAGATGCGATCATTAAGCAATAATATTATTAATTTGATTTATATCTCCTTTTATGCTTGGTTTATAATTAGGGATTTCAATTCGCAAAAAGTGGTCCAATTTCATACTTTAATTGATTAAGATAGATATAGATTTTAACAGATCTAGCCAAGCAAATTTTGAACATATTTATTTTTGTTGGTTAAATCATTTTTTTCTTGTTTCTTATAATTAAAGATCAAATTTTATTTATGTTATTCTATGGATAAAAGTTGGTATTTTTAACCGTGTTTTGAGTTTTACATGTATTTAAATGGCTTGGAAAGAGATGTGATATAAAGGGACTATGAGAAGCTATCTCGGTCATATGCTATGTCTCCATTGTCCACGAGAGAAAAATCAATATCGGTAAATTTTGGTTTTATTTTTTCTTTATATTATCATTTTAAAGTGCGATAAATCATGATGATTTTGAATTTACAAGAAGATTATTATAAAGTGTATATTTGCTCGAAAGCAATATTTCTTCTTCGTCGAAAAACTCGACCATAGACTTCTCCCAATTTCAAGCTACGAAAATTCGTCTTGATCCAAAAAGTTTTATGGGAGGCATTCCCTGAAGTGAATGCAAAGCATGATATTTGTTCCATGCGATTATCAATGATGGGGCATTCCCTGAAGTGAATGCAAGCATGATGTTTATTCCATGCGATTATTGGATCTGTTTCATTCCCTGAAGTGAATGCAAACATGGTAAATTATTATTCAATTAGAGACATGATTTTGATATAATCCAAGTATATTGACTGGACATCCCGTTCTGCGATGCTACTGGTCTCAAAGGAGGTTTTTAAAGGACCTTGCGAACAGGTTTAACAATGTCGTGTACGAAGATTAAGTCTTTGTTCTCTGTGAAAAAGATTCAAAGGCCCACTGACTCTACTCCATTCTCTGAAGTGAATGTGAGATTATATTATAGAAAGAATAAAAGCCACATTAGAAGTTGTGGTCGTGGTCGAGGCTATGAATATAGACATGAAAAAATATGATCATTTTAAGAATACTTCTACCCACTGGTAGTGAGGTTATAAGGATGACAAGAGTGATAAAGATCATTCTATTGAAGTAAAACTCTTCTTATTACCAATGTGATGTTATAAACCATTGGTCTCGTACGTGTTGTACGTTGAAAAATCAAGAATCATTGAATGATAAAGGAAAGAAAATAGAAGCAAATTTTGTTTGCGAAACATGACGAAGATGATACTGGTCCAACTTTATTTGGACATAGTTGGTCCAACTCTTTTGCACGTTGTTGATTTTCTTATAACCCTCGAAAGAAATAAATCATCTTCTAATTATTCTTATAACTTTGAAGAGAATTATTTATTTATTTTTATTTATTTTACTTTACGTTTATTTATTTTACACACATTAATTATTTACGTTTTATATTTATATTTATATATTATGATATTTATTTATTTTGTTTAACATGATTACTTGTCAAATACAATCTATGGTGACGGTCTATGCTCAACATAAGCATAAGATATATTTTCCCATTTAAATGCAAGGGGATAATGTAAGTATTATATCTCAAAGTAATAAAAATATTGATGCTCTAGAAGAGCAATAAATTCTTGAGAGAAAGCACATTATGAAAAGTGCAGAATTGCGAATATTGCAATAATTACCACTAATGGTAATAATATCGTCACCACTATAAGTGGAAATTTTAAGAGAGCAATATGAGTTCGCAAAATATCCCTTTGGGAATTATAGATAACATATGTTATCAATTGACATTTGAAATAAACCAATATGGATATAAGTTCTGGTAGCCAAAAAGTCAGTTGAAAGCTCTAGAAGAGCTATATATTGCTACCAAAAGATAGTTTCAATTGAAAGCTCTGAAAGATCTAAATATATTCCTATTTAAAGGAACAATTTTGATGGCCGTACTAGACATGTACGAGTGAGATTGAATTACATGTTATGGTAAACAAGAAGTTTACAAATTCAGAGATATATACACATATATATATAGTTGGCATGATCGGTTAGACCATCCTGATCAATAATGGTGCAGAAATTATTGAGATTTACATGCACATGTATTAAAAGAACTTGTAGTTCTTGTGGTGCTTATTCTCAAAGGAATGGATTAAATTCCACTTATTAAAGAATGTGAAGTTCTTGTGTTGCTTAAAGGAATTGATTAAATTCCACTTACTAAAAGAACATGAAGTTCTTGTGTTGTTTGTTCTCAAAGGATATAGATGATCCCACTTACCAAAAGAATTAGAACTTAAAGTTCTTGTACTGAAGTTAAGACTGTATGTCTTGCATATCTGAACGAAATATGGGCCCATATATCCACAAATGTGGAAAGTTTATATGATTTTAGTAGATGCATCTACATTGTTTTATCAATTTACAACCATAAGTTTGTGAGATTGATTCTAAAAAGATTCAGATTATGCAGTTAGACTATTCGTCTTGAAAAGCTAGTGGGTTTATATTTTAGGCTATATCAGTTGTTACAAAGCCTATTGATTATGAAAAATATAGTTTAGCAAAATTTCAATTGGATGCCTCCTATTTAATAGCTAAACTATGAGAACAAAAGAGTTATTATTTATATGGTGTTTCCATATAGCAACACTTATATGCATCAAGCCAACGAGTTATAATAAACTCCCCCCTATGATTGGTTTTTGGTCAGAAACCATACATTTCTCATTTTATGATTTTTGAATGTGCGATATGAATTGCTCCACCACAACGCACAAAATGGGTAAATAAAAAGGGTTGAGAATATATATTGAGTACGAGTCTCCTTTTATGTTTAAATTCTTAAACATTAATTGGAGAATCATTTATGACATGATTTTTCTCAACATCAGGGGGAGATAATAATCAGCTGGATAGAGGAAAATGAATTATCATTATCTAGATCCTCGTATATGAACTAGAAGTTCATAAGGTAATTCATGTTATTACATGTCAACTGCTAGACATATTTACTGACCCAATGAGAGTAATTAAGTCTCATGTACCAGCTGAAATGCTCTAAGTTTAAATTACATGTTAGAGCGAGAGAATGTAAATCATGCCTGAAGCATGATAGTTGAAATGGTTCCAATGATCAAAATTCTCGTAAATAGAAAGTAATATGAGATGGTCATATATTGGAGGCAGGTGCTCCTGAAGAGACCCAAGACAAAACAAATAATAAAACTCTATAAGAGTTTCAGGTACCTGAAGTAAAAATTGAAATCTTGAAGAGATCTCGATGAGTTATGTCATTACGAGAATGGAACCAGAAAATTGGAAAGTTCTCGACAACGATTTTACAAACAATTTTACATAAAATACTTTTATAGAAGTAAAGAAAGAAATCAAGGATCTTGTATAAAATCTATCCAGAAGTATAGATATTGAATTGGCGAATGTTGAAAGACGCTTTGAACTTCTAAAATAAAAGTATTTGGACCAGCAGTCCAAACACCTAAAGGTGTAATACAAGTGAGGCACAAATAAGTGTTTATTTACGCACCAATCCAATCAAAATTTAAAAAATGAGTGTTTATTTACGCACCAATCCAATCAAAATTTGGCTTTCTAAATTGGATTGATTTCAATTTGGAACTTAACCAATAGAAATGAATTCTCAATCTGAAAACTAAATAAATAAATTCTCGTTTAACTTTCAACTTTGAGTTAATTGAAGTACACGTCCTCAAACTATGATTCTTATTATAATTTGGTCTCCAAATTCTTTAATATTCTAATTTCATCATCAAACTATGACCCTCATTCTAAATTAGTCTCTCAAATTTTGAACATTCTAACTTCACCATCAATTGCAGATGGTCATTGATTGCTGGTAGACTGCCTGGAAGAACAGGAAACGATGTGAAAAACTATTGGAACAACCACTTGCTGATGAAAAGGATCAATTCTTCCGACAATAACTCGAACCCGAAATCTCATATAAATACATCGGAACCGAATACCAAAGTCATCAAACCGCAGCCTCATATCTTATAAAAGAACATTTTCCCTCTAAGCTCAGATGGAAACAAGGGGAACAACAACAACACCGCAACAGTAGCAGCAACACCGACAAGCAACAGTTTCGTATCGATTGACAACAGTAATAACAAGAATGAAGAGACAGCGGTCAGAAATTTGGAGGCTTTTGGGTCAGAAATTTGCGAAACGGGCTTCAAAACGAACTCATGACGCCAAAAAACATAAGACATGAGTTTTCAGATAAGTTGACTTTTTGGTCAACGATCAAAGTCAACGCTGACGTCATGCTGACGTCAACAGTCAACGATCAAATGAGTTGGGTCGAACGAGTTGACTCAGGCTGACTCAAACGAGTTGACTCGGGTTGGCGGGTCGGGTCGGACTCGGGTTTGGGTCGGACAACTCGGGCTGGACTCAGATTTGGGCTTGGATTAGTGGGCTCGAACTGGGTTGGGTCGATTCAGGCAAAGGGCACCAAAGCTGGTGGCCGTAATTTGCCCATGACGGTGCGTGGTTGCCACGCTCGACTCTTAATTAACTGGAAACACCACAAAAAGTCGTAAATCAACGTTACAACTCAAATGGGCAAATTATCGAGGCTTACCCAGCTTAAAATAGCATAAAAACATAGTCAAACCCCAAGAACCAAACCGAAAAATGGGGTCACTCCTCACCGTAGCTTCCAACTAATCACCACGGCAAAAAAGCGCGATTGCTCAGCGCGTGGGGGGACTGAGTTTCTGTAGCGAGATGTTGGCAAACCCGATGACAACGGTCGTGAGACGCACGGATGGCGAATGATGACGGAAACACCGAAAGAAGAAAAGAGACCTTTGAGATTTTGTGTCGAACGCTCGATCTGAATTTTACGACGACCGAGACAGCGGAACGGTGAGTGAGTGGGAAGGTTGTGATCGGGATGAGGCAGCGATTACTCCAGTGTTGGTGGTGACAGCCACGACGCAATAGTGGCCGAGAACGGAGGTCGCAGACGGTTGGGTGAAAGCTTCTCGGTCTCTCCAACTCCTTCCTCATGAAACAGATGACAATTATGGGGGTAAGTTGGGGAGTTGAATTATTTTAATTATTTTCAAGATATTCAATAAGTTTAACTTAACAACATATTAAGGTAGATTCAAACCAAAAGTTAGCTTAGCCTTGATGGTTAAAATTTGGGCTTACAAAGCAAAGTTCTGGGGTTCTACACCCCAATGTTCCAAAACCCTATTTTCATTTTCTTCTTTTTTCTTTAAAGAAAAAAAAAATTACATTTTCATTTATTTTCATCTTATTTTTTAGGGTGTTACAGATCACTTGTTAGGTTCGATTGTGTATAACATTAAATTTATAAATACCCTCTTTTCAATTAAACAACACCCTCATTATGGGTTGATGGTTACTGCTCTGGAGTATATAGATCGATTATTGGTTGTTAGAAGGAAGACTGCTTTGCTGGTGAAATGGGAGCATGGAAGTAAATTGATGTGCAGTGGAGATGTAAGTTTGACTGAGAATTTTTCTTTGGGCTATGTAAGATTGTAAGGTGTTTTGGTGACAAACGCATAAATTGGGGTATTATTTTTCTTCAATATAGATTTAAGGAAATTTTTTTTAACGAAGCTCTAATTTTTGTCGATGTATATGTTTTAACCCAAATAAAATAGCAATATCGATTACCTTTCAAAAAAAAATACCTCAAATATTCCCCCGTAAAACCAAGCACAACAACATCATCAAATGGTGCAATTCTATTTGTAATTACTCCTGATACTTAATAATTGGAATTGATCTCCTTTAGTCCTTTTGTTATAAATAAAATTTTCATTATCATCCCTCACAAAATTTATAATTCAATCCATTTGAATACAAGGTTTGTACATTTTTAATTTTGTTTGTCTAACACAACCTTCCTTACTTCATCTCGAACAAATTCCAATTATCTTACCGAAAAGTTCAAAATCGTCGTACTCGACGGATAGGGACGGGGAACATGGGCTTTAGGAGGGGCTATGCCCCTAACCCCAAATCTTTTTACCTTTGTAACATAGAATTTTTTTAAATGGATCAACTATACTTTTGGCCCCATCACTTTTAAATATTCATGTTTGCCCCTAACTCCAATCTTGACACCGTTCATGTCGACATGAGAGGAAATCAGGTTTCTCATAGTCTCCAGCGCCAAGATGGAGATGAAAGATCAGAAATAGGGGTGTGTATTTTGGATTTCGGATTGTGTACAAAATTTTTGGATCATCAAATTAGTGGTTTATATTTGATTCTAAAAAAATCGGATATATAATATTTTGGATATCAGATTTTTAGATCGGATATTCGAATATTCGAATTCCAAAATTATGGTTTGATTCAACTAATTCTTTTTTTGAATTTGATGGTCCTAATGAAAATTTCGGAATATAATATGCAACAAATTATTGAATATAACAAGATTTTTATACATGGAATTTTTAAATTTTTTTATATAACAAGTAAAATTGTCTAATATAACAAGATTCACATCCATAAAAAAATTGAATTTTCGGATTTTCGATTTGAATGTCAAATGACTATTCTTATCTGATCCGATATTTTGAAAATATCCAACCCAAATAATCCAAAAAATAAAAAAATAGATTAAATATCCAAATTTTTAGTTCGAATCAACAAATAAAAAATCAGATCGATCGGATCATAAGTTTTTGTAAACCCTTAATCTGAAAATCAACATGTTTCTCGAGAAGGCAGAAGTACAATGCCCTCTGGGGGCAAGCTGCCTTTATTGGACCATTAACTCTCACTACCATTTTTGTTTAATATTTAAGACACCAGTGATATTGGTTTCAGCATATATATATAGTCTAGGAATAGGAATAGGGGGACTTGGAGTGGGCAGTGGGGGTTGTCACATGCAACGCATTCACAATCGGGGGTTGAAAGTTATACCACCATTATTGTTCGTCACCTGCAACAAAAATTCTCCAACCAAAGACTTTTTCTAATGCCGGACCATTTAAGACTTCTCCAACAATTTATTTGTCAGAGATAGACATAAATTGATTTTTTAACTTACACCATATCTCTACTGTTGAGCTCAAATCTATAACGTGATACATAAACTCATATGTCAAACATAACTATATAGTTTTAATCGCTCGTTGTTGTAGTTCTTCACAATCGTCGTCCTCTATCGACGCTGGTTTTGTAGATAGTAAAACCTTTAAAATCCGTTGTTGCGCTAACATATCCTTTACCCTCCTCTGCCACAATCCAAAGTTACCTTCACCATTGAACTTGACCACTTCGAGTTTCGCACCTGACATTGCCATTGCAACAAGGCTCTTGATACCAGTTGTTGTGCACACGACAAACGGAAAAAAAATCAAACAAACAAGAACACAAGAGATTTAACGAGGTTTATCAGTGTGCTTACGTCCTCGGGGAGCAAAGAACGGTTGTTTTCTTTTATTCAATCAATGGTCATTAGGTTACAAATAACACATCTATTTATAGACCCGATACAATTACAAAGATACCCCACATCTAAGTACTATTCTAACTAGGATAAGAAATACTACTTTTCGAAGGATTAGAACAATTGCAATCCTAGTTAAAGTAGCCAACATCTGTTCTTTTACAATATATGAGCCATACTTAACAAATAGGATTAGAAATAAGGGGACTTAGAGTGGGCAATGGGGGTTGTCACATGCAACGCATTCACAATCAGGGGTTGAAAGTTATACCACCATTATTCTTCGCCACCTCCAACCAAAGACTTCTAATGCCGGACCTTTGATTCATCCGGAGACATTTCTCGGATGTCCGTGAAGAATCATTTGGAGACTGTCTCGATATCTCCTTGGATTCATTAATATTAAGATAAAGGCTAATGTTAAGTCTACCTACCTCATCCATCAAGTCTACGGCCAAGACTCTACACTTATATATACTGAAATCATTTTAGTATAATTTTTTTCTTAACATACACTTATATTCAATTAAATTTGTATCATGGAGCAGAAAATGGAATTAACTTGGAGTTTCATTACATTTCACCACCTTTTCTTTCTTTACCCCCAACACTTTGGAGACTATATATATAAGTAAATGGAATTTGAGGGTTAGTGTTAAACAGCTACGTTTACAAATGGAAAGGCCATCTTTAAGTGTGAGAAAAGGTGCATGGACTGAAGAAGAAGACACTCTTCTCAAGAAATGCATCGAGAAATATGGCCAAGGAACATGGCATCAAGTGCCTTCCAGAGCAGGTAAAACTGATTCAGTTTTTTTTTTTTTTCCCTCTTGAAATAAAAGAAGTTGATTTGATTTTGATGAGGATGCTGAGCCAGATAAGTGTAAAAGTGCAGGGTTGAATCGTTGCCGGAAAAGCTGTAGACTGAGGTGGTTGAATTATCTGAAACCTAACATTAAGAAAGGAGCATTCGCAGCTGATGAAGTTGACCTCATCATCCGCCTCCACAACCTCCTCGGCAACAGGTAACTCGTTCCTTTTGCTCATCTTTGCTTTTGAACAAAACGTAATAATAATAATAATAATAATAATAATAATAATAATAATAATAATAATAATAATAATAATAATAATAATAATAATAATAATAATAATAATAATAATAATAATAATAATAATAATAATAATAATAATAATAATAATAATAATAATAATAATAATAATAATAATAATAATAATAATAATAATAATAATAATAATAATAATAATAATAATAATAATAATAATAATAATAATAATAATAATAATAATAATAATAATAATAATAATAATAATAATAATAATAATAATAATAATAATAATAATAATAATAATAATAATAATAATAATAATAATAATAATAATAATAATAATAATAATAATAATAATAATAATAATAATAATAATAATAATAATAATAATAATAATAATAATAATAATAATAATAATAATAATAATAATAATAATAATAATAATAATAATAATAATAATAATAATAATAATAATAATAATAATAATAATAATAATAATAATAATAATAATAATAATAATAATAATAATAATAATAATAATAATAATAATAATAATAATAATAATAATAATAATAATAATAATAATAATAATAATAATAATAATAATAATAATAATAATAATAATAATAATAATAATAATAATAATAATAATAATAATAATAATAATAATAATAATAATAATAATAATAATAATAATAATAATAATAATAATAATAATAATAATAATAATAATAATAATAATAATAATAATAATAATAATAATAATAATAATAATAATAATAATAATAATAATAATAATAATAATAATAATAATAATAATAATAATAATAATAATAATAATAATAATAATAATAATAATAATAATAATAATAATAATAATAATAATAATAATAATAATAATAATAATAATAATAATAATAATAATAATAATAATAATAATAATAATAATAATAATAATAATAATAATAATAATAATAATAATAATAATAATAATAATAATAATAATAATAATAATAATAATAATAATAATAATAATAATAATAATAATAATAATAATAATAATAATAATAATAATAATAATAATAATAATAATAATAATAATAATAATAATAATAATAATAATAATAATAATAATAATAATAATAATAATAATAATAATAATAATAATAATAATAATAATAATAATAATAATAATAATAATAATAATAATAATAATAATAATAATAATAATAATAATAATAATAATAATAATAATAATAATAATAATAATAATAATAATAATAATAATAATAATAATAATAATAATAATAATAATAATAATAATAATAATAATAATAATAATAATAATAATAATAATAATAATAATAATAATAATAATAATAATAATAATAATAATAATAATAATAATAATAATAATAATAATAATAATAATAATAATAATAATAATAATAATAATAATAATAATAATAATAATAATAATAATAATAATAATAGTCTTACAATTTCTTTCTGAAATTTTAAAAAAATGAGTGTTTATTTACGCACCAATCCAATCAAAATTTGGCTTTCTAAATTGGATTGATTTCAATTTGGAACTTAACCAATAGAAATGAATTCTCAATCTAAAAATAAAATAAATAAATTCTCGTTTAACTTTCAACTTTGAGTTAATTGCAGTACACGTCTTCAAACTATGATTCTTATTATAATTTGGTCTCTAAATTCTTTAATATTCTAATTTCATCATCAAACTATGACCCTCATTCTAAATTAGTCTCTCAAATTTTGAACATTCTAACTTCACCATCAATTGCAGATGGTCATTGATTGCTGGTAGACTGCCTGGAAGAACAGGAAACGATGTGAAAAACTATTGGAACAACCACTTGCTGATGAAAAGGATCAACCCTTCCGACAATAACTCGAACCCGAAATCTCATCTAAATCCATCGGAACCGAATACCAAAGTCATCAAACCGCAGCCTCATATCTTATCAAAGAACATATTCCCTCTAAGCTCAGATGGAAACAAGGGGAACAACAACAACAACACCGCAACAGTAGCAGCAACACCGACAAGAAACAATTTCGTATCGACTGACAACTGTAATAACGAGAATGAAGAGATAATGTGGTGGGAAAATATGTTGATGAATGAGGATGGGTTTGATGATCAACAACCAAGTTCAGCCAATGATATCAATCTATATGTGCTGGGAAACCAATCTATCAATGAAGAATTGGGGGTGGTTGAGGAAGGCCATTATGGTAATTTAGATGAACTTTTTCTTGATGCAGAGGTCTGGAATGTGTTCACCCCATAGCCAGAAGTTCTGCATAGTGTTTCAGTTGGGGTGATGATTCAAAAGACATGAGATTTTGCATGCTGAATAGATCACTATGTTCGTAAATTCCAAACAATAAATTGTTGAGCGAGTACTCGGAGCCTCATGAAACCAGAAATTCCAAACGGTATGCGTGGAATCTAAACAAAACAATAATATCCGAGGTCACGAATAAAACTCATGCAGGCGTAAATTCCAAATGGAAGAAAACTTTTAACCAAACATGAACGTCCAAATGTTCATCTCAAAACACATGAATGAACATAAAAAATTATTAAGTGAATTTTCGACTTCTTTAATAGAATTTGAGTGGTACCACACTTGTAAAGTGGTGGCTATACCCAATAGGTCGGAGGTTCATGTCCCATGTGTACAGGGGCAAATCCAAAAATTTAGGTTTAATGGTTCACTTATTTATCTTATTTAGAGGTTTAAGACTTCAAATCTCTCAGACAATATGTCGGAGGTTCATGTCCCATGTGTGATGTGTAGATGTTCACTTACACGGCCCATTTGAGGGGATGGAAATCTTCTACCTCTTTTCGGTGCCCCTACTTATGCCCCCATGCTCAAAATTAAGTTTAGGGTTTAGGGTTTAGAGTTTTAGGTTAGACGTTATGGTTAGGGTTTAGGGAATTTAAGGTAGGGTATATGGTGTAGGGTTTATGATTTAGAATTTAGGGTTGGGACTTAGAATTTAATTTTGTAATAATTTTAGGGTTGGGACATAAATAGGGGTTGAAGAATTTTATCTCATTTGAGGCGCTTTCGATTATGTGAACCCTATAAAAGTGAGTTTTTCTTCTCTTTTGTTTTTTAGTGTATTTAAATGAAATTGTATTTGCCAACAATCATATGATATGTTCATGTTGATAGGGACATAACTTTTAAAACATTGGGAAATGAGAGGGTCATGGCCCCCAGATTTTTTTTGTTGTAATCAATTAAGGAACAAATCCGCAGAAATTGAAAGGTTTGGAATATAGTTGGAACGGTAGCTGCAAATGCAACCAATATTAGAGGAGAGCCGTCACTAACTTTCTGCGGATACAAAACCATGCACGTCGCCATTGTTTTAAACCCTTTTCTTTCTTTACCCCCAAACACTTTTGAAAAAAAAAAATAAATGGGTGGCATTTGAGAGTTACAAGATAAACACCTCTGAACACTATTAATGCTAAATATCGTTGGACACCACTAACGCTAAATACAGTTGAACATCATATGAAGTATTTAATATAAAAATTGTTTTTTTAGATTTTATTCTAAAAAGGGATAATGACGCTTCTGATCCTCACAATTTCAAAAGTATTTAAAATAGTTAATGGTACATAACGGTTCACATTATTAATGGTACATAGCGGTACATGGCGTTTTGTAGAATCATCCTTGAATATATATATATATATATATATATATATATATATATATATATATATATGATAAGATCCGTTTACATGGTGTAAAAATTTTAAAGTTTACACAATTTTTGGATCGTTGGATGGGTGAAACGAATGGCTCAGACTAATAGTAAGATATGTGAAGATTATCACTTTAGAAAAAAAGTAAAGAGTTATGCGTTTGGTTCCAGAGAATATAAGGCATTTTCATTTTTATTTTCTTGGAAAATAGAAAATGTTGAAGAAAACATGTTTGGTTGCAAAAATTGAAAATGATTTTTAGAAAATGAAAACAAAAATGAGTGAAATTTTGAAAACATAAAAAAGATGTTTTCACTATTTTCATTGAAAATGTTTTAGAAAAGTGGAAAACATGAAAACAAGGGTTTTTGAATTTTCACTCTATTTAACCCGGGTTCGAATCATTCTAATGCCAATTTTAGAACTTTGGTTTATTTAATCACATTTTATTTTTATTATAATAATATTTTTAATAATTATACTTTAATTTAATTATTTAATAAGTAATTATTTGTTTATTTTTATTTGGCTTAAAGATCAAATTAGTCCTCAACGAAAAAAAATCAATTAATCTATTTTTGATTTTTTGCACCCAATTTAACTCTCATTAGTCAAAACACACTCAATTTAGTCTTTTCGTAATGGTTGGCCAAATTTTGACCATTAACTCACTAAAAATCAATAAATGATAATGTGTGGCACACTCTGAAAGTGTTACCTCATTAAACCGTAAAAAATCTAAAAAATATTTAAAAATTCTAAAAAACATAAGATTTTAAAAATATTTTCTAATTTGGCATTTACTGATTTTTTATTTCAAAACGGTCATAGTTTTGATTTATTTTTCAATTTGATTTTTATTGAATTTTTTAATTCAATTCTCAAAGTGCATTATTATCATTACTGTGAGAACTAGCATAGATGGTAGATCATCTATCTAATCTTCCTCCAATCTATGCCAATCAAGTTTTTCATTGAGATTTTACTAATTCGTAGGAAACAAACAATCATTAACAAACTACGTGTTTTAAGAAGAAAATGGATGTTGAAACCTGGAGATGTCAGATCCAACCCATGCAAACTCCATAGCGTTTCAATCGATCAAAGTGAGAACGGTAGTTGTGGAGGGGAATTAAGTAGCAAACTATTTTAAGTTGGGTAGTTGTGGAGGGGTTAATTTTAAATATGTTTTTTTTTATTTTTTAAATATTTTCAGGTGTACTACGTGTCACTATCTTAATGATTGTTTGTAAGTTAACAGTCAACATGATGAGAGGGTTAAATTGATCGCAATTTAAATTATGAGGGTCTGATTGATTGCAATTTTAATTATGAGGGCTAAATTGAGTAAAAAATTCACAAGGGCTTAACTAATTTTTTTTTTATTTTTCGTTAAGAGCTAATTTGACCTTTAAGTCTTCTTATTTTGAAAAACTAAATACCAAACACATTTTCACTATTTTCATTTTTGAAAATAACTTTTCATTTCTATTAACCAAACATATTTTCTAATATTTAAAAAACAGGAAATGAAAGCTATTTTCTGAAAATGAAAATGAAAAACAAAAATAGAAAAAGATCAAAAAAAGAAGATCCTAATTGTGCGAGAGAAAGAGAAGGCGGGGTTAGATGACGTTAAATACGCCATAAAATATAAAATTTAAATATATCTTCCCTCTCTCAACCCTAATCGGCCGCTCTTTTCTCTGTTCATCTTCTTCCTCTTCACTTTCTTTCTTTCTTCCATTATTTATGTGTCTTTTCCGTTCACCGGTTGTTCCTCAATATTTAACACTACAAGAAAAAGATCAAAAATGATTGTCATGATTTGTTCCTTATATCTCAAGGTAGATTGTTGAATATCTCTATTGATATTGTGTGTTTCATGTCCGTCTCAAAACAAATTCTTCTTAAAATTGTAATAACAATTGTATTAATTGTATTAAGATTTTGTCGATAACTATTTATATAAATTAACAACTTCTTTGAACCTTAAATTGTTTACTTCTTCCAATTTTATATTTAAAGTTTTTTTTTTTGTCTCAACTTCGTAGTTGAGCTATCATTTTTCCAGTTAGTATCTATTACTAATGTTATCATGACGTCATCATATAATCATTTATATATATAAAAACTAACGGTGTAGGTGAGGCTCTTCTTGTGGGTTTATTTTGAACTTTTAGTATTTGTTTTATTGTGTTGTTAAAATTCTTTTAGTATTTGTTCTAACTTATCAAAATCCTATCTTACAGGTTGGCTATTCGTCATTACCTTTCTCTTGATTGGAAGATTAAAATCTCTAAGATTAATCGCGAAGATAATCAGATTGCTGATTTTTTAGCGAAAGCGAGTCGTGGTGAAGTTATTAGTGAAAGCATATTTTCTTCGCCACCTACTTTTGTTCAACATCTTTTAAATGTTGGTTATTAGACTTGTAATCTTATGTTTTTCTTCCTTTAATGTCGAGTTAATCTCGTTTTTCTGTAAATATTAACACGAGTACTCTTTTCCTCTGGTTAGGTCTAGGGAGGTTTTTAATGAGGCTCGTGGTAATATTCCATTATTAATCAAAAAAATTCTTGTAGTATGTTTTGTTTGAACCTCTTACGTGTTGGACTTCAGAATTGGAATGTTTATTGTGTGGGATGATTCTACAATAAACGTTATGTACTACTAATTATGTGTATCGCTATGTATCATTAATTATTTTAATTACCTTTGAAATCATGGGACCGAAAGCACTATTATTATTTTGAAAAAAAATCTAAAAAATAATTTTTATATTATTTTTTCAAATATTTTTCTTTTTGGGTAAAGTACACAAATGGTAACTAAACTTTAGTAAATTATTCAATTTGGTAACCAAACTTTCAATTGCTTCAATATTACCAGTAAACTTTTAGTTTTGCTCCAATTTAGCCACTGACCCGTTAACAGCCATTAAAAAGGTGATCTGACAGTTACAATATTTTGTATAATAACATATTTAGTCCTCATGTTTGCACATTAAAATAATTTTGTTCTAATTCGAAAAAACAATAAATTTAACCCTCATTATTTACACATTATTTCAGTTTCACCTTATTTTAATTAAAAATAATTTAACCCTAAACACTAAACTCAAAACCCTAAAAATAATTTAATATAACGTATAATCCCAAATTCTTTTTATATTATTTTATCTGTTCTGCATGATCCTTTAGATGTCATTTTGTGGCCTGACACTCTTCTACTGCAAAATACCGATGAAATACATGATTAAAGTAGATTCGGTAGGGAAAACCAATTAAGCATGTAATAGATCTTAGGACCACATCGATTGCTACATGTTGAATGAAGAATGCAGCTAAAGAATTCAGCCATCCATCGTCATGCATTCTCCAGATTATTGTTCTTACACGTGTCGCAATAGTATAGGGTTTGTTTGTATTAGCTGTCAGGTTGTTAGAAACCCTAACAGCTTTCTTTCCAGCTATTGTGCATGTTGTGCACAGCTTGCTTAGCTCATTCTCTCCCTATACCTTTTGTATATAAGTTGAGCTAGTGTATCGTCTTCTTCATGAATGAAAAACCATCTTCATACTTCTACAATATACATAGTTCAATATGGTATCATTCGCGTTTGATCTTGGGATTTCCAGCTCTCGCTGACGTTCTTCTTCTTCTTTTCTTTTTCAATGGTGAATCCATCTTCTTCAGGTTCTGACGAACCTCTCATCGAATTCTCTTCCAAATCGACCAAAACCTTCACTAACAAAAAGGTTAATGTCATTTTGGATGACACCAACTTTCTTTTGTGGAAGCAGCAAATGCTTCTCACTGTTCGTAGTCATAGGCTTGAACGACTTCTCACGGGGAAGATCAAGCCTCCATCGGAAACGATAATTGATGATACTGGCGCTACGGTTGACAATGATGGCTATGAGGAGTTTGTAGCTCAAGATAGTGCCCTTGCTTCATGGCTGTTGTCGACGATCAGCCCTCATCTTCTGTCTCAGTTTGTAGGTGCAGAAATTGCTCATGGTGTGTGGAAGACCGTTCTTCAGTTCTTTGCCAACAAATCCACTACGTCTGTCATGAGTCTCTATGGCAAACTTCGATCGTTGAAAAAGGGTGATGACAGCATGGCATCTATCTCACGCGTGTTAAAGAAGTTTGTGATGCCCTTGCTTCCTGTGGAAACCTAGTTTCTTCAATGGAACAAATTGCAGCATTCTTAAAGGTTTGCCTCGTGACTATCAACCTTTTATGGTTGTTATCACTAGCAGCACTACTCATTTTTCTGTTGATTCTGTGTACACGATGATCATTGATGCCGAAGCACAGCTGGCTGGTTTTGACTATGAGTTCGAAGGGCTTACTGTCAGTGCAAATGTTGCTAGAGGTGTTAATTTCCCTGCTGATTCTTCCTTTTCTCCTAGTTCTCCTCAATCGCGATCCGCAAATTTTGGTGGCAGATCTGGCGGACGTGGTCGTGGATGTATGCGTGTTCAATGTCAACTATGTGGAAAGAATGGCCATCTCATTGATCGATGCTGGCACGGGTTTGATCAAACATTTCCAGGAGTGACTGCTTCTCAGGGCTCTCGTCACACTGAACCTGCTACTGCTCACTACTCATCTTACACTGGCAATACTAGTTCCCCTTGCAATTGTTGTGCTCGTGGTACATCGATGCCCAATCCTACTTCCTCTTCCTCTCAGGCCCATCTTGCTACTACCTCGAATGATCAGTGGGTTGTTGACTCTGGGGCTACACATCATGTCACGGCTGATGCTGGGAATGTTACCAATGGAGTTGATTATAGTGGTCCAGGTAAGGTTCTAGTTGGAAATGGTGTTCCTCTAAACATTGATATGTTTGGGTCTACATCTCTTCTTACATCATCTCGTGCTTTACAATTACATGATTTACTGTATGTACCTCACATAACCAAGAATTTACTCTCGGTGTCCAAGCTTGCTAGGGATAATCGAGTCTTCTTTGAATTCCATGCCAAAGACTGCTGTGTTCGAGATGAAGTTTCTGGTGATGTGTTACTTGAAAGAGCAGAGCAAGATGGTTTATATGTTTTTAATTTGAAGAATAAAGATGATGCTATTGTCTACAATATATCTAAGTCTTTTGATTTGTTTGAATTATGGCATAGGAGGCTAGGCCACCCAGCGTTTGAAACCTTGGTTAAGATGTGTAATTCAATGAATGTAAAGCTTTCATCAAGAGATAATAAAACATGTGTCTCTTGTCACATGGGGAAGAGTCACAAGCTTCCTTTCGATCATTCCTCCACTGTCTACAAATCTTCATTTGAATTGGTTTTCACAGACCTATGGGGATCTTCACATAATGTTTCTAATGGTTTTCGCTACTACATCTCCTTTGTGGATGCCTACACTCGACACACCTGGATATACCTCTTGAAAGATAAATCCCAAGCTTTACTTGTGTTTCAACTGTTTCAGAAAATGATTTTAACTCAGTTTGGATGTACGATCAAGGCAGTCCAAAGCGATTGGGGTGGAGAGTATCGTTCTTTAACCACTCACCTGCTCAAAGAAGGTATTGTTCACCGAGTGACATGTCCTCACACGTCTGAGCAGAAGGGCGTTGTTGAGAGGAAGCATCGACATGTTATTGAGCTGGCTCTTGTTCTTCTGGCACAGGCGTCCATGCCCCTACGTTTTTGGTCCTATGCTGCCCTCACTGCTGTCCACTTGATAAACATAATTCCCACTAAAGTTCTTGATGGTGTCTCCCCTTTCGAGAAACTTCATGGGAAGAAGCCTAGCTATGATCAACTGAAAGTTTTTGGATGCAGATGTTTTCCATATATCAGACCCTTCAACTCTCATAAGCTTGAATTCCGGTCTAAAGCTTGCACCTTTCTTGGTTATAGCCCGCAACATAAAGGTTTTCAGTGTTTGGCACCTAGTGGTAGAGTTTATACATCCAGACATGTAGTGTTTGATGAAATGTTTTTCCCCTTTGCACAGCTGAAGCATGAGGTACCAAAGGATTCAACACACACATCTCAGTCGTTACGACTTGTTACTGACTTCAGAGTGGTGAATGGTTCTGATCAACAACAGCAATTGTCTCCCTCAAGGGTCAGTTCTCATCAACCATCCTCTCATGCTCATGATCGTGAAGCTTCTCCTCCAATTGATAACCATATCCAACCTGATTCTACTCCTGGTGACAGTTCTATTGCTTGTCCTATTAATAATGAAACTTCATCATATGTTCCTGTGTTTGAAGATCATGATCAGGGTGCTACTCCAAATGAACCAGAGCTCGTGCATAATAGTAACATTGTTTCTCCTACATCAGATTGTCAACATACATGTGATAATGCTCCTGTCTCTACTAATCCTTCTAGTGAACCTCCACCTGCTACGAGTACTATCTCTCGTGCCACCTCAAACCAGCATTCGATGCTCACTCGAGGGAAATGTGGTATTTTTAAACCTAAAACCTTCTTGAGCACGTTTGACATTGATGAACCTGGAGATGTTTATCAAGCTCTACAGTCCCCTCAATGGAAAGAAGCTATCATTGCTGAGTTTAACGCTCTACAAACCAATGGCACATGGACACTGGTCGAGTTGTCTGCAGGAAAGTCGGTCGTTGGATGCAAATGGATTTTCAAATTGAAGAAGAACTCTGATGGGTCAGTTCAAAGGCACAAGGCAAGACTTGTTGCCAAGGGATACTCGCAAATACCTGGGCATGATTTTCATGATACCTATAGCCCTGTTGTGAAGTTCCCTATTGTTAATATCATCTTGTCCTTGGCAGTGTCACAAGGGTGGCAACTTCGACAAATCGATGTGAACAACGCCTTTCTTAATGGTGATCTTGAGGAAGAAGTATTTATGCAGCAGCCACCAGGATTTGAGCAGCAATCTACGACTGGTGTTCAACTTGTTTGCAAGCTAAATAAAGCCCTGTATGGGCTACGCCAAGCCCCACGAAACTAGAATGTTAAGTTGAAGTAATGTTTGAAGAACTTAGGCTTCACTGAGTCGAAAGTTGATACTTCACTGTTTATAAGGTGCAATGATTCTGTATACATTTACATGCTAGTGTATGTTGATGATATCGTGGTCACAGGTTCATCATCCGCAGAAATTAATAGAGTGGTTAAGCAATTGAATGACCAATTCTCATTGAAGGATCTAGGAAATCTGAGTTATTTTCTAGGCATTGAGGTGAGCAGAACTGACAATTCTCTTCTTCTCAGTCAAATGAAGTTCATTCGTGAGTTACTAAGGAAAACACAGATGGAGAGAGCTAATCCTACACCGACACCTATGGTTGCATCTCAGAAATTTTCAGCTGAGGATGCAGGGAAACCGTTTCTTGATGCTCGAGAATAAAGGAGCATTGTAGGTATGTTGCTTTATGTTTGCCATACACGACCTGATATTACCTACAGTGTCAATAGAGTTGCTCAATTTATGCATGCTCCATGCGAATTGCATATGATTGCTATTAAAAGAATACTTAGGTACTTGGTTGGTACTCAAGATCTTGGTTTAGTATTGACTAGCTCTTCACCTAGTCTGCAAGTTGTGGCCTTTGTTGATGCTGATTGGGGAGCCAGCACAGCCGATCGACGCTCCATATCTGGCCATTGTGTGTTTGTAGGTAATGGACTTGTTACATGGAATTCATCAAAACAAAAAGTAGTTTCATGATCCACGATGGAAGCAGAATATAGAAGCCTTGCGGATTCAGCAACAGAAGTTATCTGGATCAATGCACTACTGAAAGAAATGGGAGTGAAAGTTGATCACGTTCCAACCATATGGTGTGATAATACAAGTGCTATTGCACTCACCGCAAATCCAGTTTATCATGCTCGTTCCAAGCATGTCGATCTAGACATTCATTTTGTTCGAGAGAAAGTGTCACTCAACCAGATATGTGTGAATTATGTTCCCACCATGCATCAAATTGTGGATGGTTTCACTAAACCTTTAACAAGGCCTTTGTTTGAAGTCTTTAGGGACAAGATTCTAGTCAAGAAACTTGAGGAAGCAGGGGGAATGTTGAATGAAGAATGCAGCTAAAGAATTCAGCCATCCATCGTCATGCATTCTCCAGATTATTGTTCTTACACGTGTCGCAATAGTATAGAGTTTGTTTGCATTAGCTGTCAGGTTGTTAGAAACCCTAACAGCTTTCTTTCCAGCTATTGTGCATGTTGTGCACAGCTTGCTTAGCTCATTCTCTCCCTATACCTTTTGTATATAAGCTGAGCCATTGTATCGTCTTCTTCATGAATGAAAAACCATCTTCATACATCTATAATATACATAGTTCAATACTACATGAGTACTTAAAATGGCACTCAAGTCGCTTGAATCTTGGGATTGTTTATCAACATTATTGGAGTCGGGAGGAATGGCACTAAAGGTTTTAGGGTTTATGATATTTTTAATTAAAAGTATAGTCAAATTAAAATAATGTGTGAATGATGAGAGTTAAATTTTTTTTGAAAAAAGACGAAATTGTTAGAATGTACAAACGTGAATGAGTAAATGTGTTATTATAAAAATATTTTAACTGTCACGTCACCCTTTTAACGGTTGTTAACAAGTCTGTGGCCAAATTGGAGCAAAACTAAAAGTTTAATGGTAACAATGAAGTAATTGAAAGTTTTGGTTACCAAATTGAATAATTTATCAAATTTTGGTTATCATTTATGGACTTTACCCAAAAAGAAAAGTATTTAAAAATTTAATATAAAAATTGTTTTTTTAGATTTTATTTTAAAAATGATAATGACGCTTCTAGTCCTCATGATTTCAAAAGTATTTAAAATAGTTAATGGTACATAACGGTACACATGATTAATGGTACATAGCAGTACCTGGCATTTTGTAGAATTATCCTTGAATATATATATAGGATAAGATCCGTTTACATAGTGTAAAAGTTTTAAAGTTTTACACAGTTTTTGGTTCGTTGGATAGGTGAAACGAATGGCTTAGACTAATAGTAAGATATGCGAAGATTATCACTTGGGAAAAGAAGTAAAGAGTTAATCTCAACCATCTGTTTCACCAATCCTGCGATCCAAAAAACGTGTAAAATTATGAGTTTTACATTTTGTGTAAGTAGATTCTAACTGTACGAGAGAAAGAGAGGGCGGGGTTAGATGACGTTAAATACTGCCATAAAATATAAATTTTAAATCTTAAATTTTTTCAAATATAGGTCATATTCAAATTCGAATATCTTATTGAAAATTTAGATATCTGAAAAATCAAATATTCAATTCTTCCAAAGAAAATACAAATTGATATTTTAATAATTTAAAAGTTCAGATATTAAATATTACATATCGAATCATATTTGATAGGATGAGTCTACCACGTGCGACGAACACCGATGAACACCACTAATGATGAACACCGATGAACACCATTAAATTAATTAATAAAAATTTAAAATTTTAAGGACTCATCAAATAATTAATAATTACTTTAAAAAATTCAATTAAATTATTTTTATATATATTAAAATTTTATTTTTTTAATAAGGGTAAACTATATATTTAGTACCTCACTTATTTCCGTATTTCTATTGAACCCTCATTATTTAAATATTATTTTAATTTGACCCTATTCTTTATAAAAAATAATTTAACCCTTAACCCTCAACCTAAAACCCTAAACTATTAAACCTTAAACCCTTAAACTCTTAAACCCTATTCTTTATTCATATTTGATGATTACTTTCTTGTGATCCTTAGCATGCTTATGCATACTGATTTTTCAACTCTATTCTTTTCATCGGTTTCTTCAGGATTTCGCCAGGGACTTTGGGTTGATGGAGTTGATTCGATTCAGGCATGAAGTGACTCGAATGGAGATAGTTGACGAGTTGACTCACGAGTGGGTTGTGGAGTCAAGGACTGGGGAGAATGAGTCAAGATGGAAATCCAAAGAGGAAGTGTTTGAGGCTGTGGTTATTTGCAATGGTAATAACACAGAGCCAAAAGTTGCAGAATTTCCAGGTAAAGAACCTGCATTAGAAATAGTGAACAATTCCACTTGATATATATATATATATATATATAATTTTTGTCAAGTTTTAGGCAGGGAAACTTGGCCAGGATTGCAAATGCATAGCCATAGCTACCGAATTCCGGAACTGTTCGAAAACAAGGTATTGAATTTGAACCATTTGCTACAATGGTTAAGATGGTTTTTAAATTTCAGTATCATCAATCCATACATCTGAATCTTGACGACACAATTGCTGCAATGATTCTGTGTTGTGGGTGACAGATAGTGGTACTGATTGGGAGCGGACCGAGCGCCTTCGACATTAGATTCTCAGAACCCTTCTGTCCATCGGAAACCGAATGATTGTTTCTCTTACTAACCACTTGATCTTTGCTTATTAAAGTACTTGACTGTTCTTCAGAAGGAACACTTTCATTCAACACTGATGAGACTTTCTGCACAAGTACATCATTACCTTCCGCTTCCCAATTTTCATGTTTATTGTTTTTATCAACGAACTCTTGCTGATGTTGGTCTCCATTTTTCGCTTTATCAAAGTATTTCCCATCAGAAATGTGTGGTGAAGTCTCATAAAGAGCAAACCTTGTAACTTTCCTCTCCAAATTTCGCAAACACTCAGAAAAAGAAAGTAATCATCAAATATGAATAAAGAATAGGGTTTAAGAGTTTAAGGGTTTAAGGTTTAATAGTTTAGGGTTTTATGTTGAGGGTTAAGGGTTAAATTATTTTTATAAAGAATAGGGTCAAATTAAAATAATATTTAAATAATGAGGGTTCAATAAAAATACGAAAATAAGTGAGACACTAAATATATAGTTTACCTTTATTAAAAAATAAAATTTTAATATATATAAAAAATAATTTAATTGAATTTTTAAAGTAATTATTAATTATTTGACGGGTCCTTGAAATTTTAAATTTTTATTAATTAATTTAATGGTGTTCATCGGTGTTCATCATTAGTAGTGTTCATCGATGTTCGTCGCACGTTGTAAAATTTTCCTATTTGATATCTGAAAATGCACACGCCTATCGCTCCCTAATCCTTCTTTCTTCCGCAATTTATACGTGTGAACAGTAGGAATGCAAAAATAAAGGGTCGGCAATTTTATAATTGAAGGAAATTTATGTTTTTTATTTAATGTAATAAATTAGATTAGCAAAAATTGAAATACCAATTTCGATATCAAAATATTATAAGATTAAAAGCATCGTAATTGTCAAATAAATAAAGCTTTAATTTTAAAATAAATGAAAAATAAGCGTAGTAAAAAAATGGTCAATCCACAGGGACTAAGAAATTTTTAATATCGGTTTGTATCGGTTTTTAACAAAAAAATTATGTAAGAAGAAAAAATGGGTTTTAGCAAATTAGTTTAGTAAATCGAAACAATAAAAACACGAAAAATAAATAATAAAAAATAATTATGATGAGAGATAGCCTCCATCTTCGTTTCGCCTCAATTTGTCTCGATCACTGAAATGAATTTTAATTTGAACACTTGCCGATTACGATATACAAAGCTCAACGCTTGTAACTTACTCTTCTCTCGCGAACTAATTTTTCAAGGTCAATCTTTAGAATTCAGTCCTTGTTTATATTAACAACGGTTATCGATGTTAACGTCAATGTTGTCTTCAGTGCTGGAAAAGCTCGTGCTCGGATTATAGTGCCTCAATGAGAATCGAACCCGATCTTGATTTTCCTTAGCGGACCGCCGCTAAGTGTGTTCTTAGGGAGTTGAATTTGCTACAAGCTGATTCTTCTCCCTAACGGTAGATCAAAACGTCGATCAAACCAACGCACGCTTTTTAGATTAAAGGTGTTGAGATGTTAAAGAAAAGACCGATTTTCAGTCCAATAATGCCCAAAAATCAATAAAGAAATTTGAAGGTATGAAGAGCTTTTTTAATTCTTACAAATCAGATTGAGTTGTCGCTTAGCTATCGGCTAAATTGAAAATTATCTAAGCATGATAGAAATCATGCTTACCATATTTAAAGAAAGTAAAATAAAAACGTAAAATAAAAATGAAGCTAAAAGGGAAAGAGAATTTTATAGAACTTCAAAAGCAAGAACAAACTAAAAATGAGAGATGATTTTTTATCTTACACCGAAGGGTATTTATAGTATTCTGAAACCTAAAAAATAACTTAGAAAATATAAATCTTGAAAATATTCAAAATAAATCTTAAAAATAAAAGATAATTTCTAATTTAAATTTTAAATGCAGTTGATCCGTTCATCCGTACTCGCTGACTAAACTTTCTAGAAGCCACTGACTGGATGCCACGTCAGACGCTTCATGCCCACTAGCCCAACCTTGATTCCAGAAAATAAAACTGTATAATTTTATCTTTTAAATGTAAATTTCAGAATTGAAGTCCTGCATAGAAAGCGCACAAAAACATTTAGATTAGTAACAAAAACTAACTATTAAAAGTATAATTAAAGATAAAATAGTACCCAAATAAACTACTTATTTTTTTTTATCAAATTATAGGAAGATAATTAAGAAATCTAGCATCAGCTCCGGCTGTTGACACCTGTAACTACCCTAAGAGAAGGTACCATCAACCATATTCAGTGACAGGATTTCTTCTTAAATATTGAGAAAGTGACACTAGTCCGGTAGTCCCTCTTCTTCACTCATTTCGCTCTAGGTCAGTCTTGAGATTTTAGTGGTTTCGGATGAATAGAAAAATTAAGTCTTTAATAAAAAATATTAAAAAATTAAAAATAAAAGAATATACCCTCAATAACAAATATTAAAAAATAATAAATATTAAGAGTAGAGTTTTGATAACAAATATTAAAAAATTAAATTTTAACAATATATCTATATTAATAAATATCGAGAAAAAAATTGAACATCTAATAATAAGTGTTGAAAAAAAAACTAGACATCAATTAATAAATATTAAAAAAATAAAATTTAAAAGCTTGCCTCTAATGACCACGATGATACTAATAAAAAAATAACTGACATAAAGTAAAAAAAATATCCCCAACGTTTGACTGAATGATCACTTCGGCCCTTGTTCTTTTTTGAGCAATTTAACTCTTAACGTTTTATTTTGGGTCAAAATGACCCATCTACGGATGAAAATTGTTAGAAAACTAGCGATAAACAATTTAAAATAAATTGACACAATGATAAGTCAGCAGAAAAAATTATTTTATATTTTATATAATTTTACAAACTTATTTTTTGACTAATTAAAGTTTTTCAAGTCAGCACATTTTTCTATATGATATTGTCATCTCAGCGTGCACTGTCATATAGATTTGTCACGTCATTTCAAGTTATTTACCGTTAGTTGACTGACAGTTTTCATCAGCAGATGAGCTATTTTGACCCAAAATAAAATGTTAAGGATTAGCTTGCTCAAAAAAATAATAAAAGGTTAAAGTGATTATTTAGTCAAACATTAGAATCATTTTTTGGCTTTATGCCAGAATAATTCATATAAAGATATCTCGGATGTAATAGACGATTACCGCACTGTGAAACTCATTCACATCAGCGTCATTAGGTAGTTTTGACTCAAATATTGCAGCAGATTTTTTTTTTATTCCAAATATATGGCACAACCGACTTTAATTCTCACAATATTGCACTTTCTACAGTACATGTAAAGTCGGATTCAGCTCCAAAAATACCCCTAAAGACGAGTATAAGAGAATTTGACTTCAAGCAATCTTTAGGGCTTTTTGAGAAAATAGTATTTATAGTCGGATTCAGCAGAATCTGACTTTACATGTACTGTAAAAAGTGTAATATTGTGAGAATTACAATCGATTGTGTCATAGATTTGGAATAAAAAAATCTAATATAATATTTGAGTCAAAACTCCCGTCATCAGTATAAATGTGTCTTTTATAGTTTTTATTTCTAATTAATACTGTTTCTATTTTATAAATTTTATTTTAATATGTTTGCATTTGCCGACAATATATTATTGTTGGTATTTGTAGGGACAGAACTTAAAATTGAGACTTGCCAACAATCATACGATATGTGCGCATTGGTAGGGACATAACTATTAAAGCATTGGGAGGGTCATGCCCCCCATTTTTTTTGATGTAATTACTTGTTTTATAGATTTTATCACGTATCAAAAAGAAATCTTTAATTTTGTAATTTTAAAAGAATAAAATTGATTGATCTAATTTGAACTTTTATTTATAATCTTTAGTATTAGATTTATTATCAGTTAATTTAGATTGAAAAATTATAGAGGCTCGGCATGGCAGGGCCGGATGCACTTCGTGCGTCTTTTGACCTACCAATAAAAATGATAAATTATCTTTTCAGTGCCTTACACATTTATGTGTTTTTATTTTGGTCACTAATTATTATTTTTGACATAAATTATAGCTAATGTTAGGTTTCTTTTTCATTTTGGTTCCTCGTTGTTAAGTTTGACCGTTAAGCTTAATAGAAATTGTGAGCTGACAATGTATAATAATAATCATAGTCTCCAAAATTTACACATTCTATCAAATTAGTCTTAATTCAAAAATAATTCAATAATTCTTCAATATTTAAAACTCCTATCAATTTAGTTCTCATTTTGATTAAAATAACTTGTTAGGCTTGATAGGCTCGATTTCCTTCAACCGAAATGGATTGCCAAGTGGTAGAGAAGTTGGATTTTGGGTATTTTGTGGGAGGTAAAAATTAGACAATAGATACAAGGATTTATAGTGGTTCGGCCTTCGAGCAAGAACCTACATCCACTACCTTAGCTTCCACACCAAGGATTTCCCAATTCACTAACAACGAATTCTTCCCCTTTTCTAGGCTAAGGAGGCAACATTTACACTCTCAAGGCTTTCTAGACCAAAGCTTGAGTAAACCCTCTTTACAAGAGAAATTTGAGCAAACTTGAAATCCCTCACTAGGTAGATAGTTTGCACTCTTAAACTCGGTCACTCAATCCTAAACACTTGAGTAAATTTGACAATTTTGGCTCACAAGTGTTGTCTATACAAAGAATTAACAATTAAGACCCTAAGAAAAATTTCTCATCATATAGTTGTTGACAATTGAAGCAATGACCTTTTCTTGATGCTTAGAGGTCCCTTTTATACTCCCAATTAAGTTTGTAGCTGTTTAGGACCGCTGGGATTGAATTGGAGCCGTTGGAGACTTTATTTCCCACCATAAATGTAGTTCTGGTGATGTTTGTTTCGATACACGAGTAGCTGTATCGAAACACCCTTCTTCAGAACTAGCCGTTGGAGTCTGATGTAGTGTGCCATATCGAAACACATTGGGCCGTATCGGAACGCCCGTATCGAAACGTCTAGTGCCGTATCGAAACAGCCTACAATTCAAAAAACCGTTGGGAAATAGCCGTTGGGGTGTCTGCCACTAGGCGTATCAAAACACCTAAGGGTGTTTCGAAACATCACCTATCCGTATCGAAACAGGTAAACTCCGTATCGAAACAGGTTCTGGCAATTTCAAAACGTATCGATACAGATTATGCATGTATCGAAACATGTATATTAAAAGCACTGGTTTGGCTACTTAAAAGCGTTTCAAACATTGCCAAAACCTTTCTAAACATCCTCAAACTTATTTTCAAGTTGTTTTTGACTTAGAGAATATTTTAGATTCTTTTTAATTAAGTCCAAAACATTTTTCAATTATTATATCAAAACATATATTTCTACATAACTATTAAATTAAATTATTAAATAAATATGAATGTATTAAAATATTTCAAATTAAAATGAGAAATAAATTGATAGGGTTTTTAAATAATGAGGATGAATTATTTCGAACTAGGGCAAATTCCTTTAAGTCAACAGTCAAACTTGACAACAACATACCAAAAAAAGAAAAAAAAAATGTAATGTTAGGTACGATTTTACTATAAATAATAGTTGAGTGACCAAAACAAAAACACAAAATAGATGAAATACCAAATAGATCGTTTACCTTAAAAATGAAGATTTTTTTCTTAAATGAAAAGCCACCCCTCAAATAATTTTATTTTGTTTTTCTTTGAGCTTCTAAACTATCTTTAGTAGACCAGAGATACGAACCAAGTCACCTTGATTGAAACTATCAAATAAATCTTTTACAAGTCATACGCATTATCAATCCAGATGACGCTTTGTCCAATTTTAAAATTTGTTGCACGCTAAACCCAAGAAAGTACCAAATTGTTACGCCTAAACTAGGCATGAAATTTGGGATCACTTTCTGCAGGAGCTTTAATCGTCCCGTCCACAAATTGAATTTTTTTTTAAAAAAAATAAGGAACATCCTCATTAAACGAGCTCATCCGTAATAGTTACTGTCATTGAGTAGAGAAAAAGTGAGCACAAGGGCATGATTCTCATTAGGGTGAATATAGAATGCGTCAGACGGATGATCATTTTTGAAGACAATTCTTTTTAGAAGACCGAAAAACTAAATATTCATTCGATATCATAATAATTCTTTAGAAAGATGAAAGGGTTTGAGAGAGGATTTTGAGAAACTGAATCGTTAAAAGAAGAGAAAAAAAATTGCATTATTTTTACTTATCTTTTAATTTGCAAAAGTTGGCTTATTTATATTAGAAAAGAAAATAGAGAAATAAAAAGTATCTAACCAGCTAATTCCTAACAAACTAATATACAACTGTAAAACTCCTGATAACCGTAAAAACACCTAACAAATTAGAAAATATAATATACTTTTTAACTATTCTCTCAAACGTTTGAAGCATCTTTTGACGTTAGGCCAAAATAATTCATATGAAGATATCCCGAATGTAATAGACGACTGTGAAACTCATTCACATAGGCGCCATCAGTATAAATGTGTCTTTTATAGTTTTTATTTCTAATTAATATTGTTTCTATTTTATTTATTTTAATATGTTTCCATTTGCCGACAATATATTATTGTTGGTATCTGTAGGGATAGAACTTTTAAAGCACTGAAATGCATTTTCAATTATTATTAGGGCTTTGTTAAAAAAATATTAATAGGGTAAATTATACGAAATGCCACTAAATTTTAATTTTTATATCGAACATATTACAGAACTAAAAATTCATACTATTATACCACTGAACTATCGTAAACTACACAAATGTCACTCTACCGTTAAATTGTAACGGACCGTTAAATGTAAAACGTCATCGTTTCGGTATAGTTGTTTTGATGCTTAAGATAGGCCAAAACGACATCGTTTTGTTTGAAAAAAAATTAAGAAACAATGCATTTTAGGAGGCTTGAACCAAGAACCTCAAGGATGAAAGATTTACACTAAACTACTGGGCCAACTTAAAGACATAAAATGATTCTAACGAAAATAGTATATAAATAATATTGCAGTTGAACTTAATTTTATTTATCTCATGATATAATTTTATAATATTTATAATATAATTTTATAAATATATTAACTTTATAAATAAAGGGTATTCTTCACCAGTGGTCTCTTTCGTTTAGGGTGTGTTCTATTTTGGTCACCAAAATTCAAAAAAGATTATTCTGGTCACTTACGTTTAGAATCGTTTCTATTTTGATCCATTGGCCATTAGTCTCCGTTACTTAAAAAAATTAGTTTCTAATTTAACCCTCAAACTTTCAAAATTTTATTTTTCACCATCTTCCCCAAAAATTATAAAACTAAAACCTCATAAAATAAAATCAATGACTATAAACAAGCAAAAAAATATAAAAATTGTGATACCAATAGCATCCAAATATTCATGTTGAACTACTGAAACAATTAGCAGTATATATATATAACAAGAAATTGTTACCAGGGCAGGAGATTTCATGCAGTCTTTTTGACAGAGGTGGCTTCGTTTCAGACTCACCTTTCATAAGCATTTTTTTTTGCTCAAACGTATGATTTTTATTAAACGAAAAAATCATACAACATATCCGCACCGGGCCTCATTAAAAACCTCCCTAAACCTAGTTGGAGGAAAAAAGTACCCGGGACAGATATTCGATACAACACATAACACGAATCCTAACGCCTTGACCCCATATATTTTCCAAACCGACCTGCGGACCCCCTGTAAGCACTCTCCACCCCAGTAAGACCGCTGCCTAACAGCAGCACAACGTCGCCCAGCCTTCGCACCCCTCAGCCCCATACAACACCCCACGCCCGTGAAGCCCCTTCCCACACAGCAACTCACTTGACCAACACCCCTCTCGCACACAACAGCGCACTGCACCCGCACCCCTCCCGCACCCGCCATCCAGCACACACATATCCAACCCCTGCCCTCCTTAAACCCCCATCCGCAACCAAGCCTTACGCTCAACCCCACCCTTTACTAAAATGTCAGCCACACCATTCACTTCCTTCACCACATGACTAAACACAAAATACATCCCCAAGCAAGCATCGTCGACACGGCAAAACAGGTCATAAAGTCTCCATGGCCGCGTCTCCCCTCGACCCACCCACGATGTCGTCACCAGCGAATCGGACTCAATAATACAAGGTAACACACACCATTTGGACTCCCTAAAAGACTCCAACGCAAATAATATGGCATACAACTCAGCCTCATTGGAATCCAACACGCCAACGGACCCGAGAACAACGCCAACACCCTCCCCCTCGTCACGCAACACGCCTCCACATCCCGCCGGGCCCGGTTTCCCTCTTGTCGATCCATCGACATTAAACTTCACACAACCAGCCCTCGGAGGGGACCAAACATAACCCTCTCGTGGCCTCCATGGCCTAATCGGTTCCACCCCCCCTCGGACAATTCCACCATTCGGATTCAAGAATTAAGTCATGTGGCTCAAATGCTCGCACCCAATAAAATGCTCGTAGCTTAATTAAAAAGATCAATTCTTTCACTGAGACACTCTTACCCTGGAAAATCAATGTGTTCCTTGCTAACCATAGTGACCACAACGTGGCAGCACATCCCGACAACCATCTATCCCGCAGCGGACCCCTAAATGTACCTTCCATCAACACCGTCACAAACTCAGTGACGGTTGCTGGTCGTACCAATTCGATCTGCCACCATGCTAAAAAGCACGACCAAACCTCCCATGCCACCGGACAAATATGTAAAATGTGATCCACTGTATCCTCCCCCACACCACACCAACGACAACTATAATCAGTCACATCCAACCTTATTCCCCTATCCCTCAAATAGCATAAAGTAGGCAATCGATTCAACAAAATAAACTACACAAAGCACTGTATTTTAGGTGGCATTCGCACCGACCATATTGCTGAAACCGTCCGATCCCCATCCAAACCAAAAGATGACATCAATTTATATAAACTCGTGACAGAAAACTGTCCCGTCGTCGAATGTCTCCAAATCAGCAAATCCTCCTTCGCATCATTCAAATTAATCGCTCCCACTATCCCCCATAGCTCCTTCAACATATTCGCCTCAAACAATCTCAAAGGACGTACAAAAAACTCCTCCCACATCCCATGTATCAACGATGTTCCCGATCTATACTCATGAACCAATGCCCATGAATTCTTCGCAAGGCGAAACAGCCGTGGAAACACCATACAAAGTGGCACATCCGCGCACCATGCATCCCGCCAAAACAATACTTTACGCCCATTCCCAATCAGCCAAAGAAAATTAGAATGCGCCATGTATCGATGTATCTCCTCACGCTCATGCACTGTTACAATTTGCTTCCATACCGTGGACATCGCCCTTTGCCGAACCAGTGGCATTCTCCTATCGAAAACATCCGCCTCATACTTAGCCAACAAAACTGATCGGCACAACGATTCCCCCTCTACCGCAAATCGCCATCGCCATTTTGCCAAGAGAGCCATATTGCGCTGATGTAAGTCAGCAACCCCCAATCCCCCAAATTTCCGCGAACGATAAACAATCTTCCAACTCACCCGGCTCATGCGTCGCCTTTCCTCCGAACCCCCCCACAAGAATGACCTCCGAATCCTATCAATTCTTCTAATGATCCCCTTCGAAACCAGAAACATGCCCATATAATATATCGGCAAAGCAGACAACACTGAATTTAAAAGACTCAATCGAGCCGCAAAAGACAATGAGTCTCTTTTCCATCCCGCTAGACTCTTCCGAAATTGCTGTAATAACGGTTCCCACATCGTCAAACTACGCGGATCTACCCCAAGTGGGAGCCCGAGATAAATCATCGGCAGCTCACCCCTTTTACAACCCATAATAGCTGCCATTTCATTCACCACCCCATCGTCCACCCCCACACCATATAAGGAAGACTTCAAGTAGTTAATATGTAACCTCGAAACATACTCAAAACACGTTAACACCCTTTTTAAATTTTCAGCATATCTTACCTCACCTTGTAAAAAAATAATCGTGTCGTCCGCAAATTGTAGGTGGGATAGTCGGCATTCATTCACGACACGGACACCCCTAATCAACCCTGACTTTTCCGCCTCACTTAGTAATCGATGCAGTAACTCGGCTACAATGACAAATAGGAGGGGCGATAACGGATCCCTTTGTCGCAATCCCCGTTGCATAGGGAATTCCGAAGTCGGACTACCATTAAGCAATACTGACAATCTCGCCGTGCTCACACAAACTCTCATCCAATCACGCCATCTCGAACCGAACCCCATTCTACTCTGAATTGTCTCTACACACTCCCATTTAACACAGTCATATGCCTTGGCAAAATCAAGTTTCAGCAGTACCCCTCCCTCACGACATGACCTCTTTTGCATCGAGTGTAACACTTCATTCGCTAACATAATTCCATCAACAATTTGACGTCCCTGCACAAAAGCCGACTGAACATCACTGATTATCCCTGGTAATACCTTTTGCAGCCTCTTCGCCAAGCATTTCGCAAGTATCTTATATATCGAATTCAATAGGCAAATAGGCCTATAATCCCCCGGCTTTCTCGGTTGTTCCACCTTTGGGATTAACACTACAAATGCCGAATTACACCCCTTCGGCAACAAATTTGACTCATGAAATCGGGTCAGCACCTCCATCACATCCCCCTTCAAGAATTCCCAACCTCTCTTATAGAATTCGAATGTATATCCATCGGGACCCGGTGCCTTCGAACCTTCACTACCCCATATAACAGCCCGTACTTCCTCTACCTCAAATGGTTTCTCCAGCTCCATACCCATACCCTCGGATAATCCTTTAAAATTCAATCCCATCGTCATTGTCCCCATGGTCTTAGGAAGTGAAAAATAGGCTTTGAATTCCGAAAACACCACCTGCCTCAATCGATTGGGATTGGTTTCCCATACCCTCTCAATCAGCAATCCGGAAAATGTATTACGCATAGCTCGTAACTTCGCCGCTCTATGAAAAAAACCCGTTTTACCGTCCCCCTCCCGCAACCATTTAACTCTTGATTTCTGCTTCCATACGGATTCCCTCAACCGCGATAACGTCCATAATTTGCATTGAGTCACCCGTTTATGTGCCAATTACGTGTCCGAAACAGCACCCGCACTCCCCATCCCATCAATTTCATCCAATTCTTTTCCTTCTGGTGGTGGTGGAGGAGGAGTTGTCATTTTCGCTCCTACAGTCGACGGCGGTGGCGCTGGGGCTGCACCCGCTACTGAGGCTAAGAAAGAGGAGAAAGTGGAGGAGAAGGAAGAGTCAGATGGGTATTCATTTGGGGAAGATGGTGAATTTTTTTTTTGAAAGTTTGGGGGTTAAATTAGAAACTAATTTTTTTAAGTAACGGAGACTAACGACCAAGGGACCAAAATAGAAACGATTCTAAACGTACGTGACCAGAATAATATTTTTTGAATTCTGGTGACCAGAATAGAACACACCCTAAATGAAAGGGACCACTGGTGAAGATTACCCTATAAATAAATATTGTTTATAATTTATATTATAAAACTAAAATATTTTCATAATATATACAATTGAACCATAAACCCCAAACCCTAAACCATACATGTAACTAACTAAACTACAAACCTTAAACCATATACATAATTAGATTTAAAATCCCAAACCCCAAAACTTAAATATATATAACTAAATCTTAAATCCCTAAACCCTCAACAATACATGTAACCAACTAAAATACAAACACTAAACCCTAAATATATATGATAAAATCTGAAATCTCAAACCCTAAACCCTGATTATATAACTAAATCCTAAATCACAAACACAAACACAAAACCCTAAAATTAAAATGTTATTTATACTATATTAGGATTTGTAATATAAATTATAAATAATAGTTGGGATTTGGAGATTTAGGATTTAGTTATATATTTAGGGTTTAAGGTTTGAGATTTAAATTTTAATTATATATTTAGGGTTTGTAGTTTAATTAGTTACATGTATGATTTAGGGTTTGGGTTTAAGGTTTAGTTGTATATATTATAAATAACATTTTAGTTTTGTAATATAAATTATAAATAATATTTATTTATAAAGTTAATATATTTATACAACTATATTATAAATATTATAAAATTATATCATGACATAAATGAAATTAAGTTCAACCGCAATACTATTTATATATTATTTTTATTAAGATTATATCAAGTCTTAAAGTTGGCCTTGTGGTTTGGTATAAACCTTTTTTCTAGAGGATTTTGGTTTTGAGCCTCCCCAAATGCAGTGTTTACTTATTTTTTTTTCTAACAAAACGACGCCGTTTTAGAATATCTTAGGCATCAAAGCAGCTATACCAAAGCGACACCGTTTTGCATTTAACGTGTTCGTTACAATTTTAACCGTCAAGTGACATTTTATGTAGTTTACGATAGTTCAGTGGTATAATAGTAGCAAAAAATAAAGTTTAGTGGTATAATAGTATCAATTTTTAATTCAGTAGTATATTCGATACAACGGTTAAAGTTTAGTGGCATTTCGTGTCACGCTTTTATTTGTTAGCCGACGATCGGCAATCATCTAGATAATGATTATCGATTGCCGGTGTTTTTTATTTATCTTGCTTTTATTTGTTAGGTTTTTATTTTTTTTATTTTAATAAGAATCTCTGCTCTTCTGTCACGCTTTTCATCTGCTTTGTGGCACGTTTTCTTTGTTTTTGTTTCATCTGTCATTTTGACATTATTTCAGCATTCCTTGGTGGTCGTTTGGTGCTCGCACAAAAATGTTCACGACGCTAGTTTCTGATTATGATTCTATCGATGGTCATAGAAAGATAGATTCCCACTTGGTTAGGGGCAGATTTACATTCAATTTATTGGGGTCAATTGACCCCACTTGGGTTCTACAAATCCTTGTTAAAATCATAAAAAATTAAGAGAGAAAAATAAAATAAAATAAAATGTATTTGAACCACTTAATCACATGTGAAAATTAAAGTGGTCAAACTCAAGCAAGCACATAAAAAAATATCTAAAAAGTGGAGTAAAAGATGGTGGTGCCCATTAGTTATATTCTTTAATATTTCAAATTATATTTTTGGATAAATATTTTAAATTATTATTTTTAGTTTCCCTCCTGATTTCCAGAGCCTTGTCTTGGTTAATTCGGACCACATGCGTCGCACACCTGACTTTGGTGGGTGAATCTCCTAATAGAGATTTTCTGCACACAAGGCCTTGAAATCGAGACCTGCTTAAACTATACCAAGCTGCTTACCACTTGGACCAATCTTGTTGATAAATATTTCCAATTATTTTAAAGTCTCACTAAAATCATTTAAACGTGTTCAATAATTTTCTATTTTTTATTGCAATTTTTTTAGTTTGTTTAACCTTGACTTTTTGAACCTGTAACACTATGGTTAAAAAAAAGAAAAGAAAAAGAAAAGAAAGGGAGGTATGTTGCCAAGGGGATTCGAACTTGCATCCCTTGGCATGGAGGGTGAGAGACATAACTATTTGAGCCAAAGTTGCTCTTGGTTTTAGTCTTCTCTAATTTAATATTAAGCTTGGTATGTTGAGTCTGAACCCACATTAATTAAAAGTTTGACCCCTCACCTACCAAATTTAATATCCAACCAAAAATACTAGAATCCTCTCTCGACCTTTCAGCTACCCCCAACCCTCTCACGGTCCGATCACCGTCACCGCCCCACCGTGGCATTCACCGTCACCTTTATCGTGTTCACCATCGTATCCCGACCCCAGCCTTCTGCTCCACTCGTGGTAAACGACCGCCGTTCACTGAGGAAATCATATCAAAGCCTCGTTAAAACCCTTAGAACCTTAACTGGTTTTCTTCTGTTTTTGGTCGTCTCCGTCGCCGGCTGAGCGCATTAACGGTACAAACATGATCAGCGTGTGAGGGCGAGCAAAACCCTTTTAACCGTTCATCGTATCGACGCTAGGAAGAGCCTTATCGGCGTCACAATTTTTCGGCCACACCGCTTCTTTTACACGTATTTTCCGGTAAGTTTCCGACCTTATTTTGGTGTTTGATGGCTATATTTTAGAGCACTTGTAACGATCTGCATTTTTCCAGCAGAAATCGCAATTTTGGCGCCTCCGATGGCTTCTCCGACGACCAGTTTTCCATGATGTGAGTGAACCGGTTTAATCACGGTCTAACCTAAACCGGCCCGGCCCGAACCCGAGTCGACCCAAACCCGACCCGACTGAGTCAACTCGCCGAGTTAACTCAGTTGACTTTTTGTTGACTGCTGACGTAAGCGTTGACTTTGACCCCAAAAAGTTATATTTTCCGAAAAGTCATATGCTATGTTTTTTGACGTCTTGAGCCCGTTTTTAAAGCCCGTTTTGCAAAATTCTAACCCGAGAGCCTCTAAATCTTACTTTGAACCCGGGAGTGCATGAGTTAAATATTCAGTATAAGAGAAATGTAAATGAGGATTAATTAAGGGTATTGTTTATTGAAGGTATCCATGTATCTCTGTATCTAAAATGTTTTGGGACATCGAATTCGGATTCGAGTGCAATCGAACGGGGTATCATGAATCGATTGATGCAGTTCGGAGTTAAGGTAATACATTACTACCTTCTGCATGCTTTCAAAACTTGTTGGTATTCGGTTAATGCTTGCACGACCATGATTGAGCATATGATTATTTATGCTAATGTCAATCAATTAAGAAATAATAATATTAATGTCCAAGGCAAAAATATTCGAATAAGAGGTTTGATATATCGAAAGGTCTCCCGAGTTCAGTAAATGATTAATAAAAGCAGTTGATCTCCAAGTCTGATTACTTTGGCTAATGAATTACAAAAATGCCCTCAACTTATGAAAATGACTAAAATACCCTTGTCCATGAAAGCGATCTAGAAAATCTACCCTAAATCTGGTAAAACAACTAATTCATCTGCAAACCTCATTTTGCTTGGAAAAGTTTTGGTAACAAAGCTTAAACCTTCAAAAGTGTAAAATACTTAGACTTTCTTGAATTCTAAATAAGTATCCAAAAAGAAGCTTACGGAAAACTATTCGTATGCCTGGATTAGTCAAAGTGGCATAAAAAGATTGAAAACATCGATAAGGCTGAATTAATTGAAATGAACGTAATGACCAGAAGATTAAAATATTCTCTAGTACTAATTGACAATTTATCTGAAATGATGGATATACCCTCGAGGTCTGAAATGAATGAATAGTTGAAAGAACCGAAAGCTCAAAATAATTAGAGCACCTTCGAGCATCGAAGTAATTGAAAGTACCTCTAAGACTTGGAATAAGAAATATCAATAAAGCCAAATAAAGGTAATGGCTCTGAAAGTGGTAATACACGACCCTCGTTGGTTGGTTGTTTTGGGATCTATTGTGACATTGGAAGAATACCATACAAGAGCATGTTCGAGTTATTTGGAGAAAGTACCTAAGTTAATGGTAAGAGCAGTCTGTTCTTCATGTGTATTCGATGCAATGGATCGAGTTCAGGTGCAACACACATGTTTGGATACTTGGAAAATACTAGTTGAATACATGTTCGATCTCCCGTTGTACGTTAGTGGTTGCTTGGTGAAGTCGAGCTTTTTGTTATACAATGTAGTCAGTTCTGAGAAGTGAGTACTTAAGGTGTATCGATCCGGTCAAATAATAAACACGACAATGATGGTTTACGATTAGTTCGAAGGCACTCGAAAACTTGATAAGCAACTAGAAATCTCTGAACTCCGTACATGGCTGATTATACCTTATTGGGCTAATTACCATACTACCTCTGAAGGTTAGAATGACCAAAATACTCTCGTAGACTTTAATGATCGAACCACTCTCGATATATCTGAATTCTTAATGATTATGATGCATCAACTTTCGATGTTGATTCGATCCGTCTTATCGAACTCCCTTATTCGTAGGGACCTTGTTCTGAAATCAATCCAAAATTGTCAAACATCATCTTTCAGATATCTATCTAGTACCTCTGAGAAATGAATTGGGTCATAAAGCGCGTACCATGTATCTGTAAATACTTTCTGTTCTAAACCAATACCATATGCTTAAAATTTAAAAGAATGACAATGTAATACGAAAGGAAAGCAATTCCCTGGTTTCTGACCTTTGATATGAAAAATATATCTGATATATGAAATTGAATACAAAATAGTAATAAAATAAGTTTGACATCTGTCTTCTGGTATAAAAATAGATCTGATATCTATTTTCTGTAATACTGTCTTCTGAATATAAACTGAAATCATCTGGGTATATTATCTGGGATATGAATGAAGATCTGTAAGCTCAGCGCTGGTAAGTCCTTCTGGACCTAAGCTCCTACGCCCAATGGGCCTAGGGTAAGTCTTTCTGGACCTAAGGCATTCCTTTAGGTAGGCTCTTACGCCTCAGGCCTAGGGTAAGACCTTTTGTATGCAGTTCAGAGGGAATTACATTTTGGAGTTCGGTTGGAGGGTAGTTAAGTAAATTAATAAAACTCTCTGACCTCTTTTGAAACATACCCTACTAAATTAATGTATCAAAGTTGAACTCTCCGTAAACTTACATTTTGCGCTTAATGAACCACTCTGAACTCCTTGATTCAACTTCTAAAATCTGAATCTCTTTAAATCACCGGCTTTAGACTCATCTCTTAAGGTTCGGGTGATCAAATAAAGAACAACTTTGTTACCTTCTGGTATAATGCTCCTCTAAAATTTCGAATCGTAATTTGAGCTTACTGTTGCCCAGTTCTTCATGACAATGTAAAGCTTGCCATATACCTACTTGTGCTTTTAGCATCTTTTGGTAGTTTGTATTACTGAGCTTTCCGAAGCACGCGTTGTTTTTACCATCACAGGTTAAAAGATCGACCATGTTGCAGCTATCACGTCGGTATAAGAGTTTCTTCGGTGATAATTATTATGCTTGAGAATATTTTGATGGAAATTTGAGAAGAAGAAGAAGAAGAAGAGGAAGAAGAACAAGAACAAGAACAAGAAGAAGAAGAAGAAGAAGAAGAAGAAGAGTGTTATGAATTTAAAAGAAAAGTGTTTGTGAATGTGGCGAAAGTGTAAATTTTATGGTGACTATGTTATGTACCAAGGAAACAGTTGTCTTAAAATTTTGCTAAAGGTAAGTGATATTCGTTCAAAACCTTGGTTATGTTTGATCGTCTTGAAGAAAGACTTTTTCTTTTGAAATGTTGCATGATGTATTTGCATATATTATCCCTGACTGAAGTTCGATGTTACCTCTTGATTCTGGAAATACCTATTGGACGCCTTGAGCACTCGTCTTGATTTTAGGTACAGTTTTCCTTCCGTAAATTGATGGTCAACCTAGTAAAGCTAATACGGTCCTAGAGAAGATGCGTCTAGGTTGTATGGTTAACCTTTTATGGTAGTTGGGAAGTTTCTTATCTCTGACAAAGACCGTTTATATTAAAAGTTATAAGACAAGTGTTTGGTTGGCACCATTTGAAGTTCGGCACAGATTCTAGTATTGTATTTTAATTTGTTGGTTTGAGATGTATGATGGGATGACTTTGAGTCTAAAGACAGACTGAGTAGCTGAGGAATACTGCCAAATTGATTCGCGACCATCTAAGAGAATCTAGAAACAAGCATACTCTAATGGATAAGTTTTAGTATGAGAATGGATGGACGGGCTATTCTCACGTCAATTTGACTCAGGTAAATTTCAAGGAAAAAATTTCTTTTAAGGGAGGAGAGTTGTAACACTCTAGTTAAAAAAAAGAAAAGAAAGAAGGTATGTTGCCAAGGGGATTCGAACTTGCATCCCTTGGCATGGAGGGTGAGAGACGTAACCATTTGAGCCAAAGTTACTCTTGGTTTTAGTCTTCTCTAATTTAATATTAAGCTTTGGTTTGTTGAGTCTGAACCCACATTAATTAAAAGTTTAACCCCTCACCTACCAAATTTAATATCCAACCAAAAATATCAGAATCCTCTCTCGACCTTTCAGCTACCTCAACCCTCTCACGGTCCGATCACCGTCACCGCCCCATCGTGGCATTCACCTTCACCTTCACCGTGTTCATCATCGTATCCCGACCCCAGCCTTGTGCTCCACTCGCAGTAAACGGCCGCCGTTCGTCGTAGAAATCATGTCGAAGCGTCGTTGAAACCCCTAGAACCTTAACTGTTTTCTTCTATTTTCGGTCGTCTCCATCGTCGGCTGAGCGCATCAACGGTACAAATGTGATCAACGTGTGAGGGCGAGCAAAACCCCTTAATCGTTCACTGTATCGACGCCGGGAAGAGCCTTATCGACATCACGATTTTCTGGCCACACCACTCTTTTACACGTATTTTCTGGTAAGTTTCCAACCTTATTTGGGTGTTTGATGGCTCCATTTTAGAGCACTTGTAATAATCTGCATTTTTCCGGCAGAAATCGCAGTTTTTGGCGCCTCTGATGGCTTCTCCGGCGACCGTCCGACGAACAGTTTGCCCTTGTCGAGTGAACCGGTTTAATCACGGTCTAACCTGAATTGGCCCGAACCCAAGCCGACCCAAACCCGACCTGACTGAGTCAACTCGCCGAGTCAACCTAGTGAGTCAACTCACCGAGTTAACTCAGTTGACTGGTGACGTCAGCGTTGACTTTGACCCAAAAAAGTCAAATTTCCAGAAAAGTCATATTTTATGTTTTTTTTACGTCCTAAGTCCGTTGTTTTGCAAAATTCTGACCTGAGAGCCTCCGAATCTTACTTTGAACCCAAGATCGCATGAGTTAAATATTCAGTATAAGAGCAATGTAAATGAGGACAGATTAAGGCTATTTTTTATGGAAGGTATCCATGTATCTCCGTATCCGAAATGTTTTGGGACATCGAATTCAGATTCGAGTGCAATAGAATGGGGTATCATGAATCGACCGATGCAGCTCGGAGTTAAGGTAGTAAATTACTACATTTTGCATGCTTTCAAAACATGTTGTTATTCGGTTAATGCTTGCTCGACCATGATTGAGCATATGACTATTTCTCCTAATGTGAATCAATTAAGAAATAAGAATATTAATGTCCAAGGCAAAAATATTCGAATAAGAGGTTTGGTAACAAAGCTTAAAGCTTCAAAATTGTAAAATACTCAGATTTTCTTGAATTCTGAATAAGTTTCCAAAGAGAAGCTTACGGAAAACTATTTGTATGTCTGGATTAGTCAAAGTGGTGTAAATAGATTGAAAACGTCGATAAGGATGAAATGATTAAAATGAACGTAATGACCAGAAGACTGAAATATTCTCTGGTACTAATTAACAATTTATCTAAAATGATGGATATGCCCTCGAGGTCTGAAATAAATGAATAGTTGAAAGAACCGAAAGGCTCAAAATAATTGGAGCACTTTCAGGCATCGAAGTGATTGAAAGTACCTCTAAGACTTGGAATGAGAAATATCAATAAAGCCAAACAAATGTAATGGCTCTGAAAATGGTAATACACGACCCTCGTTGGTTGGTTGTTTCAGGATCTATTGTGACGTTGGAAGAATACCATACAAGAGCATGTTCGAGTTATTTAGAGAAAGTACCTAAGTTAACGGTAAGAGCAGTATATTCTTCATGTGTATTCGATGCCACAGATCGAGTTCAAGTGCAACACATATGTTCAGATACTTGGAAAATACCAGTTGAATACATGTTCGATCTCCCGTTGTACGTTAGTGGTTGCTAGGTGAAGTCGAGCTTTTTGTTATACAATGTAGTCAATTCTGAGAAGTGAGTACTTAAGGTGTATCGATCCGGTGAAATAATAAACACGACAATGATGGTTTGCGATCAGTTCGAAGGGACGCGAAAACTTGATAAGCAGCTAGAAATCTTTGAACTTTGTACATCATTGCTTATACCTTATTGGTCTAATTACCAAACTACCTTTGAAGGTCAGAATGACCAAAATACCCTCGTAGACTTTAATGATCGAATCACTCTCGATATATCTGAATTCTCAATGATTCTGATGCATCAACTTTCGATGTTGATTCGATCCATCTTATCGAACTCCCTTATTCGTAGGTACCTCGTTCTGAAATCAGTCCAAAATTGTCAAATGTCATCTTTACGATATCTATCAAGTACCTTTGAGAAATGAATTGGGTCATAAAGTGCATATCATGTATCTGTAAATACTTTCTATTCTAAACCAAGACCATATGCTTAAAATTTAAAAGTATGACATTGTAATACGAAAGGAAAACAATTCCCTGTTTTCTGACCTCTGATATGAAAAATATATCTGATATATGCATTGAATACGAAATAATAATAAAATAAGTTTGACACTTGTCTTCTGGTATAAAAATATATATGATATCTATTCTGTAATATTGTCTTCTACATATAAACTGAAATCATCTGGGTATATTATCTGGGATATGAATGAAGGTCTGTAGGCTCAACACTGGTAAGTCCTTCTGGACCTAAGCTCTTACGCCCAATGGGCCTAGGGTAAGTCTTTCTGGACCTAAGGCATTCCCTTAGGTAGGCTCCTACGCCTTAGGCCTAGGGTAAGACCTTCTGTATGCAGTTCAGGGGGAATTGCATTTTGGAGTTCGGTTGGAGGGTAGTTAAGTAAATTAATAAAACTTTCTGACATCTTTTGAAACATACCCTACTAAATTAATGTATCAAAGTTGAACTCTCCTTAAACTTACAATTTGCGCTTAATGAACCACTCTGAACTCCTTGATTCAACTTCTGAAATCTGAATCTCTTTAAATCTCTGGCTTTAGACTCATCTCTTAAGGTTCGGGTGATCAAATAAAGAACAACTCTGTTACCTTCTGGTATAATGCTCCTCTAAAATTTCGAATCGTAATTTGAGCTTACCGTTGCCCAGTTCTTCATGACAATGTAAAGCTTGCAATATACCTACTTGTGCTTTTATCATCTCCTGGTAGTTTGTATTACTGAGCTTTCCGAAGCTCGCACTTTTTTACCATCATTGGTTAAAAGGCCGACCATGTTGCAGCTATCACGTCGGTATAGGAGTTTCTTCGGCTTTTCTTGCAGAGTACAACACATGTGTACTTAGGGGGCATATATGTCACGTTTTGATTTATATTCGAGTAGGAAACTTGTATTAACAACTTTTATCACAATTTTGTTTCATTGTCTGAATGTTTTCTGAAATTGTATTTTAATTAAAAACTTAATTTATGATTTTAAATGGTTTAGCAATTTGTTTATTTGAAATTTTAACGTGGGTCGCTCCGGTGACCCTAATGTGACTTCCTAGGATCCGTATTAACGCATAGGCGGGTCTAGGGGTTACAGAACCCACTTGATACAAAGTCTAATTCCGCCACTACACTCAATTGATGGTTGTTTGCCGATGTAATTAGTCTTGGGTAGTGGAGCAATTTGCCTGATAGTTTGGCTCGCTCACCACCCCTTTTTCATCCCATAATGCACCTCGTTTGGACATAAACAATGAGATTCAGGAAGACTTCTAGATTTTGACGGTATGCTAATCTCTATGAAAATATTTACTTTTCTTTGCACTTTGAAGTTTTTGTATTTGATTTTGGTGGACTAGTCCTCATTATTTTTTTTTTGAATGTATTATATTTATACCATCTTTCATGATTTTTTAAATAAAATTTAGTTGCCATTGTATAAAAAAACTGTGAGAGTGCCGTGACCCAAATTTTTTTGTTAATGTAGTTGCTCTTTAAGTCTTTTGTAGTTTTTGAAGTTAGTTAATTTAATTAAGTCATCATTTATCATTTTCATTTGATTGTTTTTTAAGTCTTTACCATTATTGAAACCAACCAAATTAAGTTTCGACTTTTTTTTTCTTTTGTTTAAATACTTATTAGATTCTTATAAATTATAATCCCTTTATTTGATTTAAGACTTCTTAGGTCCATGTGAAGTCTAAAATTTGACAATTTGTCCCCTTCAAATGTTTTATTTTAGTTCTGTCCATGAGTATTTAACTCTCAATTTTAAGTTCAGGGATCAAATAGTCTTAAGTATTTTTTGAAGTTAGTTAATTTAATCAAGTCCTCTTATCATTTTTATTTGATTATTTTTTAAGTCAGGTTTCAATTTGAATACATTTTGTTTATTCTATTTACATGTTCTTAGCATACGTCAAGTAGAGTAACCAACTAAATAGGCATATGCGCAGAATTGGAAGGTTTTGAATATAGTTTTTTTTTGAAAGCTAGACTTTTATTAAAGTTAGAAGAAAACACGGGTTTATGCCTCGTTAAAAAACCTCTCTAAGTCCTAAGTAGAGGAAAAAGAGTGCGATAAACTCGTGATTACACGGACCACAAAGACCTATAGGTTCATACATCTCAGCCATCAACAATTGTTTCGAACATCACAGCCAAACACTTATAATCTTACACGGAAGAAATCACTGAGAAAAAGAAGAAAAGAACGCAGAAATTAAACTCCCACCATGGATAGCTATCACCAGCTGCAATTTTTCAAATCCGCACGAGGGACTAAATCATTGAAATCCTATTCTCACCAATTGACCACTGCGAGAATTCCCTGCACATATGTTGAATACCAGTGGATGCGGCTAAAAAATTAAGACTACCGAACCACCTCCTTGGATCCGTCCCACTCTACGCAAGGCCAATATCTCAACCGAAAGAGCAGCTTTACCGAGCCTGAGAAACAAAATCTCTCCCAGCCATAGTCGCGCCTACCCCATAGGCAATACCAATCGAAAGAACAAACATCTCAAACAGAACAGGGCAGTTACAAAAAATCAAAAACCTTGCCTCACCAACATATACTCATAATCAAAAGAAAAAAAAAACAGGCTCGAAACACATATGGTCTCCTCCTACACTGACTATTTATAGAAAATTATAGCGTCCGCACATCTGCCAATACCTTTTTTAGCAAGAGCGTCGGCGAGAACATCCCCTTCTCTAGGAGCGAACTGCAGCCTCCAGTCCAACCCTTGTGCCTGCAAACGAAACGCCGCTACCAGACCTTTGAAAGAAATTGGACATGTGCACGGGTTGTTAATCCACTGAACTCCTATCAGGCTATCAGATTCCACAATAAGCTTAACTGACTTCCCCCATTTGGACGATTTAACGAGTTTAAAAGCTTCACCGATCGCTGTAATTTCAGCGGAAGTAGCGTCGAGGACTCCCACCCTGCAAGAAAAAGTGATAAGCACCTCACCAAATGAATTTCGAAGCACTCCCCCAATTCCAGCATTGCCGATGCTGCTTTCCACTGCACCATCCGTATTAAATTTCACGAAACCATCGGACGGAGGAATCCAACACCCAGAAATTGCTTTTGGTTCGGATTTGGCTAACGTCTTAAACCTGAAAGGGCAGTTCAGTACACTGTTTAGATCGCCCACCTCTTCAGGCCATAACGCTTTGCACCACCAGCCATGTCTAAGGATCGCCATCTGAAATACGTCCATAACATTAAACTTCTTCTTTCTAAAAATTGTCTCGTTGCGAGCTAGCCAGATGCTCCAAACGATGCTAAACAGACCAAGGTTCCAAATCTGCGGCTGAAACCCAGAGGGTATTGACTCCTTCCAGACCATAATAAAAACCGAGAAACTCCTTGGCAGGACCACGCTAATGTTCCAAATGCGAAACCAAGACTGCCAAACCTCCCATACCTTCATACAAGAGGATAGGATATGCTCAGTCGACTCTGGAGCGAGATCACATAACTGACATATCGGGGAAGATTGAGGAAGACACCCCTTTTTCTGAAGCTCAACAATAGTAGGCAAACGACCCTTTATCGCCTTCCAAACGAACATAATAACCTTTGGTGGGGCTTTGCTATTCCACACCATCTCCCACAACCCCCTCTCTTCAGCGCAAGGTCCTCTGTTGAAATTGCACCACGATTTTGATGAATATACTCCACTCGAATCTGCTGCCCATCTAATGCTGTCCGCCACCTCTGAGTTAGATTTAAAGCCCTGTATAAGCGCCAACAAAGCCTTCCATTCCTCTTTTTCCCAGTCGAAAATTTGCCTACGGAGCTTGATGTCCCAACACCATACGCCATTAACCGGAACTCCAAAATCACTGATGCAGCCCTCTTTATTTGTTAAGAGCGCATGCATCCTGGGGAATCTTTGACACAGAGGTCGATCCCCTAGCCGGCTGTCGCGCCAAAATCTCACTAATTTGCCATCCCCAACCACAAATCTAATCTGGTTTCTGAACTCTACAATACTTTCTGGATATGCTGAAGAGATGTTTTTCCATATGATCGATTTATTTTTCGGTAAAAGATTTGTCGGGAAGAAAAGAGATCTGTCTTTCTCGTATCTCGCCGCTATTACCTCCTTCCATAGGCTATCCGACTCCGACCCATATCGCCACAGCCACTTGAGTAGTAAAGCTTGATTCTTCAATTTTAAATCAATCAAGCCTAATCCTCCTAAGCATTTGGGTAAACACAAAACCTCCCATCTTACCCAGTATATTGGATTTTTGTCTACCCCTCCCCAAAGAAACTTTGAAATTAGACTTGTCAGCAGATTACTCACTTTGCGGGGCATATAAAAAAGCGACATGAAGAAGATCGGAAATTGTCAGTGGGTGAACCATTTATTAAAACCGATATCGACACGGTAGCAATGCAATTCCTAATCCACCCGATCCATCTATTGCCGAACCCCATATTTTTCATGACAAAAAACAGAAACTCCCAATCAACACTATCGTAGGCCCTTTGAAAATCTGCTTTAAAAACGAGCCCACTGTGGCCTTTTTTTTCCCAGGAAGTCAATCACCTCGTTCGAGATAAGGGCACAATCAAGCATTTGTCTCCCAGGACAGAAAGCAAACTGCGTGTGACCGATAACCTCATCCATGACATTCTTTAGCCTCTGAGCTAACACCTTTGCAAGAAGTTTGTAGATGACTCCAACCAGACTGATCGGTCGATAATCTTCGATCAAGACGGGCGACGCTTTTTTCGGGATTAGTACAATAAAGGAGTGATTGAAGGAAGTGTCTGTCACCTTATTGTTGAAGTAATTCTCGAAAAATTGAAGTATCCGAACCTTCAGATGCTCCCAGAATTTTTTGAGGAAGCACGCGTTAAAACCATCTGGTCCAGGGGCTTTCGAGCTTTCGATCGCTTGCAGGGCAGAAAAAACCTCTACCTCTGTGAATTTATTCTCTAAGGAGACAACAGCGCTGTTACTGATAGCCTTCAAATTGCAATTAAATTCCTTTACGGGGATAGTGTTCGACTCTGAATATGCCATTTTGAAAAAATTTGCAACTACTTTTTTAACCCGGGAAGGCTCGACAAATGTATCTTCCCCCACTCTGATTTTTTCCACGTGATTTATACTTCTTCTAGCAGAGGCCATCAGGTGAAAGTATCTTGTGTTTTTGTCACCTTGTAAAAACCAATTGGTTCTCGACCTTTGTCTCCATTCCCACTCTTCTCTCCTTTCAGCTTTCCAAAGACTAACTCTGAGATCCCTCAATTCTTGCAACTCGCCCCGCTGATGATTGCCATTGCAAATTCTCATCTCAAGGTCACTGCACTTTGCTTCAATTTGAGCTGTTGTGTTCTCATTCTGCTTTCGGTAATCCAGCACCCAATCTTTTGTTTTGGCTTTGCAAACACGCAACGTCATCATAATGTCTTCCCCCGAATTTTCCTTGCAAGTTCTTTGGATCAATTCTACCAGCGATTTCTCTTCGTTCCAATAATCGAACCACTTAAAGTACTTGGGGCCCCAATTCGTTTTATCTGTGGAGAGGACCACCGGATTGTGGTCAGATAGTCCCCTGAGAAGCACTCGTTGGACTAGGTTGGGCCAAAAATCAAAACACTCTGGCGATACAAGAAAGCGGTCGAGTCTGCTAAACGAGGGGATTTGGCGAAGGCTAGACCAGGTGTATTTCCCACCTGTACAAGGCAAGTCGATTAACCCCAACTCATTTATAAAGTCTGAGAAGCGCTCCATATCTTTTTTTTAACTAACTCCAGTGCTTTCATCTTGATTACGGACAATATTGAAATCACCACCGATGATTACTGGAATCGACTTAACAGTAATCCAGTTCCGCAATCCTTCGAGAAAATCCTTTCTACATACGCTGTCGTTCGGAGCATATACATTTATAATCCCTACTGTTGTGTTGACATTTCTGAATTTGCCAATACACTTTACTGCACCCTCACTTATCTCAGTAGAAACACACTCAAAAGCATCAGTATTCCACATAGAGCACAAACCACCAGATAACCCCATTGCCGGTAAGCATTTAGTCTCAAAATTCGACTTGGATCCGCATAGATATCGCACCATGGGCTCCATCGGATAGCTACACTTTGTCTCTTGCAGAAAAATGAACACAGGTTTGCTTTTGCTAATTACCCTTCTTACCGAGTTTTTTTTTCCGCCTTTCCAATTCCACAGATATTCCAAGATATGAATAGATTTTGTAAATTCATGTAAAACCCAAAAGGAGGAACACTAAAACAAAGAACCCATCTTCTGTGAAAAATAATTAACTAGGACGACCCCCCCCCAAGCTCATCTAGCTTATTGCATACCTGCTCATCGCCCGCCGCGAATGTAAGCCCCACTACCTTGCAAACCTCCAAAATTTCCGTAGCATCCGTCGCCGTTTGATTCTCTGAATGGGCCTCGCCGGGATCAGCACTATTACTTTGTGCCCATTCTTTGATCTGGTAGTTATCGTTGAGCTTGGAACCGTTGAGTGTCGATGGTAACGCCTTAATTTTGACTGCCTTGATAGAGGGTGGTCTAACACTCCTCAAGAGAACGGGCTTTATTTTAAAGACCCCTGTTTCAGCGTCCAAAACCGGAACTGCATGGGTACTGGATCCTGTAGACCCATTAGACACCTCTTGGGCCATCTCAACAGGGACCTCAAATAAGAAATCAGGCCCAGCAAGTGATTGCCTTTCCAATCGATTATTTTCTTCAATATCACACTTTTCCGCCGCTAAATCATTGGGGCCTGACACCACTATCCCTTTGTTAACTAAACACCTGCCACTAGAATCTTCTCCTTGGTTAACCAACACATTTGCGGCGCCATTAATGTGCGTGTTTTCCAAATCGTTGGGAAAATCACCGGGCGCCTCGTCGTCCTCCCAGTCTCTTGGTAATCCGTCGTCGGGATTACCCGCCGGAAAACCGTCGCACTTCCAGACCGGGGAGCCGTTGATCCAACTTCTATCGTCTTCGAACTCGGCAACTGATACTCTGCACACCGACCTATGTCCGTTGACGAATAATTCAGCCTGCGACGGTATGTCCGTCGGAACGCGGACTCTGATTAGAAATCTGGCCACATCAAGACGAGCCTTCGAGGAGGTTTCTTCATCAATCTTTATCAACACTCCCCACCTACTCGCAATCGATTTGAATATCTCTTCACTCCAGGCTTCTAATGGGAAGTTTTCCAGTGAGACCCACACTTTTAGCTTCCTTCCATCTCTGAAACTCTCCACCGAGTCGAAATCCTCAAACCAGCTTTCAAGCAAAGAAGTTTTGAGATCATAAAAGATCTGAATTTGCTCTTCCTCTTCAAAAATAATAATCACATAAGGCCCCGACCATGCAGCGACTCTGATTCTAAAACCTTCGGATCGAAGCGCGTCTTCAACAAATTTAGCGTCATACATGCCTTTTAGTTGACCCGCCAAGGCCTTACCCAACCAGCTCAGTTCCTTCCTTGGGGTGCTAAAACAGAAAGGTTCACAAACTGGGAAAAAACCAGCCTCGCCTGCAACTTCCTTTGTTACTTTGTCCTGGCTCTTGGAGTTACGGCCCTTCGACAACAAGACCTCTTTGAACAACCTGCCATCCAACAAACAATCCTTCCGTGCTCCTACCTTCGAGTTTACCTTCTGTCTCAAGACTGTTTGATTCTCCGATGCAGCCTTTCCTGTCTCCTCATTGGCTTTCGTAACCCTAATTACAAACCCGTCCAATCTCCGGTTATTAGCTATCTCAACAGCACGAACCGCCTCTTCATAACACGAGAATCTAACAAAAGCGAAAGTGAAATTCCTGTGGGTGTATCTTTTATGGTTGTAGGCAATGTAGACGTCGACCACTCTCCCGTAGTTAGCAAAAGCCTCCCATAGAGCTCTTCGTTGAATTCTTTTGCTAACAAAAGTGACGTATACAGCAAAACCCTCTCTTCTAAACAGTCGCTTTCCCCCACCTGCAGACTTATTCCAGTCTCTTTTCCATCTACCAATTGGCTCCTTAGTCGGTCCAAATCTCCGTCGGTCATCATCCTTCTTTATCCAAACACTACCACCTTGGCCCAGCCACTGCTCCGCCTGTGGCACATGTCTTCTTCCACTTTGATCCAGCCTCTTCTCCGAGGGACGAGATGAAACTCTGCCGCCAAACTCCAATGATCTTCTGCCAAAAAATCTTTATTTATTTTTTAAATTTTAAAAGAATCAAATTGATTGATCTAATTTAAACTTTTATTTATAATATTTAGTATTAAATTTATTGATCGGTTAATTTAGATCGAGAAATTATAGAGCTCATCATTGGCAGGGCCGAATGCACTTAGTGCCTCCTAGGTCTTTTGACCTACCAATAAAAATGATAAATTACCTCTTCAATACCTCATATACTTCTGTGTTTTTATTTTGCTTTAATGAGGCATGCATGGATATTCTTTCTGTATGATTTATTTCGTCAATAAAATCATACGATTCTGATAAAAAAATTATTATTTTTTATATAAATCATATGTAATGTTAAGTTTCTTTTTCATTTTGGTACTTCACTGTTAAGTTTGACCATTAACTTAATACAAATTGTGAACTGACAAGGTATAATAATAATCTTAGTCTCCAAAACGTGCACATTCTATCAAATTAGTCATAATTCAAAATAATTCAATAATTCATCAATATTTAAAAATCCAATCAATTTAGTTCTCATTTTGATTTGAAATTCTAACCCTAAAAATCTAACCCAAAACCTAAACCCTAAACACTAAATTCTAACTATGAATCTTAAATTCTAAACCCTACAATTTAAACCCCTAACCTCTAAGCCATAAACTAAAACCTAAACCCCTAAATATCCCCACTTGTGAAAACTTTATTTTCCACCGCCAGTGTATATGATAATAATCCTTAAACTATTATTTTGCAACTATTTTAAGTAGATTTATTAGTTGCGTAAATTTTCTTGGTTAAATACACTCATATCAAATAATTTAACTAAACTTTTGATTAATTTTTTTTAAAAAATTATTACAATTAAATTAAAATTAAAAATATTAAAATTATTTTTATTTCTCAAAGAAACACGTTTACTTCGAAAAACATTTTTTTATTAATCGTGTAACCTTTTTCCTTTGAAAAAGCTCTTTTGGTTAAACCATTTTGAAACTTAATTTGTATTCGATTTGAGTACTTAAAATCTAAAACAATTTTGATAACTTAATCTCTTTGAAAAATCTTAAAACACAAATCGGTTTTCAAATATAAATCTCATGCTTTCTTGCACAACAATTGTCACTTATTAATACTTAATTTCACAAGAGTAAGTTTTTCTGCCTTATAAAACACAATTACGTCGGTGTAAGATATTTCTAATCTCTCAAATATATTTACACCAATATAGGTTAATTCTTCAACGTCAATATGTCTCTGACTATAAATCATATTTGCTTGCACAATAATTGTTCCTTATCAATACACTATTAAATCAGTGTAAGTTGATTCTATATTTTTATACAGTTAGCAAACTACCAATGATATATTTCTAGATCCGGCTCTAGTCATGGGACTACCCTCTCAAATCAATTCAGTCCATTAACAACGCCATAATATAAACTTTGTTCAAAGAATCTATGATTGTAGGTGACATTTTTCAATTTACATGTTCTTAGTATATGTCAAATTGAATAATCAATTAATTATATGCGAGTACAACACATATAAGATATTACAACACCGGAAAAGAAGAAGCAAAAACCGAAAATACAAGAAGCAAAATATGTGAGTACAAGACTGAGAAAACAACCCCTTACAAGGGGATAAAAATTCCCTGCCCCTTTTCGGTGCCCCTACTTATGCCCCAACACTAAAAAACACAACAAAATTAAATTTCAAGACCTAATCTTAAATTTTAAATCCTAAACACTACACCCTATACCCTAAAAAATACACCCTACCCTAAATTCCTTAAACCCTAAACTTAACCCCTAACCTAAAACCCTAAACTATAAACCTTAAGTTTAATTTTGAACGTGGGGCATAAGTAGGGGCACCGAAAAGGGTAGAGGATTTCTATCCTTACGAAGGACTCTCTTCACCCCAAAACAAAAGCTGATCACAGCTCCAACTTAAGGAGAAAAAAACAAGAATTTTATCACTCAGGCAGCGTACAAGGTACCGCTTGGTCCCAGTTCCTCATTACTAACACTCAAATTAATCACCACCAGGCCTAGAAAAGTTGGCTGCGGTCCATCCCGTCCCTCCTCAAAGATTTGCCCGCGATTTCATGGTCAATGAAGGACATTTTGTCATCGTATTGATTGTGGGTGACATTTTTCAATTTACATATTTTTAGTATACGTCAAATTGAATAATCAATTAATATGCATAGAATTGGAAGGTTTGGAATATAGTTGGAACGGTAGCTGCAAATGCAAATGCAATCAATATTAGAGAGAGGCAGAGCCGTCACTATCACCAACTTTGTGCGGATACAAAACCATGCACGTCGCCATTGTTATAAACCATTTTCTTTCTTTACCTCAAACACTTTGGAAACCATATAAATAAATGGGTGGCCTTTGTGGGTTACGAAATGCATCGAGAAATATGGAAAACAATTACTTAAACAGAGACGTCACAACGAAAGTAGATCGTACGGAAATGGAAGGGTCATCTTTAAGTGTGAGAAAAGGTGCATGGACTGAAGAAGAAGACATTCTTCTCAAGAAATGCATTGAGAAATATGGAGAAGGAAAATGGCATCAAGTTCCTTCCAGAGCAGGTACAAATGATTCGGATTTTTTAAGAAAAAACAAAGAAAAGTTGATTTGATTTTGATGAGGATGATGATCCAGATAAGTGTAAAAGTGCAGGGTTGAATCGATGCCGGAAAAGCTGTAGACTGCGGTGGTTGAATTATCTGAACCCTAACATTAAGAGAGGAGCTTTCGCAGCCGATGAAGTTGACCTCATCATTCGCCTCCATAACCTCCTGGGTAACAGGTATGTGATTCATTCATCCATAGATTAGGCAGCTCAAGTCCTTAAATAGGAGTAGCATATAAGATTTTAAGTGTACTTGAATTCGTATTTTTTTTAAATATTTTAACAATATTTATGTCAATCGAATTAAAACCAGTTATTTATTGTTGAAAAATATTTTCAAAATATATATTATAAAGCTCTTGTGTGTTGGTAAAAATGAATTTGAAAAACACTTTCACCTTAAAGCACACTATTTTTTGTTATTGGGAAATATTTCTGAAAAAGTATAAAGAAATTAGACCTATAACTTAGTCCTTGCAGGTTGTTTTCCAGCCAAACACAATAGCTATAGGGTAAAATTTCGTTCCACAATCTGTTTTAAAATTTATTTTATTCCAGCTTGCATATTTACATTATAAAAGTTAAATATTAAATACTTAACCTTAAACCTTAAAAATTAAATCGTAAATTCTAAATTATATACCCTAAATTTTAAACACTAACCTTAAATTCTACAACCTTAAAGCCTAAACCCCAACACTAAACTCCTAACCCCTAAAGCTAGTGAAAACTTTAGTTTACACATCTTGTGTATCAAAGTTTTTCCACAACTATAAGCATATTAATTAAGTATTAATATTTCCATGCATTAGTAGTAGAAACAAAATAAAATACAAGCATATTAATTCTAATTTAAAAATTAAAATTTAAATCTCTGACCCCTAAAATCCTAAATCCTAAACTTTAACCCAAAATTCTAAACACTAAGTTCTAACCATAGACCCTAAAACTAAATCCAAAAACTTAAATTCTAAACAAAATCTCCTATTTATAAAATCAATTTTTTTATACCAAGAAATAAAATGTTTTTAATTAATTACTTAGAAAATAAATGTTATTTATAAGTTACTAATTGAAGATATTTTTTTTTTCGTAAAACAAAGATAAGATTTTACCCATCAAAGGCCACCACAGAAAACGACGCTTGAACATTCAAAGGACCACGTCCATTACATGCAATTGAAATGAAGCTCACGTCCTTTTCATGCAATTGAAATGAAGCTCCGTAGCATGGCGAAAACGAAAACCCTTTGAACCAAAACACGGACATTAAGAGAACACTTCAATTGTTACATCAATCTCCTCAAACAATTGATTTCCTCCCTAGTTTTCTTTAGTTTTATTTATTGAACATATGATTAGGTTATGTCTGGTTTTGAACGAACCCAAACTCCTAGAAAGGAGAAATTATATTATAGGCTCGACTCGTCACGTTATTTATGGTCCTAACTAATAAAAAATATCTATTTTGTTAATTTTTTCATGTCATTTTTACCAAATAAATATTCACTCAGATTTACTGTAAATTAAATTAAAAAACACTTTTACCAATTGTAGATTCACTATGTAAAAAGATAATACGAAAAAATTAATGAAATGAATGTTTTTATTAGTTGAGACCATGGATGACGTGGCGAGCCGGGCCTATGATATAATTTCTCCCTAGGATGAAGTGTTAGTGAATTTTTTTGATAAATTGAAATTTTAAAAAATCAGTTTGATAATTCAATTATTTGAATTGTTACTTTTGATTTCGATACATTATTCAGTTCGGTTACGATTCTCATTATTTGAAAAAAACGGTTAATCAATCCGACTAATTATCTACAATATTCAAAAATTTTATGCGTTAAAATATTTTATAGTCAAGTGATTTTGATACCCACTTATCCTTTAAATTTAACATATAAATTATATTTTAAAATATCTCATCAAATTAAATAACTATATCATTATTATTATTTTATTGGAAAAATGAGAGCCTATTATCATACGCCTCATTAAAAAACCTCCCTAATCCTAAATGGAGGGAAAAGAGTACATATGTTAATGGCGATACATAGGGGAAATAAACAAGACTTAAAACAAAGCTACTACAAACCAAATAAAAACAAGACTCAACCATTCGCAGTTGCTTCCAGTAGCACTTGGGCAACCACTATACTAGGAGCTTCCTTGAAAGCCCATAACCCAATTGATTCGCCACGATGCAATCGAGCTAAACCATCAGCCACTGCATTTGCAGTCTGCGGTACATGTCAAAGCGTTACACACCAATCCCGCGTCAAGAAACTATGGATCATCGTCACAAGTGCATTGCCTTCCAGCGCATGCGACTTGTTTTGGAGAATTTGCACCACCTCTTTATTATCGAGCTCTACCTCTACTTGCCGAAATCCATGGTTCCATGCTACCGCTAACGCATCATGAGCCACCCAAACTTCAGCTAATAAAACCGAGCATCGCCCGATACTTCGAGAGAAGCCATATATCCAACTACCATTAGCATCTCGCGGCACTCCCCCAACCGCTGCCATATTATCCGAAGTTCGTACGGCACCATCCGCATTTGCTTTTACCCAGTTCCATGGTGGTTTTCGCCACGAGATCATTGATCCAGCAGCCGGAACAATTCTTTTTCGTGGTTCATCGAAAGCTTGCCGAAATTCCATGGCTAGGCGTTTGCAACACAAGAACAAATTTCCCCACTGCACGTAGTCTTCATTAAACAGCACGTTGCAACGGTGCTTCCAGATAAGCCATAATGCAACAACAAAAAAATTCACCCAATAATCTATTCCATGCGCAACCACCATTCTTTCTTCCAGGTTTGCTGCAATCTATTCCTGGAATTGCAGTCCATGAAACTCTTCTAGCTTGGATGGTTCAACAACATTCTGCCAAAAGGCAGTCACAACATTGCATTCCCGAAAACACGTGACTCAATGATTCAGACCCTGCTCTACAAATTCCACATACACTTGATTCAGAAATATGTCGACGGTACCTTTCCTCATTCGTTAAGAGTCGCTCCTTCACCACCAACCATAAAAACATGCGGATCATCTGCGGTAATTGTAACTACCACACCCGTTTCCAATTAAAATTGCTGGAATTATCAGATTCATCTACTATTATTCGATATGCCGAACTTATAGTAAAGCAATGATTTGCCTCTCATCGCCAACCCGGTAATTCTTTGCCAAGAGACGGGTTAGGGGCTGTCACAGTAGCAATCTTTTATAACTTTTTTGTCGGTAGCACTTGCGACAAATGGTTCCAATTCCAATTCCCATCTCCATCAACAAACTCCGACACAGTTCTAGGGAGAGGTGTTTCTGACGATGTACAGGCAAAGACGAGGCGATTTTCCGAGCCAAGCCAGTGATCATACCAGATGTCAGTATCTGTTCCATCCCTTATGTGCCACTTGATGTTTTCTTTCAAATTATCCCACACTTCACGAAGTCTTTTCCAAAGCCTCGACGCCTTACTTGTTCTTAAAGATATCGACAATGGATTCTGCCCACCATACTTAGCTCGCAAAACGTGAAACCATAATTTATCGCCACCATGTATCAGCTGAAACCCAATCTTCATCAAAAAAGCTTTATTATGTTGGTATATATTCTTGAAATCCAATCCTCCGGCCGACATCGATTGCTGAGTTGTTTCCCATGGAACTAAAGCTAATCTTGAACCCCAAACAAATCGTCATATTCTTTTTTTCAATTTTATCGCAAAACCCTTTCGGAACCCATGTAGATTGCATCACATAAACTGGAATTGCTTGAAAGACAGATTTTGCTAAAGTAATCTGCCCCGCTAAAGTAAACGATCGCGTCGCCCAATCTATTAATCTAGCTGAGATTCTATCAATGATATACGCAAAGGTCGCTTTGGTAACTCGTTCATGGAATAGAGGCACTCTGAGATATTTTCCCTGATTCAAAACTTTAGAAAAGTCGAAGGAATTCACAATGGTTATGCCTACAGATGATAAACAGTTCTTAGAGAAAAAAATCAAGGTCTTGTCAATGCTTACCTTATGGCCTGATATACCACAAAACCGGTTCAACACCTCCTTTTCACCTACATTCGAGTAATCGACGCCTGCGAAAATGGAAGTAAATCATCGACAAAAAATAAGTGAGAAAGGCCTGGCCCTCATCGCCCCGGATAAATTTGCTTCCACAAACCACTATCCACCTTCTCATGAATCATTTGGGATAATCTCTACACAACACAAAAATATACGACGACATCGGATCACCCTGACGAATACCTTTAGTCGACTTAAAATCATCTGTTAATTCCCCATTCCAAAGCACATGTGTTGACACTGTTCAAATGCAAGTCATAACCATATCAATGAAACGTCTAGGTAAGCCAATCGCCATTAAAGTTTCTTCAATAAAGTCCCATTCAAGTCTGTCGTAACCTTTTTCTAAATCTACTTTAATCGCCATCCACACCTTTTTCCCACTCTTCTTGGACATGGAATGAATCACCTCTTGTGCCAGAATAATATTATCAGTTATTTGCCGTCCCGGTACAAAGCTAGCTTGTGTGTTATCCACCCATCTTCCGAATAAAGGTTTTAGGCGGTTCACTAAGATCTTAGTGATAATTTTGTAGAGGACATTACAAAGACTTATAGGGTGAAGTTGTTTCACATTCATCGTATTCTTGTATCAAAGAAAACTCTCACAAACTCAAATACCTTGTCCCCTACTGTCGCCCAATTCCGCTGATAAAAAGTTGCATGTAAGCCATCTATACCAGGCGCTTTCAAATGTGCCATATCAAAAACCGTTGAACGAACCTCCTCTATAGTAATGGTCGCAGTAAACGGCCTAAGGTCTCCTTCCCCAAACTGATGGAACTTCGCAGGGTTGGCGTCATTAATTGTCTGTCATGGCTCACTTGTAAATAAGTGTGCAAAGTATTGAACCACGTGTCTCTTTAACTCAGTTTGATTATTACACCACGAACCATCCGGACACAATATTCTCCCTGACCGTTTGATCACTTGTCCATGCATCAGCTAATAAATTCGGAAAATTTGGGTGTGAAGTCCAAGCATTGAGAAATCTATATGGCATGTTGGATTTCCGTTGTATCCCAATACCCAAGTCAAGCAGAATCGACCTATGATCCGACCCTAATCTTTACAAATGAGCAACATATGACGCATGGAAAGCCGTGTACCAGTTAGTATTGCACAAACATCGGTCTAATCGTTGAGACAAATTATCTTGTTTCCATGTGAATTGTGGTACCGAGAAGCCCATATCCAGAAGACCAGTTTCATCAATAAAGTTCCCAAACAACTCACCGAGCCTCCCTGACGTTCTGACAGATTGCCAATAACATTAAAATCTCCCCCAACAACCCACGACCACCCTACATCCGGTTCAAGAGCTACTAGTTGGCACCAAAAGGATTTGTGTATAGTAGCATTCAGACTTGCATAAGTGAAGGTGACAACAAATTTTTGAGAACGTGAAACCGGAGTAACAATGCCATGGACAAATTGATTTGACACTGTCATCACATCAAAATGAACTGTATCTTTCCAAAGGATCCATAAACCCCCGAGAAACCATTCGCCTCAGCCCGATAAGAGTAATCAAAACCCGTCCGCCGTATCAAAATATATGTCGTGTTTCCACTCACCCTTGGTTTAAATAAACCAATCAAATCCAAACCATGTTGCCTAACAATTAACATAAGATATCAAAAGAAGTTAGGGTCTAAAGCACCCTGAATATTCCAAAATAAAATCTTAACCATGATTAAAAATAAGAAAAGATAAAGAAAATTTGAGATTAATCTTGCATATCTTGTCGGTCTTGTTGATCAAAGACCGTATTCGTACTCCATCGCACCTCACCTACAACGCCTTGGCCCACATTGGTAACTTTATCATATGATTTATTTGCCTTATCTGCCTGATCTAAATCTAATACAAATGATGAGAGGCAATAAGTAAGAACCACTTTTGATTTCCCTTTATCATCCCTCTTTCTCGGTTTTAGGCCAGCCTTTTGTGTACCACGAATACCCGGAACCACCTTGGTTTTATCCTTGAGAGTAGTACCACGAATTGACTTTGGTAACACTCGACAATTCTTTTCACTCAACACCAAATCATCTCCTTGAGAACCCACCCTAACCGCAGTGTGTTTTTCCTTTGGTAACGAGAAGTTAACCTTGGTAACCTTTTCTTTCGACGCTACTAATTTTTCCACCTCCATAGCCGAGGCAGTTGTATTAAATTCCATATCGCCCTCCCCTTGTGTAGCCAACATAGTCGAACCCTTCACATTACTTTCCCTACTTACCATAGTCCGTGAGTTGTTCCCTCTTCCTTTCGCCAATTCACTGGTCTTCGATAATTCCACAGGTGGAACGTGTGATTCAGAGGCTACCTCCACCGTTACATTTTCAGTAGCTATGCATGCATCTTTTGGCACGTGAGGCTTGGGCGCAATTACCAACCTCTCGACTTGCGCGTTATCAACCACTACAGGCCTAATTTCTTCTTCGGTTGACATATTTGTCAAGACTTCAAATCGCGAGGAAGAGGCTTGAGTCACTCGTTTTTCCACTCTCATACCCTCTGCCCCCCCCCCCCACCGCGTGTTGCATTTGGATGTCGCTTCCTAGGTGCGACTTGCATGCAAGGGCCATATATTTCTTCTGCACCCCTCACCGGTTCCGCTAATGTTGTATCTTTCTCCACACATGACCTCTCTTTCCCACAAGTATCCTTAGCATGCCCAAACTTACCACACGTGTAACATATCATAGAAAGACCCTCATACTCTATGTCTTGTCTATGTCCATCAATGATAATCCCGGATAGTAAAGGCTTACTCAGATCTATAATTACTGCCAATCGAGCGAAACGGCCGCGCTTCCCTTCCGTTGTGTTATAATCAATTCGCACCACCCTTCCTATAATATTAGCTATATGTCTGAACAGACTCTTTGTATAGTATCGGTAGGGTAGACGAGGTAGGCGGACCTGGGCCATGATATGTAAAGGATGATTCTCCGATGTTGAAAAAGAATGGCTCCATGGTTGGACCGTTAAATATGTTTCATAGATCACCAAAGGTCCTCCGGATATAACTTTATCAAAATCCTCCTCTTGAGCGAAACGCACCAAGTAGTAGTCATTGTTCATATCAATCAAGCTCATCTCCCCGCTTGGATTCCAAAGGGTTTGTATTCTACTCAGAAGCGCTCAAAGCCTATACTCTTTCCCAGCAAACGAACAATAATCGAGTTCGCAAGTTTAGCATCAATTGTTTCGTGAACTCGATCTGAAAATTTAATCTCTGGCAAGACATTGTTTCCTCCAACTATAACATCTCCCTCTAGCAAATCCACATCTAATTCGCCCAAGGTGTGCACGGGTCGTAAAGATTGTTTCCCGCTAAGTAGCTTATCACGGAAAGAGATTCCCCCAACTAGTTTTTCCGGCCTATCTTGATCGATCACTAGCACTGGTGACGACGTCGCTACCTGACTCACTTCTGCCGTTGCTTCCCCAGTAACAATATCCATGTTATTTGTTTGTCCCTCTGCAGATGACCGATTTCCATTAAGGCTAACAGTGATAGTCGCGACATCCTTCCTCCCTTTCTTCGGTATGCGCTGGTCGACTTTTGGGATTGGGGATCCTGGTCTTTCTACCAGTGGCCGATCTTCAACAACGAGCATAACATCCGGCGGCCTGTCGCCCGCCGCCTCTGCCTGAATCCGGTCTTTATTTTCCGTTGCATCCTTTGTAGGGTTCCCTAGAACTTCAGACACATCAATCGTTAACTATATCATTATTTATCACTTATTCTATTTCCAAAAATAATTTTAATAGAAAACCTTACTTAAGAACCGTTTATATATAATTAAGGATAAGCTATACTAGATATATAGCATTAAACTTTATGTTTAGTATCAATTATTGAACTAAAAATCGATATCATTTTAAGATTGAAATTTAGTTTAGGCTTCAATTATACCACTGAGCCATTAAAATTGATGATGAGGAAGGATCTTAACAGTCCGCGTGCTATGCCGTGTAGAGATTTTAATGGCTCAAATGTATAGTTGAAGCATAAACTAAAATTCAGTATTAAAATAATATCAATTTTTAATTCAATGCATGATATAATTGATCTTGAACTTAAAGTTTAGTAGTATCTGATTTTAACTAGAAAATAGAATTAACTTTGGGTTCCATGATCCGTCACGTGCATTTTCAAACTATTTTTTCATGAAAATTACTTAACATAATTCGTGTAATTGATTTGATTAATTAATAATCGAAAAGTGTTATACTAGTTTAATAAAATTAAAATATTATGATATATACAAAATATACCATCACAAAAATATTTCCATAAACAATCAGGCTATGGATTGAAGTTGTCACGCTGAGTTAGATTCAACAAACATAAACAATCAGGCTATGGATTGAAGTTGTCACGCTGAGTTAGATTCAACAAACATAAGCATCTGCTAAGTCTAAGAATCAATTTGCTATTTCCATGTATTCTTATATTTCAACATTTTGAGAAAACTTAAAAGTAATTTTAAGTTATAAGTACAAGATACAATTGCAAGTTAGATATATTTGAACAAATTAGAATTAGAATTAATTGCTACAAAATATAATCAGGCTAGTAATATAAATATATTTGGAATCAAATTGAAATAAATCTAGAAATGATCCTCACATGACATGATTTAAATCATAATAAAATTGAGAGAGAACCTACGTATGATATTGTAAAATAAAAATTGGGTAAACTATATTGATAGTCACTGAACTTTTAGGGAACTTGCAATATGGTCACTGAACTTTTAAAATTATTAATACAATCATTGAACTTTTAATTCGTTTTTCTTACGATCATCGTCGTTAAAAAAATCGACGTGTCACGTTAACTTTAAAAAAAATCTTATTTTCTAACTTGTTTTTCCTCTATATCTCCCATTATCTTTCATTTTCCTTCCATCCAAACACATTTCATTTTTTCCTCCAAGTGACTATAGTGAGAAAGAAATAAAATGGAAGGAAAATCAAATCTCTCGTATTAGGGTCATTTTATTATACAAAGCTTCTCCTTTGTTCATTTAGGTCCTATAGTTATGGACACCAAACAACAAAATATCAAAACATAAAGAGCTTTATCCAAAAAAAAATCGAATCTCATAAAAGGGTCGCTTTTAAAAGAAACGTGGATGAAGTCCACGACGAGGCCAAATTTTCATAGGAGAATGTCATGTTCATATGGTGAAGAAAGAAGAGGAACATGTTAGGATTTTGAGGGCTTCAATGGAGGTGAGGTCCTGTCTTGGTTGTCGACCGCTTCTATGGTTTTTCCGGTTTCTAGAGTTCAAACAAATATATTAAACTTAGGTTTTTAACATATTATAATTAATTATTTTATTTTGATCTCTTTTGATTCGTGGGTTAAGCTTTTGTGATTTTTTTAATAATTTTAACGATTTTATTCATTAATATATTAGAATAAATATATGAGGCATGTGGAAGAAGATGATGATTTGTAAAATTTAATTTTTAAAAAATATTACGTGAAAAATAAAGTCGATGTGGTTTCATTGAATTAGGTATGACCACCGATGAAGTGGTGAGCTAATTCATGGAATAATTTCTTCTAATTTTATATTGAAATATATTTAATTACATTTTTTACCTTTGAGGTTTTTAATAATTATTTAAAGTCATTCAAAAATTAATGGTGTTCAGCGGTTTATTGCGTTAGTGGTGTTCAACTATGTGTGTTACCCGTTCTAAAATTTTCCAAAATTTTCAAAATTTAAACCAATTAAATTGGACAAATGAAGGGCTTTCCCTCCAATAAAATGAATTGAGTTATACTACAATCTTGTAAATACAATCTTGTAAATAAGAACTAGAATTTCATAATATTCATTATGTGAGTGAAAATATAATTTATTTAATTAATAGAACTTATTAAAAGTAGTTATATTGTACAAATAATTTAGTTGAAATTAAAAGAGTTAGTAAATTAATTATTTTCATCTATTTTGTTTGTTTTATATTTTTTTTTTTGGTGAAAAGGTATGAATTCCATTAATAGAAAATAAACACTGGAAATATTAACTCATGCCTCATTAAAAACCTCCCTAACCTAATTGGAGGAAAAGAGTGCATGAGTTGATATATAAAACAACCAAGAATCTCTTGGATAAAATTCGTCTGCCCCTTCTCGGTGCCCCTATATATGCCCCAACACTAAAAAACACTAAAAAATTAAATTCTAAGCCTTAACCCTAAATTCTAAATCCTAAATCCTACACCCTATACCCTAAAAAATACACTCTACCCTAAATTCTCTAAACCCTAACCACAACCTGTAATCTAAAACCCTAAACCTTAAACCCTAAAATTAATTTTGAGCGTGGAGGCATATGTAGGGGCACCGAAAATGGGTAGATGATTTCCTTCCGAATCTCTTCCTAAGCAGACTAAAAAAGATACAATTTATTCCCTAACCATTGACATCTTCCAATAACAAGCTACGTACATGAACCGGCGGATTAACGAAGTAATGGATATCCAAATTTGTAGGTGCCGCAAGCTTAGCCATGGTATCAGTAACCCTATTTGTAATCCGGTTCGAGTGTTGGAAATTAACCACCCAATCTCGATCTACCAAGCTTCTAATATGGAGCATAATTGTCGGCAGTTCTTGAGTCTCAGTGTGATTTTGTAGTATGCGTATGGATTTTAGAGAGTCACCTTCCACCACTAACTTAGAAATTCCATGCTCCCAATATAGATCCCCTAAAGTTTTGTTTCCAATATCGAGCAGACTCCGATGTACTTACATAACCCCACTAACCATCGACCATTATAATCTCGAATGAGACCCCCACATGTGGACCTCTCGTTACCTAAGTTACAGCCATCATCTGAGTTCACCTTAAACCAATCTACATCTGGTCGCACCCAACGTGGAGGATCTACTGCTCTCATGTTACCATTGTCAACCTGCAGTCGTGCATTGCGTTGCGGCAACAACAGCCTTTTAGCAGCTACACAAATATGTTGCAGCCGTTGACTCCTTTCTAATATCGTTCCATAATCCTCAAGCGGTGAATAAAAAATCACCGCATTTCTAGAAAGCCAGATATTTCATAATAACGACCCAAAAAGGAGATCCCAGTCCTCAGTCTCCCTTGCAAATCGTTCTGGTTGTGTTGTTAGACGTTGTGAAGCTTCTAGGGAATTTTAGGAGAGTTGCCTATAATCTGGAATCTGGAAGTTTCCAGGTTTCTCTCCTATCATCTCCATTGTTCCAGATCTTTCATGATCTTTCATGAGTTTTCTACATTGATCTAGGTTCTTCTTGAAACGATGAAGGTGTAGTTTGTTAGATTGAGTAACAGATTCTGTTAGCCCAAAACGGATTCCGTTCATGGGTCATCCGTCTTGTATAAATAGGCAGGTTTTTGGGTAGCCCATATTCATTGGGTTTTGATTCTCTTGTAAATTCTTTTACCGTTTGATTCAATAAAACAAGTAGACCCATTTTAACTTACCCTTTTCCCTCTCGGTTTTTATCCCCAAATTTCTAGGGTTTCTATCTTTGTTCTGTTGCCGCCGTTTAAACTCTTTCTTCTCCGATCGTTCTCCGTCAACAAGACACGGTGAACGCTCCGATTAACGGTGTTGATTTGTGATCTATTAATTTCTTCTCTGTCTTCGATTTCAGCAATTGAAAGTGCTCTCTATCTGTGACATTCGAACCAATGGTGACCTCCGATGATGCTTCTGTGGTGGCTCGTCGCGGCGACGACTCCACGGCTCAGATGTTTTCAAACAAACGCGTCAATGTCTACCTCGATGACACGAATTTCTTGCTCTGGAAACAGCAAGTTATCCTCATGATTAACGGACTAGGTCTAGAGGAATACCTAGATCTAGATGCACCTAAGCCAGCAAAGTATGTGCAAAACACGGCTGGTGAAAGAGTTGTCAATTCTGCGTATGTGCAATTCGTAAAGCATGATAGTTCGTTGGCCTCGTGGTTACTGTCCACAGTCGGTTCTGATGTTTTGCCGCAGCTAGTTGGTGCTGAAACATCAGCAGAGATCTGAAATGTGGTTACTAGACTCTACTCCAAGCTCTCCACAACAAAGGTGATGCACCTTCATTGTAAGCTCTGTTCAATGAAGAAAGGAACGATGCGGATGCGTGATTACACAGTGAAGATAAAAGAGATATGTGATCTTCTGGCACTATCTGGTAATAAGGTTTCTGAGGTTGAGTATGTTGCAACCATTTTGAACGGCTTACCGTCTGAGTATGCACCGTTCATTGATGTTATTACCGCGAGTAAGGAGTCGTTCTCCCTCGAAGTAGTTGTCTCAATATTGGTGGATGCCGAGTCTCGACTTGTTGATCCAATTGAAGAGCCGGTTGGAATAAATCTGTCACAGTTTCAGTCGTCTGAGTCTCCTGGTCGAGTCAGTTATGGTCGTGGCACACAAGATCGTGGACGAGGTTTTCGATCAGGTTTCAGCCGTGGTGGCCGGTTCCGTGGCCGTTCAAGGCCGCATTGTCAATTGTGCGGTAAAATGGGCCGTATGGTGGATACATGCTGGTATCGATTCGATGAGGACTTAAGGTTAATCAGTATCCAGTCCTTCATTTCCATCGACAGGAACTCATGCAACGTTATTGGTTTAATAATCATAGACCATGTAGCAAGGGCATGAGGGCACCATTGCAATGCCTGACTAGTATCCTTTAAAGGAGCAGTACACATTGAGCAGCTAGTATCGGATGCAAAATGTCTTCGAATCCGTTCTGCATTTGTCATGATTCTCCCAGAGCAACATAACCAAAGGAAGATTTTGACGCTTTGGACTCCTCTGAATCAATGCACGACTTTCCATATGGAATCTTTGTTCGGATTTTATAAGCCGACTTTATTGTAAACTTGTTACCTTGTCGACCCCTCCACCCTACGTTATCCTCTATTAGTGTCTCCATAGGTCCCTTAATCGCAGCTACTCGTAGTGCAATGTGTACTGGAATCAAGTGATGAAACGTACCCCACATCCAATCACCATTACCGTCCGACATGTTAGCCACCCGAGGTGTAAGGCTGCAAGTGATCGGGCACATAGCTAATTAGGGGATCAATACCATTTATCCAATGGCCCCTCCAAAAGTCCGTGGTGCATCCGTTACCAATAACCTGACACACACTTGCACGCAGGTCCTGCAAAACCATACACACACCCTTCCATAGTCTAGAGCAATACTTAATTTGAATGGTGCTTGGAATGTCATCCCGACACTTGTATTTTGCCCTAAGAAATCGGGCCCATAAAGCTTCCTTCTTAGAAATTAATTGGAAAGCTATCTTCATTAAAAAGGCTTCATTTTGAGTATGCAATTTACGAAATCCAAGTCCACCTTGAGACAACGGCATACATACCTCCTCCCATCGGACTAAATGGACCCCTTTGCCTTCCTCAGAGATACCTAGATAAATCTTTTAATAAGTCGTTCCAAAGCATCACAAGTTTTCTTTGGGATCACCGCCGTTTGCATCGTATATATTGGGATTGACGCCAATACCGCCTTAGCAAGTGTAATTCGGCCTGCGAGCGAAAGGGTTTTTGCTGCCCAACCACTGAATTTGCTTTGAACAATGCTCTCCAAGTACTTGTAGGAAGCCTCTGTAACTCGGGTATGAAGTAACGGAACCCCTAAATACTTGCCCAAGTTAACCACTTCTGAATATCCAAGTAAAGTGCATAATTGTCCACGTAGGGCGGGTAAGACATTCTTTGAAAAGAACATCGTAGTTTTGGCTAGGCTTACTCTATGTCCAGAGTACTGACAAAAATGTTCCAACACATCTCTAATAACTTTGGCCTGATCAATAGAAGCTTATGCAAAAAGAATTATATCATCGGCGAAAAATAAATGAGAAATACATGGTCCATGCTTAGAAGTCTGAAATGGCTTCCAATGTTTTTGATCGATCTCCCTCTGAATATGTTGAGCAAACCGTTTCATACAAAGAACGAATAGATAAGGTGATAGAGGGTCACCTTTTCTAATACCTCTCGACGGGGTAAAAGCTTCAGTTATTGAACCATTCCAAAGGATCTAGATGGATACAGAAGATACATAAAGCATAATCACATGTCGTAGTTTATCAGGTATACCAATATCGCGCAGAGTGTCTTCAATAAAGCTTCATTCCAATCTATCACAAGCCTTTTCAAGATCAATTTAAATAGCCATCCATCCTTGTTTACCAGTTTTACAGCGCATTGAATAAATGACATCATGTGTGATCACGATATTGTCTGTGATTGTTCGGCCAGGGACAAAACTCGTTTGGTTATCGGATACCAAACTAGGCAAGAGTGGTTTAAGGCGGTTTACAATTACCTTAGTAACTATCTTATAAATCACAGTACACAAGCTAATTAACCGAAATTGATGAATCCATTCCGGTATATTGAATTTAGGAATCAATACCAAGAAGGTTTTATTCAACTCTGGTGGTAAAATGTCATCCTAAAAAACCCTTTAAACAGTCCTACACACTGATTTACCCACAATCTCCCAATTACGTTGGTAAAAGGCTACATGTAGTCCATCTGGTCCAGGTGCCTTTAATCCGTCCATTCCAAACACGGTTAATGGAACCTCCTCATCAGTTATGGGGGAAGCCAATGTATCAAACTCATAACTTGATAAATGCCAAAAGTTCCCATTGATCTTATAACCATTGCGCTCAGGATTTGCAGTAGTGAACAAGGTGTGGTAAAAATCCAGAGCCATTGCTGCTAATTCTTCCGGTTCTGCGCACCACGTCCCATCACTTCTCTTGAGGGCAGTGATTGAGTTAACACGCCTACGAGCCATCGTTGATGAGTGGAAGAACTTTGTGTTACGGTCACCATACAACGCCCAATGTAATCTCGCTTTCTGAAACCACAAACTTTCCTCTTGCTCTAGAATCAATTGATACTCTGATTTCAGTTTACCCTCAAGTTTCACTAGAAAATTCGAATGAGACCTCTTTAAGGCTTTATCAATTCCCCGAAGTCCTGCCAATAACCTTTTTCCCTCTTCCCAATATGGCCAAAGACATCAACATTCCACTTCTTAGCCGCGTACTAGAATGAGGCGATGTTTGTTTCAATTGAGTCGTCCACCTTCCAGCTTGCGGTTAGCATATCTTGAAATGTTGGATGGTCATGCCAAACTGAAAGGTATCTAAATGGTCTCTCGGTTAATGCCTCAGGTAAGTCAATTAACCTTAGATATAATGGCCTATGGTCCGAGCCCATCCTATCAAGGTGAAGAACTTGTGAATTGGGAAATTTGTTTAGCCATACTGAGTTAACAAGGTATCTATCAAGTCACCTCTTGACCAAGTATAAGGTGGTCCCTTGAAGCCAAAATCCATTAGACCCGTATTAGGAATAAAGTTCGCGAACACTTGACTTCCCCCCTGAGCATGAGACGATCCATTCGGATGCAATATTACGTTAAAGTCACCACCTACAATCCGCCCCCGGATCAAGTGTCGCCAATTGCTCCCAAAGTCTTGTACGCTTCGAAGCACTTGGACTAGCGTATATGGCAGTGAAATATACCCACGAATTTACTTTTGTTGACCAAAATCTACCATTAATGAATTGGTTAGAAAGCTGTCGGATATCCATTGTAATCGTATCTCGCCAAAGCAGCCAAAGACCCCCACTAAAACCATGACACTCTATACGATAAGAGTTCGCAAATCTAAACTTCGTTATCATTGTCTGCAAACTCTCGGTTCAAACAAGGCCACCACATCCGGTTTGTGTTCACGAACCATTGATTTAAAAATCCTTTGAAAAGTCGGACTAAAGTCATTATAACTATGATTAAGAGTTTTGTACATAGTCATACCGCTCGTTCTACTAACTAGGCAAAACCCAGTCATCACCAACCATGTCCTTAGACAGAGCATTCACCACATCATTACCATCCTCGGAAGAATGGTCCATAAGGGTTATAACCTCTTCCGCGGATCCGCGAGCCTTAGGAAATTTATCACCTTGCACAACATAATCGTCTAATTAGCTAGACAAAGACTGGACCCACTCATTAGTGTTAACCTTCTGCAAGCTTTCGAACTTTATAGGTTAATGACTTTACAAATCATCATCTTCCATTTCTTAAAAAATATACTCAGGAAATTAAATTAAGAAATGTTTATAGGTTAAACAATCAAACTTTTGTAATTAAATTTACTAGTCTTGTGTTTGACTCACCATTAATAATTTTTAGTAGTTTTATTTAAAGATTATAGAAAATAATAAAAAAGAAAATACCATTAATATATAGCATTATGATCCTTTATACTATGTAAAACTCACGAAATTTTATACAACTTTAGGACCTTTGAATGAGTGTAAAGTTTACATAAACTTGTTAAATTTAGGGTTTCATTAGTTAGTTTAGGATTTAAGGATTTTTGTTATATGGTTTATAATTTAAGGTATAGAGTTTAGAGTTTATGATTTAGGGATTTAGGGTTGGAGACTTATTTTTTTTATAAATAATTGTGTAAAATTAACAAGTTTATGTATTAAAAAATAACTTTAGAACTATTATATTATATTTAATTAATATTATGCCGATGGCAACATATTTTTTTGATTATGTATAAATTAAGGTTTTATATTCCCGAGGCAATATAACTCATGAAATAGAGCCTACCAAGGTCCAAAGCTCAGCAATAAACGAAATACACCCTGCAAGGCTGCAACACCACTGCCCAAAAGCAGACGTTACAGAAACATCCCACCAGAACCTCATCGACCATATCACCCACCTTAATCCACAAAAAAAGCTCTCACCTTAGGATTAAAAATTTATTCCTTCATTGTAGCAAGCAGCTTCCTAATAAACACTTGCCTTGTAATGTCAACTCGTCAAGAGTTTTATAAATGGTATAGTAGTATCATCTGTTTTCCAACATAAATATCAATCGCAGGTGGTCATTGATCGCCGGAAGATTACCCGGAAGAACAGCAAACGATGTGAAAAACTATTGGAACACCCACTTGTTGAAGAAAAAGGTGGATCTTTCCTCCAACCCAAACCCTCGTCAAAATACATCGGAACCCGTTCCCATAGTCATCAGACCTCGCCCTCAGATCTTATCAAATAACAGTTTCCCAGTAATGTTGGAGGAAAACAAGAAAAACAACACGGCAGCGGCAGCAGCAACACCAGCAAGCAACAGTATTTTAGTATCAGCTAACAGCGGAAACAGCAGTAGTTATTGTTTCTCTAATGAGAATGATGAGATCATGAGGTGGGAAAATGTGATGATGAATGAGAATGAGGTTGACTATCAGCAGCAAGGCTCGATCAATAACATCAATCTAAGCGTGCTTGGAGACCTGCCTATAATTGAGGAAATGGACTCTTCAACCACCTCCAATTTCCAATTATTGCATGTGGCTGAGGAAGACAATTATGATAATTTGGATGACCTTTTTCTTGATGTGGACCTCTGGAATGTATTCAACCCGTAGGAAGAAATATAACGAGTATTTTTTCCTCCATTTAGATTTAGGGTGATTTTTGACGATGCTCTTAACTTCGGCTAAAATCAATGAATAAAATTTACCTGCTTAGCAAAAAAAAAAAAAAAATCTCTGTTAGCCTAAGAAAAACACTATAAAAAAATTTAGTAGAGTTGATATATGTTGTAATCTACAAACAAGATTAAAAATGACTGGCGTTTCTTTTCCTTGTATCGTAAGGGTAGATGGTGCATGCTGCTGAATATCACTATTTATGCTACGTGAGAATGATGTTGCATGCAATCAGGAATGGATCGGGGGCGGTCGCCTTCCTAAAGTTTAAAATTCGTATATAATATAGATAATTTTTAGTGCATACAGTGCTCTACGACAGTCATATTGCAACTCTAAGAGTGATCCTATTCCTGTCCTAAGAGTTATATTAGTACTGGTGTAGTACGCTTAAGCTCAAATTCTATGGAAGATTGTAACGATCATCTCTAAGAGTTTTTTGTTGTTTAAAAAAAAAGTTATTTGGCCGAAGGAATTGTTCATTTCTCCAACTTTATATATATATATATATTTTACTTAGTAGTCGAACTTTTATTTTGTATCTGACGCTAATGTCATCATCATCTGAAACCTAATTAAAATTATAATAACATTAAAATTATAAAAGAATTATATGATTAAGGGTGGCAAGCGGGTGGGGAATAACTAAAAATCGTGAGAATATGAACCGACGGATATGGGGAATAACCAAAATCATCACCTGCGGGGACGAGGAAGTTTTATAACCGAAACTCAAATGGGGATGGAGAAGAGGATTGTTATATCCAAACCGTGAGGATAACCAAACCGTACCTGTATAAATCACCATAGGAATCCCCGAAAAATATCAATAGAGATCCCAATATATTTACAAATTTGGATGGCAATAAGGCTAATTTATCCATTTTCAACAAAAATCTAATCTCACAAACCTGAGTATGGCCGACTGGAGTAATTTTGAAAATTCTTCGTAAATTTTATAAAAACAATTGTCTATACATTGTTGTAAACATGATTCAGTTTAATTTTATTTAAAATACAAGGTGATCGATTTCGATGAGTATTTCAAAAAGTAAATATTTGAATGTTGAAATGTCGTGAAAATTTGGCAGTACATTTCTTAGAAAACAGTTTTACCCGTGACTTTAAAAAATCACAAAATATTCTACAAGATAAATCAGGAAGGGAGCTTTATATTTCTATAACCATACGGAAGTCTAGATTCGTCTAAAACAAACATTTCTTTGTTTCGAGTTATATATTATGAGTTATTAATTTTTAAGTGAGCAAATGTCAAAAGAAAATACTACAAATTGATTCCAAAAACAACAATGACAATGACTTTAGAAATTCGCCATAAAAATTGTACGACTAAAATTTGCAGAGGTAATTTATATGGTTGGAAAGATTATCGAATCTAGTTCTTTTTAGAACAAACGGATCATGATTTAGAATTGTAGATTATTAGTTACATATTTCTTTTAAATGCAGTGCAAGATGTCATGTTTCAATAGTTAATATTTTAGTCATGTTTTATAATTTTTAAATGGTTTGTTTGTTGTTGATAAAATTAAATTTATCATTTATGTTTGTAATTTTAGAGATTTAATGTTGAGTATTTGTTTTAATTTATTAAGTTTTGTTTATTTTTTTGGTACGAGAATTAACCGAAAACCGCGGGGATCAGTAAGGGATGGGTATGAGGACGAAAAAACACCCGAAACTTTTAATGGGGATTCTCCGAAACCGTAACTGCAAATGTTGGAGACAGAGTGGGGAATACAAACCGTCCTCGACCCGCCACATTGCCACCCCTATATATGATGTATTTAAATATCGTAACAAATTATATAAATCAACAGTATTGGTAAGTCACGTTGCATTCCCAAGGAGAGGATGTGAGTTCAAACTTTAGAAACGACATTGTTGCGGGGCAGCCTCGCACCTTGAACATGGACCGTAAGAGGGACATGTATATTACCAAATAAAAAATTATATAAATTTTAAAATATATTCTTTATATTAAAATAATATATATCCTAAAAATCAAATATATACCCCCTCCGTCTCATAAAAAATGTCCCTTATTGACTTTTTGAAAGTCAAAATTTTTAAACTTTGACTATTATTATATTCAATATTTTAAATAATTAAATTTTATAAAATATATAGTTGAAAACTACTCAATTAGATGTTTTTAAAATATATTTTTTCATATTTTTATCAATGATACATTTTAAATAATTATGAGTCAAAGTTAAAAAAAATGACACAAAAAAGTCAATAAATGACAAAAATTGTGGGACGGAGGGAGTATTTTTATAATAAAATAAATATATAAATTCTTATATTTTATTTCATATAGATTATTGCAATTTAAAAGCTTGAATATGTATTTGGCCTCTGAACTCGGCTATTTCTCCTAACTTGATGCCTAAGATTTTTTTTTGTCTCAATTTGGGATTTGAACTTCCATTCCATCAATTGTTTGATACCTATCGGTAAAGCCATTAATTCTAACACGCGTGACACTTTGAGACAACGAAAACTAACAATGATAATGTCATCGTGATCTAAAAATTATAAGGGTAAACTACTTTATGAACCACCATATTTTTGGTAAAGTTGCGATTTGACCATAATAACTTTGATCACCAAGGTAAAATGACAAGCGGAATAAACTATAATTAATATTGTTGTTATGAATATTTTTTATTTATGGTGTATATTCATATATTACATGAGACTTTAATGTACTTTATTATTAGGGTTTAATATCATTGGAATTAGGGTTTCTATCTTATGCCTATAAATATAGAGTTTGGAGAAAACATTGTACACAACCCTACATTGAGAATATAATACAAGTCTCTCACTGTGTCTCTCATATGTGTTTTTGTTCATCTCTCTTGTTCTTCTTTACTTTATTTACAACACGTTGTCAGCACGATCTCGCTCAATAACCGTAGTTCTCTTCGACAATTCCCGGAAAAGATTTCAACAAAATATTGGTGACTACATCTATCGTATATTCAACTTAACTTAAAAAGTCTGGTATGTTTTCTTATTTATATATCGATATCGTGGTTGGTTAGTCACTCTAATATTAAGGTTAGTGTATTTTAATATAATATTTTATTATTATTTTGTTCTAATATTTAATGACATTTTGTTGCACCGAGTTTATATATATAACTCTAGGAACAAATATCGAGCCTTCAACAAAACTTACGAGATCAACTTAGTTTGAAAATTATGGTCATAGAATGACTAACTTCTACTTTAAGGAAAGCGAAGAAAGCGGTGGATTGACTATTCCACTTGACAGTGACATTTTTCGAGTTCCTCGGGCTATATGAACCTCAACAAAAAAATTTCCATTTAGTTTTTTCTTTTTATATATACAAACATATATTTGAGATTAATTTTATTTGTCTGAATTTGATGTTTTGATTTTTAAGGTTCACAAAACATTATGATGAAAATGTGTGATTGTTTCATGGTTCACCGAGGATGAACAAGGTTCCAGTGCAGTTCTTTATTGTATTGAAAATCTCAATCAAAAGAAAAAGTGTGAAGGCAAATTCAGTATCTATTTTATTTTGCGTCTTGATTTTTATGTCTGGTAAGTATTATATATATTTGTTGATCAATTATTCTTTAATAGTATTATTGTTATAAAGTCTATATTTGCTTGAAAGCAATAATTCTTTTGTGTTGAAAAACTCAAATATAGACTTCTCCCAAGTTCAAGTTACAAAAATTCATCTTGATCCAAGAATTTTTATGGGAGGCATTCCCTAAAGTGAATGCAAGCATGATGTTTATTCCATGCGATTGTTGGATTTGTTTCATTCCCTAGAGTGAATGCAAGCATGATGTTTATTCCATGCGATTATTGGATTTGTTTCATTCCCTAAAGTGAATGCAAGAATGATGTGTTATTCCATGCGATTATTGAATTGTTTCATTTCTTGAAGTGAATGCAAACATGATAATTCACTATATGGTTAGTGAATAAAACTCAGTTATGTGAATATTTTAAATTAAATTGAAATTTTGTGGTTAGAGTATCACTGATGAGGACATATTAGAAAAACATACTCAATTTTTCACACAATTAACATTGTCTTGTAGACACAATATCGTGAAAAAGGTTTTAAAGACCTATTGGCTCCACTCCATTCCCTGAAGTGAATGTGACATTTTATAGCGGAAAGAATAAATGCCACATTAGCAATTGTGGTCACAATTGAAGCCATGCACATAGACATTGGCAAGATGATCATTTTAAGAATGTTTATAACCACTAGAAGTGGGTTTATAAAGATGACAAGGATATATTAAGAAAGTGAATTTTTTATGCAATGGTACAAACCATTGATCTCATACTTGTCATACGCCAAAGCATTATGAACATTTATGCACAATCATGAATGATAAAGAAAAGGAAATATAAACTAATTTTATTTACGAAAATGGCGAAAATAATTATGGCGTTGTTGGTCCAACTCAATTGGATATTGTTGATTTCCTCATACCCTTGAAGGGAGTAATTCGTCATTTATCTTATTTCCTTATGATCTCTAAAGTGAATTATTTATATTTTAATTTATTTTGATTTATGTTAATTTATTTTACGTATTATTTATATTTTTATATGATATATTTAAATATATCAAAACATTTATTTATTTTGCTTTACGTTAATTTGTTTTACATATTCTCCTTTGAAGAATAGTTTACTTTAGGAATAAAATATGCAATGAATTATGGCGATTTATGCCTAGAAGACAGTGCAAGTACTCATACTATATACTTAAGCATAAGAAATATTTTTCTCATTTAAACGCAAGGGGAAAATGTGAGTATTATATCTCAAAGTACTGAAATATCAATGCTCCGAAAGAGTAATAAATTCTTGTGATATTATTTTTGATAGATAATTAATTTGATGTGTTATATTTAATATTTTTCATTCCCTGAAGTGAATGGTACAAAGCACATATTTTCCATTCCACGAAGTGAATAGAACAAAGCACGTATTCAAAGGTGCATAATTATGCATATTTTCCCATTTAACAATGCAAGAGAATAATGTGAGTATTATATCTGGAAGTACTAATATCATAGAAGGCTTCGAAAGAGAAAATATGTTATTGCCAAATGGAACTCAATTCCATATTCACATTGCGTTATACTCGTCAAAGTCGCACAGAGACTTATTTAATTTTAAAGACATTCGCAGAAATGAGTATCATATTGAGACAATTAGTCAAGGGGATGTTAACTATCTCCATATTACGAGTATAACCAAGGCAATAAGAAAATTTTGACAAAATTACATGCACTGTCATTCGGATTGTACTACACAAGAATTAGTACAATTTTTTTTTGAAAGATGAGATGGGCCTCATTAAAAACCTTTCTCCTAGTGAGAAAGGAAAAGAGTACCCCACTACTTATTATTAAAACACCAAATTTGTAATACAAAAACATCCCAGTTCCTCCTTTTAGGCCAGGAGATAAATACAAACAAACCAAGAAACATAGCCTCCTAGATACCTACGATTCCCATTCTTACTAACCGATCCCTTGCTTAGCCAAAGCATCGGCCTCGGAATTTAAATGCCTTGGTATATGCATGAGTAGCATTCCCCCAGCCTCCATTGTCTTCTTCATTGATGCGACTGTCGCCGCTAGAGCAGCCGGCGTTCCCCGCTTCCCACTCCACCATTCGCAAATCATAAGGCAATCCGTCTCGATAACTAGCCTCTTACTCCTAGCCCATTCCGACTCCAAAAAAAGCTCCACGCCCCTCTTTACAGCCATCAACTCTACCACTGCTGGAGGTATATTGCCGACCGGGGCCTTGAAACTCAAAAGAATTAGTACAAATTGAAGCTCGTGTTATTGAAAACTAGAAGTTTACTGATAATTTTATTTGGCATGACCGATTAGGCCATCCCAATTCAATTATGATGCGAAAAGCTATTGATATTTCATGTGGTTATTCATTAAAGAGCTGGTAGATTATGAATCAATTATGCTTGCTCTCAAGGCAAATTGATTATTCAACAATCACCAGCTAAGATAGATTATGAATCTATTAATTTTCTAGAACGAATACAAGGTGATATATGTGGGCCCATACACCCTTCTTATAGATCATCTAGATATTTTACGATTTTAATCGATGCATCGACTAGATGGTCATATGTATCCTTGTTATCAACCCGCAAATTGGCGTTTTCGAGGTTAATTGCTTAGTTGATAAAATTACGAGCACATTTTCCAGATTACCATATAAAGACAATTTTTCTTGATAATGTTGGTGACATGCCATTTTATATACATCATTACTAATTCGCATCAAGCCAAGAAATTATCATAAGTTCTCCCCATTACATTGTAACCCCCTAGACCCGCCTATGCATTACCACAAATCCTAGAAAGTCACATTAGGGTCACAGGAGTGATCCACAATAAACCTGTATAAAGTTCTTTTCTTTAAATACATTAAAACTATAAAACAAACTTCTGTATAAAATATCATTTCAAAAAATCATGTAAACATAAACCAGTAGTTCGGAAAGCATGTCACGGACACTAGTATAAAACAATACACGTCATACATGCCCACTAACTATACCGGTACCGTACTCCAAAAGTAACGCTGAGAGAACTCCAAACACTGATGTCGGTCACTTTACCATGACAGATTTCATCTAACCTGCGATGGTAAAAACAACATGAACTTGGGAAAGCTCAGTAATACAGAACTACCAAATGATGCTGTAAGAACATGCAAGTATATGGCAGTCATTACACTGTCATGACGTTTCAAGCAATAACGAACTCCATTTACGATTTTGATATTTCAGTGTAACGATATATTTGAAGATAACAGGGTTGCTCTTTATTCAATTACTGAGTATCAGGCGTGAAACCTATAGTCCAGAGAATCGGAAAAGTGATGGATTTAGTTAACTAAACCAAGGATTTTAGTGTGTTCCAACAATGCTAAGTTAATACATACGATTGTAACTCAGGAGTAAACATTATATTCCACAAGCACATAATTCAAGTAGCAACAAGTTTCATTTTAAATTCTTAACTAGCATCCAACCGTGCTCTAGTATGTAATTCCCCATAACGATATCAATATATTGGCATTAACCCGAGCCCCTTGGGTGTGGGTACCATCATAAGGGAATACCTTATGTCTGGGCGAAATTATGCTAGCTGAAGCATAGGAATCGAATATGGGCGGAATTACCCTAGCTGAAGCATAGAAATCTTATACGGGCATTAACCTAGGCCTAATAGGCGTAGGTGCCGACCTAAGGGGTTACCTAAGGTCCCGGGCGGAATTACCCTAGCTGAAGCTAGGAACCTAATACGAGAGGACCCTAGCTGAAGCGTGGGAGCCGAATACGGGCAGACTTACCAGCTTGTTCAGGGCTGAGTCATGAGTGACTTCATATCATAACCCGAGTACCCAGTGAATCAGTCTAGACAGTATCACAGTATGTAGTAATAAACAGTTTTGAACGGTAATAGTCACTCCAGTGAATCAGTCCAGCGTTGTACATATGAACATATCATTGTCACATAGTATCTCGAAACAAGCCTCGAAAGGTTAAACATGCATTTATGCAGTATTATCCATTATTGTTATAGTGTTAAGATCGATTGATTTATATAGGTCAAGCTTCAAACCCATATGGGCGTTACAGTCACTTGCGATCTGTCAAAATTTCAAGATTTGTCAAGCTTCCACTTATCTCAAGTCATGTAGGTATTTTACTCATTTAAGTACTCGATGGTGTTTCAGGCATTCAGGTAATTTCAGTACTTCCAACCAATTCATTCGTTTCAGAACTCAAATGTCTATCCATCATCCCAGTTAACTTAGAAATTTCGGTGCCCGAGGATACTTCAATCTTTTTGGTCATTACAATCATTCTAATCAATTTAGCCTTAACAGTATTTCCATTCTTTTGTCACTTCAAACAATTCGGTATTTTACGCCACTTTGATCAATTCAGATATACGAAGAACTTCCAATCAATTTATCTTAAGGTGTTTATCCAGAGTTCGAGAAATCCAAGTGTTTGGTTATCACAGATATTTGCACCTTGATACCGAAGTCTTTCCCCATAGAATAGAGATTTAGATAAAGTAATCAGTTTTTTAGATCGAGTGTAAAATTACGGGTCATTTCCTTCGTTATGGGTAGTTTAATTATTTTTACTTCTAAAGGGTATTATTGTCATTTCTTAATAAAATAATTCAAATATCAATTCCTTTAACTCTGTTAATCAGATCAGGAGATTATTTGTCTTATTAATCATTTACTAAACTCAAGGTCTTTTCGGTCTATTAAACTTCTCTTCGAATATTTCGATCTTATGCATAGTACGTTTCTTTTATTTCGTAATCGAATTAACTCAAGCAGAGTTGAAAGTACACTTAATCACAATCATGCATACATTGACCGTTTACCAACATGGTTCAAAAAACATGCAAGAGGTAGTAATGTATTACCTTTAATCCTTGCTATATCGGTCAACCATGATACTCCATTCGATCACTCTCGAACCCAAATTTGACGTCCCTCGACATCTCGTATACAAGGAGTTATGAATACCTCCAATTGAACAATTCCCAATTTCAGTCCTTATTCACATTACTCTTAACTGAATAATTAAATAATTAAGCACAATCGGGTTCAAGGTCAAATTCGGAGGCTTTCATGTTAGAATTTTGCGAAAAGGACTTCAAAATCAAACTCATGACATCAAAAAATGTAAAATAGGGGTTTTCGAAAAAAGTTGTCTTTTTAGTCAAAGTCAACGCTGACATCATCAATCAACTGGGTTGACTCACTGGGTTGACTTGGGCTAGTTAATTCAATGAGTCAACTTGGTCAATGGGTTGACTTAGTTCGGGTTAGGTACGGGTCAACTCGGGTTGAAATATGGGTTTAAAGGCCGGTTCAGTTTGGGCCAGTTGGATAACTCAAATTTGAGCTAAAGACTGATGGGCCTTAAACAAACCGACCCAAAATCCAATATCAGGCCTAGTCTGGTATAACTGGTTCAAGACTGAATTGGCTCGGTTCGGTGACCAGACCGGTCTATCACCGGTTCAGATGAAGGGCGTCATCACGGTGACCGAAAATCGTCCCCTGACGACGCGTGGTCGCCATGTGCGGCCAATTTAGCCGCTGAACACCACCGGGAACATGAGAAAATAATATTAAACTCAACTATCATTTCCATTAACTAGGATCATGTCGAAAAACTCACCAAACTTTCCAAAATAGAGGGAGGTGATCGGGAGTGGTGTAGCTCCTACGATGCTCCAAACCACGATTTTGCTCGTCTTAACACGAGGAAGACGATGGTGGTAACAGCACGGTGAATGGGCAACAAACGACGGTGCAACGTTTGAAAAATAGTAGAAGACTATTGGTTTTTCACCGGGCTTCCAAGCAGGATGTCACGACGATCGACGACATATCTCTGCAAGTGGTGGCTGGGGTTTTGATCAGAGCATAGCTGCGGTCCAAATGCGAGTGGCGGTGCCGGTGACAGCCACAATGGGGCGGTGGCGTACATCGAACGTCGGACGGTGGTTTGGGTAGGGGAAGAGTCTGGGAAGGCTCTAGTAGGGGTGATAATGAGCCTGACCGGCTCGCGAGCTACTCGGGCTCGGCTCGGTCAAAACTCGGTCAAAGCTCGGCTCGAGTGAGCTCGACTCGGGCTCGGGTTCGGCTCGAAACCTTAACAAGCCGAGCCGAGCTTACCCAGGCTCGGCTCGAAAAGCTCGCGAATAGGCTCGGAATCTACATATGCACTAAAATAAATTTTGTGTTTGTATTTTCTTTCATTAGTTGATTGTTGTTTGATTTTGTATTTTCTTTAATTATGTGTTTGTATTATAAGAATATTTATTGATTACTTGGATTAATCTAATTTTTGGCACTTTTTTCCCTTTCTGGTCATTGAATTTTGTTTTAGTGTTGGTTATGAAAGGGATTTTTAACGAATATTTTATATAAAAAAACTATAGCAAAAATTTTCATTTCGAGTCGAGCCGAGCCTGACGAGCTTCGAGCTCGAGCCGAGCCCAATAGAATTGTTTTCGAGCCGAGCTCGAGCCTAACATTCCGAGCTCGGCGAGCCTCGAGCCCAGTTACACTGTTTCCGAGCCGAGCCGAGCCTGGCCAGGCTCGAGCTCAGCTCGGCTCGTTATCACCCCTAGGCTCTAGAATATCCAACATTTTCTTCATATTCAAAATGAGCAATAATTGGGGCAGCTTAAGAGTTTTGACTTTTATTTAATTTCAGAATAAACATAAGGAACGGTATAAAAGAAACTCATGGCAATCTAAGAGCAAGAATAGCCTTATTTCGGTTGGCTGCGACCCTTGCTTACCAAACCAAAGGTTGCTAGATCAATTCCTTTGTATGTCACTTTTTCAATTCTTCTTCTTTTTTTCCACTAATACGTTTATTTAAATATTAGGGTGTTACCTACATATGTTTTTTTTTTCATAAACCAAATATTTCTCATCTTAGAATTTTTTTGGATGTGCGGTATATGTTCTAATTGCTCCACCACAACGCACAAAGATGAGTTTTCAAAGAAAGTTGGGAATATATGTAATATTTGAATCCCCATCAATAATTAAATATATGAATTTTTGATGGGCAATTCATTTACAATTCCATTTGTTGACTGTCTATAATACCCCAAAATTGGTCTAGTAAAATACTAATAATTCGAAGCAATTTATAAGCCTTGATCCATTCTTAAACTTATAATAAGTCACTTAACTTTGAAAACGATCAATTTATTCACTGAACTTTACTGTTTGACCTATTTTGATCACTCTGAATTATTTTATTAATATTTTGGTATGACTTGACATATTTTATTATTATTGAATATAAAAAATAATTTAAAATAAAAATAAAATATATTTTATTATTATTAAATAAAAAGTAAATTAAAATAAAAACCCCAAACAGTCAAATCCCTAAACCACTTTCACTCTTATCGGCATCACCTACCCATTAGCCAGCGTCGGTGTCGGCGTCACCCATTCGCCGGCGTCACCCATCTGCCGGCGTCACCCACGCACACAATCTCCCAGTATAGTAGTCATGTTGGGAATCTCTTAGAATTGGCAAGTGCAAGCAACACATGAAGAAGAATAAAATCATACTAAAAATTTCTAGGTTTTGGAAAATGGGAGTAGCGGATCATAAAACACCAACCATGGAGAATAACCTTGGGCAAGTAGCTAAACAAGTAGTGGATGAGACTTCAAATATTTCCATGTATGCTTATTTGACACCCCCCCCCCCCCCCCCCCCTCATTCTTTATCTTCCACACTTGGCCAGGTAAACCAAAAATAAAATCTTAAAATCGTTTCTAAATTTTGTTTTATGATGTTCAATTGGACTGATAAATGATAAGATTTTAACTTGATTTGGGTAATTAATCTTAGATAGGTTCATTACCGATACCAAGTGAACATGATGAATCGATCAAAGTTTCACCCTTGAATCTTATTGTTTTGTCTTCTTGTAGTCCTTGTTTTTTTCACCCAAAATTGATCTTTCTGTTCTTTTGTTTTTTTGTTAATTTTAACAAGTGAAATACCATATACAAGGATGGCTAGAACTCGCAAGTGCACGACATTACAAGTGAAATACCCCAAACTCCAAGAAAGTGACCCCGACGAATGGTTGGGTGACGCGGCGAAGGTGACACCAGTGAGTGGGTGGGTGACGTCAAAACCGACACCGGCAAATGGATGGATGATTTCGGTGAGGGTAAAAGTGGTTTAGGGATTTGAGTGTTTGGTGTTTTATTTTAAATTATTTTTTATTTAATAATAAAAAATATATTTTGTTTTTATTTTAAATTATTTTTTCTATTTAATAATAATAATATATGCCAAGTCATACCAAAATATTAATTAAATAATCTCGAGTGATCAAAATAGGTCAAAAAGTAAAGTTTAATGAATAAATTGATCGTTTTAAAAATTTAGTGACCAAAATAGGTCACAGAGCAAAGTTGAGTGATGATTTAAGTATTTTACCCTTTATTATATTAAGAAAATCTCGTATCTTTTCTTTTCATGTTATTTGAATTCTTAACATTTTTTTATTATATTATAATCTCACTTTTTTTTGACCGTATAATCTCACATTCTCTAATAATGTTAAGATGTTATAAAGGTCGAAGCTTCTAAAATAAAATATATCTTTATTGGGAGATTAATTCATTTTTTTTTTGCCTACATACGTCAATTTACTCTGACGTTGTATTTATAGACACCAAACTTTGTTTAAGTTTTTGACACGTGTCGTTTTCGTGTCAAAATAATTCTTTCTTCTCAAATAATAAATAAAAGAAATTAAACGTAGTAAGGGTGAAGTAAGGGTCGATCCTACAGGGATTAAGAAACTTCCTGATTTATGTTTGTTCAATTGGTGGGCCAATAAGATAGTTGAATAATGTTTAAGTAAAAAGGAGTTTGTGGAATTTAGTAAAAGTAAGAGATTGTTGAGAATATTAAAAAGAAGTGATTTAGTATGATAAAATTAGCCTCATACTCTTACTTTAACTCAATTTCCTAGGATCATAGGAAAAAGGATTTTTACATCGGGATCCACGTCGGTTACTTGTCTACAATGATCAATCCTTGTGACTAAGCTTTGTAAATTGAATACCCAAGTGTCATCTTTGATATCAATTTTGTAAATTGATCTAATCAACGCAATGTTGTAGATAAAAATCGTTTAAGTTCGTAAAAGACCGACTCAGATTATGTTGTTTCAATAATAACTTATCCGATCTCAGTTTCCTCTTAGCATACAATTTTTTTAAGTGTGTTCCCAGGAAGTCGAATGTGCTTCAATAGCCGATCCTTCCTCCCACACAATCAACCAAAACAACATCCTGACCAACGTCAATCTTTGGTTTTGAAATCATTTTGATTTTGAAATTAAGCTTAGAAAACTGAGAGAGATACCCGAAGATGATGAAGTGCTTTTTAATCCTCACGTTGGAATTGAGTCATTGCTTAAGCCTTTGGCTATAGAAAATTTAGCTAAGCATGATTATGGAAGAAATCGTACTTAGTATTTTTCAAAAAAAAAAACTAAAAGTAAATAAAGAACTAAAAAGAAGAGATTTTATAAACTTCAAAGTAAAACAAAACCAAGAACAAGAGATGATTTTTGAGTTTACCCGAGAGGGGGTATTTATAGTATTCTAAAAACCCTAAAGTGATAGAAGATAAATCCTAATATATTTAAATTAAATACAAAAGATAATTCCCAAGTTTAAATTTTAAATCTCGACTGATAAGTTATTGAAACGCGGTTGATAAGCTATTCAACGTTGCTGACGCAATCTTCTAGAAGCTGCTGACATGGCGTCCAGTCAGCCTTTCATGCCCACTAATCCGATTTTGACTCCAGTAAAATAAAAACTGCAGAATTCCGCCTCTTTCTTGTGTGTTTTTAGGAATTACATACCTGCACGAAAAACACGTAATAAAATCAAAATCAGCACCATATTCCAACCATTAAGAGCCTAATTAAAGATGAAATAATGACCATTTTAGCTACTTATCAAATTCCCCCTCACTTATTCGATGCTTGTCTTCAAGTATCTCTAAACTAAATATATCAAATCTCAAGTCATCATCCTTAATGTCACGAAGTCTCTAAGATTTCGGTATGACTTAGTATCTAAGCATGTATAAAATTAAAGAAGCAATCGGAAAATGGCAAAACTAAAAATAATTTTAGCAAAATTTAGACATTCCAATAACCTGTTAATATCAATGAAAGAAAACCTAGTACCCTCACAAGTATTTACTCGTTTCGCTCAAAGCGTTTAGGGTAGAATAAATCGCTCAAACCAAAACTAATCAAAGTATTACCATAGGCTTGTAACTAAATCCAATCTCCACTACTAAATATGAAAATGATGCAAAAATCAAGAGGTCTTTGAAAAGGGTTGTACTTGGGCTAAGGTTCGGGTAGGATAAAAGCTAAAGATCGGGTTTAAAAATTCAAGACAAAGAGAAAATTATTCCAAATAATTTATTCAAATGGAATGAAAGAAAGGAAAACAAGAAATCAAACAAACAAAGCTTATTCACTCTTTATTTTTCTTTTTTTCCCTTTTTTTTCTTTTTTTTTTCTTCTTTTTGCTGCTACTCGAACCAAGCTGTTTTATTATTATTATTATTATTATTATTATTATTATTATTATTATTATTATTATTATTATTATTATTATTATTATTATTATTATTATTATTATTATTGTTGTTGTTGTTGTTGTTGTTGTTGTTGTTGTTGTTGTTGTTGTTGTTGTTTGAATTATTTTGAATTTTCTACACTGTTTTTTCTGCACTACACTATTTTTTTTCACTACACTGTTCGAACGATGTTTTTTTCTGCATTGTTCGATCCAAACTGCACTAGATTTTTTCTCTTTTTCTTTTTTTCTTTTTTTTTTCAAATCTCTCATTTTTTTTTTGCTTTGATATAACCTTAACTTTGTCCTAAAAAGGATGACAAAATGGAAAAAAACAACAAATTCAGTTCGGGTTAAGAATGTGGTAAATCAAAGAAAAGGATAAGGCTCAAAATTGGTTATCTAAGGGGTAAATAAACAAAGGGTAAGCAATTTTTTGGAAGAGAAAGGGGTTAAAACCTAATGCCTCTATCACACTAAAGCATCACATTCAATAGTGTAGTCTCGAGAAGCATTATGCCATAAGTTCTAGAATGCAAAGAATTAGTCAACACACTCAAAATTAACAAAGAGCAAGAATGAAAATATATGCTCATTAGGCTCAAAACTCACATGAATGGGGTTATGTGTACCAAGGTAAGCAACATGTCAACTAACAAACCAGGGAATACCATAAGAAAATTTATTTGAAATTACTAATCAAGACATTATCTATCAAGCATCCTAAGCTCCAATACAAGCAAGATCTCAAGTCATAGGGAAATCAGCGAGACAAGGTGAAATAAAAGACACGAAACTCCAACGAAGTACAATCAAGAGAACTTAATGACAACCAATCGAATAAGCAGAAAAAAAAAATCTGATGTCAATCCTACCCCCTCACTTAATCATAATGTCCCATTATGAAAAATAAAACAAAAGAGAGGGAATAGAATACTCCCCGTTCTAATGACGACTGCGGCCAAGCTTAAATTAAAGGGTAAACTATACTAATGACCATTGAACTATGGGGTTGGTGTCGATTTGACCACTATATTTTTAATTGTGTTAAATATACCACATAACTATTTAATTGGTTCCAATGTAGCCACCCGCCGTTAAAAAACGAAAAAGTTAAACGAGACTGTTAAAATAATTGGTATAATTACACATTTAGTCCCCTTTATTTATACAATCATTCAATTTAATCCTAATTTTAATCTAATAAAATAAATTAATTATTCAATTAGGTGGTGACGTCACTACCAATTGGAGTTAGAAAAATGAAATGGTGGAAAATGGCCACAAGGAGAATCAAACCTGGGTCTTTAAGGATAGAGAGCAACGCTCTTGCCACTAGACCAAGCTTGTTTTTGGTATTTGGAATACCAAATAAAATATATGTGGTATATGTGTTATCCGATTGGAGAAAGAAAATTGAATATTTTATCTCTAGTGAATTTCAAGTATCTAAATTACAAAAACATCAGCAACCGAAGTCATCTTGGTCTCATACTATGTATTCAAATCCGGAAAACATAATTTCCTTATGTTTTGCCAAGTCAGAAGTTTTGTTACTAATTTCCGAAAGATACAAAACTGTATATATTTAAGAGCAGATAAAAATAAAGAGCTTGTCTTGGCATCTGCAGATCAAGGAGAGGGAGAAGACAGTGGCGCAGCAGCCGCAATGGGGACAGCAAGAACATGGCTTTAACACATCATCTTTTCTGCTGCCGCCTCCCTGTTTGAATGTCGGGTAACATTTCTTCTTGCTCTTCTATCAGATGAGGGTATGCCGTTAATGTTTTCTTTCGAAAAAAAGCTGGAAAAAAATGAAAAGTTGGAGTAACATAGAATCGAATATAAAAGATGGTGATCATAACTTGCTTCCACAATTTGTGATGCAGTAGCACGTACCGGGAAGAAGAAACTGAAGTGAGGGGGAATGAACTTGACCTTACCCTTGAACCTATTTACTATCTGGGATATTTTGCTGCATGAAATTGATACCTACATATCTAAATATGATATGTATGAATGCTTTGTTTTACCAGCTAATTATGAAGTTTTGGATTGTGTGAACTGTGAATAGGGACAGTGATGGATTTCAAGTGTCTAAATTCACTAGAGATAAAATACTCAATTTTCTTTCTCTAATTGGATAACACATATACCACATATATTATATTTGGTATGTCATATACCAGAAACAAGCTTGGCCCAGTGGCAAGAGTGTTGCTCTCTTTCCCTAAAGACCCAGGTAAAGAAAATAAATTTAATAAATCTAATAAAAATAGATAAATCCCTCAAATAAGGTGGTGACACATGTCACCACCTAATTGAATAATTAATTTATTTTATTAGATTAAAATTAGGACTAAATTGAATGATTGTATAAATAAAGGGGACTAAATGTGTAATTATACCAATTATTAACAGTCCCGTTAACTTTTTCGTTTTTTATAACGGCATGTGGCTACATTGGAACCAATTAAATAGTTATGTGGTATATTTAACACAATTGAAAATATAGTGATCAAATCGACACCAACCCCATAGTTCGGTGGTCATTAGTATAGTTTACCCTAAATTAAATGATGTTTATGGGGACTGTTCGGAAGAGAAGTCGTCCACAGATGTAGCAACGTGAAAGTTCCTTGCAATGTCAAAGGGTAGTACATCAGTAATGGGTAATAAAACTAAGGTCGTTATTTACCTCCAATTTTTCTAATTCGACAATGGGCATTAGATAAGACAAGTAAGTGGTGATGATGGAGCAACAGTGCGAGTGGGTGAAAGGTCGAAGAAGATGAAGGTTGGGGGTGGGGTATGCAGTTGGAAAAAGGAAAAAGTAGAGAAAAAGTTTTGTTTTCACTAGGTTAAGAAATCACGTGGGGTTTATGAATAAAATAAAGTAAAAAGAATATGAACTTACCATACGTGGGTCCACGAGAGTTTAAAATGTAAAAGAAAAAAAATGGTGAAAAGATAAGGATATGGGGTACTTGACCGAACAACTGGTTGGGGAAATTTTGAAATTAAAAGGGAAAATATGGGTTTGTTGACAAGCGTAGGGTCCACGGCTTGGTTTAAAATATTGCAAATGGAAATGCTGAGATTTAGGTATGTTTGTTTCACTGTAATAAGTTTTTCTGAAAATGTTTTCATAACTTTTCGTTGTTTAGTTCATGAAGAATAAAAAAGTCAAAGGAAAATCAACTACGATCAATAGAAAACATATCTTGTTTTAGTGTAAAATGACTTACCTATTGATTTTCGGTAAGTCGCTTTCCTTCCCCCATTCTCCCTACAAATACTAGCATAAACCCTAAAACTTAAAACCTAAACCCTAAATACTAACATAAAACCATAAACCTTAAATCATAAACCATAAACCCTAAAACTAAGAAATAAATGTTAACCCTAAACATTAACAAAACCTTAACCTTAAACAATAACCCCTAAACCTTAAATGTTAACATAAACATTAAAACCTAAACACTAAACACTAAACACTAACACAAACCCTAAACCCTAAATACTAACATAAACATTAAACATTAACAATAAACCCTAAACATTAAACACTAACATAAACCTTAAACCCTAAATGAGAACTTAAACCCAAAACCCTAAACATTAACCTAAATCCTAAACACTAAATGCTAAATGCTAAACCTTAAACCATATATGATAAACCATAAACACTAACATAACCCTAAACCATAAACACTAACCCATAAACACAAAACCATAAATGTTATATCATAAACATAAACCATAAACCCTAAAACAAAACTATATACCAAAAATGTTAAACCCTAAACACTAAATTCTAACATAAACACTAACATAAAACTTAAACCCTAAATGTTAAACCCCAAACAGTAACATAAACCCTTGCCCTGAACACTAACCCATAAAACATAAATGCTAACATAAACACTAAACCATAAACAATAAACACTAACATAAACCATAAACCCTAAATACTAATATAAACACTAAAATGTAAGCCTTAAATGACTAACCCTAAACCATAGACCATAAACACTACCCTTAACCATAATCACTAAACCCCAAACCCTAAATATTACCATAAACCCTAAATCCTAAACCATAAACCTTAACTACCAACCCTGAACTTTAAACACTAACATAAACCCTAAACCATAAATACTACCATAAACAATAAACCCTAAAACATAAACACTAATCTAAACCCTTACTCTAAACCTTAAATAATAATCCCTAAATACTACCTTAAACCCTAAATATTGATCTAAACCATAAACTATAAATGCTATCCTAAACGCTAAACATTAACCTAAACCTCAAACCATGTTTTGGTTAGAACTTGTTTTAGCATTATCGATGTTTTTTTGTGGATTGTTCATGAAATTTTCAGGAAACTCTACTAAACAGTGTAACATGAATTGTACAACATCATCCAAGCACTAGAAAATGGTTTATTGTTGCGTGTAAAAGTGTCTATCGCAATTGTAGTGCAAGTGTACACGACGCAAGTAGTAAAGTGATACGAAGTATCGAATATCGTCTCCACATGGACTGGGCTAATAGCTTCACCTTGATTTACTGCACAAAGTAAAGAAAATAATTGAGAAAGTTGTCACAAGAATAATAAAGAAAACTTAAATAAAAGAGTAGAGAAATCAAGATAGAGAGAATGGGCTGGTATTGAATTGCTCAGCAGTGCAGGTATTGCTAAGTCTAGGAAATCTAGTTCTGTCGTCGTCCCTGTCACGGCAGCACCTGTCGCGACAGCAGTCCGTTGTTTGTCACGGCAGCGAACACTCAACTTCGTACTTCAAGTTTGGCAAGAATCCCTGCTATGCCTTGTCCTATCCCTAGGTCCAAGTTTGTCGATGATCACGTCTTTGATGATACCTCCCGACGTGAATCGAAGGATGAACACCGATGTTGTTGAATTCTTCTTTAGCCACTTAACCTCGTCCTATCCCTAGGTCCGAGATAGTTCAACTATAAACTAGAGAACTCGCTCTTATTCCTTTCGTATACTTAACTCTCCCGGTATTAAGTAAATTGATTACCTCACAATGCTCTCCCGATGCTCTTGCAAGATGTTAATAACCAGAACAAGAGAACTTGAAGTTTATTTTATTGAACTGAAAATTCCTAAAACAAAGACAACCCTTGCAACTACTTTACAAAACAACCCGTGGCCCTAAGGGGAATTTAGAACATGATGAGGGAAGGAAAACGGCTAGGGTTTTGGGAAGAAGTCTAGAGAATAGGTGATGTCCTCCCTAGGTCGAAATACATGCCCTTATATAGGCTTTGGGTCCAAGTTTTCTAAAATAGCAAGAATACAACTTTAAATTAAAGTACAACTCTAATAAAGACTAAATCTTCAGAGAATCTAACTTTAAGTCGTCCTCCTTCTTGCTTGGGATTTTCTCTCCTTGAACTTTGGGCTTGACATTCCTTCCGATCTAGGGCTTGGAAAAATATAGTGGTTTTATACGACAGACGGGCTGAATTTTCTCTATATGCCGAGGTCCACTTTGCTTCTTCTCCTCAAAACTGCTGTCGTCCTCTGCTGTCACGGCGGCAACCATGGCAGCATCATCCTCCTTGACTGCTCGTCCAGTTCCAGCTCTTCTGCTTCACTGCCCAGCGCCTGCCCTTTCGTCTGCTACAGCAGCAACCTGCAAAAGCAACCAATTTTAGTAGAAACTGTGCCTTTTAATATATTTGTGATGCTTAACTGTAAACTGACCTAAATGCAATAAATAATGCTTGAATGCAGCAGAAATATGGGTTAAATAGGGGGCAAATAATAGAACTTTTACACACTCAACACACCCCCAAACTCAAGTTTTTGCTTGCCCTCAAGCAACTAAGACCTAAAAGAAAAATGAATTTTTTTTTGTTTTGGCTCAAAACAGTGAACTTTCCCTTACCCTTCATTCGTTCCCTATGGCGGCAGCACCCTGTCGGATAATCTAGGATCTGTCCGGAGTCTCACTATAGTCCTCGTGTAGTGTGTGCATGCTTGTGAACGGTTATATGCCAAGACTCTCTTAGTTTCACTAGAATATTTCAGCCCTTAACTCGAATTTTTATGCCAAAGTTTATTTTTTTGAAGGTACTTCTCATGCTCCTTTGATTTTTTATTTTGACTCGATTTCGCTATTTTTTTAAGCTAAAGTTTCACTAGAGCCAGTTTTAGGCACCTCTAGCTAACTTCCTAGAGCCAGTTTCGGGCACCTCTAGGGCTATTGAGTAAGAGACACAATTTAAAAACTAAATTAGACTCTATTTAATAGAGGAATGCCACCCCCAAACTCGAGGGTTCCATTGCCCTCAATGAAAAAGACAAATAAAAATAAAGAAAACAGTACACCACAAAATATATAGGCAGACAGCAAAATAAGGTGAGAAACTTAAATTTTAAGCATTGTCGTCGCTGCTGCTGCTGAGTCTGATCTGGCGGCGGGCATGAGCTTTTGGAGCTGGCTGGGGAATGGGGGAGGTATATGTATTCTTTGCCTTGGCCTCCCATGGTGGCTGGATCCTGGTTGGGGAGATATGAGGGGGTTGCTCCACAACCTGGATTTCAGAACTGCTACTGCTCTTACCGCCGTCGCTGTCACTACAGCTGCCGCTGGCTCTTGACATGTTGTTTTTGTCCGCCAATCGCTTCTGCTGCTGTCACTGCAGCTGCCACAACCTGGATTTCAGAACTACTGCTGCTCTCACCGCCGTCGCTGTCACTGCAGCTGCCGTTGGCTCTTGGCATGTTGTTTTTGTCCGCCAATCGCTTCTGCCTCTTCATCGGCGAGAACTCTTTCGAAAGATTCCTCTTAATAGAGGGTTCATTGTCACTGGCGGCCCAAACGGAGGAGGACGAGATTCCGGCAATAAAGGCATCAAGCTCCTCCGATGCCATTCTACGTTTCGTACCACGGGCAGTTTACTCAGCACGGTTGCTGTCAGCGACTGTCGGGGCCGGTGTTGGTGTTGAGGCGGCAGAGGGTGTCCGTGGGGTGGCAGCAGGTGTGGGAGTGTGGGCAGGGGTAGGTACAGTAAAATAATGTGCAGGAAATGTGGGAAAGATAGCATCAGGGAAATTTAAAGAATTATGGATAAAGTTTACCGTAGAGGCAGTGAAATCCCTGATGAAGGTCATCAGACCAAGCTGTCGTTCCTCCATCTTCTGAATGGCAGCTAAAATCTGGGAGGAGGAGTCTGTCGGGGCGGCTGCTGCGGCGGCTGGTTCAGTTTCTGGCTGCTCTGTCGTGTCTACTGTTGTGGCAGCTGGGTCGAAATACGACAGAGGAGTGGCAGCGGTCAGCTCAATGAGGCTGAGGATGTTCTTTTCAGTCCAACCTTTCCCTTGGACTCGCAGATCAGTGGGCACTTTTGGTACGTCATGGCCACGGCAGAGTAAGGTGATGAGGTATGGGAGGTAAAGCGGACCCGACGGTCTGTGTGCGCACTCCAATATGCTCTCACGGATATAGCTGCCCACGTTAATGGGCCTCTCATGTAAAATGGAGTGAATTAATGCTAACCTTGGCTGGTCGACCGTGGTGTTGTGGGACGACGACATGATACGTTTTTTGATAAACGCATTCCATAATTTAGCCTCCGGCAGCAATTGAGTCCTCTTAACTGTCCGTGGGTTCTTGCGGTTAGTGTTCCATTGAGTGCCCTCATCTGTCAGCTCTGCCATGACAGCATCATAGGCAGCAGGGTCTAATGTGTTGAGGAACTGTTGGTGAGCGTCGTCGTTGCTGCCGATGTAGAATCCATACAGTGTGTTAATATACTCAGCTTCGAACGACACTTCTTTTCCTCGTACAATCACCACTGTCGACGTCCTGCTGCTAATGGCAGCATAAAATTCTCGTACCAACGAGACATTCATTTCTTCAGGTTGCTCAGCAAAAGTCTGCCACTGTAGAGCTCGAATTTTCCAGGCGATGAACGGTTTTAGGCCCAGATTTTCCTCCCTCGATGTGTAAATAAAGCCTCTCTCTTCCCACATATCTCTGAATGCAAATGAGCGTGGGGTGGTTGCTGTTGGTGTGGAGCTGGAAGCAGCATTTCTACGGGTTTTCCTAGAAGACATGTTTGCAAGGGTTGTGGGAAAAGAATGGAAACAAGAAAAATATAGAGGGAGCAAATAAGAAGAGTAGAAGTGAGTGAAATGAGAAATGAAATGGGGTTATATAGAGAAGGAATTGCTGCCCGTTGAAGCTGTAACGGCAGGCGCGAATAACGGGGCTAGCTGTTATGCGTTAGCGTATCTGACGCGTCTGTCACGCGTTTCTGTGTCTGTTGCGCGTCTATGACGTGTTTCTGCGTCTGTCGTGGCAGCGTGTTGACAGCCTGGATTTTCTGCGTCTATCACGGCAGCTGTAACGACAGCCTCCATAATTTGGGCTTTGTTGGGCTGGTGGATGGATGGTGGGCTAAGTTCACTTCTCCTGTTCTTCTTAACTCCTTTATTTCCTAAAAATCAGAAAAACAAAAACATTATTCAAATAAAATAAATCTAATTTCCTAATAAATAATAAGTAATAATAAAAATAAGAATAAAAATTAGGTTAAATTAGAAGTGCCAGGTGGGGCATCTCCTAAGGTAACCACTTCCTGTATTCCTGGGGCTTCAGTCCCCTGATAATGCTTTAAGCGCTGTCCGTTGACTTTGAATTGGTGCCCGTCTTTTAATGATCGGATTGTGATGACACCATGGGGAAAAACTTGTACGACTTGGAACGGGCCAGACCATCTAGATTTTAGCTTCCCTGGGAAGAGTTTCAATCTAGAATTGAACAATAATACAAGCTGCCCTGGGCAGAACTGTTCATGCAGCAACTTCTTGTCATGCCACTTCTTAGTTTTGTCCTTGTAGATTCTTGCATTGTCATAGGCCATTGTCCGGATTTCTTCGATTTTGTTTAAATCTAATAGCCTTTTCTGCCCTGCCTTGTCTAAGTCCATATTCACTGCCTTGATTGCCCAGTATGCTCTGTGCTCGATCTCGACAGGTAGATGACATGTTTTCCCATAAATCAATCGGTATGGAGACATTCCCAATGGAGTTTTAAAAGATGTCCTATAGGCCCATAATGCATCATTAAGGAGTAAAGACCAATCTTTCCTAGTTGGCTTGACCATCTTCTCAAGAATGTTCTTAACTTCCCTGTTGGATATTTCAGCTTGTCCATTGGTACAGGGTGATATGCTGTTGTGATCCGATGCTTGAAACCATATTTCTTCAAGGCAGCAGCAATAATCCTGTTGTCGAAATGTCTCCCTTCATCACTGATAATCGCCTTAGGGATGCCAAACCTAGAAAAGATGTTTTTGTGTAAAAATCTTTGAACTGTCTTGGCATCATTCTTTTGAGTGGCGATAGCTTCAACCCACTTAGATACATAGTCTACTGCCAGGAGGATGTATAGATTCCCACATGAAGATGGGAATGGTCCCATAAAATCAATCCCCCAAACGTCGAAGATCTCGACTTCAAGAATGTTCTGCAGTGGAATCTCGTGTCTCCTTGAGATGTTTCCTGTCCGTTGGCACTTGTCACAACTCTTGTAGAAGATTTGGGCATCTTTATACAGTGACGACCAATAAAACCCTGACTGCAGCACCTTGGCAGCAGTTTTGTTGCCTCTTAAGTGTCCTCCATACTGTGAAGCATGGCAGTGATGAAGTATATCTTCTTGCTCCTCCTGTGGTACGCATCTCCTTATAACCTGATCTGCACAGATTTTGAAAAGAAGAGGTTCGTCCCAATAATAATGCCTAACATCATTTTGGAACCTCTTCCTGGCTTGATAATTGAGGTCGGAAGGGATTATTCCGCTAACTAAGAAATTAACAAAATCAACATACCAGGGGAGTTCAGAAGACTTACATGCCGCCATGGCTGTCGCGGCAGTGACTGCGGCAGCAAAGAGCTGCTCATCTGGGAAGGTCTCCAGTATGTTTGTCTCATCTTTCGGTAGACTCTGTCCTTTCTCCAACCTTGACAAGTGATCTGCCACTTGATTTTCTGTCCCCTTTTTGTCCTTGATTTCAAGATCGAATTCTTGCAGTAGCAGGATCCAACGTATCAATCGAGGCTTTGCATCTTTTTTCGCGAACAAATACTTCAATGCAGAGTGGTCTGTGTGCACTATAACCTTCGTCCCAAGTATGTAAGAATGAAACTTGTCAATAATAACTCCTTCTCTGTGGTGGTGTAGTTGACTTGGGCGTCGTTCGGTGTCTTGCTGGCATAGTATATGACATGAAATAATTTGTCTCTCTGCTGCCCAAGTGCTGCCTCGACAGCATAATCACTAGCATCACACATGATCTCAAATGGCTGTGTCCAGTCTGGTGTCTGTACTATTGGGGCCGTTACCAGCTTTTCCTTCAGAACCTTAAATGCTTCAGTACATTCATCGTTAAAGTCGAAGGGTCGATTCTGCTCTAGAAGATGGCATAGGGGTTTGGTTATTTTTGAAAATTTCGCAATGAATCTTCGATAAAATCCAGCATGTCCTAAGAAACTTCTGATTCCCTTGACTGTGGTGGGCAGCGGCAGCTTTTCGATCACTTCAATCTTAGCTCTGTCGACTTCTATGCCACGGCAGCTAATCTTATGGCCAAGGACTATCCCTTCATCTACCATGAAGTGACATTTTTCCCAATTCAAAACTAGGTTTGCTTTTTCACATCTTTCGAGTACCTTTTGTAGGTTGCCTAGACAGCTGTCAAAATCATCTCCAAAGACTGAAAAGTCATCCATAAAAATCTCTAGGAAGTCCTCCACCATATCGGAAAATATGGCCATCATGCACCTTTGGAAGGTGGCTGGTGCATTGCATAGTCCAAATGGCATTCTCCTAAAAGCATACGTGCCATATGGGCATGTGAACGTCGTCTTTTCTTGATCTTCTGGTGCAATAGCTATTTGATTGTAACCTGAATAACCATCAAGAAAACAATAGTAAGGTTTACCCGCTAATCTATCAAGCATTTGATCAATAAAAGGGTAAAGGAAAGTGGTCCTTTCGGGTAGCTTTGTTAAGCTTCCGATAGTCCATACAAACCCTCCAACCGGTCATAGTCCTGGTTGGGATTAACTCATTGTTTTCGTTGGTCACCACGGTCATTCCTCCTTTCTTGGGAACACATTGCACCGGGCTCACCCATTTGCTGTCCGAGATAGCGTTGATTATTCCAACATCTAACCACTTGATTATCTCCTTGCGCACCACCTCTTTCATCGCATGGTTTAGCCGCCTTTGGGCATCTATAGTCGGCTTATGATCATCCTCTAGAAGGATTTTATGCATACATAAGGCCGGACTAATGCCTTGAATATCAGCTATCGTCCATCCAATAGCCTTTTTGTGCTGCTGCAGCATCCCTATTAATTGATGTTCCTGTTTCTGCATCAACTTGGAAGAGATGATTACGGGCATCCCTATTAATTGATGTTCCTATTCCTGTTCCTCGTTCAAAAGCTTTTTCATTGCCTTAGTGAGGTATGCCACCTGTGATTTCATCGTGTTTTCAGCTTCATAATCCTTAACAGCTAGAACCCGTTTACCCCCTCTTCTTGCTGCCGGAAACTGCTCCTCATTCTTGGCCAGATTTTTTAATACTTGCATAGCCTCATCTGGGTCTTTGTCCAGTAGTAATCCGTTTGCTGCTGAATCAATTCGAATACGAGTTTGTAAATTGGCAGCATTATAAAACTTAGTTACCTGGTTCCAGACGGGGAATCCATGCATTGGGCAGTTCCGTAGAAGAGTGGTAAATCTGTCCCAGGCCTCGTGCATCGGCTCGTCATCTTCCTGTTGAAAAGTAGCAATTTCATTACGTAATCGCTTAGATAAGTGTGAAGGATTAAAACGAGATAAAAATTCACGAGACAAATTTGCCCAAGTTCTAATTGAACCCGGCGTAAGTTTATTCCACCAAGTCTTTGCTCTGTCCCTCAATGAGTGGGGAAATAACCGAAGCCTCAGTATCTCCGGATTAACTCCTGGTAGTCTAAACGAACCACAGATCTCTTGGAACGTTTTTAGATGCTCCCTAGCATCCTCTGTAGCATCACCACTGAATTGACCGTCATTGTTGATCATGCTAAACATAACAGGTTTTAGCTCGAAGTTGTCAACATCTATATCCGGTAGCGTGGTTTCCAGTTCTACATGATCATTCAGCATGTAGTCTCGACAGGACCGTCGTGCGGCAGCACCTGTCGGGTTGCCGACAGGAGGTATGATCTCTCCGACAGGAGGATCGTTACCCAGAGGGTTTCCTTGGTTTTGCATCGTCTCTAACTGTTCCTCTAGGTACTCGTTCCTGGCTAGTACGTGACGAAGTCGATTCCTAAGATTGAACGAATGCTCGATTTTAGGATCTAATGGATACTCAGGATCTTTTCCTCGTCTCGATCTGCGCATAAACAAAAAGCCTTGTGAAAAGCAAGAGTCGAACAAACCAAATTAAAACAGAAAAATAAAATAAAAAAGAAAAGTGTAGTAAAAGAAAAGGTCGAGTTATGTTGTCAGTCCCCGACAACGGCGCCAAAAACTTGTTGCGTGTAAAAGTGTCTATCGCAATTGTAGTGCAAGTGTACACGACGCAAGTAGTAAAGTGATACAAAATATCGGATATCGTCTCCACAGGGACTGGGCTAATAGCTTCACCTTGATTTACTGCACAAAGTAAAGAAAATAATTGAGAAAGTTGTCACGAGAATAATAAAGTAAACTTAAATAAAAGAGTAGAGAAATCAAGATAGAGAGAATGGGCTGGTATTGAATTGCTCAATAGTGCAGGTATTGCTAAGTCTAGGAAATCTAGTTCTGTCGTCGTCCCCGTCGCGGCAGCGAACACTCAACTCCGTACTTCAAGTTTGGCAAGAATCCCTGCTATGCCTTGTCCTATCCCTAGGTCCAAGTCTGTCGATGATCACGTCTTTGATGATACCTCCCGGTGTGAATCGAAGGATGACCACTGATGTTGTTGAATTCTTCTTTAGCCACTTAACCTCGTCCTATCCCTAGGTCCGAGATAGTTCAACTATAAACTAGAGAACTCGCTCTTATTCCTTTCGTATACTTAACTCTCCCGATATTAAGTAAATTGATTACCTCACAATGCTCTCCCGATGCTCTTACAAGATGTTAATAACCAGAATAAGAGAACTTGAAGTTTATTTTAATGAACTGAAAATTCCTAAAACAAAGACAACCCTTGCAACTACTTTACAGAACAACCCGTGGCCCTAAGGGGAATTTAGAACATGATGAGGGAAGGAAAACGGATAGGGTTTTGGGAAGAAGGCTAGAGAATAGGTGATGTCCTCCCTAGGTCGAAATACATGCCCTTATATAGGCTTTGGGTCCAAGTTTTCTAAAATAGCAAGAATACAACTTTAAATTAAAGTACAACTCTAATAAAGACTAAATCTTCAGAGAATCTAACTTTAAGTCGTCCTCCTTCTTGCTTGGGATTTTCTCTCCTTGAACTTTGGGCTTGACATTCCTTCCGATCTGGGGCTTGGAAAAATATAGTGGTTTTACACGACAGACGGGTTGAATTTTCTCTATCTGTCGAGGTCCACTTTGCTTCTTCTCCTCAAAACTGCTGTCGTCCTCTGCTGTCACGGCGGCAACCATGGCAGCATCGTCCTCCTTGACTGCTCGTTCAGTTCCAACTCTTCTGCTTCACTGCCCAGCGCCTGCCCTTTCTTCTGCTACAGCAGCAACCTGCAAAAGCAACCAATTTTAGTAGAAACTGTGCCTTTTAATATATTTGTGATGTTTAACTGTAAACTGACCTAAATGCAATAAATAATGCTTGAATGCAGTAGAAATATGGGTTAAATAGGGGGCAAATAATAGAACTTTTACACACTCAACATTTATGCAATTAGTTTTTCAAAAATTGTAGTTCATTTTCCAGAATTCATTTTCCAGAAACAGTTTTCAATGAAACAAACAAACCCTTAGAATGAAATTAAGATGACGACAGAGGCTTGGGTTCGGCTATGGTGCACCGAAAGATGATGGGATTTTGCTAAAATTCACTAGGGAATAAATCCTTTGATCCAAACATTTGGTCACCATTAACGTTTGATTTAAAATAATTGGGTACCTGAAAATATCAAAGCAAAATAAAATAAAACAAACAAATAAATAAATAAAATTAAAAACGAATAGAAATTAAATAAATGAAAAATTGAATAAAATGGGCTGCCTTCCATTTAGCGCTTTATTTAACGTCGTTTAGCTCGATGACCTGATTCAAACTACAGGTACTACGACAAACGTTTCCTCTGATTCATTCGCTTTGTCGAACTGAGAATTTCCCTACGAGAAATTTTACGATCATGGCGATCCTTAATTTTTCTTGACAAAATTTCTCTTTTACTCTTCAATTTATCATTTTGTAATTTTAACTCCATATTTGGTGTCTGCAAAATGGAAGGAAACATTTTAGATTTCGAAGGATTTAGGTGCATATGAGAATGAACCGAAAAAATATTTTTCAACTCCCCAATTTGTTCATTGTGACCCTTTAATTCCATGCACAAATCATTAGATACGTTAGTTTCCACAAATTCATCAACTAAAGGTTCATAAATACCAATAAATCTAATGTTTGCCATAGAATCTGGATGTTTCATCGCTTTATAAACATCAAACTTAATGATATCACCGTCAAACTCCATTGTTAGAATTTCGCTTCTTACATCTATTTTTGTATTTTTCGTACTAAGGAAGGGACGACCAAGAAGGACGTCAGAAGAGGTATTTGATTGGTCATTATCCATGTTAATGACGTAAAAATCTGTTGGAAAAATAAGTTCATTTACCTTCACCAAAACATTTTCAAGTAGTTCTTCCGGGTATATTACGGACCGGTCTGCCAGTTGGATCGTCACTTTAGTTTCCTTCAATGGCTCAACAGAAAGTGAGTTGTAAACAGAAAGAGACATAATGTTTATGGAAGCACCCAAATCACACATAGCACGATTAATCCCAACCTTACCGATTTTGTAGGGAATAGCAAACATACCTTGATCCTTCAATTTCGGCGGAAGCTTTTGATGGAAAATGACCCAGACATGTTCACCCAGATTTACTTTCTCAATTCCGGTAAGTTTTCGTTTGGTTGTGCAAAGGTCTTTCAAGAATCTAGCATACCGTGGAACCTTTTTAATTACATTAAGGAGAGGTATGTTTAACTCCACTTTACGGAACATATCAATAATTTCTTATTCCTCGGCTTGCTTATCACGCTTCACCAACCTTGAAGAAAAGGGAGGTGGAGTAACGTAAGGAGATGGCACTTGAGGATTTTGTGAATCGACTTTCTTCTTCTTTTGGGTTTATGCATCAACAACTCCTTTCCCTTTATGGGACTTTGGTTTATCTTTCTTCTAGGGTTTTGCGGCATCATCTTTAGGGACTAGTGGTGTGATAACAGTACCGCTCCGTAGGGTGATTGCACTAGCATTTTCTCGTGAATTCGCCTTGGTTTGCGACGACAGCTTCCCTTTGAATTCTAAACGACTCACTGCTAACATCAGTTGACTTATCTGTTTGTCAATTGCTTCAAAGTGTGCTTCGGTCTTTAATTGAAATTTTTCTTGGGATAACGCCAACCTTTCAACAATCGACTCCAACGATGGTTTTTGCAGTTGATATTGTTGTGGTGCAAGTGATTAATAAGCTTGATTTGGTCTCTAGTTTTGCACGTAATTAAAGTTCGGATGATCTTTCCATCTCGGGTTGTATGTATTAGCATTGGAATTGTATTGTCTCTGGGAGGTCCGAGAAAATTACCTATGGCATTTGCTTGCGCAGCATCCTCCTATTGTATCATCGGGAAGCAATATGTTGGATGTTTTGGACTCATGCATATCCCACAAAGTTTAGTCGCGACTTTTTTATCTGCAACAAGGGTTTGAACAATTTTAGCCAATTTGTCATTTTTTCTAATGAAACATTACTTACCTCGTGAACTCGCCGAGAGGGTTCACTAAAAGAGCGAAATTGCTGGGAGTTAGCTGCCATCATGGAGATTAGAGTCCTTGCCGTTGTTAGGGTCATGTTCACAAGTGCTCATCCACTTGCCGCAATGATCATCTTCATTTCCATTAGAGACATCCCTTCATAAAAATACTGAAGAAGTGTTTGTTCCGATAGCCCGTGTTGTGGGCAATTTGCACACAACTTCTTGAATCTCTCTCATTATTCGTACAATGACTCAGTATCCTTTTGTTGGATACTCAAGATGCTCCGCCTTAGTTCGTTCGCCATGGCTGTAGGGAAAAACCTCTCAAGAAAAAACCGCGTCATGTAAGTCCAAGTTGTAACAGAATTGGATGGTAAATCAAATAACTAATCCTTAGCTTTATTAGCTAAAGAAAAAGGTAAAGCGTGAAGTTTTATTTGGTCTTCAGATACTCCCTATGGTTTTGTACTCAAACAAACCATATGAAATTCTTTGAGGTATTTGTGAGGATTTTCACTGGGCAAGCCATGAAAAGTTGGTAGAAGATGAATCAAACTCATCTTAAGTGCGAATGGCGTTTCGCCATTCAGGAATGTAATGCACAATGGTTGTTGATCGTCTAGTGTCGCGATTAGTTGGTGGATGGTTTGGTCTTCGTTCGCCATCGAAGTTTGTTCGTCATCGGTGTACTCAAAGTGTGATCCAGATGTAGAGGCCGATTCTAGTTCTTGTTAGAATCGTTGTTGTCGATGTCTTTTTTCTCGAAGTGTTTGTGCATTTAGTCTTCGGGCTAATCTTCGATCTCCGTTAAAAAAATCTGCTAGTTCGCCCGGATTCCTCCTGGTCATAAATCAAAACAAACTATATTTGTAATTTTGTAGAAGTCCCCGGCAATGAAACCAATTTGACGCGCGTCGTTTTCACATCAAAATAATTCCTTCTTCTCAAATAATAAATAAAGGAAATTAAGCATAGTAAGGGAGAAGTAAGGGTCGATCCCACAGGGAATAAGAAACTTCATGATTTATGTCTGTTCAATCGGTGAGCCAAGAAGAGAGTTGAATAATGTTTAAGTGAAAAGGGGGGGTTTGTGGAATTAAGTAAAAATAAGAGATTGTAGAGAATATTAAAAAGAAGTGATTTAGTATGATAAAGATTAGCCTTAGACTCTTGCTTTGACTCAATTTTCTCGAATCATCGGAAAAAGGATTTTTCACTTTGGGATTCACATCGGTTACATGTCTACAAGGACCAATCCTTGTGACTAAGCTTTGTAAACCGAATACCCAAGTGTCATCTTTGATATCGATTTTGTAAATTGATCTAACCAATGCAATGTTGTAGATAAAATCGTTTAAGTTCGTAAAAGACTGACTCAGATTATTTTGTTTCAATAATAATTGATCCTATCTCAGTTTCCTCTTAGCAAACAATTTTGCTAAGTGTGTTCCCAGGAAGTCGAATGTGCTTCAATAGCCAATCCTTCCTCCCACACAGTCAAATGTCCCAAGTTTAAATTTTAAATCTCGGCTGATAAGTTATCTAAACGCGGCTGATAAGCTATCCGACGTTGTTGACATCATCTTCTAGAAGCTGTTGACGTGGCGTCCAGACAACCTTTTATGCCCAGATTCATGTCCACTAATCCGGCCTTAACTCCAGAAAAATAAAAACTGTAGAATTCTGCCTCTTTCTAGTGTGTTTTCCAGAATTACATACCAGAACGAAAAACACATAATAAAATCCAAATCAACACCATATTCCAACCATTAGGGGTCTATGTAAAGATGAAATAATGACTATTTTAGCTACTTATCAGTTTTATACTTTGTATTTCGTAATTAAATGAAAATGTGCACTAAGGATTTAATTATAGGATTAAATCGAATTTCATTTTTATTTTACAGTTAGTTTGAAATCTTATCGTCTATAGATATGATTGTAAACGAACCGAACGAACACAAACAAGGGTATATTCATGTTCGTTCGTTTAATTTTAACCAAACAAACAAACAAAAAAACATGAACAACTAAACGAACATAATTTCTTGTTCGTGTCCGTTCATTAAGGAATGGTTCATGTTCGTTCATTAAAATGATAAACGAACGTAAACGAACACAAACACAAACACAAACAAAAACAAACATTGAGTATTATTTAATTTTTTCCTTAAAAACTCTTAAGTCTCGTACATTGAGTATTATTTAATTTTTCTTTTTATTTAATATTTTTAATATTTGTTTTAAAAAAATAAATATAGTAATATTTTTGTTATGAAAAATAATAAATATAAATGGACATATGTGAGTAAATTTAAACAAACGGATTACCGAACGTTCACGAACGTAAGTCAACTAACAAATTCTTTTGTTCGTGTCTGTTAATTTAAATAAACAAACATAAAATATATTCAAGTTCGTTCCTTTAATAAATAAACGAACATAAACGAACTTCCCGCCGAATGATTCGCTGAACGTTTGGTTCGTTTACATCCCTACCTATAGAGGATTTAATTGCATTTTTTAAAAAGAAAAAGAAAAAATAAATCAAAACTTTGCTTATTCCAATTTAATTAATCTTTAATTCAAATTTAAAATCGTTTTATCTTAATTAGTCATTTTAATGAAAAAATCGCAACTGTGGATATTTAAATATCCACGTTTGATATTCAAGTGTTCCTAAAAAGAAAAAGGAAAAAGAAATATAGATATTAAAATAAATAACAATTCATATTATCACCTGATAGCGCACATACAAGACAATATATGTTCATAGCTTTTCTTAATCCTTTAACGACGCAGACAAAATGCTCGAACCTGAATTTTTTAGGATAAACATCACCTTTTCCACTAGAGCCACTCGTTAGGTTCATTACTCGACAAATGATTCATTGTTTATTAATCTGAATTCAAACATTGGACATTGTACAAAAAAATTAACTGTATCATCTTGCTACACTAATTAATAATCGATTAAATTTTGTTTGTATGTTGAGAATTAATATAAATTGGCAACCCCCCTTCGGAGTAGTAATTGTCGTGAAAAAGGTCTAATTAGGGTCCAAAGGAATTAAGGTGCAAACTCATGGTTTTCAAAGCTCAGGTCCAACTTTACCAAGAGGCCCAACTTTCGGAGCCTTTTAGTTTGTTTTTTTTTCTTCCCCTTCCACCTCTTTTCTAATTAGGCTTAAAAACAGGGCCCTTTATGGCACTTGGTTTGGAAATTCTAGTGAGAGAAAATCCTCTGACTTCTCTCTAGAATTTTAAGGAGATTTTCTCAATCCCACTATGTTCTTTCTTTTTCGGTCCAATGTTTGAGGGAACGATCATGTTGGTGAGGTTTGGATGGCCAAGCCATGGTCGTAGAACTCCGTGTCGCCCCCACCGTCAAGGTTGGAACGAGGTGCAAAGCCATGGAGGAACTTTACGGTGTTGGGTAAGTACTCATTCCTCTTTTCTTTTGCAGGATCATGTTCTAAAGAGGGCCTTGGAAGATCGACAAGAGATTGGAAAATAGTATGGATTATGGTTTATTTTGCTTGGTTTGGGAAAAATGTCCCCTTTTCAGACACGATAATGTCGAATGGTGGCAGTTCTGGTTTGTTTTCTAAGCTCTTTAGGGGGTCCTGATAGGGGTTAAGCAACGATAGTAAGGAGCCTCACGGTGCGACGGCTCCGCATAGCATGGGTAGTGTTGCGTGTAAAAGAGTCTATCGCAATAGAGTGTAAGTGTACACGACGCAAGTAGTAAAGTGATACGTAAGTATCAGATATTGTCTCCACAAGGACTGGGCTAATAGCTTTAACCTTGGTTTTCTGCACGAAAGGGAAAAGAAAGAGTTTAATTGTTTGTCATGAAATAATAAAGAATACTGAAAATAAAAGAGGAAAATATTCAGAATAAAGAGTAGGTCGGTATTGATTTGCTTCGTAGTGCAGGTGTTAGGACTTCTCTGTTCTGTCGTAGCGCCTGTCGCGGCAGCACCTGCTGCGGCAGTGGTCTGTTGTTGTCGCGGCAGCGAACACACAACTCAGTACTTCAAATTTGGCAAGAATCCCTGTTGTGGCTTGGCCTATCCCTAGGTCCAAGTCTGTCGATGAACACGTCTTTGATGATACCTCCCGGTGTGAATCGAAGGATGAACACCGATGTTGTTGAATTCTTCCTTAGCCACTTAACCTCGTCCTATCCCTAGGTCTGAGATAGTTCAACCATAAACTGGACAACCCGTACTTATTCCTTTCGTATACTTAACTCTCTCGATATTAAGTAAATGTGTAATCTCACAAAGCTCTCCCGATACTCTTGCAAGATGTTGAAAACCAGAATAAGCAAACTTGAAGTCTATTTTATTGAACAGAAAAAACCCTAAAACAATGAAATCATTGCAACTACTTTACAGAATCAACCCATAGCCCTAAGGGAAGTTTAGAACATGATGAGAAGAGGGAAAACGACTAGGGTTTATAGGAAGACGTCTAGAGAATAAGATATCATTCCCTTGGTCGAATTACATGCCTTTATATAGGCCTTGTGTTCAAATTTTCTAATATGGCAAGAATACAAGTTTAAATTAAAGTACAACTCTATTAAAGACTAAATCTTCAGAGTAGATGTCTTTAATTCGTCCTCTCTTCTTGTTTGGAGTTTCTTCCTTGAACTTTGGGCTTGGCCTTCATTCTGATCTAGGGCTCGGAAAAATATATGAGTGCTCCACGACAGACCAGCTTAATTTCCTCTTTCTATCGAGCTCCACTTCACTTCTTCCCTTCACCATTGTTGTCGTCATTTGCTGCCACGTCAGCGGCCATGGCAGCATCTTTCTTCTCGTCTGCAGTCCCGTGTTCCAGCTTTGCTTCTCCACTGCCCTGCATCTGCTACAGCAGCTACCTGCAAAAGTAACCAATTTCAGTAGAAACTGTGTCATTTAATATAATTGTGATGTATGAATGAAATCTATCCTAAATGCAATAAATTATGCTTAAATGCAGCAGAAATATGGGTTAAATAGGGGTAAAATATAGAACTTTTACACACTCAACACACCCTCAAACTCAAGTTTTTGCTTGCCCTCAAGCAATTAAGACCTAAAAAGAAATAAAAAAATTTGTTTGGCTTAAAATAGTGAACTTTTCCTTACCTACCATTCATTCCCTATTGTGAGCAACACCTTGTTGGATAATTCAGGATTCATTCGGAACCTTGCTATAATTCTCGTGTAGTGTGTACATGTTTTGTGAACAATTATATGCCTAGACTCCCTTAGTTTACTAGAATAGCTAAACTTCTAACTTGAATTTTATGCCAACTTTCATATTTTTGGAGGCAATTCTTAGGCTCCTTTAGTTTTTACTTAGACTCAATTCTCTTTTCTTAGTTTAAGTTTGACTAGAGCCAATTTCGGACACCTCTAGCTAACTTCCTAGAGCCGGTTTCGGGCACCTCTAGGTGTATTGAGTCCACTTTTCTTTAACTTCTTTTCCTAGAGCCAGTGTTAGGCACCTCTAGGGGAAACTTAAGTGTTAAGCTTTTCCCTATTCTAGTTTACCAGTAGAGTTCTAGACAGTATAAAAGTCACAAAGGGTATTTAAGAATCCGAACTATAGTAAGGCTCTAAACTGCTCCTAAAACTATCCTAAAGGCAATGCCACGACAGAAGGTGTCACGGCAGGTAAGTTCAGTTCAAAGACTTAAGCCAAATTTACATCATTTTTAAGCAAAAATAAACTAACACTTAGACAACATTCTTAAACAGAAAAGATACTTCATTAATGGAGGGATGCCACCCCCAAACTCAAGGGTTGCATTTCCCTCAATGCATGATGAAAAAATGATAAAAAGAAAATAAAAAACAACATCACAATTATAACAAAATAGCAGACAACAAATATAAGAAAAGAAACTTAAATTTTAAGCGTTGTCGTCGCTCTTGCTGCTGCTGCTAATCCTAATCTGCCGGCGGGGAGTGACTTTCCTCGTTGGTGCCGACAGATGGCTTGGAGATGCAGAGGTGGTCTTTTTCTTGGCTTCCCTCGGAGGTTGGATGCGGGTCGGTGAGGGTGGTTTCTCCAGCACCGTGTTGTTGTGTGAGGAGGGCATAATCCTCTTTTTGACGAATGCGTTCCACAACTTAGCTTCGGGGGTGAGTTGAACTCGTTTTACCATCCTTGGATGTTTGGGATCGGTGTTCCACTGGGTTCCTTCCTCGGTGAGTTCTGCCATGACAACATCATAATCTGCTGCCTCCAGGCTCTCCACAAATCTCTGATGCCCATCTTCCCTTCTGCCGACGTAGAATCCATAAAGGGTGTTGATGTACTCTGGCTCAAAGGGGACTTCCTTCCACGAACAGTCACTGCTGTCACGTCTCTACTGTCGATGGCAGCATAAAATTCCCTGAATAGGGTGACGTTCATCTCTTTAGGTTTCTCAGCAAACATTTTCCAATGTAGAGCTCTAATCTTACGGGCTATAAATGGTTTGAGCCCAAGATTCTCCGTTCGTTGGCTGTAAATGAAGCCATTTTCTTCCCACATATCTCTGCCTTGGAAGGAGCTGAGAGTAGCTGCTGCTGGGGCAGAGCCTGAGGCAGCACTGCGTCGGGTGTTTCTGGTACTCATGGTTGCAAGGGACTGTAGAAAAAAATGAAGCAAATGAAATTCTAGAGAGGAAACAAGTAGAGAGAGTAAAAGTGAAGTGAAAAATGAATAGTAAAACGGGGTTTATATAGATGAGGAGTTTGCTGCCCGTTGGAGCTATAACGGTAGGCGCGAATAACGGGGCCAGCTGTTACACGGTTTTTGACGCGTCTGTCACGCGTTTTCGTGTCTGCCGCGACATCGTGTCGACGGGCTGGATTTTCCGCGTCTGTCACGGCAGCTGTAACGACAGGCTCCTATTTTGGGCTCTTTGGGATGATGGTAAGATGGTGGGCTGGGTTCACTTCTCCTCTTCTCCTTGTCTCCTTTATTTCCTAAAAATAATAAAAATAAAAGCTTAGTCCTAAAAATAAATTAATTCTAATTTCCTAATAAATATATAAATATATAATAAATAATAAAAATAAAATTAGGTTAAATTAGGGATGCCACAAGGGGCATCTCCTAAAGTAACCACTTCCTGTATTCTTGGGGCTTCGGTCCCCTAATAATGCTTTAATCTCTGTCCGTTAACTTTAAATTGGTGCCCTTCTTTTAAAGATTTGATCGTGATGGCACCATGAGGAAAAACTTGCACCACTTGGAACGGGTCGGACCATCTAGATTTCAACTTTTCTGTGAATAGTTTCAACTTAGAGTTGAATAACAACACAAGCTGCCCTGGGCAGAACTGTCGTGGCAGCAGTTTCTTGCCATGCCACTTATTTGTCTTGTCCTTGTAAATCCTTGCGTTGTCATAAGCCATTGCTCGAATTTCTTCAATCTCATTCAAGTCAAGTAGCCTTTTCTGTCCTGCCTTTTCCAAGTCCATATTCACTGCCTTGATGGCCCAGTATGCTCTGTGCTCGATCTCAACCGGTAGATGGCATGTGTTGCGTGTAAAAGAGTCTATCGCAATTGTAGTGCAAGTGTACACGACGCAAGTAGTAAAGTGATACGAAGTATCGGATATCGTCTCCACAGGGATTGGGCTAATGACTTCACCTAATTTTACTACACGAAGTAAAGAGAATAGTTTAAAAAGATTGTCACGAGAATAATAAAGTAAAACGCAAATAAAAGAGTAGAAATATCAAGATAGAGAGAATGGGCTGGTATTGATTTGCTCAGTAGTGCAGGTATTGCAATGCTTAGGAAATCCAGTTCTGTCGTCGCTCCCGTCGCCGACAGCACCTGTCGCGGCGGCTGTCCGTTAGCTGTCGCGGCAACGAACACACTAACTCCGTACTCCAAGTTTGGCAAGAATCCCAGATCTGCCTTGGCCTATCCCTAGGTCCAAGTCTGTCGATGATCACGTCTTTGATGATACCTCCCAACGTGAATCGAAGGATGAACACCGATGTGTATGAATTCTTCTTTAGCCACTTAACCTCGCCCTATCCCTAGGCACGAGATAGTTCAACTATAAACTAGAGAACTCGCTCTTATCTCTTTCGTATACTTAACTCTCTTGATGCTAAGTAAATAGATAACCTCACAATGCTCTCCCGATGCTCTTGCAAGATATTAAAACCGAAATAAGAGAACTTGAAGTTTATTTTATTGAACTTGGAAAATCCTAAAACAAAACAACCCTTGCAACTACTTTACAAAACAACCCGTGGCCCTAGGGGTTTTTTAGAACATGTCGACGACGGGTAAACAGCAGAGGGGTTTTGGTTGTCGGTTATGGGGTATGATGCCTCCTAGGTTAAATCTATGCCCTTATATAAGCTTTGGGCTCAAGTATTCTAAGTTAACAAGGATTACAACTTTAATGAAAAGTAAGATTCTATTAAATGCTTAATCTCTAAGGATTCCTACTTTTCAGCCGCCTCATTGTTTCATGGGAATTCCTCTCCTTGAGCTTTGGCTTGACATATCTTTCAATCCGGGGCTTGGAAAAATATATGGCTTTCACACGACAGACGAGCAGATTTTTCTCTATCTATCGAGGTCCACTTTACTTTTCCTCTTCATGAAGCTGATGTCGCCTTGTTGTCACGACAGGTCCATGGCAGCTTCGTCCTCGTCGTCTGCTTGTCCAGTTCAGCTCTTCTGCTTCCCTGCCCTGCGCCTGCCTTCTTTGTCAACTATGGCCGCAACCTGCAAAATCAGCCAACTTTTAGTAGAATCTGTGCCTTTAGTGTATTTGTGATGTTTTACTGTAAACTGACCTAAATGCAATGCAATGATGCTTGAATGCAGCAGAAATATGAGTTAAAAAGGGTGTAAATAATAGAACTTTTACACACTCAACACACCCCCAAACTCAAGTTTTTGCTTGCCCTCAAGCAATTAAGACCTAAAAGAAAAGAAAATATTTTTGTGTTGGCCTTCAAACAGTGAACTGTCCCTTACCCGTCGATCATTCTCTGTGGCGGCAGCAACCTGTCGGAAGGTTTAGGATCTGTCCGGAATCTCCCTATAGCTCTCGTGCAGTGTGTGCATGCATGTGAACAGCTATATGCTAAGACTCTCTTAGTTTCACTAGAATATTCAACTTTTTAACTCGAATTTTTATGCCAAAGTTTATTTTCTTGAAGACACATTTTCATGCTTCTTTTTCTTTTATTTTCAAGCTAAGTTTTACTAGAGCCAGTTTTGGGCACCTCTAGTTAGCTTCCTAGAGCTGGTTTCGGGCACCTCTAGGTTATTGAGTTTCTTTTGCTAAACTTCTTTCCTAGAGTCAGTGTTAGGCACCTCTAGGGGCTATTCAAGTTCTAAGCATCCTATTCTACTTTGGCTAAAAGTGATCTAAGCAATATAACAGTCACAATGGTGTTTAAGTTTTCAGAACTATAGAAAGGCTCTAAACTTCTCCTTAAACTGTCCTAAAGATGCTGCCACGACAGAGCTGTCATGATAGGTAAGTTAACTTCACAGTTTTAAGCCAACAGTTTTATATTTTCTAATTTTTTTAAGAGAACTTAAATAAAATAAAAGACCCAATAATAATAAAGAGATGTACTAACACTCCATTACTATGGAGGGTGCCACCCCCAAACTCGAGGGTTGCATTGCCCTCAATGCAAAATGACAGATAAACTAATGGCAGGTACATCACAAAATGACAGATAAGCAAGCAGCAAGAAAAGAAAAATAAAGGACTTAAATTTTTAATCGATGTCCTCGCTGCTGCTGCTGACACGGATCTGACGGCAGCGTCTGGGCTGTGGCGGAGGCTGGGCAGGTTGCTCCACGAGCTAGATGTCTGAACTGCTGCCACTGTCCCACGTGCTGCTGGTGGTGGTGCTGGCCTTGGGCATTAGCTTCCTGTCTGCCACGTGTTTCAGCCTTTTGACAGGCGTAAATTCCCTCTCTAAATTCCTCCTAATCAGAGGTTCCTCTTCACTGTCGGCTGTGGCTGGCCACTTCGTGCCACGGGCGGGGCTATCGGCCGGAGGACTTGCAGCTGCCGTCGGGGCAGGTGATGGGGTGGAGGCAGTAGAATGGGAATGTGGGGAAGCAGGTGGTGTGGGTGTGTGGACAGGGGTGGGGATACGGAAATAATGGGCAGGAAAAGTAGGGAAATTAACATCGGGAAAATTTAAAGTGTTGGTAATTAAGTGAGGAAAAATAACATCGGGATACGACATATTAGTTGCAAGGGTTGTGAAAATAAAGAAAGCAAATGAAAACGGGAGGATAAAGCAAGTAAGAATAAGCAGAAGTGAGGAAAAATGAAAGTGCAAACGGGGTTTTATAGCGGTCGAGGAGCTGCCCATTTAATGCCGTAACGGCAGGCGGGAATAACGGAGCGTCTGTTGTGTGTTAGCGTGTCTGACGCGTCTGACACGCATTTATGCGTCTGTTATGCGTCTGCCGCACGCTTCTGCGTCTGCCGTGTCAGTCTGTTGACAGCCTGTCTTATCCGTCTGCGGCGGCAGCCGAAACGACAGGTTTCAATAAATGGGCTTTGTTGGGCTGATGGATGGATGGTGGGCTTGGGTCACTTCTCCTTTTCTTCTTGACTCCTTTATTTCCTAAAGACAGAAAAAAATAAAAACATTATTCGAATAAAATAAATCTAATTTCCTAATAAATAATAGAAATAAAATTTAGGTTAAATTAGGGATGCCTTGTGGGGCATCTCCTAAAGTAACCACTTCCTGTATTCCTGGGGCTTTAGTCCCCTGATAATTCTTGAGGCGTTGTCCGTTGACTTTGAATTGGTGCCCGTCTTTTAATGATTGAATTGTGATGGCACCATGGGGAAAAACTTGTACCACTTGGAACGGGCCAGACCATCTAGATTTTAGCTTCCCTGGGAAGAGTTTCAGTCTAGAATTGAACAACAACACAAGCTGCCCTGGGCAGAACTGTCGTGGCAGCAACTTCCTATCGTGCCACTTCTTAGTTTTCTCCTTGTATATTCTTGCATTGTCGTAGGTCATTGTCCGTATTTCATCGATCTCGTTCAAATCTAACAGCCTTTTCTGGCCTGCCTTGTCCAGGTCCATATTCACTGCCTTGATTGCCCAGTATGCCCTGTGCTCTATCTCGACAGGCAGATGACAGGTTTTCCCATAAATCAAACGGTATGGAGACATGCCAATGGAGTTTTAAAAGCTGTCCTATATGCCCATAATGCATCATTTAGAAGTAAAGACCAATCTTTCCTAGTTGGCTTAACCATCTTCTCAAGAATGTTCTTCACTTCCCTATTGGATATCTCAGCCTGTCCATTGGTCTGTGGGTGGTATGCTGTCGCAATCCTGTGCTTGACACCATATTTCTTCAAGGCGGCAGCAATTACCCTATTATCAAAATGTCTCCCTTCATCACTGATAATCACCTTAGGGATGCCAAATCTACAAAAAATGTTTTTGTGTAAAAACTTTTGGACCGTTTTGGCATCATTCTTTTGGGTTGCGATTGCTTCTACCCACTTGGAGACATAGTCCACTGCTAGGACGATGTAAAGATTCCCATATGAAGATGGAAAGGGTCCCATAAAATCGATCCCCCAAACGTCGAAGATCTCGACTTCTAGAATGTTTTGCAGTGGCATTTCGTTTCTCCTCGAGATGTTACCTGTCCGCTGACACCTGTCACAGTTCTTGTAAAAGTCCTGTGCGTCTTTATACAGTGTCGGCCAGTAGAATCCTGACTGCAGCACCTTGGCAGCAGTTTTATTGCCTCCTAAGTTTCCTCCATATTGTGAAGCATGACAGTGATGGAGAATGTCTTCTTGCTCTTCTTGTGGTACGCATCTCCTTATAACCTGATCTGCACACATTTTGAAAAGAAGAGGTTCGTCCCAATAATAATGCTTAACATCATTTTGGAACCTCTTCCTGGCTTGATAATTAAGATCAGAAGGAAGTACTCCGCTAACTATAAAATTAACGAAATCAGCATACCAGGGGAGTTCAGAAGACTTACCTGCCGCCATGGCTGTCGCGGCAGCGATTGCGGCAGCAAAGAGCTGCTCATCTGGGAAGGTCTCCAGTATATGTGTCTCGTCTATAGGCAGACTCTGTCCCGTCTCCAACCTTGACAAGTGGTCAGCCACCTGATTTTCTGTCCCTTTCTTGTCCTTGATCTCAAGGTCGAATTCTTGCAATAGCAGGATCCACCGTATCAATCTAGGCTTTGCATCCTTCTTTGCGAACAAATATTTAAGGGCAGAATGGTCTGTATGCACTATTACCTTCGTCCCAAGTATGTAAGAACGAAACTTGTCAATGGAGAACACCACAGCTAACAGCTCCTTTTCTGTGGTGGTATAGTTCACTTGGGCATCATTCAATGTCTTGCTGGCATAATATATGACGTGAAACAGCTTGTCTCTGCGCTGCCCAAGTGCTGCCCCGACAGCATAGTCACTAGCATCACACATAATCTCAAATGGTTGCGTCCAGTCTGGTGGTTGTACTATGGGGGCTGTTACTAACTTTTCTTTCAGAACCTTGAATGCTTCAGTACATTCATCATTAAAGTCAAAGGGTCGGTTCTGCTCCAAGAGATGGCATAGGGGCTTCGTGATTTTTGAGAAATTAGCAATAAATCTTCGATAAAACCCAGCATGCCCTAGAAAACTCCTAATGCCCTTGACTGTGGTCGGCGACGGCAGCTTCTCGATCACTTCTATTTTTGCCCTGTCGACTTCTATCCCACGACAGCTAATCTTATGGCCTAGGACTATCCCCTCATCTACCATAAAGTGGCATTTTTCCCAATTTAAGACCAAGTTTGCTTTTTCACATCTTTCAAGTACTTTTTTTGTAAATTGCCTAAACAACTCTCAAAATCATCTCCAAAGACGGAAAAATCATCCATAAAGATCTCAAGGAAGTCCTCTACCATGTCGGAGAATATGGCCATCATGCATCTTTGGAAGGTGGCGGGTGCGTTACATAATCCAAATGGCATTCTCCTAAATGCGTATGTTCCGTAAGGGCATGTGAAAGTCGTCTTTTCTTGATCCTCCGGTGCAATAGCAATTTGGTTGTAACCTGAGTAACCATCAAGAAAACAATAGTAAGGTTTACCCGCTAATCTATCAAGCATTTGATCAATAAAGGGTAAAGGAAAGTGGTCCTTTCGGGTAGCTTTGTTAAGCTTCCGATAGTCCATACAAACCCTCCAACCGGTCACAGTCCTGGTTGGGATTAACTCATTATTCTCATTGGTTACGACGGTCATTCCTCCTTTCTTGGGAACGCATTGCACCGGGCTCACCCATTTGCTGTCGGAGATGGCGTAAATAATACCAGCATCTAACCATTTGATTATCTCTTTACGCACCACCTCCTTCATTGCATGGTTTAGCCGCCTTTGGGCATCAATAGTCGGCTTATGATCTTCCTCTAAAAGGATTTTATGCATGCATAACGCCGGACTAATGCCTTGAATGTCAGCGATCGTCCATCCAATTGCCTTTTTGTTCTGCCGTAACATGTCGATTAGCTGTCGTTCCTGTTCCTGCGGCAGCTTAGAAGAGATGATTACGGGCAACGTATCATTGGAACCAAGAAAAGCATATTTAAGTTGCCCTGGCAGGGGTTTCAGTTCTAAGGCAGGTGGTTCAACAATAGCTGGCTTTTGGATTAAATGGTTATCCGAAGTATAATTCAAAGGTTCGAATAACTTACCTGGACGATTGCCTAGCCAGTTTACCTCCTCCTGATCTTCAGTATCAGATGAATCAGATTTAGAGGAGTTGCTGTCGTCGGTGCTATCGTCGTCGCTGTCGTGACAGGCCTGTAGGTGGCTGCTGTGGCAGTGACCAAATTGAATATCGTGACAGCCCGACCTGATGCAGGGTTGATCAAGGGTAACATCTGTGATAGCCTTGCATTCCTCGTCCACATCAGCATGTTTCATCGCTTGGAGAACATTTAACTTAATCTCTTGATCGTTCACTCGCATGGTGAGTTCTCCTTTCTCCACATCAATCAATGATCTTCCCGTGGCTAAGAAGGGTCGCCCAAGGATGATTGGTGCATTTTTGTCTGCTTCACAATCTAAAACAAGAAAGTCAGCAGGAAAAATAAACTTATCCACTCTTACCAAAATGTCTTCAATTTTTCCCTCTGGATGAACATAAGAGCGGTCTGCCAGTTGTAGAGTTACTGTCGTGGGCCGCGCCTTCCCAATACCTAATTTCTGAAAAACAGACTTTGGCATTAGATTAACACTAGCACCAAGATCACAAAGTGCCTTACCCACGAATTTATTTCCGATTACGCAAGGTATGATGAAACTCCCCGGATCCTTCTTTTTCTGGGGTGGCTACCGATGAAGAATGCTCATGCAACCTTCTGTCATCTTTACCGTTTCAAACTCCCCAAGTTTAGATTTTTTCGACATAACATCCTTGAGAAATTTAGCATAACCGGGCATCTCCCTAACGACATCTAACAGCGGAATGTTAATATGAACCTGCTTAAAAATATCATAAATCTTTTTAAGTTGAGATTCATGCTTCGCTTGCTGTATCCGTTGAGTGAAGGGTGGTGGGGGACGGTAATCAACAATGCGTCCTTCCCACTGCATGCGAATCTGAGGACGATAATCATCTTTTTTCTCCTTTGTCGCTTCTGCTGTCGTGACAGGCTCATCGGCAGCAGTCTGTTTATCACCTGTCGGGGCAGCTTCCTCGGCAGGTTTATCCAAGGCAGGTTCTTTTACTGTTTCAGCTTCCTTCTTCGGCCCTGGTAGTTTTTTCCAACTCCTAGTAGTAATCGCCTTACATTGCTCATGTGTAGGTGGTCTAGCATTTTCAGTATTGCTAGGGAATCCTCCAGTCTGCCTCGGCTTAATATGTTGCGACACCTGACCCATTTGTGTCTCCAGAGATTTCAGAGTAGCTTCATGATTTGTCATCCTCATCTCCTTCTTATCCATGAAATTTGCTGTCTTCTTGACAAACTGATTCATATTCTCAATATAAGTACCGGTCTAAGACATAAAAGTGGCCAGAGTCTGTTCCAATATACTACTCGTGGCAGTTGGTGGTTGCTGTTGCTGCGGCGGCGGCGACAGGTTCTGCGGCAGCTGCTGTCGCGTCAACAGTTTAGGACCTCCCTGATTCTGATTATGTGCTTGAGGATTTAGGGCATTATTAGGATTACTCCATGAAAACTTAGGATCCTTTCTCCATTTGGGATTATAGTTGTTGGAATTATAATTTGGCTTGTAATTTCCAACATATTTTCCCTCCTCTATATGTATTGGGCACTCATCCCTACTATGATTTCCCTCACAGATATCGCATACTTCCTCAATAGCAAATCCTTGTAAACTGTCATCATTCAATAACCTTTTCATTGCTTTGGTAAGGAAGGCTACATGTGATTTCATTGTGATGTCGGCTTCGTAGTCCTTGACAGCAAGTACCCGTTTACCCCCTCTTCTTGTAGTTGGAAACTGCTCTTCATTCTTTGCCAGATTTTTCAAAACTTGCAAGGCCTCGTCTGGATCCTTATCCAATAGTAACCCATTTGCTGCGGAATCAATTCGGATTCGAGTTTGTAGGTTGGCAGCATTATAGAACTTTGTAACCTGATTCCAGACGGGGAATCCATGCATTGGACAGTTCCGAAGAAGAGTAGTAAATCTGTCCCAGGCCTCGTGCATCGGCTCGTCATCTTCCTGTTGAAAAGTAGCAATTTCGTTACGTAACCGCTCAGCTAAATGCGAAGGATTAAAACGAGATAAAAATTCACGAGTTAAATCTGCCCAAGTCATAATTGAACTCGGTGTTAGTTTATTCCACCAAGTTTTAGCTCTATCCCTCAATGAATGAGGAAATAACCGAAGCCTCAGTATCTCCGGACTAACTCCTGGCAGCCTAAACAAACCACAGATCTCCTGGAACGTTTTGAGATGCTCCCTAGCATCCTCTGTTGCAGCACCACTAAACTGCCCGACATTGTTGATCATACTAAACATGACAAGTTTAAGCTCGAAGTTATCAACATCAATATCTGGCAGCGTGGTCTCGAGCTCTACATGATCGTTCAGCATGTAGTCACGACATGACCGTCGTCCAGCTGCTGTAGGCGGGTCACCGACAGGCGGCATACCATCACCAGCGGGCGGATTACGGGCCATCTTCTCTAGCTGTTCCTCGAGGTATTCGTTTCTGTCTAAAAGTCGGCGAAGTTGTTTCTTGAGATTGAAGGAACGTTCAACTTCTGGATCTAATGGATACTCAGGATCTTCACCTCTTTTAGATCTGCGCATAAACCAGAAAACCTTGTGAAAAGCAAGAGTTGAAAGTACTAAAGAAAAAATTAAAGAAAAACAAAAATAAAAATAAAAAGGAAAAACGAAAATAAAAAACGAAAAGTGCAATAAAAGAAAGGTGTAGTTATGTTGCCAATCCCCGGCAACGGTGCCAAAAACTTGTTGCGTGTAAAAGAGTCTATCGCAATTGTAGTGCAAGTGTACACGACGCAAGTAGTAAAGTGATACGAAGTATCGGATATCGTCTCCACAGGGATTGGGCTAATGACTTCACCTAATTTTACTACACGAAGTAAAGAGAATAGTTTAAAAAGATTGTCACGAGAATAATAAAGTAAAACGCAAATAAAAGAGTAGAAATATCAAGATAGAGAGAATGGGCTGGTATTGATTTGCTCAGTAGTGCAGGTATTGCAATGCTTAGGAAATCCAGTTCTGTCGTCGCTCCCGTCGCCGACAGCACCTGTCGCGGCGGCTGTCCGTTAGCTGTCGCGGCAGCGAACACACTAACTCCGTACTCCAAGTTTGGCAAGAATCCCAGATCTGCCTTGGCCTATCCCTAGGTCCAAGTCTGTCGATGATCACGTCTTTGATGATACCTCCCGGCGTGAATCGAAGGATGAACACCGATGTGTATGAATTATTCTTTATCCACTTAACCTCGCCCTATCCCTAGGCACGAGATAGTTCAACTATAAACTAGAGAACTCGCTCTTATCTCTTTCGTATACTTAACTCTCCCGATTCTAAGTAAATAGATAACCTCACAATGCTCTCCCGATGCTCTTGCAAGATATTAAAACTGAAATAAGAGAACTTGAAGTTTATTTTATTGAACTTGGAAAATCCTAAAACAAAACAACCCTTGCAACTACTTTACAAAACAACCTGTGGCCCTAGGGGGTTTTTAGAACATGTCGACGACGGGTAAACGACGGAGGGGTTTTGGTTGTCGGTTATGGGGTATGATGCCTCCTAGGTTAAATCTATGCCCTTATATAAGCTTTGGGCTCAAGTATTCTAAGTTAACAAGGATTACAACTTTAATGAAAAGTAAGATTCTATTAAATGCTTAATCTCTAAGGATTCCTACTTTTCAGCCGCCTCCTTGTTTCATGGGAATTCCTCTCCTTGAGCTTTGGCTTGACATATCTTTCGATCCGGGGCTTGGAAAAATATATGGCTTTCACACGACAGACGAGCAGACTTTTCTCTATCTATCGAGGTCCACTTTACTTTTCCTCTTCATGAGGCTGTTGTCGCCTTGCTGTCACGACAGGTCCATGGCAGCTTCGTCCTCGTTGTCTGCTTGTCCAGTTCAGCTCTTCTGCTTCCCTGCCCTGCGCCTGCCTTCTTTGTCAACTATGGCCGCAACCTGCAAAATCAGCCAACTTTTAGTAGAATCCGTGCCTTTAGTGTATTTGTGATGTTTTACTGTAAACTGACCTAAATGCAATGCAATGATGCTTGAATGCAGCAGAAATATGGGTTAAAAAGGGTGTAAATAATAGAACTTTTACACACTCAACAGCATGTTTTTCCATAAATCAGCCGGTAGGGTGACATTCCCAATGGAGTTTTAAACGATGTTCTGTAGGCCCATAGTGCATCATTGAGGTGTAGAGACAGTCCTTTCGAATTGGCTTAACTATCTTCTCAAGAATGTTCTTTACCTCTCTGTTGGATATTTCAGCCTGTCCATTGGTCTGAGGGTGGTAAGCTGTTGCGATCCGATGTTTGACACCATATTTCTTTAAGGCAGCAGCTATTACCCTATTATCAAAATGCCTCCATTCATCACTGATTATCACCTTAGGGATGCCAAATCTGGAAAAAATGTTCTTGTGCAAAAATCTCTGAACAGTCTTGGCATCGTTTTTCTGTGTGGCGATTGCTTCTACCCATTTGGACACATAGTCCACTGCCAGAAGGATATATAAATTCCCACATGATGTTGGGAATGGTCCTATGAAATCAATCCCCCAAACGTCAAAGATTCCGACTTCAAGAATGTTTTGCAGCGGCATCTCATGTCTCCTTGAGATGTTTCCAGTCCGTTGACATTTGTCAGAGCTTTTATAGAATGCCTGGGCATCCTTGAACAGTGAAGGCCAATAAAAACTAGACTGCAAAACCTTGGCAGCAGTTTTGTTACCACCTAAGTGTCCTCCATATTGTGAAGCATGGCAGTGATGAAGCATAGCTTCCTGCTCATCCTGTAGTACACATTTCCTGATGATCTGATCTGCACACATTTTGAAAAGAAGAGGTTCGTCCCAATAATAATGTTTAACATCATTTTGGAATCTCTTCCTAGCTTGATAGTTAAGGTCGGGAGGAAATATTCCGCTAACTAAATAATTAACGAAATCAGCATACCAAGGGAGTTCAGAAAACTTAACTACCGCCATGGCTGTCGCGGCAGTGCTTGTGGCAGCGAACAGCTGCTCGTCAGGGAAGGTCTCCAGTATGTGTGTCTCGTCTGTTGGGAGACTCTTTCCCTTCTCTAATCTTGACAAGTGATCTACAACTTGGTTCTATGTTCCCTTTTTATCCTTGATTTCTATGTCGAACTCTTGCAGTAGAAGAATCCAACGAATCAATCTGGGCTTTGTGTCTTTCTTAGCAAACATATATTTCAAAGCAGAGTGGTCTGTGTGGACCACTACTTTCGTTCCAAGTATGTAGGATCGAAACTTGTCAATTGAAAACACCACAACCAACAATTCCTTCTCTGTTGTGGTGTAATTCACTTGGGCATCGTTGAGTGTTTTGCTAGCGTAGTAAATAACGTGGAATAGCTTGTCTTTCCTCTGCCCAAGTGTTGCCCCTACAGCATAATCACTGCATTACACATAATCTCGAATGGCAACTTCCAGTCCGGTGGATGTACGATCGGGGCTGTTACTAGCTTCTCTTTCAGAATTCTGAATGCCTCAGTACATTCAGTGTTGAAGTCGAAGGGGCGATTCTGCTCTAGTAGGTGGCACAATGGCTTGGTGATCTTCGAAAAATTGGCTATAAACCATCAACAGAAACCAGCATGCCCTAAAAAACTACGAATTCCCTTGACTGTGGTGGGTGGTGGCAGTTTTTCAACTACCTCAAATTTTGCCCTGTCGACCTCTATGTCGCGGCAGCTTATTTTGTGGCCTAGGACTATCCCTTCATCCACCATGAAGTGACATTTCTCCCAGTTTAATACCAAGTTCGCTTTCTCGCATCTCTCGAGCACTTTCTGCAGGTTGCCTAAGCAGCTTTCAAAATTGTCTCTAAAGACAGAGAAATCGTCCATGAATATCTCCAGGAAATCATCCACCGTGTCAGACAATTTAGCCATCATACACCTCTGAAAAGTTTCTGGTGCGTTGCAAAGTCCAAATAGCATCCTTCGAAAAGCGTAAGTACCGTACGGGCAAGTGAAGGTCGTTTTCTCTTGATCCTCCGGTGCGATAGCTATTTGGTTGTAACTTGAGTAACCATCAAGAAAGCAATAATAAGGCTTTCCCGCTAATCTATCAAGCATTTCATCAATAAAAAGCAGGGGAAAGTGGTTCTTCCGGGTAGCTTTTTTAAGCTTCCGATAGTCCATACAAACCCTCCAACCGGTCACAGTCTTGGTTGGGATTAACTCGTTTTCTTCGTTGGTCACCACGATTATTGCTCCTTTCTTAGGAACGCACTGCACCGGGCTCACCCACTTACTATCCGAGATGGCATAAATTATCCTAGTATCTAGTCATTTGATAATTTCTTTTCGGACCACTTCTCGCATAGCATCATTCAAACGTCTCTGGGCATCAATGGTCGGCTTGTGATCATCCTCTAAGAGGATTTTATGCATGTATAGTGTCAGACTGATGCCTTGGATGTCAGCTATCATCCATCCAATAGCCTTTTTGTGCTGCTGCAGCATCTCTATCAGCTACTGTTCATGTTCCTGCATTAACTTGGAAGAGATGATTACGAGCAACGTATCATTTAATCCAATAAAAACATATTTGAGCTCCCCTGGCAGGGGCTTAAGATCTAGAACAGGTGGCTCTACAGTTGATGGCTTTTGGATTATATGTTCATTCGAGGTATAGTTTAAGGGCTCGAATAACTTACCTGGATGATTACCTATCCAGTTTACCTCCTCATGATCTTCAGTATCAGATATGTCAGAGTCTGAGGAGCTGTTGTCGTCGTTGTTGTCATGACAGTCTTCTAAATGGCTGCTGGGGCAGTGGCCAAATTTGATGTCATGGTAGTCCGACCTGATGCAGGGTTGGTCAATGATAACTTCAGTGATAGCCTTGCATTATTCTTCTGCATCAGCGTGCTTTATTGCTTGGAGAACATTCAGCTTGATCTCTTGATCATTCACTCTCATAGTGAGTTCTCCCTTCTCTACATCAATCAGTGATCTTTTTGTGGCTAAGAAGGGTCGCCCTAGGATGATTGGTGCATTCCCATCTGCTTCACAATCTAGAACAAGAAAGTCAGCGGGAAAAATAAATTTATCCACTCTTACCAGAATATCTTCAATTTTCCCTTCTGGTTGCACGTAAGAGCGGCCTGCCAGCTGCAGTATAACTGTCGTGGGTCGTGCTCGTCCAATACCTAATTTATGAAATACAGATTTTGGCATTAAATTCATACTAGCACCTAGATCACAAAGTGCCTTACCCACAAATTTATCTCCGATTATGCACGGTATTATGAAGCTCCTAGGATCCTTCTTTTTCTAGGGTGGATGCTTGTGCAGAATAGTCATGCATCCTTCTGTCAGTTTTACCGTCTCAAATTCCCCAAGTCTGTATTTCTTCGACATAGCATCCTTGAGAAATTTGGCATAACCAGACATCTCCTTGATAGCATCTAACAGCGGAATATTGATGTGGACCTGCTTAAAAATATCATAGATCTTCTTAAGTTGGGATTCCTGTTTCAACTTCTGTAACCGCTGGGGAAAAGAAGGTGGAGGACGATAGTCTTCAATGCGTCCTTCCCACTGCATTCGGATCTAAGGAGGCTTAGGTTCTTCATCCTTCTCCTCTGTCCCTTCTACTGTCGTGGCAGGTGTATCGACAGCAGGTTGTTTGTCGTCTGTCGGGGCAATGTTCTTGGTAGTCGATTCTAGGGCTGGTTCCTTAACTGGTTCAGTTTCCTTCTCTGGCCCTGGTAATTTCTTCCCACTCCTAGTTGTGATGGCTTTACACTGCTCATGTGTGGGTTGTCTAGCGTTCTCAGTATCGCTTGGGAATCCTCCATTCTGCCTTGGCTTAATATGCTGGGAAACATGACCCATTTGTGTTTCCAGTGATTTTAGAGTAGCTTCATGGTTAGTCATCCGCATCTCTATTTTATCCATGAACGACTCAGTCTTCTTGACGAAGTGATTCATGTTCTCAATGTAAGTTCATGTTTGAGACATAAACGTAGCCAAGGTCTGCTCCAATATACTATCGTGGTTGCTGGTGGCTGTTGCAGTTGCTGTTGCGGTTGCTGCTGAGTTAGAAGTCTAGGTGCCCCCTGATTTTAAGTGTTCTGTACTTGAGGGTTCAGGGCATTGTTCGGGTTTCTCCATGAGAACTTAGGGTCCTTTCTCCAGTTGGGATTGTAATTGTTGGAATTGTAGTTCTGCTTGTTATAATTCCCAACGTACATCCCTTCTTCTAGCTGTAGTGGGCAGTCCTTCGAACTATAATTCCCACTGCAAGTTCCACATACCTCTTCTGCAGCATAGACAAGTTGAGAGTCCTTCTTTAGCAAGTTTTCTACTGCTTTTGTGAGATATGCAACTTGTGTCTGTAAGGAATTGTCGGATTCGTAATCCTTCACAGCTAGTACTCGTTTACCTCTCCTCGATGTGGGGAATTGTTCCTCATTCTTTGCCAAATTCTTTAATACTACCATGGCATCTTCGGGATCTTTATCTAACAACAACCCATTAGCTATTGAATCGATTCTCATACGAGTTTGTAAGTTGGCAGCATTGTAGAATTTGATTACCTGGTTCCAAACAGGGAATCCATGCATTGGTCAATTCCTCATAAGAGTAGTAAACCTGTCCCATGCCCCGTGCATTGGCTCGTCGTCTTCCTGTTGAAAAGTAGTAATTTCGTTACGTAATCGCTCAGATAAATGGGAAGGGTTAAAACAAGACAAAAATTCACGAGTTAAATCTGCCCAAGTTCGTATTGAACCCGGTGTTAGTTTGTTCCACCAAGTTTTAGCTCTGTCCCTCAATGAATGAGGAAATAACCGAAGCCTTAGTATCTCCGAATTTACTCCTGGTAGTCTAAACGAACCACAGATTTCCTGGAACGTTTTCAGATGTTCCCTAGCATCCTCTGTAGCAGCATCACTAAATTGGCCAGCGGAATTAATCATGCTGAACATGACAGGTTTCAGCTCGAAATTTTCAGCTTCCACGTCTGGCAAGGTGGTCTCTAGTTCCACATGGTCATTGATCATGTAGTCTCGGCATGACCGGCATGCGGCAGCAGCAGGAGGATCGGCAAGCTGTCCGTTTCCTCCATCTCCGACAGGATCTTCAGGACCTTGGGGATTCCCTTGGTTGTTCCTCCTGTCTTCGTGACTTTCGTTCACCATTGCTTCTAACAGTTCCTCCAAGTACTCGTTTCTTTCTACTAAGAGCGAACTCGTTTCCTGAGGTTGCACGTTCGTTCGATTTCAGGATCCAACTTGTGCTCAGGTTCTTTCCCTCGTTGAGATCTGGGCATAAGCAAACAAAAGACCTTGTGAAGGGCACAGGGTGAACAATCCAAGTAAAAATAGAAAAATTAAAAAAGGTGCACTAAAAGTAGGGTAAAGTTATGTTTCCAGTCCCCGGCAATGGCGCCAAAAACTTGTTGCGTGTAAAAGAGTCTATCGCAATACAGTGCAAGTGTACACGACGCAAGTAGTAAAATGATACGTAAGTATCGGATATCGCTTCCACAGGGACTGGGCTAATAGCTTTAACCTTGGTTTTTTGCACGAAAGGGAAAAGAAAGAGTTTAATTGTTTGTCACGAAATAATAAAGAATACTAAAAATAAAAGAGGAAAATATTCAGAGTAAAGAGTAGGCCGGTATTGATTTGCTCCGTAGTGCAGGTGTTTGCACTGTCTAGGACTTCTCTGTTCTGTCGTAGCGCCTGTCGCGGCAGCACCTGCTGCTAGGGGTGAGAGAAATTACCCGACCCGATTGACCCGGCCCAAATACCCGATGACCCGAATTAAATTAGACGGGTAATACCCTAAGAAATTTTTTTTTCGGGTCGGGTACCCGGCCCGATTTTTATCCCGGGTACTCGGGTCGGGACTGGGCCGAAAAAATGGTCCCAGTCGGGTACCCGGTGACCCGATTATATATATTATTTTAATTATAATTATAATATATATTTTATTTTATTATTTTTAATTAAAAAAATTAAAATAAGTAATTTTTCCCCAGCATCCCTGCCCTATCTCTCCTCCCTCCTGACATTTTGAATTTTTCCCCCAAATCTTAGTCAAATCCCTAATCTAAATCTAGGCAGTCCCCACTCCCCGGCGGTCCTCCACCACGGCTCCACCTCCTTGTCGTCGACTCGTCGCCGCCGGCTTCAGCACTCAGCATCAGCAAGTCAGCAGCAGTCCACCCTCGTTCGCCCTCACCAGTCGGTCGGCGGTTACCACTGGTTTGCAGTCGAGCAGAAGCCTGCCGCCGCCCGCCGGTCCGTCGTTCGCCCACCGCCACCGGTCAGTCGTTCGTCTGCCGCTGAATTTTCACAAAAGGTACTTGCTTAATGCTTAGTTGCTTTGCTAAATAAAATTTTCACAAAAGGTACTTGCTTAATGCTATTGCTTACTTGCTTAATTCTTGTTTTATGCTGAGTTGCTTAATGAATGATGACTAATGTTACTGTAATTGAATTTGATGGTATGCTTTTGATTAAATGAATGCTTAATGAATGCTTAGTTACTGTAATTTTCACAAAAGGAACTGTAATTGATGGTATCATGAATTCATGATTACCTTTTCTTATAATGATCATCTTTTCTGATTAATGTTACTGTAATTGAATTTGATGGTATACTTTTGATGTTGCTAATCTTAATGTCTAAAGCCTTTTGTTTTGTCTATTTGTTTTCATCATGTTTATTAACCCCTGCCCCAAAGGAGTTGCTGTGGTTTACTGGTTATAGACTTATATCTAAGTTCATCATGTTTATTATTTTCATCATGTTTTTTCCTTAATATCTGAAAGGAGTTGGTTAGACATATTGTTTTGTCTATTTGTCTATTTGTTTAGGTATTGTTTTCTTATTATTAGTGTGATAAAAAACATCAATCGGGTATTGTTTTCATCATGTCTATTTCTTGCAAATCTGGGAATTTTAACATTTAATATATTGTTTTTTCATCATGTTTTATCATCTTGTTTTTTCATTATTAGTGTGATAAAAAAACATCACTGTTGCTAATCTTAATATCTGAAAGGAGTTATGTCTAAGTTCATCCAAATATCATCTAATATATTTTTGTTTTCATTGTTTTCATCAATGTTTCATCATGTTTATTAAAGGTTATATCTAAGTTCATCCAAATATCATCTAATATATTTTTCTTATTTTTAGGTATATTTAAATCATTCGAATAAAAAAAGAAAAAAGAAACTGGCGGGTACCCGGTACCCGATTACACGGGTACCCGGGTGTGTCGGGTACCCAAATCTCGGGTACCCGGAAAAAGTGGGCCGGCACACGGGCCTTTATTTGAGGTACCCGGATGAACCGGGTACCCGAAAAACCGGGTACCCGACAATTCCCACCCCTACCTGCTGCGGCAGCGGTCTGTTGTTGTCGCGGCAGCGAACACACAACTCAGTACTTCAAATTTGGAAAGAATCCTTGTTGTGCCTTGGCCTATCCCTAGGTCCAAGTCTGTCGATGAACACGTCTTTGATGATACCTCCCGGCGTGAATCGAAGGATGAACACCGATGTTGTTGAATTCTTCCTTAGCCACTTAACCTCGTCCTATCCCTAGGTCCGAGATAGTTCAACCATAAACTGGAGAACCCGTACGTATTGCTTTCGTATACTTAACTCTCCCGATATTAAGTAAATGTGTAATCTCACAATGCTCTCCCGATACTCTTGCAAGATGTTGAAAACCAGAATAAGCAAACTTGAAGTCTATTTTATTGAACAAAAAAATCCTAAAACAATGCAATCCTTGCAACTACTTTACAGAATCAACCCTTAGCCCTAGGGGAAGTTTAGAACATGTTGAGAAGGGGGAAAACAACTAGGGTTTAGGGGAAGACGGCTAGAGAATAAGATATCCTTCCCTAGGTCGAATTACATGCCTTTATGTAGGCCTTGGGTTCAAAGGTTCTAATATGGCAAGAATACAAGTTTAAATTAAAGTACAGCTCTATTAAAGAATAAATCTTCAGAGTAGATGTCTTTAATTCGTCCTCTCTTCTTGCTTGGAGTTTCTTCCTTCAACTTTGGGCTTGGCCTTCATTCTGATCTAAGGCTCGAAAAAATATATGGGTGCTTCACGACAGACCGGCTTAATTTCCTCTTTCTGTCGAGCTCCACTTCACTTTTTCCCTTCACCAATGCTGTCGTCATTTGCTACCACGGCAGCAGACATGGCAGCATCTTTCTTCTCGTCTACAGTCCCGTGTTCCAGCTCTGCTTCTCCACTGCCCCGCATCTGCTACAGCAGCTACCTGCAAAAGTAACCAATTTCTGTAGAAACTGTGCCATTTAATATAATTGTGATGTATGAATGAAATCTATCCTAAATGCAATGAATTATGCTTGAATGCAGCATAAATATGGGTTAAATAGGGGGTAAAATATAGAACTTTTACACACTCAACAGGTAGCAAGCAGGCCCTAGGGTGGATATCATCACAATGCTGGAGAAAGGAAGCCACGATGAGGGGTTAAGCAACGTCGATGGGTGGCCACATGGTGCGGCAGCTTTGCACAACTTGGGCAGTAGACAGGCCCTAGGGCGGCCACCAGCAAGGCGGGGAGAAAAAGTGTCCCTATTTCAGACAATGCATTGTCTACAAGGAGCAGTTTAGCTCTTTAGGGGGTAGTGATCTGCGCCCCCTGACCCCCATCAGGAGCGGTCTGTTCTCGACCCCAAAGGGGTGCAATTTGAGGAGCTTGGTGTCCGAGTTGTTGCCCCGTTGATGCCACACTGTGGCCGGGTCGGCGTCCTTCAGATTTGTCGATGGCTTGAATAATTTTGTGAGCTTTTTCCGGGCCCATTTTAATGGCAGTACGTTGAGGATGGTTCTTTTTATGGGCACCACCTCGGGCTATGAGAACCATGGCATAAAGTTCCAGTGGAGTTTATTTTAGCTCCGGTGAATCAAGGAGGAAGATGACCACGTAGAAAGGTGCATCCTCCAAAATTTGGATTTCCTTCCCCTGATCAAGCACGGCTCACACAATTGGAAGGTATGATAGTGTTTCGTGGCCCAATGTGTTATCTCGAGAGCCCCCGCCGAGATGCAAATTTTTGCTGCTTGGTCAGTCCTAGGTTGGGGGGTAGCATGGACTTTGCTGAATCGGGTAATTGCGGTCTGGCCCCTACTACTGGCGGTCGACAGTTTTACCGTATCAGGAATGGCTTGTTGCCTTTAATAAAGAAAATGGTAGCATGAATTTAATGGAAATGTAATGTTGTCTCTTGTTTCTTTGAGACCGGGAAAAGAGAGGGAGAATCACACATGGGTTTATACTCTCCAATGGGACAATATTGGTGGGAAATATCTCTCTTTTAATAAAAATCTGATGTTGTCCCTTGTGGATTGGAGACCGGATAATTGGAAAAGGATTATTCCTATGGGATGCACCCTTACTTGGGTCCATGTTAATGAAAGAGGGAAACCTCTTGTCTCTTGGGTTAAGGCTTACTTTCTCCTTTTCTTAGCTGCCTTTCTCTTGTTTCCTTTACCAATGGTGTTTGTCCCAGCCCAAACCAGGCACCTTGGCACCCAAGATCAAAGGCCCAAAGAGTTTATAGAAAGGTAAGGCTGGAGGGAACAACCCAACTATGGCAAAGAAGACAAAGGCAAAGCCTTGCTATCCCTCGAATGTTGTTGAAGATTATCATGAGACAGTGTCCCCTCTCAAGGCACCCATATCGGTGGAGGCTAGTTCCCAACCCCACCAGGAGCAGTGAAAACCCTATGTTAGAACTACCGGGGCTTGGGAAACCCAGAGACAGTTCAAGCTCTGTCAAGGTTCGTGACCTTGAATGATCCCGACTTAGCCTTTATTAGTGAAACAAGACTCTTCAAGAATAAAGTGGATGGTCTTCGTAGAAGATTAAACATGATCATTGTATTGATGTGGAGAAAAGTGAAGGTTGTAGTGGTCTGCTTTTGTTATGGAAAGAAGGTGTTGGTGTTAATCTCCTCTCTTTTTTCAAAGTTGCACATTGATGTTGAAGTTGCACTTGGGACAGGAAAAATGATTCACTGGCATGTATGGTACATATGATCGCACAATGAAGCATATGGATTGGAAACTTCTCGACAAGCTCAAAGGGGAATCCCAAATACCGTGGCTCATGGGGTGATCTTAATGACATCCTTTGTATGAATGTGAAGGCGAGTGGGAGAAGAAAACCGAGAGTGGAAGTAGATGCATTTAGAGATGCTCTTGAGAGAAATGGCCTTTGGGACATCAAACCGAGCTGAGGATGGTTTACTTGGCACTACGGGGACAATGTGGAAAATCATGTCAAGCAAAGAATTGATCGGTATGTGGCTTCTATTCCATGGTTACATTTGTTTGGGCAATGTGAGATCACATTGGAGTACACAAAGGATTCAAATCATTGCTTCTTATTCTTTAATACCGAGGGCAAGCAAAGAAAGGAAAAGAAGAATGGGGATTATTTCAGGTTCGATGCGTGCTGGGCTAACGAGGATGAAAGTAGGAACATTGTTAGAGGCTCTTGGAACCATTCTGGAGGAGCCACTTTAGACAAGATAATGATGGTAGGGGAGAACCTCAAAGAGTGGCAATCTAAGAGGAGAAAAGCTTCCGTGCACCGCAAGCAACATCTCCAAAAGAGGATCGAGGACCTCTTAGAACAAAACATCTCTAAGGCAAACCTTAATGACCTTAAGAATGCAAAAAGGGAGCTGAAAACATTACTGGACAAGGAGGTATATTGGAGACAAAGATATTGGGTTCAATGGCTAAAAGAAGGGGATCAAAAGATGGGTTACTTCCATGCTAGGTCAAGCAACCGAAGGAAGAACATGATCAAAGGTATTGAGAATAGTTAGGGGAAGTGGGTGGAGGGAGTTGAGAATATTTTTGGAGTAGCTAAAGACTTCTTTTCCAAACTCTTCCAATCGAACAATGGCTCTACCTCCAACTTGATCCTCCAAGATATTGAGACTTGCATAACATCGGAGATGAACGACAAGCTTTGTGTGGGATTCACGATGGAGGAAGTAAAGAGAGCCTTTTTTCAAATTCACCCAAACAAAGCCCCAGGTATGGATGGTTTACTAGCCTCTTTCTTCCGCAAATTTATGTTTATTCGGAATATTGAGTTTACTTCTCTTTGCCTTAACCTCCTTACGGATAGAGTCAATATGAGTGAAGTGAACAAAATTGTTATTGTTCTCATCCCTAAACTTGATAACCCAAACCTTATAAAACACCTTAGGTCAACCAGTGTATGCAATGTGGTGTATAAAACATGCTCAAAAGTTCTTGTTAACAGATTGAAATCTATTATGTCTTCATGTATAGTTGAGAACTAAAGTGCATTCATTTCGCGTAGGCTCATCTCTGATAATGTCATTGTGGCTCATGAGTTATTTCATTACCTAAAGGTTGCTAAAAATGGACCTAATAAAGTTGCTGCTATTAAACTTGACATGGAAAAGGCTTATGACAGAGTTGAATGTCACTTTCTCAATGATGTTATGGGCAAAACGGGTTTTGCTTCTAAATGGATTGATTGTGTGATGGCATGTGTGACTTCTGTTTCATATTGTTTTAAGATTAATGGTGCCGTTTCAGATTCTTTCAGACCTTCTAGAGGATTGAGGCAAGGGGACCCTCTATCCCCTACCTCTTCTTATTTAGTACACAGAGACTGTCAGCTTTGCTTTTAAAGGAACAAATGGAAGGGAATATTAGAGGAGTTCGAGTAAGTCAGAATGGCCTGAGAGTTAACCACCTCCTTTATGCCGACAACTGCCTCTTGTTTATCAAGAACTCAAAGAAAGAAGCAACGAAAGTGAAGCATGTGCTCACGGTTTATGAAGCATCATCAGGGTAAAAGGTTAATGTGGAAAAACCTTCCATTTACTTTAGCAATGGCATGACCACTCAATGCAAGACTGAGATCAAAGACATTTTGTGCATGATAGAAGATGAAGTCCTTGGGTAGTACCTTGGTCTCCCTCTCATCATGGGTTAAAACAACACGGAGGCTTTGGGTTACATGGATGTGAAAGTGGACAAAAGAGTTTGGAATTGGAAAAAGAACCTCCTCTCATATGGAGTAAGAGAAGTTGTTGAGTTGTGTGGGGCTCGATTCGTTCAACCGATAAGGCTCACCAAGTGGTGGAGAGATGGATTTTTGGGTGGAAGGGTTGTGGAAGCTAAAATACAATTGACACAATGATTTTAGAGTGGTTCAACCTTCTAACCAATGTCTACGTCCACTACCTTAGCTCCCCACTAAGGATTTCCAATCAATTCACTATTGATTCGTCCCCTTTTCTAGGCTTAGGAGGTAACCCTTACATACAATCAAGCTTTCTACCCAAAGCCTTGATTGAAACCCTCTCTTATAAAGAGATAAACAAAGCAAACACAAATCCCTCTAAAAGGTGTTTGTTTGCACAATTAAAGCACTCGCTCAAAACCTAAAACACTTGAGCAAATTTGACAATTTTGGCTCACTAGTGTTTGTCTATACAATAAATGACAATTTATGCTCTAAGACAATTCTTGATCATTTGATGTTTGACAATATGAGCATTAGCCTTTACTTGATGCTTGGAGGTCCCTTTTATACTCCCAAATGAGTTTGTATTCGTTGCTAGCCGTTGGGATCAAATTGGAGCCGTTGAGGACTTTAATTCCCACCATAAATGCAGTTATGCAGCTCCCCGTTTCGAAACGCTCGAACTCGTTTCGAAACGCTCTCTAAGTAGAAAGAGTCGTTGCAGTCTGTTAGGGCACCCATTTCGGAACGCCTCTGGCCGTTTCGGAACACCCGTATCAAAATGTTAAAACCCGTATTGAAACGCCTGCATTTAAAAGTTAGTTGGGAAATAGTCGTTGGGGTTTATGACCATTGTGGTCCATGCCACGTAGGCATATCGAAACGGCATAGCCCGTTTCGAAACGCTGGGCAAAAATCTTATCCATGGAATGCCAGTTTCGATACGAGTATCGAAACATTTTTGCTACTGGAATTCTCGTATCGAAACGCCCTAAGGTGTTTCGAAACGCATGGACAATTTTGTAAAGTTTGGCTTTGAAAAACATGTAAAACCCTTTATAAAAACTTCCCTAAACATAATTTCAAGTTGTTTGAACTTTGGAAATGTTTTAAATACTTTTTAAATCAGTCCAAATCATTTTTCAATTATTATATCAAAACATTAGTTCTACAATCTCCCCATTTTTGATATAATAAAACTCACTTGAAAAATTATTTGGGATTCTCCTCCTTTAACTTTAAAAATGTGAATAAGAGATTAATGATATGAAATCAAATAAAGCTCCCCATTATTCATTTGAAAATTCAATTTTCAAACCATTTCTCCCCCTTTTTGTTATATCAAAAAGAAATTAAAACATTAAGTTTAAAATAACAATAGAGGTAAAAATTGACAAAAAATATGAATTTGGTTTTAAAATGGCTCCCCCTTACTCAAAGCATCAATAAAATGTTAGTCCAACATTTATGATCATCTAGTTGAATAGAAAATAAAATAAACAAATGAAATAAAAAACAACTAGGATTTTTACCAACACTTGAACCCAAGGGAGGATGTGATGCCTTCCTTCTTCAAGTGTTCTTCCTTGTGTGCATGGAGCTCCCCCTCAATGTTTGACTTGTTGAACATCTCTATCACACCTTGCAAAACACAATCAAGTAATTTTTGGTATCCAATTTGCTTTGGATCCATGAACGTTAGTAGCACAAATTTTAGTCCCTTTAGGAATCCATTTTTCAATGTCATCCTTTTTAGTTGAAGTGGTTAGTCCTTTTGGGACCCAAACACTTCTAAAACATTTTCCTTTTACAAATCTAGGGGCACTAGATTGTCTAACATAGAAATTTGATTTTACAAAATCATTTTTCTTTTCAAGCTCTTTGGAAATCAAATCCTTTTCTTCTTGAACTTTTTGAAGCAAATTTTGTAAATCAAAACATTTCAATTCAAACTCTTCGAGTTTTGCTTCAAGTTCAAGTTTGGTTTTAGAAATCAAATCATTTTGAATTTTCAACTTTGAAATCAATTTATTGTTTTTCAAAATGTGATTTTTAAACTCTAAAACCAAATCATCATAGGCATCTTGTAATTCATCAAAAGTATAAGAACATGAAGTAGATGAATTAGAAGTTACCCTTGAATCTTCTTCGATGGCCATAAGGCAAAGGTTGGCTTGTTCATCGTCGGTGGAGTCCACATCACTCCAAGTACCACATGTGCCTTCTTCTTATGGCTTGAAGTGCTTGCCATTTCCTTTCCCTTGGGTTCTCGTTCAAGCTCTCTCAAGGATTTCATCATGAACGGGGCACACTTCTTGAAGAGATGAACTATCTCTTCATCTTCATCCTCCTCTTCACTTGAGTAGACATGATGACAAGTGGAGGATTTGAGAGTCATGGCACTTGCATTGATGCCAAACCCTTTGATTTTCTTCTCTCCCATAGCTCTAATTTCTTCCCTATTCTTCTCATCTTCTTTGTTCTTCTTCATGATTTGATGAGTAAGGAGTGACCCCATGAGTTCATCAAGCTTCAAAGTCTTCAAATTCTTGGCTTCGATGATGGTGGTCCTCTTTGAGTCCCATGACTCGGGAAGTGAGTAGATGAGCTTTCGAACAAGCTTTTCCTCCGGGATGGCTTCTCCATAGCCTTTGAGACCATTGGTGATAGTGGAGAACCTATCAAACATCTTCTCGATGTTCTCTTCCAGATCTATTTTGAAGTTCTCATACTCTAGGGTTAAGAGCCCAATCTTGGTCTCCTTGACTTCATCGGTTCCCTCGTATGTGACTTCAAGCTTGTCCCATACCTCATTGGCACTCTCACAAGAAGACGTCTTCTCATAGATGGTTGGGCCAAAAGCACAAAACAAGATGTGCAAGGCTTTGCAATTAAGCTCCATCTTCTTGCGATCGTCGGCACTCCACTCCGCTTTGCTTCTTTGAGGCACGAACGGACCATCTTCAACTATATCCCATAGCTTGTAATCTCTTGATTTGATGAAGAACTTCATCTTTGTCTTCCAATGGGCATAGTGGGTTCCGTCAAAGAAAGGCGGTTTGTCGGTTGATTGTGCCATTTGAGCCGGTTGATGAAATAGTGATCGAGCTTGCCGGATCTTCTCAATAGGATGTAAATCCCCTTCGATTGAGCCAAGCTCTGATACCAATTGTTGAGTTATGTGGGGCTCGATTCGTTCAACCGATAAGGTTCACCAAGTGGTGGAGAGATGGATTTTTGGGTGGAAGGGTTGTGGAAGCTAAAATACAATTGACACAATGATTTTAGAGTGGTTCAACCTTCTAACTAAGGTCTACATCTACTACCATAGCTCCCCACTAAGGATTTCCAATCAATCCACTATTGATTCGTCCCCTTTTCTAGGCTTAGGAGGTAACCCTTACATACAATCAAGCTTTCTACCTAAAGCCTTGATTGAAACCCTCTCTTACAAAGAGATAAACAAAGCAAACACAAATCCCTCTAAAAGGTCTTTGTTTGCACAATTAAAGCACTCACCCAAAACCTAAAACACTTGAGCAAATTTGACAATTTTGGCTCACTAGTGTTTGTCTATACAATAAATGACAATTTATGCTCTAAGACAATTCTTGATCATTTGATGTTTGACAATATGAGCATTAGCCTTTACTTGATGCTTGGAGGTCCCTTTTATACTCCCAAATGAGTTTGTAGCCATTGCTAGCAGTTGGGATCAAATTGGAGCCGTTGAGGACTTTAATTCCCACCATAAATGTAGTTCTGCAGCTCCGCGTTTCAAAACGCTCGAACTCGTTTTGAAACGCTCTCTAAGTAGAAAGAGTCGTTGCAGTCTGTCAGGGCACCCGTTTCAGAACGCCTCTGGCCATTTCGGAACACCCGTATCGAAACGTTAAAACATGTATCGAAACGCCTACATTTAAAAGTTAGTTGGGAAATAGTTGTTGGGGTTTATGACCGTTGTGGTCCATGCCACGTAGGCGTATCGAAACGGCATAGCCCGTTTCGAAACGCTGGGCAAAAATCTTATCCATGGAATGCTCGTTTTGATACGAGTATCGAAACGTTTTTGCTACTGGAATTCCCATATCGAAACGCCCTAAGGTGTTTCGAAACGCATGGACAGTTTTGTAAAGTTTGGCTTTGAAAAACATGTAAAACCCTTTATAAAAACTTCCCTAAATATAATTTCAAGTTGTTTGAACTTTGGAAATGTTTTAATTACTTTTTAAATCAGTTCAAATCATTTTTCAATTATTATATCAAAACATTAGTTCTACAGAAGTGCTTATCATGTTAGTGTCCCAAGCCATCCCAACCTATGCCATGTCTTGTTTCATGCTCCCGAATTGTATCATTGACCCTATGGTGGCTGCTACGAGAAGTTTCTAGTGGTTTGGTAAATCAAAGGAAAAGAGATGGCCCCATGTAGCATTGAGCAATACTTGCAAGCCAAAAGATGTTGGGGGACTTGGATTTCGTGATTTAAAAACCTTCGACCTTGCATTACTTTCCAAATAAGTTTGGAGACTGTTGAGCAACAAAAACTCTCTATGTTTCAAATTTCTCTCAGCCAAGTACTTTCCCCATAGTAATTTGCTTGAAGCTAAGCAAGGTGACAAGACCTCTTTTATTTGGAGCAGTATCTTCAAAGCTAAAGAAGCTATCAAAGAGGGCTTTCATTGCAGACTTGAGACCAATATCACGATTCAGATCTTTCAATACAAATGAGAATGTGCCACACAATTGCCATCGAAGGTAACCACTTGGATAACAACATTGATCAGATTCATTGTAGGGAGTTTATGATCCCTAATGTGGCTGCTTGGAATATGGTAAAACTCAACCGAGTGTTCTCGGATGTTAATGCTCACTCGATCAGCCGATGCCCTATTGCACCCTTCTCAGGTGACATGCTTATTTGGGGGCACCATTCGTTAGGAAGCTGCACCACTCGGTCCGGGTACAATTGGTTGCTCCTACAAAATCATGAGGTGAGGGATTGTCCTTCTATTTGGAAAGCAATGGATGAACTCCCCACCATGCACCAGATCCGTTTATTTGGGTGGAGGCTTTGTCATGATGCGTTTCCCGCGCCATAAACTAACTGGCAGCCGCTAGCCTTGATCCTGGCACGTGTAAAATGTGCAACAATGAGCTCAAGACGTGCCTTCATGCCTTTTGTGAGTGCCCTACACTCAAGAAAGCCTTCTACATTTGTGATCTCTCGAACTCACTACCTCACGGTCATTTTTCTAGCTGCAAAGCTTGGTTGGAAGCATTGCACAAGAAGATGAACAAGGACCAATTTACGCTCCTAATCACTCTCCTTTGGAATCTGTGGAACCTGAGAAACAAGACTGTGCATGAAAACAAGATGCTCCCGACCCGAGTAGTGGTGCATTATGCTCAACTGCTTTCCTCGGACTATACTGCAACACAAGAGATCACAAGCATTTCGGTCCCTTATAGATGAGCCACTCGATGGTCCCGCCCAACCGAGAACAACATCAAGGTCAATGTTGACGATGCCTTCTTGGCCGACACAAGAGCTGCCTCGATTGGGGTAGTGGCTCGTAACTCTCATGGCCTGGTCATTGACGCGAGAGCTCACAAGCTCCATGAGGGTGCACGCAGCTAGGGCTGTAAATGAACCGAATGTTCAGCGGGAAGTTCGTTTATGTTCGTTTATTTAGTAAACGAACGAACATGAACAAGATTGTTTGTTCGTTTAATTAAATGAAAGAACACGAACAAATGGCTCGTTCGTTCATTTATGTTTGTGAAGGTTCGTTTTTTTGCCGCCCCAATCCCGACTCAAAATTTAAATCGTCCGCCTCAACTCTAATATATTGTATCCCCAACCCGACTTGCCCCGCATAATAAAAGCATAACTCGATCCCAACCCAACCCCGATATTTTAATAAAAAAACAAACCTGCCCTGGAAAAATAATAAAAATATTAAATATAATATATAAAAATATGATAAATATATAAATATATCACGTCGAGGAATTTTCACTTTAAACTTGAGCCCGCCCCACTCGACTTTATTTTTTTATAACCCACCCGAACCCAATTTTTTAATATAAAAAACCCAGCCCCTATCGGGTCGGATCGGGACCCGACGGGGACGGGTTATTTTGCCATCCCTACCAATAAGAGTTCTATCATTAATGATTATTTTACGTTTTAATGGAATCCACTATAATATCATTAATTTCATTCCTAAAAAATTGTATTCTGTTAATTTAAGGTGTTTAATCTGATAGCACTCACCTAAAAGTTTAGTGTTTATAGCTTAGGTTCTAAGCTTTATGGGGTTTAGGGTTTATGATTTTATGGTTTTTGGTTTAGTGTTTTAGAGTTAAGAGTTTAGTGTTTTATAGTTTTTAGTTTAGTGTTTTATAATTTATAGTTTAGTGTTTTAAGATTTTATGGTGTATGGTTTAATATTTAGATTTTAGAGTTTAATTACATTAAACCCCATAAATTATTGAAGTACAACTTGTTAGGAATTAATCACATTCAAGTAGATTCTATTAAAAAATAAAATAACCAGTAATGATAAGAATCTTGTTAGTTCTTATATGCAACTATCATGGCTGCATATATCAAAATCCTTTGATAGTAGAATTTTTTTATAAGTTTTATAATCTTTATAATTGTTTATATCTTTATAATAATTTTATAATGGCTTAATACACTTTTTACCCTTAAATTTTACATGTTTTTTCAACTTGCCCCTTAAAGTTTATTTTGACCACTTTTGCCCGCCTAACGTTTTCGACGTTACCCATTTCACCCAAAAAAACTAACACCACCAAAAAAATCTGTCTTGACCAATCAAAACATGTCACGCCATTTTCTTTATTTATTTTTAAATTTTAAAATAAAATAAAAATATTAAAAATATTTATTAATTAAATTATATTTTTCAAAATACCTAAAATTCCCATCATCTTCTCCCCCAATTTGATGAAGTGACTTAACTAAGGCGCCAACATCTGCAACTTGGCCGCTAACATCACGACCCAAAATGAGAGGCAGAAGTGGCTCAAATATGAAACGATCATAGTCTGATCGCATCTGGGGAAACAGAAATTACAGAATTTAAAGCAACATAAGTTTAGGTGCATGAATTGAAATGTAATTTGAAAGATTTTCTTTATATACATACACATTTAAATTCAATATTTTTTTCAGTTTTTGAAATTAGTTCACCAAATTTAAACAGTTTCTAAATCCCACAACTCAAACATGCATTAAGAAATTATATAAGAAAGTTACTTTAAATTCATTTATTTTCTTTGCACATTTTCATGGCTACGAAATAATCAACTCTAGATGGATTAAGCAAATTAAACAAGGAATTCAATTAAAATACCCCTTCAACACCTCAGGTCCACCGAAGCGAGGCAGTAACACCGCCCTACAACTGGAGACGTAGCACCGAATCGTTGATAACTCTGAAATGGGTCTGGGTTTTAGGCTTTGAAGTTTGAAAACAACCATTCGTCTCCCCCCCCCCCCCCCCCCTGCTTTTCTGGTTTCAGTTGATTTCTTCTCTTAAATGAAGGGAGAGACAAAATGGATTTTAGGCTTTGAAGTTCTGCTCAAGAAAATGATGGGACAAGTCATAGGGGTGAGCAAAACTCGACTCGAAAAAACCGAATAACTCGACTCGAGGCAAAAATACTCGACTCGTCTTTACTCGACTGGAAATTTCATAAACTCGAATAACTCGAAAAAATTTCAAATAAAGTTTGAGTTGTAAAATGGAAATTCGAATAACTCGAAATTTTTAGTAATTAGTGGATTTATTTTTAAGTTCGAGACGAGTCTCTCTATTTTTATGATATATACATACCGATATATAAAAATATGAAGAAATATTGTCACATGTGAAAAAATATATATGTGCATATCTTATATGATTAGAGAAAGAAGTTTAAATTGAAATCAAACCCTACTATAACATGATAAATAATTACAGTTAAATTTTTATAGGAACTCGAAAACTCGACTCGACTCGACTCGACTTGAATTTCTTAAACTCGACTCGAATCGAAAAAATTTCAAATAAAGTTTGAGTTGTAAAATATGACTCGTCAACTCGAATAACTCAAAATTTTTTGACTCGACTCGACTCGATCGAACGCTCACCCCTAGGACAAGATAGGGTGTTTTGGCTATTTTGTGAAATATAATTAAGGTTTAATATTTTGTTTCTCTAAACTTTATTTGTTTTCTCAACTTACCTCATAAAATTTATTTTGACCACTTTTGTCTCTTAACGTTTTCGACGTTACCCATATTGCATATACCGTTACAAAAATGTCTTGACCAATCAAAACATACAATGTTATTTTTTATTTATTTTTAAATTTTAAAATAAAATAAATATATTAAAATACTCAAAACACTGTATCTTCCTCCATCATTTTCTTCCCCAATTTTCTGTGATTGTTTCATGTTTTTTCTCCTCATTTTTTGCTCTAATATTTCTTTTATGATCTTATAATAAATCTTGTGTCGTTGGTTGTTGTTTTTACTTGTATGTTCTTAAATTTTAATTTTTGGCTGCCATTTCTTCATTTTTATTCCGCTTTTGGGATAATTTATGTTTATATTGGGTCTAAAGGTTCAAGTTTAAGGATTGAAAATTTTGAGCTTGTGGGTTTTCGGGCAGTGAATTAGGAATTTAATCAACCAATGGTAATTGGATTTAAGGTTTTTGGTTAGTGAATTAGGAAATTAATTAATCAGGGTTTATTGGATTTATGGGTTTTGGATGTGAATGAAGAACGTAATTAGTCCGGGTTTATTGGGCTTAGGGTCATGATTTATTGGATTTAGAGTTCTTGGAAGTGAGTTAGGATCTTAGGCAACCAAAATTGTTGTTATCCTTCAAATCCAACATTTCCTCACTGTCATTTGAGGCTCTTCGGCCAAACTCTGCTTCCTGTCGTGTTTTTGCTTCATAAGTTGTAGGGTAGCTAAACTTTTAAGTTTTTTTTGTTCTGTGGCGTTGCTTAATTGGCAATTTTAGGTGAATAATCCCTTTTTAATTATTATTTGGGAAAATGGCTCCCAAAATTATTTGGCAAAATGACCCCCAAACTTGCCAGGTCGGCAGAACTCGCGTTGTGTAGGACGCGAGGTATGATATCGCGTTCTGCACAACGCGATTTTCGTCTACCTGGCCTTGTTGTTTGTGTTAACGGTTTTACAGTACCTCGCGTTCTGTAGAACGCGAGGTTCACGAGAAATTGAAACGGCGGCTGAATATATCGCACAGACCTCGCGTTCTGTAGGACGCGAGTTCTGTGCTAATCTGGCCTGAAGAACAAGGGAAAACAAGTGTGGGTAGGCCTGTTCGAGCCCAATTTCGAGCGTGTGAATCGTATATTTTTAGCGATCATCGAGTTTGGGGTCGTAGTACTGGAAATTGTCTATCGTATGATACCAACATGGTTAATTTCCGTCCATTCTACAATGGTTTAAAATGGCTTCGAAAACCCTATGCTATCATCTTTTTTTTTGAATGAAGTTGCATTTGAACAAATGTCGATAGGCATGTTCGAGCAGAATTTCATACGTAAAAATTTTAAAATTTTAGGTAACATCAAGTTTGGGGTTGTAGTAGTGGAAATTCTCTATCGTATGACACTGACACGGTCAATTTTCGTCCATTGTACGCTGATTTAAAGTTGCTTCGAAAACACTATCATAACATATTTTTTTGAATGATTGAAAATATAAGATGACGTACTGTATAAATCGGAGTAGATTGACTTTATTGATTCGATTGTCATGGGCCAACTCACATATACAAATTAAAAATAATTAAGTAATACGAGGGGCTGAGCGATTAGGACACTTAGGAGCTGTGTGTCCAGGATTTCGACATATAGTACAATGCTTCTTTTGTTAGGTTATCTCTCGATGTTCAACCATATCCTCGGCACAGTATATTCTTGTAGAACGTGGACGTCCTTTGGCTCGTAGTAGTGCTGGATCTGGGCGTATGATCGGTTCAGTGTCCACAGCATTCGGATCAACCTCATTTCCGATTGGAGGAAACTCTTTCTCGTAAACCTTAAACACCGTTTTGAGTAAGTATACCGGATCAACCATATGCATGTATTCTATTCGTTGGTTAGTGCAAGCAGCAATGGCGTGTGCGCACGGGTATTTGAAAGTTTGGAAAATTCCGCACTCGCAGGTTCTTGCCCTCAGATCTACCACGTAAGCGTTATGCCTGGAAAATTCCACAACACGAAACAAGTGTCCTTCTCGCGAGAAGAGAGTTGCTTGCATCTGTCTTGATTGGCCCAATTGAGTATGCAGTTTTGTGCGGAAATCTGGATGGACTTTGTGTCCACCTGCCATGTACTCAGTTGCTTGCCTTCCCAAGGTTGCAAAAAGGGTAGCTAAACGATAATAGGTCGCTTTGACAATGGAAGTGATAGGCAACTGCCGCACTCCCTTCAGTGATGAGTTCACTGCCTCAGCCAAGTTCGTTGTCATGTGACCATAACGTTTACCCTCGTCATACGATCGAAGCCATTTTTCCTTTGGGATTTTTTCAAGGTATTCTGCGCCATGTTTGTTTCTCGCTCTCAGTTCCTCGAGCAGGTCAGCCACCTCTTGTTTGTAGTGCGAGTTGCCTACGGGATGACAGTTGAATAGTTATGGGCGAAAAACACATGCAAAAAGGTTGTAAATGAAAGCGAGTAACAAGTAATATAGTAAATGAAAATGACATAAAGGACGTACCCATATCGAGCACCATTTGACGTTCATCATGATTCTTGTATTTCAGCAGGTAGTTTGCGGCTATGTGCCACAAGCAAAAACGGTGGTGAATGTATGGAGGCTTCCAATAGTCACCCAAATTTTCTATCGCCCACAACAGCGCTGTGCCTCTGTAAGAAATAACACACACCCATTCATCCCTTCTTCGTATTACATGATCAAGGACATATTTTCGTAGGTTATGAAGGAAGAACGTCCAAGACTCCAAATCCTCCTTCGGGACGATTGCGAATGCAACAGGAACGCATTTGCGATTGTCGTCCTGTGCTATAGCTAGAAGTAGGGTCTGTGTATATCTTCCGTACAACCATGTGTCGTCGATTTGGACCATCGGTTTGCAGTGCTTGAATGCGTTGATGCACTGGTGAAAGTCCAAAATAACCGGTGGAATTGAGAAACACCTCGGACGACACGATCATTTTCGTATGCCAGAACCGTATCAAGTTTGACAACCATTCTGGGGATGTGTTTCTGCAGGAGATTAAGCCACAGGCGCAACTCTTTGTAAGATTCCTCCCATCGGCCATACATTTCCTCTTTGGCCTTTTTCCTTGCATACCATGCTTTCGAATAACCTGGACGGAAGCCGGTGACAGCTAAAGCTGCAGCCTGACATGTGGGGACCGACACAGTGGGATTTGTTTTCACCAGTGTCGAAAAGATGTCCGCGAGGTACTTTGCATCCAGGTTCTTGTGATCCTGGTTGAGGCTAGAAACGGTGCATGTATGGGGCCCCTCAAGTTTTGTTATTTTCCAACGGTTGCCTGCCCTCTTCAACTCTGATATACGGATTTTCCATTTACAGCCTTGATTTTTTTGGACGCAATAAGCCTTGTAGTATGTGGATTGGGTTTTATTCACTGCCGTCTCAACATTATGACGAAGGTTGTACTGCTTAACTGCCGCCACCGCAATTTCCTTGTTCGAGAATGCCATACCAATTCTTAGTTCACCATCAAAACGGTTGACTTGGCCATCTATTGTGTCGTCATGGGGAAAATCAGGGACGTCCATTGCACCCATATCAACCGTTGTGAAGTGGGATGGTGGTTGGAACATAGAAATTGGTGTTGCGTCTACAGAAAAGTTGGTGGCAGTCGGTTCTTCGTCCAAATCTGGTGGTGGAATGGTAGTGTCTTCCGGTAGAACTGTCAAGTCTTCTGGTTCGGGATAGAATGGCCCCAGCTCGTCTCCGTCGGGCCCAGGTTCTCTAATCGGTTCTTCGTCAGAAGCATCCTCCGGGAGCTGGAATAGTAGAGCTTCATCGATCACTACCCTTAGAGGCGAGGATTGGGGTCGATGAGCGGGAGACCTCTCACGAGATCGCTCACGAACCGCATTTCCAAGACCAAAATCAAGATCACCATAAGAAGAATGTATTCCCATAGATGGTTGAACGTACTCCGTGCTAAGGACATACGTTGAGTGTCGTCCATATGAGGAATCATGGTCGTGCATACCGTAAGAAGACGACGCTCCCTCACCTCCAAAAGAAGAATGTCTCCCCATAGATGGTTGACCGTAGTTGATGCCAGGGACATACATTGAGTGCCGGCCATATGATGCTTCATGGTCGTGCGCAACGTAAGGAGCCGACGTTCCCTCCCCCCAAAACTATAAGGATTGTATGGATTGTATGGATTGTACGATGCATTTGTTGGTGCATCGAATTCATCGTTTGGGGGTTGGTTCAGGTCGAACTCGATACTAGCTACGCACGACTGCCTTGGAGGAGCAGATGACGATGCACCAAACTCGTTGTCTCGACACAGTAGGCTAAAATCACGTCGTAGACCTGCGGTCAGGCTAGCAACGTTGGCATTCGGATCGAAGTCGAAATTCGCCCGGCCCCAGCTTGGTATTTCGACAACTAGATTAGACTCGGAGAACGATGCATACAGCTCGAGGGGCGTTCCAATTGAATACTCGAAGTGGGTTTCCATCATCATGTCCACATCAGCATTTTCCGCAATTTGGCATACAGAGTACTGTAAAGGGTCTATAGATGTTGGCACCCGATACTTCACGTCGGACAAACGGTAATTATCGAAATGAGGGACTTTTGCCTCCAGTTCCTTGACCAACTTCTTGAACGATAATCTCCTCGGAAGCTTTATCGTTACCGGATCTTCGAAGTGAAAAAGGACGCCGAGTTCGGTACCCTCGAATATTTGCCCATCGTAGTAAACTAGCGTAGTAACGCCTCGTCTGGCCATTTGAATATTTTATGAAAGATTTTTGAATTTTTGATACTTGGAAAATTCTAGGAATTGTTTAGCAATTGAAACTTATATTTTCGTTTTATGGTTCTGCTTCATATATAGGCAAAATTATTGGTCCTTGAAATCCCGGAGAATCTGGTTGTGTAAGGCAAATAATGGTTTCGAGAGGTAACTTTGCTTGTCCATTACCTAAAACCGATAAGCAGGTAAATGATGAACAAGTCAGGAATGGCGTGTGCCTGGGAGGCAGTCCCCTAACTTTCGACAAGTAAGGGATAGCGTTGATGGGAGGCAGGGTTAACTAGTACCTCGCGTTCTGTTGTACGCGATATTAGTACATCGCGTTCTATACAACGCGAGGTCCATTAATATCACGTTATGTAGAATGCGAGGTCACTTTAATTGCTTTGTTTCAGATATTCCGTCAGAAGTTATAATAACCGTACTGTTTACTATTTGTTTGTTTGTGTAATTGAGAACATGTTCGAGAATTTGAGACAATTGTAGTCTAGTAATGTAATTGAATACTAGTAGTGGTGCATAACGTGAGGTCCCTTTATATTATTTGAGACAGAGATTACGTCAAAAAAATTTATGTTTGAATAACTTAGACAATTGTAGTTTATCAATGTAATTGAGTAGTAGCAGTTTTACATAACTTGAGGTCCGTTGAACATTAATAAAGGATGAAATAAGACGTCATATCTGAGGTGGGAAAATGTGATCGGAGGTCCCGACTGAAAGAAGCAGAGCGCGATAATCATATTTCTTCTGAAATGGTAGCAGCTTTGATCCACATTATCAAAAGTAATCGGCACCGGTCGCATCTGAAAATGTTGGCTGCCACGGTAGAATGTCGATCTGAATCCGCCCTCGCTTCCTAAAAGTCGTTTCGTTTCAAAACTGTAGCTGGGGATCCTCTCGACGGCGGCTACAGAAGCTGCCATTGAAGCCACTACTGCAGCACACAACCTCCAAAATATTGCGATATGACGATAAATATTATTCAATGAACGTATCATGCGGGGGTATGTACCCCGCGGAACACAAATCTTTAAGTGAACTCCAACTATCATAAAGAAACAAAATTTCGGACATAAAAATTTCAACTGTAAAAAACGCAGCATTACACGAACTCATATTCAACTGACCTAAACTTAACTGATTACAAAAATTCATCGCCGTGCATATATATATACCAACATCTCAAAGAACTCGCGTTTTGTACAACGCGAGGTTTGAATGACCTCGCGTCCTACAGAACGCGATGTTACCACGTCAGCATATTCACCTCCCTCTATAAAAAGCATATTCACCTCCCTCTGTAAACATATTCACGTAAGCAGTTTCGCTTGCAGCTACTAATGGCAACATAGCGCGTATTTTGGAAGTTTTGTTCAAACTAACTTCTAAAATATTGCGCTATGTCGTTATTTGTAGTTACTAATGAAAACATAGCGCATATTTATGAAGTTTCTTTCGATTATTGTTGTTATTATTATTACTATCATACTAATAATTTTTATTATTATTGTTATTATTATGATTATTATTGTTATTATTATTATTATTATTATTATTATTATTATTATTATTATTATTATTATTATTATTATTATTATTATTATTATTATTATTATTATTATTATTATTATTATCATACTAATAATTTTTACTATTATAATTACTATTATAATATTATTAGTATGATTCATTATTATTGTTATTATTATTATTGTTATTATTATTAATATTATTATTATTATTTTAATTATAATTATTATTTCTATTATTATTATTATTTTTATTGTTATTATTATAAATAAAATTTTTAATATTAAATGACTTTCCCGCCTCGAAACTCTTCATTTAAAAAACCCCACGACCTCGCGTCCTGTAGAACGCGATATCCACATACCTCGTGTTCTATAGGACGCGAGGTCACTTCTGACCGTTCAGTTCACGCGTCTGTTCATTGACGCGCCTTTTTAATGAACCTCGCGTTCTATAGGACACGAGGTATGTGGATATCGCGTTCTACAGAACGCGAGGTTCATTAACCTCGCATCCCAAAAGCCGCCAAGTCTTCTATAAATTGGAGGTTTTTTTCTAAAAAAAACCACAGAACGCGATATCTATAGCATTTTTACAAAAAATTGTCAGCAACTTTTATATGTCGTTCGATAACATGGAGCCCTTGCTACGCAACGAAGCGAGTCACTACAGTCAATATTGGCGAAACACTCCAGAGGTATTATTTTTTTCCCTTTTATTTTCTAAACTTAACATTAAATTATATTTTTTTATTTTACTAACTATTTTATTTTATTTTTTTGCAGGGATACGAACGTAACTTACAATGTTACCTTAACCGTATCAACACCGCACCCGTTGATGTTGTTATGTATTGGATTCAGCGCGCTGGTTTTGGGCACATAGCTCGGTATATAGGGGGTGAAGGTAAGACCGCCGTTGATCAGCGCGCTGATAGAACGGTGGAGACCCGAGACGCACACGTTTCATCTTCCATTTGGCGAGGCAACAATCACATTGGAGGATGTTGCCTACATTCTGGGGTTGCCTATAAACGGCAGCGTAATTACGGGTGTAGCGTTGGCACATTGGCCAACTCTATTTGCTGAAGAAATGGGCGTGATGCCCCTTGAGGACGTGTGGGACGGAGGAAAAATTGATCTATCGTACTTGGAGGACCAGTTTGGAACCCTCCTCCCAATGCGGATGTAGTTGCACTTCAGGTATTTTTTCTATTTAAAAATTAGGATGTCATTATTATATATTTAGTATGCTTTTATTAGATTTATGATGAAATTAAAAATATTTATTTGAACATTATGATGGTTTATGAAATTTTTAGGATGACTTCATTAAATATTTAGGATCCTTTTAATAAATTTAGGATGCAATTACAAATAAGTACTTCAAAATTAGGATGCTTTTATTAAATATTTATGATGACTTTATTAAATATTTAGGTTGCCTACATTAAATATTTAGGATGAAATTACAAATATTTATTTGCAAATTAGGATTACGTTACTAATTTCTTTGGATGCCTTTATTAAATTTAGGATGAACTTACAATTTTTTTAATTAGGATGTCTTTATTAAATCTTTATTTTCACGGCGGTGTGCGCGAGCCCACATCTTGCGCATTATTGGCGGGATATTAATGCCCGACAAATCCCGCACAAAGGTGCACGTGATGTGGCTTCGTCATCTTACAGATTTAGATGAGTCTGGAAGAAAATCTTGGGGGTCAGCTGTCTTGGCGTTTCTTATCAGAGACCTCTGCAGAAACGTTGACGCCTCCAGATCATCGATGGGAGGATGTTGTTTATTCCTACAGGCTTGGGTTTGGTTTCGGATGCCTACTTTGAGACCACAGCTTAGACAGCCCACCGCTATGTTATTTCCGCTTCTACGGAGGTACTACGTAATCTACTATATTTTTTCTTTTTAAATTATTTTATTTAACGATGTTTTTCATTATTTATAGGTGGACCACCACACTGACCCATACCGGCATGCCGAACTCCCAGAAAGCATACAGGCATGCTTTCGATGCCTTGACGGAGGACGAGGTAATTCAACGATTATTTTGAATTTTTTCATACTTTTTTTTCCAATAATATTTCATATAACCATTACAAACGCTTTCATTCTTTTTAGTTCGTGTGGAGGCCCTACGATTCAGAAGATATTCGGAAGATTACTCCACCAGATATTCTGCGAGACCGAGACCTCTGGATTTCCGTCGTACCGCTGCTGAACTACGAAATTTGCGTGTGGCATTCTACGGATAGGGTACTCCGATAGTTCGGGTACTTCCAAAATGTTCCAGCCCCTCCACAAAATATGGACCGCTTCCACAATCTTACGCGCCAGGGGAAGACGGAGGTTGACTGGGCCGAGCACCACGCTACATGAATAGCGCTTTGGGCTCACCGATTTGACAGACGCCCACAGTTTCTCCAACAAATTATGGAAGGGGGTAATTCGGTCGCTTTCAATTATAACCAGTGGTATAGGAACAATGGGATGTCGCATATCCTTACTCAGGCCGAGCGCGATGCAGGGCTTCCCCAGCAACCCCAAAACCGCCCACGCGGGAGCCGTCGAGCGAGCCAGAGCCAGAGGCAGAGCCAGAGGCAGTCGACGCAGCGCGGTCTGAGACCATGATATGACACTGCAGGGGCATCATCTTCTGCCGCACCATTTCATGCTTATAGCGGTCCATCGAGTTTCCACCAGACGATGCCTCCACCCCAGTTCGGCTCCTCTGATGCCTATCGTCCCCATACGCCCACGACTGACCTTCAGCTTATCGATTATCCACAGCTGCACTCTCAGTATGAGTTTCCCATTGTGGAGAGTACACCGATGGGTAGCTTGTTTTACTCCCCGCCTGGGCCCAACACAGATCCGCATATCGTGCACGATGGTCAGGATGATGGGGACCAGGGACCACCACACGATGGACGGAGGAGGTATCCGGATCGTGAGCGTCATCCACCCGACTGCGGAACGGGTGGACATAGGCATTTTTAGTCTTTTTTTTACTGTTTTGTACTTATGTTTTTAATATTTATGTAAAACACACTTGAATTTTATAATGTCGTATTATAATTTTGTTTACGTATTATAATTTTGTTTACATATTATAATTAAACTTTATAATGTTTATTTAATTTCAGTTTCTAATAAATTTAATGGGATTACTAAGCCGAAAATCGACATTAGTTCAAATGCAACTTCATTAAAAAAGGCTTGATAGCATAGGGTTTTCGAAGCCATTTTAAACCATTGTAGAATGGACGGAAATTAATCATGTTGGTATCATACGATAGACAATTTCCAGTACTACGACTACAAACTCGATGATCGCTAAAAATATACGATTTACACGCTCGAAATTGGGCTCGAACATGCCTACCCACACTTGTTTTCCCTTGTTCTTCAGGCCAGATTTGCATAGAACTCGCGTCCTGCAGAACGCGAGGTCTGTGCGGTATATTCAGCCGCCTTTTCAAATTCTCGGGGACCTCGCGTTCTGCAGAACGCGAGGTACTGTAAAACTGTTAACACAAACAACAATGCCACGTCGACTGAAATCGCGTTCTATACAACGCGATATCGTACCTCGCGTCCTACACAACGCGAGGTCTATCGACGTGGCAAGTTTGGGGGTCATTTTGCCAAATAAAATTTTTTGAGAGCCATTTTCCCAAATAATAATTAAAAACGGATTATTCACCTAAAATTGCCTGCTTAATTTCTAGATTCCTATAATTAGATACTTTTTTTACTTCTACATTTAATGAAACGATTTTGTTTCCGGGACATGTTCTCGCTATAGTTCAGCTTGAAGCAGATGATGGGAAAGAAGATAATGGAGACGAAGATAGAGTGTTTTGAGTATTTTAATATATTTATTTTATTTTATTTTAAAATTTAAAATAAATAAATAATGATGTGATGCATTTTGATTGGTCAAGTAAATTTTTTTAACGGTAAGGGGTAATATGGGTAACGTCAAAAACGTTAGAGGGCAAAAGTGGTCAAAAATAAACTCTTGGAGGAAAATTGGGAAAACATGTAAAGTTTAGGGGAAATTAAATTAATAAATATTTTAATATATTTATTTTATTTTAAAATTTAAAAATAAATAAAAAAATGCCGTGGCGCATTTTGATTGGTCAAGACAGATTTTTTTAACCGTAGGGGGCAATATAGGTAACGTCGAAAACGTTAGGGGGTAAAAGTGGTCAAAATGAACTTTAAGGGGAAAGTTGGGAAAACATGTAAAGCTTTCGGGGAAGTGTATTAAGCCTCGTATAATTTATATAAAATTTTTATATTATTTTGATTTTTTATGGTTTAATAGAGTGGACTTCTTGGATGTGCCACGTGTTATTATCTTATTGGTTGTCAGTAGGGGTGGGCAAAAATACTCGACCTGATTGACCCGACCCGAAAACCCGATGACTCGAACCTAAAATATCGCGTAATTCCCGGAAAAAAAAATTACTCGACCCAGCAAATTTCCCGGGGCACGGGTCGGAAGTTTCCCCTTACCGGGTACCCGACCCGATAAAAGTTAATATATATTTTTTATATTTCAAATTATATTTTATTTTATGTTTCTTAATATTTTCACTCTAAAATTAAGTTTAAATCCCTACATTTTTTCTATGTTTGTATTATATTCTTTTAAGTTTTAAGTTTAATTTTTTTTAAATATTTTTGTGTTTAACATGTAATTTTTTTAATTTTAGAATTAAAAAAATATAAAAAAATAAGAACTGGGTACCCGAATTTTATGGGTACCCGGATATAATGGGTCGGAACACGGGCCGCTTAATGAGGTACTCGGATGAACCGGGTACCCGACAATGCCCACCCCTAGTTGTCAGTGAGTTAATGGTCAAATTTGATCAATCGTTGCGAAAGGGCTAAATTGAGCGTGTTTCGGCTAACGAAGACTAAATTAGGTGCAAAAATCATAAAAATTTAATTGATTTTTTAATTTTTCGTTGAGGATTAATTTGACCTTTAAACTTTCTAATTATTTTTTCATATGTTTGTATTTCTTTCTCAATATATCCTATATTTTATATGTGTTATCATAATGATTTCACTATGAAATCTAAATTTAACTACATATTAGTAAAATTATTATGAATTTTACAAACTATTAAAATGATCTATAATTTATCTATATAATATAAAGTACGAATTAAGAGAAATTTATTAAAATTAAGATCAAATTAAAAGAATGTGTAAATAATGAAAACTAAATTTATTGATTTTTTTTTAAATTAGGACTAAATTGATTGAATGTGTAAATATGGGTGATTAAATATGTTATTATACAAATTTTCTTAATTACCACATCAACCCCTTAACGACAGTTAATGACTTAGTGACTATTATATAACAAAAATTAAATTGATTGGATATGTAAATATGAGTGATTAAATGTGTTATTATACATGGACCGTAAGACGGACATCTATATTACAAAAAAACATTACCCTTAAAATAACTTGACATTTTATGTAAAATTAGGCTGAACTAGGAGAAATGGGTGAAAAAAATATTTGGGAAAATAACATTTCTCTAACATTAATTAGGGTAATAAGATAATTTAAACAGTAATTGGTAAAGTCGCTAGCAACTGCTAACGATTTTTGTTGTTTTTTTTTTCTTTGAAATTTTGAGACTAAATTGTAAGGAAATAAAAGTACAGAAACGAATACGGAAACTTCCAAAATTATTCCATTGAGTAAGACGATGAGTTTAAGGAAATCAGCGAGGGATTGTAGTTGTTTTCATCCCCAAAAAGTTCTCTTTTAGCCTTTAATTTTGAATTTTTTACTATAATTTAAAAATTTTGAATGTATTATTTTTTTAATAGTCTAAAGGTGATTACAAGGTAGTATGTGTTTATAGATATTCTTAATCTTTTGACAGAATACATACACTTTGTAGACAACACGGTTTGATCGAGGCGTTTCGAATTGTTTGTTGACACGGACAAAATCAGGAAAAACCTCTGAAATTATTTCAATATTGGACCTTGGACATATAATAGTTCCGAATCGAATCTCTTTAGAAAGAAGATCTTTTGTCTCATGGTAGCCTACTCCAGTCCCCTTACGAAATTGGGTTAGCCATACACTTCACATGTTTCTAGCGATTCACATGACATCATCAAATGGATTCAAATTTAAAATTTATTTTTATGCAAAATATATCATTATTTATAATGATTTGATACTTGTAATTTTCCTGAAATTTGTATTTTTATCCCTATAATTTTATTTTCATTATTATGATTCAAACAAACACTATAATCAAACCAAAGTCGTTGGTTCGGTCCCTTTTATTTTAACTTTCTATTAAAGTTTTGTAATATACTTATTTGGCTTAATACACCTTTTCCCTTTAACTTTACTCGTTTTCTTAACTTGCCCCTTAAAATTTATTTTGATCATTTGTCTCTTAACATTTTTGACGTTATTCATATTATCCTCTACCCTTAAAAAATCTGTTTTAACCAATCAGAACGTGTTACGTCATTTTTTTATTTATTTTTAAAATTTTAAAATAAATAAAATAAATATATTAAAATACCCAAAATACCCCAATCATCTTCTTCCCCAATTTTCCTTACTCTCCTCTCACCACCAGCCCGAAGCATCGGTAATAACTCCATTGATATCTAGTCTTTTCCTTTAATTCTTTTCATCAAAACCAATAAAACTTGAAGGGAGAAAAAATGACAGAATGGTGAAGAACGGAAACCAAGCAATCATCTGCTAGTTATGATTTTTTGGTAGAATTCATCAGACAGAGTTTGGGTTTTAGGGATTTCATCTGTCCCTTATCTCAGATTTCGCACTTCGTCTCTCTTTTTTATTTGATGGGCTAGAAAGACGGGGAAACCCTACTTTCGATTCCTTTTGAAAGTTGGAAAGCCTGAAATTGCCAACTTTCCAAGGTGTTGAATTTATGGATTTCCCCTTCTCAATTTTTCAGGTTTTTCGGTTCTAGTTCGTGGACTTTGCTTCATTAAAATTGATGTATTGATTCTCATTGTTCTCTGGAAATTTCCCCTTCGATTTTCCCAACGGAGACTAATGGATAGGGGTGTTCAAACAGTCGGTTAAATCGAATTAACTGACCAAACCGAACTAATTCGGTTAAACGGTCGGCCACCGAATTTGTTTGGTCGGTGAGTGGTTAAATTTTTTTGAAAATTCGGTTAACAGTTAATTCGGTTCGAAATGGGTTAATTAACCGAATTAACAGAAATATAATAAATATTAGGGTAATCTTCACTAGTGTAAGTCAGTTCTTTAATTTACTAAACAATCAACACTGTCTTACACTGGTGTAAGTCAGTTTTTTAATTTACTAAACAATCAACACTGTCTTACACCGATGTAAGTCAATTCTTTTAATTTACTAAACAATCAACATTGTCTTACACCAATGTAAGTCAGTTCTTTAATTTACTAAACAATCAACACTGTCTTACACCGGTGTAAGTCAGTTCTTTAATTTACTAAACAATCAACATTGTCTTACACCGGTGTAAGTCAGTTCTTTAATTTACTAAACAATCAACATTGTCTTACACTGATTTATTCATTTTTAATGATTTTTATTGTGTAATAATTTTGATTAAGAAAACTAATAAATTTTGGTTAATTCGAAAACCGACTGAATTAACCGAAATTTATTCGGTTCGGTTAATACATTTCGAAAAAAGTTCAAATCGATTCGGCTAACGGTTAAAAATTTAAAAAATTTAGTTAATTCAATTTTGGGTAATTTAGTTCGGCCAACGAACGAATGAACCGTTTTAACACCCCTATTAATGGATAACTTTGATCAGAAGCTAGGTCCAGGTAAGCTTTCATTGTTTTTTTTTTGGCAGTCGAATCATTAATTCAGCTTTATCCTATCTTTCCTTTGTCTTGCTTATAATTTCGGTTTATAAGCAATTGGGTCATTTGATTCGGGTCATTTTAATTTGGAATCTTGAAAACTAAGTTTGGCTAGTTGGTAGAGGGAGCAATTGGGTCGTTTGATTCGGGTCATTTTAATTTGGGTTGATTTTTAGTTTGGGTTACTTTTGGTTCGAGTTGGATCGAGTTTAAATCGAATTTAGTTTGGGTCTATGGTATTTGGGTCGGTCGGGTCAATATTAGATCGGTTGATTTTCGGTTCGGGTCAATATCGGATCAGTTGACTTTTTAGTTTGGGTCAATATCGGGTCGGTTAACTTTTTGGTTCGGATCAATATCAGATCGGTCGAAATTCAGGTTGGTTAATATTGGATCGGTTGATTTTTCAGTTCGGGTCAATATCGGTTCGGTTGAATTTTCGGGTCGGGTCAATCTCTAGATGTTCAAGGCAATTCAAGTTGATTTGGGTATTTGTCCAAAGTGTATATATAATTATTGATATATTTTTGTAAAAAATGTGTCTTTTGTCGATCTTATTATGTAGGTTCAATTTCAACTCTAAAGTGTTCAATGTTTCGAATTCAACCAACAAATGTTAATTTGATCCAATTGAACCTATAAGGCGTGTTAGAATTTATAACTTGAATTTCGTAATGCGACCATTATCAAGTTTTAAGTAGCTACTTTCTATTTTTAAACTAAATTTTATATTAATTCTAAGATCAAATTAATTTAACAGAATTAAAATTGAACTATGTAAAAATTATTTAATAAAAATTTAATTTTATCATATTTATTTACTTACTTATGAATAGAATTAATTTAAGTATATTTTAATTGTTAGACATCTAATTAGGTATTTAGGTTTTTTACTTGGTTAATTAATATCATAATAAACCAAACCAAATAATATATATATATATATATATATATATATATTATTTGGTTTTTAATTTATTTAAATTAATTAGAATTTGGAAGTATTATACCAATTTAAAGAAAAATACATAATAATATATTTATAATAAAATAAAATATATATAATATTATTAAAATTATGTATGATGTACTTTAACTTTAAATTAATATATTTTTGTTTTAATTGGAATAGTATTCCTAATTATTTCAAATATTTTCTTATCTCTCTATAAATAAATATGTTTGGATTCATTGTTTTACATTTTAAAAAAATATTCACAAAACCTGAGGCATATACTAGACTAGAGAGAAAATTGTTGGAATTATTTAGTCTTTTCAATAAGATAAGTTCTTGCAAAATAATCATTGAGGTTATTTAGAATTTTCAATAAGATCTTTTGATTTGAATTGTAAATCTAGAAGAAGTTCGGGTCGTGCAGAACAATTCGAAGACTTGCCAGAAGATTTGTGTCAAGACATTAAATTCTTAAATACACAGGTATTAGACAATTGATTATATTTATAGTATTACATATCATGTTTGATTTTTTTTTAAATTAAAAGCTTTCGCAACGTCTTTTTTAATTATTTTTAAACCAAGACTAACACTATTTATTTTAGTGGAAAATACAAATATATTAAATCACGTTCTTGAATGTTTAGAAATATTTGTTAGAGTTACTTCATGTCTATGTGATAATCTATTGTTTTTTTAACTTGTGTTAAATTCCTTGTGTTATTTTAAATCCTCCTAATTGGATCTATTTATCATTCGATTTATGTTATTTATTTTGACAGTCATGAAATCAAATGCTAATGAGTGCGAGGATCAAGTTGATACTAGCAACGTTTTAGTACCGGAATCAGAATCTGTTTCAAAGAGACGAAGTAAAGTTTGGGAACATTTTTCCTGTATTGACTTGACACAAACTAAGGATGGAAAAGAGAGGGCACTTTGTAAGTATTGCAAAACTGTTTCGTTCATATGTAACTCACATTATGGAACCTCTAATATGCAAAAACATATTAAAAAATGTAAACACAATATAGCATATAAGGATAGTTTGGAAGCAGATGGAGAAGAACTAAAAAATCATGTTTACGACCAAAAGGTCTACAAAGAGTTGATAGCCAAGACAATTACAATGCATGGATAGGTTTTTTCTTGGGTTGAACATGAGGTAACAGGAAAATTCATACATATTTAAACAATCAAGTTAAAAGTATATGTAAAAACACCGCGAAAGCTGATTGTTTGAAATTGTATAAAAATTTAAAAAATGACATAAAAAAACTATTTCTAATGTACCTGGTCATATTTCTCTGACATGGGACATGTGGACTTCTTGTCAAACTGAAGGATATTTGTGTTTGACTGCTCATTATGTAGATGTTAATTGAAAGTTAATAGTAGAGTTTTGAACTTTTGTCACATTGATACACCACACACCAAACATACCATGTATAGTGTTGTGCTAGATTTGCTTCAGGAATGAGGTATTGACTATGAGAATTTTTCCATCACATTGAATAATGCTTCTAATAATGATAAAATGCAAGATAAATTAAAGAAAACTTTTAATGCTCGAAGGGCTTTATTATGTAAAGGGGCTTACTTTCATGTTTGGTGTGCTGCACATGTGTTGAATCTAATTGTTAAAGATGAACAAGGTCATTGAACATAATGTTTTCAAGATCAAAGAATGCGTGAAGTACATTAAATGGTCAGAATCAAGAAAATTTTTTTTCAACATAGTGTGAAGTTAGCTAAGGTAGAAGAAACTAAAGTGTTGTGGCTTGACTTTCCTACAAGATAAAACTCTACATATACGATGCTTGATATGGTTATTCTATACTGTGAAGCTTTTAAGCAAATGGTTGCTTTAGATTCTTCTTTTCAACATTGTCCAAACACCTAAGAGTGGGAAATGCTTGAGAAAATTCGAGATATTTTAGAACTATTTTTTTAATATAGTTGGATTATTTCAGGAAGTGATTATCCTACTGCAAATTTATACTTTGAGAATGTTTAGAAAATTTTTATGCTTTTGAAAGAGTTGAAAAAAGCAATGATGTGATTTTAAAAACAATGGCAATTGAAATGAAGAAAAAGTTTGATAAGTATTGGTTCAACTCGACTGGGGATGACTATGGCACATTATTTGCCTTTGCAGTAATTCTTGATCCTCGTTTTAAGTTATATTTTCTCAAATATTATTACGAAAAATTATTTGAGGATGGAACATAAGCTATTATAAAGATTCGTGATGTCAAAGCTAAGATGGGAAAGCTTCTTAAAGAGTATGATCCAGAAACGCATGCCCTGCATGAAACATCATTAGAATCAAAGCTCAAACTCTAATATCGAGAGCTCGTCCGGAAACCAGAAGAGCAAATTTAATCTTTTTGCTGCAAGTTTAATATTTTTTAAATATTTTATTATTTCCATATTTTTGGTTTCTATTTGTTTATTTACCCGTTTATTTTCTATTTCATCTTTTATATTTTTTTAGGATTATGAAAAGGAAGAGATCATGCTTTTGAATTATTCAAAGACACATTTAGATGTTTACTTAGAAGATCCTAAAATTGATAGGAAAACAGAACTTGACATCCATAATTTTTGGAAACAGAATGAACAACGATATGAAATGCTTTCTTATCTTGCTAGAGATATTTTGACTGTGTCGCTCACCATTGTTGCTTCAGAATCAACTTTAAGCATTGAAAGTCGAATTTTGAATAAGTGGAGAAGTTCTTATATCTCTGAAAATGTGGAGGCTTTGATAACAACTCGTAGTTGGTTGTTCGGTTATGAATGTAAGTTTTTATTACCTCTTAAATTTGTTTTTAATTTCCTATAGGAAATATTGTTTACTACACAATCTTCTTGCATTGCTAGTCTATTGCATTTTCTTACTTTAACTTAAAAAATGCATTTGCTTAATTTTTGATAATACATTTGCTTAATTTCTTATTTCACTAGCAAAAAAAAAATAATAATTTCTTGTTATTGTTTATGTAGCTATGGAATATGACAAGTTTTTTGGCTCTAATGTGGATTGGACTGCAACAAAATCCAACAATTGATGCATACATTATTTATGTTTATTTTGAGATCACTTTATTGATTTCTTAAGTTTTATTTAAAAAACTCAATATAATTGAGTTTGATATGTGAGGGTAGTCTTTATTTATTTTTTTGATCGGCAAAAGCGTATGATTTTATTGAAATCATATAACGCCATCACGCTCAAAAGCCTCATTAAAAACCTCCCTAATCCTAAATAGAGGAAAAGAGTACCATTGAGTGTGATCAAAGGTTACAAATGCCCAAAAACAACAAACCATAACACACAAAACATACATAAATCACCCCACGGCACAATTAACTCATGTCATCATACGAATCAAAGTGTATCGGTCAACAACACTTTTCACTAGTGAATCAACCAGAATGTTAGGCTTCCCAATATATATTATTAAAGCATATACATTGTAAGGATTCACGTGCCTTATCATTCTGTCGGAACCATTTCCAATGAATCCAAGGGCGTCGAGCAGTGCATAAGGTCAAGGGCACTACTACGTTCGAATCCAATTCAAACACCACCGATTGTAAACCTTTCCACTTAGACTCGCACACCAACCCCGACGCCTGACTCCAACACTCAAAACACATCCAAAACTTTAACCCGCTTAACCACATCCAAGTATCGTTGATTAATGTTTCCAAACTGCTCTTATTCCAATCCTTTAAAAAGCCTTTCAACCCTGATAAGTTCTCAAATGTGACATACTTCATTTGCTATTTTTCTAGTTATTAGGACTTCTTGCTGCTTAATACATGTTGTTTTTGTTATATTTTGTGCAGGGATCCAATTCGGGAAATAGCAGTAAAAAGGGGGCTTTTCTGCAGTTTTTATTATAATTCTGTCATGACTGGCATCGTGGGCACGACACTAGGCACGACACATCTGACGTGGCAGTGACGTGGCAACCTCTAGAAGATCCTGGAATTTTCCGTGAGAAGATCCGATCAGATTATCAGTTCTATCCGTTTGGTTTTATTTTGAATTTTGAAAACATTTGAATTTGAAATATTATTTTGATTTTCTTATCTCTTATCCTTGTAATCTAAGCCTATAAATACCAACCTTTGGTGAAGGCTTAAGACCATCTTCTTAGCTTTGAGTATTTTTATCTTTTCCTTTGTAAACATTTTCTAGTTTTAATTCAAGTTCTTTTCCTTTATTTTCTTGTTTCGTTTGTTTTATGCCATTTAATTACTTTTCTAAAGTCAAGTTAAGTATGATAATCAATATCATGCTTAGCTAAATCTTTTAAGCCAAGAACCAGCCAAGTCAATTCGATTCGTGAGAATTGAACTTTGCTTAAATTCTTTTGGGAAATCATTTTTATCTTTCTGCTTAGATAGTTTGGCAATCGGCCTTACTAAAAGTTTTTAACCGTTTTTCAAATCAAAAAGGGCTCGTTGGTATGAAATCGCTTAAAAACACAGTTGGGAGGAAGGATCGGCCTGTGGCAATTTCGACTTCCTATGAACACTCTTAGCGGCGGTCCGCTAAGGAAAGATAAAATCAGAAGCGATTATTTTTAGACAATTTCTAAGTCGGGTTTTTCCTGCTTTTATTCTAAATATTTTAACGGCGATAGACGTGGTTGATTTATTTAAGAACCATCTTTCGGAGATAGACTTGGGAGGATTGGTTACTCGAGAGAGAAATAAGTTACGACGGGTTGAGCCTCGTAGACTGTAACCGACATGATCCCCGAAATAAAAATCTATTTCAGTGATCGAAAGAATTGAAGGAGCTAGTTCAAGGCTATTTCACATACTTGGTTTTTCTTATTCTTTTTACCTCTACATTTAAATCTTGCTATTTCATTTTCATCCAATATCAGATCACTCCCTCCATTTTATTTACGTATTCTACAGATATTCCTGGAAGTAGTAATCGAAGCAGCCTTCAGTCAATAATTCTAGCTAATCTCCTTGCGGATCGACCCTCTTTCCCTATATCTACTTAATTTCTTTATTTTATTTATTGTTAAAAGAGGTTAAATATTTATTTATTTTTGACCGGTTAAATGACGACTTGTCAAAATTGGCGCCGTTGCCGAGGAGATTTACTTTCGGCATTTTTGACTGATTTTGTTTTATTTTTATGACCAGGAAAAACCTGGGTACTTTAGCTCCATACAACCCAGAAATCGAAGCAAGCGCTCGTAGAACTCACGGCGATACACTTCGATGAAAGAAACAACAAAGCACACGACGATCCGAACAGGAATCCACTTCCGAAACTACACCAATCGAAGAACCTACACAAGAACCAGAACCAATGGCGGACCAAACAATTCGACAACTAAATGCCGCCCCTACCGTGCAACAACCACTCTGCATCGCTTTTCCTCAAGGCGATACTCCCTTCCAGCTCAAAACGGATTAATCCACTTACTCCCTACTTTTAATGGCCTCCCTTCTGAAAGCCCACATAAACACCTTGCCGAATTTCATATGGTCTGCAGCAGCATGAAACCGCAAGGGGTCTCAGAGGACCAAATAAAACTAAGGGCTTTTCCTTTTTCCTTAGCCGGAATGGTTGAAGAGTGGTTATTTTATTTACCTCCAAATTCGATTAATACATGGTCTGACCTTTCTCATGTTTTCCTTGACAAATACTTCCCTGCGGCAAAAGCGACAGAAATTAGGCGAAACATATTGGGAATCCAACAAATGCACGATGAATCCCTATATGAATATTGGGAGAGATTCAAAAAGCTGTGTGCAAGTTGTCCGCAACATAGCTTATCCGAGCAAACACTCCTTCAATACCTATATGAAGGAATGTTACCAATGGACAAAAAGATGGTAGATGCAGCAAGCGGTGACACGCTCGTTAACATGACCCCTACTGCAGCGAGAACATTAATCTCCACAATAGATGCTAATTCGCAGCAATTTGGTTCTGCAAGTGAACCCAGCCGACAGGTTCAAACAGTAAGCACAATTTCATTAGAAAATAAGATAGATAATTTGACTAATATTGTGCATTCACTTGTTTCAGGGGAGATAGGAGCTGCTAAGGTGTGTGGGATTTGCACTATGCAAGATCACGCAACCGATTTATGCCTACTGCTGCGGGATGCGTCTGGTGCCCAAGTCAACGCCGTACACAATTTTCCCAGACCTCCCCAAAGACCCTATAATCCACAAAGCAACACGTTCAACCCCGGTTGTAGAGATCACCCTAACCTTAGCTATGGTAATAGGAATCCAAACTTCCAAACTAGGCAACAACCTCCCTACCAAAATCAAGCTCCCCAGAAATCTTCCCTTGAATCTATTGTTGAGAGGTTAGCAGTTTCGCAGGAAAAGTTCCAAACCCAAACGCAATCTCACCTTCAGGAACTAGATAAACAAGTTAGCCAATTAGCTCAAACAATAGGGCGTCTAGAATTCCAAGGAAAATTGCCATCACAAACCGAAATCAATCCAAGGGAAAATGTGAGCGAAATCACTCTGCGTAGCGGGACCGCGATAACACCTGAACCGCCAAAGAAGGATGAGCAAAAATCCGACGGCTCTTCAGAACACCAGAACAAAAAATCTCCTTCCACTTCAGGTAATATCAAATCTAAAATTCCTATTTCTACTTACGAACCTGTTCCACCTTTTCCAGGAAGATTAGCAAAACGAGACAAAAAGGAGGAGGAGAAGGAAATAATGGAGGTGTTCAAAAAAGTGGAAATTAACATTCCACTCTTGGATGTTATCAGGAAGGTTCCTAAATACGCGAAATTTTTGAAGGACCTATGTACAAATCGAAGAAGGTTGTCGGGAAACGAGAGAGTCAACCTTAGCGAGAATATTTCAGCCATTTTTCAAAAGTCGTTGCCACCAAAGTACAAGGACCAAGGTATGTTTGCGATTCCCTGTAAAATTGGGAATGTTGGGATCAAAAGAGCTATGTGCGATTTGGGTGCCTCCATCAATGGCATGCCTCTAAGTGTTTATAGAAAATTCTCAATGGATCCATTGAAGGAAACTAAGGTAACAATACAACTGGCTGATAGATCGATTATTTATCCCGAAGGGGTATTGGAAAATATTCTGGTTAAGGTAAACAATCTCATTTTCCCCGCCAATTTTGACATTATTGATATGGAGAATGATCATAGCAACAATGGATCTGAAATTTTGCTTGGACGTCCCTTTTTATCAACCGCACACACAAAAATCGATGTTCGTAATGGCATTTTAACTATGGAATTCGACGGAGAGGTAGTGAAATTCGATGTGTATAAAGCTATGAAATATCCTTATTCTGTCGCAAGCCTTAATTTTGTTGATATTATAGATCCTTTGGCTAATGATTTTATCGGAACTGATTTGTTTCATGATTTTTGTAGGGAATTGGAAGATCTCAACGATGACGACTTAGGCGAAACAATCTCTACTCTTTCTTTAATTTCTGAACTACAATTAACTCTATCACAATCTAAACCTCTTCCTTCAATTTTGCAGGCACCTCAACTAGAGTTAAAACAACTCCCACCACACTTGAAATATGCATATTTGGGCGACAAGGAAACTCTACCCGTCATCATATCAAGCGAACTGTCGTCGCAACAGGAAGAAGAGTTGATAGCCATATTGAGCATCCATAAAGAAGCGATCGGATGGACATTAGCCGATATCAAAGGCTTAAGTCCTTCCACGTGTATGCACAAAATAAAAGTGGAAGAAGGCGCGAAACCTATCCGAGAGGGACAACGACGATTGAACCCACCGATGATGGATGTGGCAAGACAAGAAATACAAAAATTGCTAGATGCCGACATCATCTACGCAATTTCTGACAGTAAGTGGGTTAGTCCAGTTCATGTTGTGCCTAAGAAAACGGGAATAACTGTTGTCGAAAACGATAAAGGGGAAAAGATCCCAAAGAGATTTCAAAACGGATGACGGATGTGTATCGATTACAGGAAACTTAATTCTCAAACTCGAAAAGACCATTTCCCTTTACCGTTCATCGATCAAATGATCGAAAGACTTGCTGGAAAAACTCATTATTTTTGTCTTGACGGATTCTCTGGATTTTTTCAGGTTCCTGTAGCATCCGAGGATCAAGAAAAGACTGCGTTTACTTGTCCATTTGGCACCTTTGCATATAGGCGAATGCCTTTCGGGCTCTGCAACGCTCCGACCACTTTCCAGCGTTGCATGCTAAGCATTTTATTCGACCACATCGAGCGAGGTATAGAGGTATTTATGGATGATTTTACCGTTTACGGTGATTCATTTTCTAAATGTCTCTCTAATCTTTCATATGTGCTTAACCGATGCATTGAGTATAATTTAGTGTTAAATTATGAGAAGTGTCATTTTATGGTAAGTAAAGGTTTAGTTCTCGGTCATGTGGTTTCTGCTCAAGGTATAGCCGTTGATAAGGCTAAAGTAGACGTTATTCGCTCACTTCCATACCCCACTTCGGTGAGGGAAATTCGTAGTTTTCTTAGCCATGCAGGATTCTATCGATGGTTCATAAAAGACTTCTCCAAGTTAGCGCAACCGCTTTATCGCCTACTAAAAAAGACGTGCCATTCGATGTAGACAAAGCTTGTAGAGAATCGTTCGGTGAGCTAAAATTGCGACTTATTTCCACTCCAATTGTGCAGCCCCCGGATTGGTCGTTACCTTTCGAGATTATGTGCGATGCCTCCGATCTAAGTGTAGGCGCAATGCTTGGGCAAAGAACTAAAGACGGACCACATGTTATCGCTTATGCCTCTAGAACTCTTGATTCGGCGCAGCGAAATTATTCGACAATGGAAAAGAAGCTTTTTGCTGTCATTTTTGCATTAGGTAAGTTTCACCCTTATTTGTTAGGAACTAAAATTCTTATTTTTTCTGATCATGCAGCGTTGAAATACCCGATCAACAAAAAAGATGCGAAACCTCGTCTGATTAGATGGATACTCTTGCTACAAGAGTTTGACATACATATCAAAGACAAAAAGGGCAGCGAGAATTTGGTGGCGGATCACCTAATCCGCTTGGCGATATCACCGATCGAACCCCCTTTGCGAGATGAATTCCCGCATGAATCGCTAATGGAAGTTAAGGTAACATTCCCTTGGTTCGTCGATATGGCGAATTTCTTAGCCACCGGTAAGGTTCCTAACAACTTGTCGCAATCCGCGGTTAAACGTATTAAAAGAGATGCTAGATATTATATATGGGATTATCCAAATTTGTGGAAATTTATGCTCTGATCAAATAATTCTTCGTTGCGTAAGTAATAGAGAGGTAACATCTATACTTGAATTTTGTCATTCTTACGCTTGTGGCGGACATTTTGGCCCTAAACGAACTGCGCACAAAATCCTTGAGTGCGGTTTCTTTTGGCCTACTTTATTTAAAAATACTTACAATTTCTGCAAAACATGTGACAGATGCCAGCGGGTTGGGAATTTAAGCCGTCGAAGCGAAATGCCATTAAATCCAATACATATATGTGAAGTTTTCGATGTGTGGGGTCTTGACTATATGGGAATCTCTATATCATTTTGGCAGTTGATTACGTTTCGAAATGGGTTGAGGCGAAAGCCACCCGTGAAAATGATGCACAAACCACGACTAAATTTTGCGTGACTTTATATTTTCCAGGTTTGGAACTCCAAGGGCAATCATTTGTGATAGAGGAACACACTTCGTTAATCGGATTGTCGAAGCTTTGATGAAGAAATGTGGCATGACGCAACGTATATCAACAGCTTATCATCCGCAAACAAACGGACAAGCGGAGGTTTCAAATAGGGAAATCAAGACAATCCTAGAGAAAATCGTCAAACCTAATCGAAAGGATTAGAGTTTGAAATTAGTCGATGCGTTATGGGCATACAGAATCGCTTACAAAGGACCTATCGGCATTTCGCCTTACCGCCTTGTCTTCGGTAAACCTTGTCATCTTCCAGTCGAACTTGAGCATAGAGCGTTTTGGGCAGTTAAAAAATGTAATATGGGGATGAGTGCCGTTGACGAAACACGGAAACTTCACATTCAAGAGCTCGAGGAAATTCGCCGAAACGCTTACGATAGCGCGCAACGTTATAAAGAACAAACTAAAGCATTTCATGACAAGCACATTTCATTTAAATCTTTTTCAATTGGACAAAAAGTTCTCCTATTTAATTCGAAGTTGAAAATTTTTGCAGGAAAACTTAAGTCTAAGTGGAGCGGACCATTTACCGTAGTCAATACCTTATCTCACGGAGCCGTGGAGATTGAAGATAGCTCGGGTGCACAATTTAAAGTGAATGGGCAGCGACTTAAACCGTTCTTCGAAAGCACACCGATCGAACAAATTGAAGAAATTATCTTCGAAGAACCTAAAATCTGAACAATGAATTTGTCGAGCTTAACGACAATAAACAATGCGCTAAATGGGAGGCAACCCATTGGTTTATTTTTTCGTTAATTTTTACTTCCTTTTTCATAATTTAATTTATGCTTCATTTTTCATTTTTGATTGCCTTAATAAATTTCTTTTCCCTCTGCAGGTTTCTTTTCGCACACAACAGGACAAGCATAAAATACACCCCAGCCAAAGTGCACTGTTTCATTAAATCGGTGCATTTTAGCACACTTAATGGGCGGTGCACTTTAGCCCAAGCCTTTTTCCCTTAGCACCCGTCCGATTTTTCCTTTTCCCCATTCCTTTTCTTTCCTTCCCGCAAAACCAAACCCTAACATTGCACACCCCACCGCAAAACCCTCACCCAGCCGATTTACTCAGCCACCATGCCTCGCACATGACAGCAAGCTCGCCGGCTCCCCCAAGAACCACCGTTGGTTATCAGCGGACGACGTCGTTTTACACCACCCCAATTCATGGCGATTAGCAGTGATTCTGAACCAACCACCACGCCCCTCCTCACCGTGGTGGTCGTCAACGGCAAGCCACCAGTCCGCCGACCGAGAATCCCATCCCTACGACTCCCACCGCTTCTCTGCCTCCTTCCCCGAACGTCAGCCGCCGTTCGCGACTCTCCAACAGCATCGCAGGACCAAGCACCAGCCGCCGTACACCATCCCCACGATCTCCATCATCGTCGTTCCACTCAATGCCCACGGTGGACTCATCCACACACTCTCGACAGCGTCAATCTCAAACCCAGCAGAGGGACTCCACCATCCCCTCATTCTCCATGAACTCTGCTGAATTGGAGCAACACCCGGAGGTAAATTCAACTTCGATTTCAACCCGCCCATTACTAATGTATCACCCCATTTTGGTTATACAGAGGATTTCTCGGCCGAGTACGGTTTCCCCGGTTTCCCCGACGATCACCATTCCTCTGCGAATTCTCACCACGACGAATACTCTGCCCAGCAGCAAAGCGCATCGTCCTTTCCTTCTCCTCCTAGGGGCGACACGGAAAACCCTGAACGGAATAGGCGTGGGCGTAAACATGCGGTTCCGGCCGAAGAAGAACTCAATGGCTTCCTCATTTTTCCTTCTGCTCAGATTGATCGATTTCAAGATATCAAACATCGACCTTTTCGGGTTTGCAAATTCATTCCTCAGCCTACTCTTGTTAATCTTAATATCTTTGAGTCTGTCACAAATTATTTTCATGCTATCGGTTGGACTGCTTATTCTGAGATAAAATGTGGAACATTTTATGAGTTAGTTTTCGAGTTTTATTCTACTTTCTCTTTTGCCGAAACTCGTTATATTACGCCTGATTCCCATGCTGTTATTAAAGTTTGGTTGTGTGGTGAAAACTTTGCTATGTCTGTGAATGAGTGTAATTTGGCTATGGGTTTTGTGACTAACGTCACAAACCCTGATTATCTGACAGCATTATTTGAGATTCCTACAGATTTTGATGAAAATGCAGCTTACTTTGAGCTCACCGGACAAACGGACATAGCATTTGACCCTCGTTCCACCAAAGCTATTACGCTTCAGGATCCAGGGATACGTTACGTTCATCGTTTCCTTGCCTACAATTTTTCTGGACGTAATGATGCCTCTGCTACTCTCAGTAAGACTGAACTGTTTTTCCTTTGGTGTATGCATTCAGGAAGAAAGGTAAACTTAGGATTTTGGTTATCCCGACAATTCAAAGTTGCAATCTGGTATAATCGCCCCTTAATCCTTGGCCCTTTTATTACTCATCTTGCATCTAGAATAGCTCGCTTTGATATTGAGAATTTTACTTACGCTTTTTCTATGGATGTTTTAGATGAGCGTTGCTTGGATTCCATGGGACTCCTTGACAGGCCACCAGATGCGCCTTTCTTCAACCCACCAGGAGTATTAACTCAAAGAATAAGGAGAGTTTTCACTCGCAGAAATGCACCACCACGCGCCCCTCAATCCCCAGGACCAGCCTTCAAACAATGTTCCGGATTTCGCTGCGCGCCTCTACGCACTGGAAGACAACATTACTGAAATCCTCTCTTACCTACGTCCTAGGCGCGGCCGCAATTATCGTTGATCACGGGGAGTTCCCTTTACCCCTCTTTGCTTTACATTCTTACATTCTTTTCTCTGAATTGGGACAATTCATTTAAGTGAGAGGGAGGGTGCAAAACCACTTGTCCTATACTTGTTTGATGTATGATCAGTTTAGACTTAACCTTTAGTATATTTCCAATTGCCATCACTTGCTTGCTCTTCAACATGTTTAATTTTTGAAAATGGATTTTGACAATCATTTGCAGTTTGACATCTCTCCCTAATTGCTTTACTTGCGTTAGAATTCTCGCCTAGCTTAATCAAATTAGCCCAATTTTGTAAGATTTGAGCCTTGAGCATGCATTCTTCATATTATGCTCGTTTCTTTTGCTTGAGAGTGTCATCTTGAATTTTAGGAATCTAGAACTTGTGGCTTGCTTACGATTTGAGACTACACTAAGAATGAGGTGCTTTAAAATGATTTAGGCATTAGGTTTTAACCTCTTCCCTCCTTTTCATTTTTAGTTTACCCTTCCTCATCGCCTAGTGAGCCTTTGTAAGCCTTACATCCCATTCCTTTGACTTAACCATTTCAATTGATCAAATGCTAGAATCTTTATTAGACATGAAGGAGATACTTTTCAAATAAGGGCAGAATTTTTCCCAGGAAAAAAAAGAAAAACAGAATAAAAGGAAGCAATTGCTTCGAAAAGAAGAAAAAAAAGAGAAGAAAAGAGAAGAAAAACATTTTCGAAAAAAGAGAGAAAAATATGTGTTTACTTGCCCATTTTTAGCTCCTCTTTTTGTATTCACTGCTTAATGTTTGAAATATCTTGCATTGATCATCTTCTTTTGCTTTTTTTCATCTTTCTATCCTTTTTCTAAACCCACATTACACCTTGAACAAAAAACCTAATAATTTTTGCACCTCGATTCTATTAAAGTAGTGGAGAATTGAACTTGTTACAAGCATATGGAAACCTTTATTCATGATTGACTTTGAGTGTTTCTGCTTCATCTTTCCCTTAAACACTTTGAGTGCTCTTGAGTGTATCTTGGTGAGGATTAAGACTAGGATGAGTAAGGCTAATTCTTGTTAGGTGATTAGGAGGGTGGAGGTTTGTAATGATTGTTGTTGCTTGCATGTTGTACTTTTTCAAATATTTTCGATGCTTGTGATGGTTTGAGGATTTCATTCTTTGGTTCATGTTTTTTCGGACATACTTAAGGACAAGTATGAGACAAGTGAGAGGGAATTTGATAAGTTCTCAAATGTGACATACTTCATTTGCTATTTTTCTAGTTATTAGGACTTCTTGCTGCTTAATACATGTTGTTTTGTTATATTTTGTGCAGGGATCCAATTCTGGAAATAACAGTAAAAAGGGGGCATTTCTGTAGTTTTTATTATAATTCTGTCATGACTGGCATCGTGGGCACGACACATCTGACGTGGCAGTGACGTGGCAATGACGTGGCAACCTCTAGAAGATCCTGGAATGTTTCGAGAGAAGATCCGATCAGATTATCAGTTCTATCTGTTTGGTTTTATTTTGAATTTTGAAAACATTTGAATTTGAATTGTTATTTTGATTTTCTTATCTCTTATCCTTGTAATCTAAGCCTATAAATACCAACCTTTGGTGAAGGCTTAAGACCATCTTCTTAGCTTTGAGTATTTTTATCTTTTCCTTTATAAACATTTTCTAGTTTTAATTCAAGTTCTTTTCCTTTATTTTCTTGTTTCGTTTGTTTTATGCCATTTAATTACTTTTCTAAACTCAAGTTAAGTATGATAATCAATATCATGCTTAGCTAAATCTTTTAAGCCAAGAACCAGCCAAGTCAATTCGATTCGTGAGAATTGAACTTTGCTTAAATTCTTTTGGGAAATCATTTTTATCTTTCTGCTTAGATAGTTTGGCAATCGGCCTTACTAAAAGTTTTTAACCGTTTTTCAAATCAAAAAGGGCTCGTTGGTCTGAAATCGCTTAAAAACACAGTTGGGAGGAAGGATCGGCCTGTGGCAATTTCGACTTCCTATGAACACTCTTAGCGGCGGTCCGCTAAGGAAAGATAAAATCAGAAGCGATTCTTTTTAAACAATTTATGAGTCGGGTTTTTCCTGCTTTTATTCTAAATATTTTAACGGCGATAGACGTGGTTGATTTATTTAAGAACCATCTTTCGGAGATAGACTTGGGAGGACTGGTTACTCGAGAGAGAAACAAGTTACGACAGGTTGGGCCTCGTTGACTGTAACCGACATGATCCCCGAAATAAAAACCTATTTTAGTGATCGAAAGAATTGAAGGAGCTAGTTCGAGGCTATTTCACATACTTGTTTTTTTTATTCTTTTTACCTCTGCATTTAAATCTTGCTATTTCATTTTCATCCAATATCAGATCACCCCCTCATTTTATTTACTTATTCTACAGATATTCCTGGAAGTAGTAATCGAAGCAGCCTTCAGTCAATAATTCCAGCTAATCTCCCTATGGATCGACCCTCTTTCCCTATATCTACTTAATTTCTTTATTTTATTTATTGTTGAAAGAGGTTAAATATTTATTTATTTTTGACCGGTTAAACGACGACTTGTCAAACCCCTTTAATTTACTCACCATTGTCGGAGCCCCCTCTAAAGTACTCAATCGACACCATTCTTGTCCCATAGTGCATATATTACTCGGATTTGATAACCAAGCATTGAATTATTGGCTATCGAATTTGCAAACCTTGTAATCCACTCAAGACGACTACATCGATTTCCAAGGCCAAACTAAGTGAAGAGTTTACCTTCGGTTTAGATTAGACCAACAAAGATGTTCATCAGCTTTAACGAACATGATGAAGTCACCTTCCAAGCACCATACTATAAGACGCACAACCAACATTCCTCCCAAAACATCCCCAAAACTTGCTTGATCCGCCACCACATATGGGGCATCACCCTTCAATCATCACCTGTGTATCGACTACAAGAAAGCGATGAAGCACAACTTATCCCAAATCGCTACCACTCATCCTGACCTGTAACACCCGGGATTCGGGCCTAGATGTTTTAAGCATCGGTTTGGGTTAGTCGAATCTAAAATTATAGATCCGAACCTTTAGAAGCGGTTCGGGGAAAGCGTAGTTCGGGATGGGATAAAATTATGAGAAAATTGCTAAAATCTTATAAAAATATATATTGAAGGTTGGTAAAATCAATTTTGGAAAACGAGTCTTGGAAATTCAAGATTTCGGAAAGTGGCCATTTTGTAAAAACTGTAAAATTGGTTTTTAAGGACTAAATTAAAATGGGGACAAGACTTAGAATATTTAGGGAGCTTACATGTGTTTAAAAGCATTTTCCCTTAATTTTACCAATTTTAAAATAGCATTATTAAAAAGAAATAAAAAGGAAAAAGCTTTTAATTAAAAAGGATATTTTAGATCAAAATGATTTTACGTAACTTTCATTTCCTCACTTTCTAAACAGGCAAACACCTACTTTTCTCTCAAAGATCTCATATCCTATCACCTTTTTCTCTTTCTTTTGCTTTCTCAAAAGTGTTCTACCAATTTAATCAATGGAGCTTTGAAGTTTTCTTGCAAAACCTTTGTCAATTGAGGGAAAAAGCTAAGATTGGAGGTAAGAGCTGATCAACCCTCTAATCAAGGTTCTTTAATGAAATTCCCAAGTCTTGTGCTTCCTAAATATAGTTATTAACTGAATTTTATGATTTGATAAATGAAAAAATTGGTTAAAATAGCTTTAATTGATGATTTTCTAAGTATTTCATTGGGAACTATTTTGATTGGTTTGGGAATGATTTTAAATTTGTTTTGGATGTTGAATGATGTTAAAGTAAAGACTTAATCATAATAATCCTGGATTAGGTTGGATCTCTACTAGTTTAGATTGTTATTTAAGGGTTTTCAGCTTTGAAATGTGAATCTGGTGTTGATGGGAATTATTAGATGTTATTGGGCTGTTTTTTATTGTTGATTGATGGTTAAAAGTGAATGGAAGTGATGAATTATGGCTGGGTTAAGTTTCAAGTAAGATCAATTAAGTTTTCAGTTGTTTCAGATAGGCTTTAAAGTGCTTTTGGGCAGAGCAATGGGTTATTTGTGTTTTCTGGTGGTTTTAATGCATTTAAATGCATTAATCCTCTGTTCTTGCGTGGTATAAACAAGGGAGGTTACATCGGAAGCAATCGATGGAGATCCAGGGGCTTCGGACGCTTAAATTTGCGTCGACGAATCTTGGTTTCACGAGTCGGTGAGTGGAAATGAGTTTTCTAGCTTTGGAACACATAAAAGGTGGTTTTGGGAACTTAGTGTAATCTTGAAATGCTTTTCTAAGTTCGAAAGTAAGTAAAGTGATTTTTTTCCCCTCAAATTGTGCTATTATGAGTTTGTTGATGCACTTGATTTTAAATGTGTTTTACCTACTGTGTAACACCCCTAACCCGGGCCGGGAGTTAGGAGCGTTACCGGAGGTCGGAAAACATAATATCGGAAATCAGAAACCATTCTAATTAAGCTATTCATTTTAATGCGCACGCGGAAAGTGGGCTAACAAAAACTTTCTTCTGAACATTCATAAACTAAACACAACTTCTTTTAATCTTGTTACCAAATTACAAGTCAATTTAAATTTTTCTTATTATCATTATCGAATTCCAATTCCAGATTTATAACTTAACCATTCGGTCACTATGCTTTCTATTTAACCAATTAATTCAAATCATTAACTAGTAATTTACCAAATTACTATCTTGAATACAATTGCATCAAACATGTCGAATACTTAAACTATTCAATACCATGCCATTCGAAACCTTGATTAAATAGTCTAGGTGATTTTCGAATTAATCCCATTTACCAATAATTAATTACATCAATTTTTCATACAAGACATAACAGATTTCAACACCATGGCATTTGATTTCCTTTACTTAGAACATTACAAAATCTCAAGTTTTATATGCCCCTAAACCATGTCAAGCTATAGACTATGAACAACAAAAAGAATCGGCAAGACCACCAGCTCGACTTACGTTTATATACAACAAAAATAATGAGGCTATCTACTTAAATACAAAACATAATTCTAGCCTCCTAAACAAGCATCATGGAGCATATAACTTCAAACACCATCGCAGACTTAAGTTACGACCGAACACAACAAAACGAATCCTTAAACAGACTTCGAAGCCACCATCTAGGAGTCTAAGGATAAGACTAAGATTATACATATTTCCGAACTTGTAACTTGATCCAATCGAACGCTAGCTTTAAGGTCCAAGCGATCCTGCTAAGGTTGGGAAGAAGAAAACAACGGAGCGATAAGTACAAATAGTACTTAGCGAGGTAATGCTAAATCTAATTCATTCTTGAGCTTTTAATGTGATCATGCATTGAGTTTACTTAGCTAGGTTTATTAACATCCCAATTTCACCCAACTAAGCATATGAAAATTTAATACACATAGCATCATGCATAACATAATCAACATTCATGGCATATGCTCGAATACATAACAAACAACATTAATTTATCACATGCTTCCATTTGATTCGATCAATACCATAATTCAATTCAATTTCCAGCATACTCAATCTCATGCTTAACAATTGAATTAACCGAAATTCATGCCAATCAATACATAGCATCATTAATTTATCATAACGAAATCACAATTTCCATAAGCATATCATTCGAATAGGTCTCAAACCATTAGCCAAAAATCAGAAATTATCAAACTTATCTCATCTCAATTTCCATGTATTCAAACAAGGTCATTGCACATTATTCATATATTCGGACTTATAAGCATTTCATATGCATCATATCATAATCGGAAGGACCAATGTCCACATATTTCATCATTTCATTTCACATCATAACATATCAAGTCATACAAACCATTTATCCACTTCATAAGCTATACATAATTTAGTAAATTCCATTTAGTTTAATTAGGTTACATTGCATTTTATTTCATTGCCCTAGGTAGAGTAGACATATCAGATATTCAAGCCATCAAGATGGTACCAAGTACCTAACAATGGTTGCACGAAGCAACAAGCAATGGTTGCACAAAGCAACAAACAAAGGATGCCCATAGCATCATGTGTCTTGAACAGCAATCAAGAACACTTTATCATATGATCGAAGAGTACACGAAGTACTAACAAAGGTTGCCCAAGGCAACAAGCAAGAGTTGCACGAAGCAACAAACAAGAGAGCTCAGACTCTAGGCATGTCGTACTATCTAAAACTTCTAATCGACCGAGGGCATTATTCTTGTTAATTTCTTATTCATTACTTTATTTAACATATACATTTTTCATCATTCGATTTGCATACTCATTCGTTCACATTAACACATGGGCAGCAACTTCATACATGCATATTAAGCATAACAAAATTACCATAGGGCAGTCCACATACTCATATAATCAAGCATTATTAAGGATCTAATTTCATGCTTGTCCAACATACAAGAAAATCACATAGGCCGTCCACAATTGCACATAGTCAGACATTATTAAAATCCAAATCAAGCATATAAATCATGACATTTAAATCACATAAAATAGTCTGCATTTTCACGAAATCAAACATTAGCCAAAATCTCAAATCATGCAACCATTTTTCCTTTGATCTCTTTCCCTTACTAAACACATTACCAAATATCAATTAGGTCCAATTTTATGCATAGAAATCATAAATTACACAATAATAAGGTGGTTCGGACACTAGTCCCAACCCTAATACAAAATTACACTCACAACTCCTTAAGCTTGATCTTGTATTAAGATGCCCTTGTTTCTTCCCTTCGATTGATCGATCCTAGCTTCCTCCAAAGTTTCTTCACAATTCCGATCTTAATTCTCAATATAAAACGAATACACACTATATTAGGAAGCCATTTGATCATAATTACTCCTCAATTTCAAACATGAACATACATTTCCAAATCTGACTTTCTATTAAACTAGTTCGAGAACTAGTTAGTGTTTTAATCATATCTTTTTAATTACTAATCCAAAATTAACTTATCATACACCATTAGAAAGGTATTAAACTCAATTTTCTACTCATGTGAAGCTCATATTTTTATCTTATTCAAGTAAATACAGTTTATTGCTTAATTACACCCCTTTCAATAAATCTGGACAGCTCGTACTGTCCAACTTTAAAAATTCATATCTCCTAATTTACATACTGAAATTGAGTTCCGTTTTCTCTCAATGATTCTAGACATACCAAAGTTTATACAGTAAAAATTTCAATTCAAAATACCTTAAATCCAAGTTTTGGTGAATTTCCAAAGTTACTGCTTAGGATTTGTATTCCACTGGACAGCTTACTTATTTATCACCTTTAGCTTAAAATTCATCTAATTACATTATTCAAAGTCTAAATTCACTTATGGCATGACTTATACTATTCTTCCATGACATTTTACAGTCCACATTAACTTTCAATTTTAACGATCAAGTACTCAATTTTACCGATTTTCCAGTTAAGTCCCTAATCTCCATTAATTTCGAATACATGTCCACTTTTAGTTCTAATCGAATTTTCCCCTTTTTAATTCATTTTTCCAGAAAACCAAAATTAATTTCTCATAAAATCATTATTCCTTCACAACTTTCTCCTAGTGAAGATTTTCCAATTTAATCTATAATCATATAAATTTTCCAACTATCCATGACTTTACATTTTTTTTCTCAAAACAGTCCCTTCATGAATCTATCTATAATTTCTCAAGTAGTTTTTCAAGAATTTCATTAGTTCAACTTATTATTTTCATCAAGACTCTCATAGTTTCATGTTTATACAAATTTTAAGTTTGCATGCATGGTGTGTTACATCACCGAAAAGTTACAAAGAGAATAGAACTTACTTCTTGATTTCCTTGATAACACTAGCTACCCTTCTCAAATCCTAGCTTAATCCTTCCATCATGCAAGCAAAATCTTCACCATTTAAGCTCCAAAATTTTCAGACCTTTGAGCTTATCTTCCCTCCATTTTCTCTCAACCTCACGGCAAAGGAAGAAGAAAATTATGGGGAGAAGACATGCTCCCTTAATCTAGGGGATTTGATGGCTTCCAAAATTACTCAAGTGTCCTTTAGCCTATAACTTTTATCATCATTTTACTAAGGGCAGCCCTAAGGACTTTTAGTTTTTAACATGCAATTTTCAAGTCTTATAACTATTTTAAATTGGTCATCGAATTTCCTTTGCCATGCTTTCTTTAATTTTCCCAATTTGGTCCGATTTCCACAAGGAAATGTACCACTTCTTAATTTCTTTTGATTCTTCTAATTTCACACTTTGTATCTTATTATTACTGTTGAGTGTGCAAAAGTTCTACTTTTTACCCTTTATTTACCCCATATTCCTGCTGCATTCAAGCATATTTCATTGCATTTAGGATAGATTTCAATTATATATCACAATTATATAAAAAGGCACAGTTGCTACTGATTTTGGTTACTCTTACAGGTAGCTGCTGTAGCAGACTTAGGGCAGTGGAGAAGCAGAGCTGGAACATAGGACTGAAGTCGAGAAGGACGACGCTGCCGAGACCGCTGCCGTGGCATTTAAGGACGACAACAATGGTGAAGGGAAAAAATGAAATGGAGCTCGACAGAAAGAGGAAATTAAGCCGGTCTGTCGTGGAGTACTCATATATTTTACCGAGCCCTAAATCAGAATGAAGGCCAAGCCCAAAGTTCAAGGAAGAAACTCCAAGCAAGAAAAGAGGACGAATTAAAGACATTTACTCTGAAGATCTAGTCTTTAATAGAATTGTACTTTAATTTAAACTTGTATTCTTGCCATATTAGAAAACTTGAACCCAAGGCCTATATAAAGGCATGCAATTCAACCTAGGGAAGGATATCTTATTCTCTAGTCGTCTTCCCCAAAACCCTAGTCGTTTCCCCTTCTTATCATGTTCTAAAGTTCCCCTAGAGCTAAGGGTTGATTCTGTAAAGTAGTTGCAAGGATTGCATTGTTTTAGGATTTTTTATGTTCAATAAAATAGACTTCAAGTTTGCTTATTCTGGTTTTCAACATATTGCAAGAGTATCGGGAGAGCATTGTGAGATTATACATTTACTTAATATCGGGAGAGTTAAGTATATGAAAGGAATAAGTACGGGTTCTCGAGTTTATGGTTGAACTATCTCGGACCTAGGGATAGGACGAGATTAAGTGGCTAAGGAAGAATTCAACAACATCGGTGTTCATCCTTCGATTCACGCCGGGAGGTATCATCAAAGACGTGTTCATCGACAGACTTGGACCTAGGGATAGGACAAGGCATGGCAGGGATTCTTGCCAAGCTTGAAGTACAGAGTTGTGTGATTGCTACCGCGGCATCAATAGACATCTGCCGCCGCAGGTGCTGCCGCGACAGGAGCAACGATAGAACATGGAGTTCTATACATTGCAACACCTACACTACTGAGCAAATCAATACCGGCCTATTCTCTGTATCCTGATTTCTTTAATCCTTTATTTTCAGTGTTCTTTATTATTCTCTTACAAACAATTAAAATTATCTTCCTTCTTGTGCAGCAATTCAAGGTTAAGGCAATTTCCAGTCCCTGTGGATTTGACATCCGATACTTCGTGTATCACTTTACTACTTGCGTCGTGTACACTTGCACTCTATTGCGATAGACTCTTTTACACGCAACAAGTTTTTGGCGCAGTTGCCGGGGACAGACAACATATCTTTACCCTACTTTTACTGCACATTCTTTTTAATTTTTCTGTTTTTAATTGGATTGTTCACCCTGTGTTTTTCACAAGGTCTTTCGTTTGCTTATGCGTAGATCTCAACGAGGCAAAGAACCTGAGCACAGATTAGACCCTAAAATCGAACGAACGTGCAACCTCAGGAAATGAGTCCGCCTCCTAGTAGAAAGAAACGAGTACCTAGAGGAACAGTTAGAAGCAATGGTGAATGGAAGACACGAAGACAGGAGGAACAACCAAGGGAATCCCCAAGATCCTAACGATCCTATCGGAGATTGAGGCAACGGACAGCCTGCCGCTCCTCCTGCTGCTGGGGCCGCACGCCGGTCATGCCGTGATTACATGATTAACGATCATGTGGAACTAGAAACCACCCTGCCAGACGTGGAAGCTGAAGATTTCTAGCTGAAACATGTCATGTTCAGCATGATTAATTCTGCTGGCCAATTTAGTGGTGCTTCTACAGAGGATGCTAGGGAACATCTGAAAACCTTCCAAGAAATCTGTGGTTCGTTTAGACTACCAGGAGTAAATCCGGAGATACTGAGGCTTCGGTTATTTCCTCATTCATTGAGGGACAGAGCTAAAACTTGGTGGAACAAACTAACGCCGGGTTCAATACGAACTTGGGCAGATTTAACTCGTGAATTTTTATCTCGTTGTAACCCTTCCCATTTATCTAAGCGATTACGTAACGAAATTGCTACTTTTCAATAGGAAGACGACGAGCCAATGCACAAGGCATGGGACAGGTTTACTACTCTTATGAGGAATTGCCCGATGCACGGATTCCTTGTTTGGAATCAATTCATCAAATTCTACAATGCTGCCAACCTACAGACTCACATGAGAATCGATTCAGCAGCCAATGGATTTTTGTTGGACAAGGATCCGGATGAAGCCATGGTAGTGTTAAAGAATTTGGCGAAGAATAAAGAGCAATTTCCCACATCAAGGAGAGGTAAACGAGTACTAGCTGTGAAGGATTACGAAGCCGATAATTCCTTAAAGACACAAGTTGCATATCTCACAAAGGCAGTAGAAAACTTGCTGAAGAAAGATTCACAACCGGTCTACGATGCAGAAGAGGTATGTGGAACTTGCAGTGGGAATCATAGTTCAGAAGACTGCCCGCTGCAGCTAGAGGAAGGGATGTATGTTGGAAACTATAACAAGCAAAACTACAATTCCAACAATTACAACCCCAATGGAGAAAAGACCCCAAGTTCTCTTGGAGTAACCCAAACAATGCCCTGAATCCTCAAGTACAGAACACTCAAAACCAGGGGGCACCTAGAATTCTGACTTGGCAGCAACCTCAACAACAGCCACAACAGTCGCCGGCAGCCACACCTAGTATACTGGAGCAGACCTTGGCCACGTTTATGTCACAGATAGGAACTTACATCGCAAGCATAGATCACTTCGTCAAGAAGACTGAGTCGTTCATGGATAAAACAGAGATGGGAATGACTAACCATGAAGCTACTCTGAAATCACTGGAGACACAGATGGGTCAGGTTTCCCATCATATTAAGCCAAGGCAGAATGGAGGATTCCCTAGCGATACTGAGGTCGCTAGACAACCCACACATGAGCAGTGCAAAGCTATCACAACTAGGAATGAGAAGCAATTACCAGGGCTAGAAAAGAAAGCTGAACTAGTTAAGAAACCAGCCCTAGAATCGATTGTCGCGAACGCTGCCCCGGTAGATGATAAACAACCTGCTGCCCCTACACATGTCACGACAGCAGAAGGGACAGAGGAGAAGGATGAAGAACCTAAGCCTCCTCAGATCCGAATACCATAGGAAGGGCGCATTGGAGATTATTGTCCTCCACCTCCTTTTCCACAGAGGCTACAGAAACAGAAACAGGAGTTCCAACTTAAGAAGATCTATGATATTTTTAAGCAGGTCCACATCAATATTCCGCTGTTAGATGCCATCAAGGAGATGCCCGGTTATGCCAAATTTCTCAAGGATGCTATGTCGAAGAAATCCAGACTTGGGGAATTTGAGACGGTTAAATTGACAGAAGGATGCATGACTATTCTGTACAAGTTCCACCCTAGAAAAAGAAGGATCCTGTGAGCTTCATAGTACCGTGCATAATTGGTGATAAATTTGTGGGTAAGGCACTTTGTGATCTAGGTGCTAGTATTAAATTAATGCCAAAATCTGTATTTCAGAAACTAGGTATTGAACGAGCACGGCTCACGACAGTTATGTTGCAGCTGGCAGACCGCTCTTACGTGCAAGCAGAAGGAAAGATTGAAGATATCCTGGTAAGAGTGGATAAGTTTATTTTTCCTGCTGACTTTCTTGTTTTAGATTGTGAAGCAGATGAGAATGCACCAATAATCCTGGGGTGACCCTTCTTAGCCACAGGCAGATCACTGATTGATGTAGAAAAGGGAGAACTCACAATGAGAGTGAATGATCAAGAGATCAAGTTAAATGTTCTCCAAGCAATAAAACGCGTCGATGCAGAAGCAGAATGCAAGGCTATCACTGAAGTAATCCTTGACCAACCCTGCATCAGGTCGGACTACCATGACATCAAATTTGGCCACTGCCACAGTAGCCACCTGGAAGACTGTCACGACAGCGACGACGACAGCAGCTCCTCAGATTCTGACATATCTGACACTGAAGGTCATGAGGAGGTAAACTGGATAGGCAATCGTCCAGGTAAGTTATTCGAGCCCTTAAGCTATACCTCGAATGAACATATCATCCAAAGCCCTCAACTATAGAACCACATGTTATAGACCTTAAGCCCCTTCCAGGGCAGCTCAAATATGTTTTTCTTGGATTAAATGATATGTTGCCCGTAATCATCTCTTCCAAGTTGATGCAGGAACAGGAACAGCAGCTGATAGGGATGCTGCAGCAGCACAAAAAGGCTATTGGATGGATGATAGCTGATATCCAAGGCATCAGTCCGGCATTATGCATGCATAATATCCTCTTAGAGGATGATCACAAGCCGACCATTGATGCTCAAAGACGCTTGAATGATGCTATGCGAGAAGTGGTTCGAAAAGAAATTATCAAATGGCTAGACGCTGGGATAATTTATGCCATCTCGGATAGTAAGTGGGTAAGCCCGGTGCAATGCGTTCCTAAGAAGGGATGAATAACCGTGGTGACCAATGAAGAAAATGAATTAATCCCAACCAGGACTGTGACCGGTTAGAGGGTTTGTATGGACTACCGGAAGCTTAACAAAGCTACCCGGAAGGACCACTTTCCCCTACCTTTTATTGATCAAATGCTTGATAGATTAGCAGGAAAGCCTTATTACTGTTTTCTTGATGGTTACTCAGGTTATAACCAAATAGCCATCGCACCGGAGGATCAAGAGAAAACGACTTTCACCTGCCCATACGGTACTTACGCTTTTAGGAGAATGCCGTTTGGACTTTGCAATGCACCAGCAACCTTCCAGAGGTGTATAATGACGATATTCTCCGACATGGTGGAGGATTTCCTGGAGATATTTATGGACGATTTTTCTGTCTTTGGGGACAATTTTGAAAGCTGCTTAGCAACCTACAGAAAGTGCTCAAAAGATGCGAGAAAGCGAACTTAGTATTAAACTGGGAGAAATGTCACTTCATGGTGGGTGAAGGGATAGTCCTAGGCCATAAGGTAAGCTGCCGTGACATAAAAGTCGATAGAGCAAAGATTGAAGTAATTGAAAAGTTGCCGCCACCCACCACAGTTAAGGTAAGCTATTATGCCACCTACTAGAGCAGAATCGTCCCTTCGACTTCAGTATTGAATGTACTGAGGCATTCAGAATTCTGAAAGAGAAGCTAATAACTGCCCCTATCGTACAACCACCGGACTGGAAGTTGCCATTCGAAATTATGTGTGATGCTAGTGATTACGCTGTAGGGACAACACTTGGGCAGAGGAAGGACAAGTTGTTCCACATAATTTATTACGCCAGCAAAACACTCAACGATGCCCAAGTGAATTACACCACAACAGAGAAGGAATTGTTAGCAGTGGTGTATTCAATTGACAAGTTCTGATCCTACATACTTGGAACGAAGGTGGTGGTCCACACAGACCACTCTGCACTGAAATATCTGTTTGCTAAAAAAGACGCAAAGCCCAGACTGATTCGTTAGATTCTGCTGCTGCAAGAGTTCGACATTAAAATCAAAGATAAAAGGGGACAGAGAACCAAGTTGCAGATCACTTGTCAAGATTAGAGAGGGGAAAGAGTCTCCCAACAGACAAGACACACATACTGGAGACCTTCCTGACGAGCAGCTGTTCGCTGCCACGAGCACTGCCGTGACAGCCATGGCGACAGGTAAGTTTTCTGAACTCCCATGGTATGCTGATTTCGTTAATTATTTAGTTAGCGAAATATTTCCTCCTGAACTTAACTATCAAGCTAGAAAGAGGTTCCAAAATGATGTTAAGCATTATTATTGGGACGAACCTCTTCTTTTCAAAAATTGTGCAGATCAGATTATCAGGAGATGTGTACCACAAGATGAGCAGGAAGCTGTGCTTCATCACTGCCATGCTTCACACTATGAAGGACACTTAGGTGGTAATAAAACTGCTGCCAAGGTTTTGCAGTCTGGTTTTTATTGGCCTTCAGTGTTCATGGATGCCCAAACATTCTACAAAAGCTGTGACAAGTGTCAACGAACTAGAAACATCTCAAGGAGACATGAGATGCCACTGCAAAACATCCTTGAAGTCGAAATCTTCGACGTTTGAGGGATTGATTTCATGAGACCGTTCCCAGCATCATGTGGGAATCTTTATATCCTCCTGGCAGTGGACTACCTATCCAAATGGGTTGAAGCGATCGCCACACAAAAAAATGATGCCAAGACCGTTCAGAGATTTCTACATAAGAACATTTTTTCTAGATTTGACATTCTGAAGGCGATCATCAGTGATGAAGGGAGACATTTCGACAATAGGGTAATAGTTGCTGCCTTAAGGAAATATGGCGTTAAGCATCGGATCGCAACAGCTTATCACCCTCAGACCATTGGACAGGCCGAAATATCAAACAAGGAGGTAAAGAACATTCTAGAGAAGATGGTTAAACCAACTCGGAAGGACTGGTCCTTACACCTCAATGATGCACTCTGGGCCTACAGAACATCATTTAAAACTCCATTGGGAATGTCACCCTACCGGCTGATTTATGGAAAAACATGCCATCTACCTGTTGAGATAGAGCACAGAGCATACTAGGCCATCAAGGCAGTGAACATGGACTTAGAAAAGGCAGGATAGAAAAGGTTACTTGACTTGAATGAGATTGAAGAAATTCGAGCAATGGCCTATGACAACGCAAGGATCTACAAGGACAAGATAAAGAGATGACACGACAAGAAGTTGCTGCCACGACAGTTCTGCCCAGGGCAGCTTGTGTTGTTATTCAACTCTAGGTTGAAACTCTTCCCAGGAAAGCTGAAATCTAGATGGTCCGGCCCATTCCAAGTTGTGCAAGTTTTTCCTCATGGTGTCATCACGATCAAATCCTTAAAGGGCGTGCACCAATTTAAAGTCAACGGACAGAGACTGAAGCATTTTCAGGGGACTGAAGCCCCAAGAATGCAGGAAGTGGTTAATTTAGGAGATGCCCCTCAAGGCATCCCTAATTTAACTTAATTTTTATTTTTATTATTATTATTTATATATATATATATATTTATTAGGGAATTAGAATTATTTTATTTTTAAGGACTAAGTTTTTATTTTAACTATTTTTAGGAAATAAAGGAGACAAGGAGAGGAGAAGAAGTGAACTAGCCCACCATCTCACCAGCACCCCAAAAAGCCCAAAGGAGGAGTCTGTCGTCACAGCTGTCGCGATAGACGCAGAAAATACAACATGTCAACACGTTGTCACGACAGACACGCAAACGCGTAACAGACGCGCAGTAGACATAGAAATGCGTGACAAACGCGTTAGAAACCGCATAACAACTGGCCCCGTTATTCGCGCCTGCCGTTACAGCTCCAATGGGCAGCAACCTCTTAATCTATATTAACCCCGTTTTACTATTCATTTTTCACTTCACTTTTACTCTCTCTACTTGCTTTCTCTCTAGAATTACATTTTCTTTCATTTCTACAGTCTTGCAACCATGAGTACCAGAAACACAAGGAGAAGTGCTGCCTCAAGCTCTGCCGCAGTAGCAGGCACACCAAGCCACGACAGAATCCCATACCGCTTTGCCACCTCCACCTCTAACAACCGCTACTACACCTCCTTCCAAAAAAGGGAGATGTGGGAATAGAAAGGGTTCATCTACACCAAACGAACGGAGAACCTCGCGCTCGAACCATTCATCGCCTGCAAGATCAGAGCACTTCAATGGCAGATGTTTGCTGCCCAACCTGAGGAAATGAATGTCACTCTGGTCAGAGAATTCTACGATGCCGTCGACAACAAAGACACGGCGGCCGTGACAGTACGTGGTAAGGAAGTCTTTCTTGAGCTGGAGTACATTAATACCCTCTACGGACTCTATGTCGGCAGAAAGGAAGATGGGCATAAGAGGTTCGTGGAGAGCCTGTCGGCAGCAGATTACGACGATGTCATGGCAGAACTGACAGAAGAAGGGACCCAGTGGAATTCAGACCCAAAACACCCACGGACGGTGAAACGAGCTCAACTCACCCCCGAGGCAAAACTATGGAACCACTTCGTGAAGAAGAGGATTATGCCTTCATCACACAATAGCACAGTGGATCAACTCAGGTTAGCTCTCGTCCATTCTATTTTAAACGAGAGACCCATTAATGTGGGACACAATATTCGGGAGGGGATTTTGGACTGTGCACTTCGGCCATCGGGACCCCTTGTCTTCCCCTACCTCATCACAGAAATCTGCCGTGGCCACAACGTCCCTGAAATTGCTGAAGATCTCAAGGTTCGAGGTAAAGGATGGACGGGGAAAAATATCTTCAGTTTGATGGAGTTGAAAACTACAACACCAATCTCCTGCTTCAACCCGTCTGTCGCGACAGAGGAGCCAGCAGAGCCTACCCAGACAGAGCCTGCCGCCGCAGAACAGCAGTAGCCCACAACAGCAACTCCCCCAGCAGACTCCTCCACTCAAATCCTTGCCACCCTGCAGAAAATAGAGGAATGACAGCTGGACCTGATAAGCTTTTTCTGCGATTTCACAACAGTAACGGTACATTTCATTCAAAGTAATTTAAATTTCACAAATGTACAGTTCCCTGTTTTCCTCATTCATTATTTTACTGCCCCTACACCTGCCCATACCCCTACCCCTGCTGCCACACCACAAACACCTTCTGTTGCGTCCACTCCAACCCCGGCCGCGACAGCTACAGGTGGCAGCCACACCGCCACTCCCTCTGCCAGGGGAGAAAAGCGAAAAGAGCCACCGTCCGACCTTGATGAATTTATTGTTGGTTTCTCCTCCTCCTCAATTTGGGAGGAATATGATGGCGAGCCCTCTGTCAAAAGGAACCTTTCCAAAGAATTCACTCAAATGAAGCGACAAAAACCCAACATCGGTGACGAACCATCCAACCAGGGAAAGACTGGCAGCAGTAGAAACAGTAGTGGCAGCAGCAGTAGCAGCTCTTCCGAGGAGGTTCAAGTGCTGGAGAGACTACCCCATATCTCACCTACTCGCATCCAGCCCCGAGGGAAGCCAAGAAAAAGACTGCCTCCACCTCTCCGAGTCATCTGCCGGCACCGACTATGAAAGTCACTGCCCGCCGGCAGGTACAGATCAACAGCAGCAGCAGCAGCGACGACAACACTTAAAATTTAAGTTTTTATCTTATCTTTGTTGTCTGCTATTTTGTTATAATTGTGATGTTTTTATTTTCTGTTTTCTTTTTATTCTGTCATCATGCATTGAGGGCAATGCAACCCTTGAGTTTGGGGGTGGCATCCCTCCATTAATGAAGTGTCTATTATGTTTAGAATTCTTGTCTAAGTGTTAGTTTATTTTTGCTTAAAAATAATAAAAAAAATATCTTTGGCTTAATTTTTGAACTTTTATTATCTGCTGCTTCCATCTCTGTCGTGACAGCCCCTTAAAAATATTTTAGGAAGTAAGTAGAGCCTTAGTACAGTTCTAAAAAACTAAAACACTTTGTGACTTACTTGATAAAAGACTTTCTCTAGCATACTTAGAATAGAAAACTTAGAACTTAGAGTAGAAAGAGACTAGAAACTCAGGAAACCTAGAGGTGCCTATCACTGGCTCTAGGAAAATAACCATAGTAAAACTTCTAGAGGTGCCTATCACCGGCTCTAGATAGTTAACTAGAGGTGCCTGAAATACTGGCTCTAGTAGAGAATAGAAAAATTCCGACAAAAAAGGAAAACAACTAGAGGTGCCTGTTACTGGCTCTAGTGAAAAAATGAATTAAGTCTCAAAGGAAAACTCTAATCAAGCTAAGTATAATATTCTAGTTGCTAGGGAAGTCTATACTTAGGTATGTTCACAATAATTGCACACACATGCACGAGAACTATACTTTTGCTCTAAGTAGATCCTTAAATATTTGAACAGGTGCTAAACATGATAGGGATGGTATTGTGGATAAGGATTGTTCACTAACTTAAGCCGAGAAATATATATATATATATATACATATATATATATATATATGTATATATGTATATATATGTATGCATGCACGTTAGTTAGGTCGCATTTGCTTGAGGACAAGCAAGGATTCAAGTTTAGAGGTGTGTTGAGTGTGCAAAAGTTCTACTTTTTACCCTTTATTTACCCCATATTCCTGCTGCATTCAAGCATATTTCATTGCATTTAGGATAGATTTCAATTATATATCACAATTATATAAAAAGGCACAGTTGCTACTGATTTTGGTTACTTTTACAGGTAGCTGCTGTAGCAGACTCAGGGCAGTGGAGAAGTAGAGCTGGAACACAGGACTGAAGTCGAGAAAGACGGCCGCTGCCGTGGCAGCTAAGGATGACATCAATGGTGAAAAGAAAAAGTGAAATGGAGCTCGACAGAAAGAGGAAATTAAGCCGGTCTGTTGTGGAGCACTCATATATTTTCCGAGCCCTAGATCAGAATAAAGGCCAAGCCCAAAGTTCAAGGAAGAAATTCCAAGCAAGAAAAGATGACGAATTAAAGACATCTACTCTGAAGATTTAGTCTTTAATAGAATTGTACTTTAATTTAAACTTGTATTCTTGCCATATTAGAAAACTTGAACCCAAGGCCTATATAAAGGCATGTAATTCGACCTAGGGAAGGATATCTTATTCTCTAGTCGTCTTCCCCAAAACCCTAGTCGATTTCCCCATTCTCATCATGTTCTAAACTTCCCCTAGGGCTAAGGGTTGATTATGTAAAGTAGTTGCAAGGATTGCATTGTTTTAGAATTTTTTCTGTTCAATAAAATAGACTTCAAGTTTGCTTATTCTAGTTTTCAACATCTTGCAAGAGTATCGAGAGAGCATTGTGATATTATACATTTACTTAATATCGGGAGAGTTAAGTATACGAAAGGAATAAGTACGGGTTCTCTAGTTTATGGTTGAACTATCTCGGACCTAGGGATAGGACGAGGTTAAGTGGCTAAGGAAGAATTCAACAACATCGGTGTTCATCCTTCGATTCACGCCGGGAGGTATCATCAAAGACGTGTTCATCGACAGACTTGGACCTAGGGATAGGACAAGGTATAGCAGGGATTCTTGCCAAGCTTGAATTACATAGTTGTGTGATCGCTGCCGCGACATCAACAGACCTCTGCTGCCGCAGGTGCTGTTGCGACAGGAGCAACGATAGAACATGGAGTTCTATACATTTCAACACCTACACTACTGAGCAAATCAATATAGGCCTATTCTCTCTATCCTGATTTCTTTAATCCTTTATTTTCAGTGTTGTTTATTATTCCCTTACAAACAATTAAAATTATCTTCCTTCTTGTGCAACAATTCAAGGTTAAGGCTATTTCCAATCCCTATGGATTCGACATCCGATACTTCGTGTATCACTTTACTACTTGCGTCGTGTACACTTGCACTCTATTGCGATAGACTCTTTTACACGCAACAATTACTAATTTGAAACTACTAATTTATCATTCGGCTAAATTACTTTTTAATTCGAATTGGTGTAATACTTGCCCAATTAAGAAATTTAAGGACCAAATTGCATAATTCACTTAATTGCAAACTCAATTGCTTCTAAAAATAAAAAATTAATTAAATTTAACGACCTTAAAATCTAGGACGGAAATGTGGGTGTTACATACTGTTTAAAGCATGATTTAAAGTAAGAGATTTATTGTTTATGATGTCATAGTGACGAAGGATGCACATAATAAGTGATCCTTGATGAGAGTGGCAATCGATCGAACAAAACCAAGAGGGGGTGAATTGGATTTTTGAAGGAATGATGGACACTAATTGCAAAGGAGAGAATTGCAAGGAGATTTAGAGTAGTTCAACTCCGTTAATTGGAGTCTACATCCACTACCTTAGTGACCACACTAAGGATTTTCCACAAATCCACTAATTTGTCTTTCCTTTAAGGATAAAGAGTAACCTTACACAATTCAATAGACTTATACCCCAAAGTCTATTGAATTCTTTCCCCAAAACAAATACAAATAAGCAAACTAGGAAATCCTCACTAGGAATGTTTTTGCAAAGTTTAAGCTCTCTCACACACCCAAAGAAACACTAGGAAAATAAAATACAATGAAGAACTCTCTAGTGTTTACAGGAAAGATGGGAAAATTGAGTACAAGTTGGAATTTGATTGCTTGGAAATTTGGATTGACTTTCTTGTTGCTTCATTACTGTTTGGAGACCCCTTTTATATGCTCTTGATCTTTTCTAACCGTTGGGAGACTTTGGTGGGAGTTTGGAGCCGTTGGAAGCCATTAAAACCAAGCATTAAATACTCATCTGCACAGAGGTTTTGAAACCTTAAGAAGGGATTTGTAAAAACTAGCCGTTACAGGGCCAAGGTTTTGAAACCTTCATAGAGGTTTCAAAACCTTTGTTAAGGTTTCAAAAACAGTAGCATTCTGCCCAGAAAGGTTTCGAAACCTTAATGAAGGTTTCGAAACTTTTCTTTAAATATTCAAGTTTTGGCCATTTATTGACTTTTAAAAATATAGTTCGATATGGATACAAAGTTAAACTTTTCAAAACATTTTAGCAATATTAAATCGAGTTTTTGACAAATTTATTTCTTGAACTTTACTTTACAATTTTTTACAAATTAATCCTTGAAAATTAATTTTAAGTTATATCAAAATCAAAATAAGTCTAACAATCCTTGTATGTATATGCTTATATATGTTTAATGAAGCATGGTTTGATGCTTAGAAATGTGGCTTTTGGTAATGCTTTGAAAATAGTGAGGTTTGTGCTAAATGTGAATTATATTGGCAAGTGACATTGTGAAAAATGGTTTATAAATGGAATCGGATATAGTTAGCCGACTATAGGATTGAGTGCACTATAAAAAAGTCGCCTTGGATGTTGAGGGGTTGTAAGTGTACTGAATACTCCATCCAAGTACCCTAACGATTGAGGTAATTGAGTTGTGTCCCGACTCTCGTTAGTGGGGTTATACATCTACCTATGAGTGGTGTTGAGGGGTTGTAAGGTACCGAATACTCCACCACGGGTGTCACAACGATGGAGGGTAGCTCCCGTGTATGAACCTTGAAATGCCGATGAGAATGTATGAAGTGTTGGGACAACACTTGGGAATCTGTGTTTCCGATGTGATTTTGAGAAAAGAAAATGTTGATGATCACTTGTGAGCCAATATAATTAATAAAGTATTATGAAATGGTTAATGATGCATGTTATGTGAATGCATGCTTTACTCTTTAAGCTTTGTATATGGTAGCTATGCATGGGAAGGCTTAAGTTGAGTGTTAGCAATGAATTTTCTGTTGAGTTCATAATACTTGTTGTATGATGTTTAACATGTTGATTTTGTTAAGGAAAGTGCATGGTTTTTAAGAAGGCATGATGGTTTTCAAATGATGCTTATCAAATTGAAATGGGTTTTCAATGTGGTCTTGCAAATGGTTTTAATACATTGATGGTGTTTTGGTTTTGAGCACTCCTCACTAAGCGTGTGTGCTTACGCTTTCTTTTGTCCATCAGTGTAGATAATTAAGTACTTGGAGGCAGCAACTTGCAAGGGGATCGTAAGAGACTTTGCTTCTATGTATGTTTCGATTATAGACTAGAGTAATAAGGGCAATGAGGGTTCCATGGTCTATTTGGGTGATGTGTATGAACACCCTTTTTGAGCATGTTTGCTTTATGGTTTTATACTTGTAAAAGGCCTTTATTTGATGGATTGTGCATTGGTTTGGGTTTTGACTTTTGTGTGGCTTATTTGTTAGGTTGCATGCCCTTAGTTTACCATTGATGCAATTTGCCATGATTTGTTGTTGAATATGCCATGAATGTATGAATATTGATGCTTGAATATGATGTATGTATGTTGGAAGCATGTTGGATTGGTTTAGGATGGGTTTAAGTGTGAAAAAACAACAAAAAGTGTCATTACAGGCCCATGTGTTTTAGTACACTTGAGTCTGTACCGAAACAGTGAGCCTGAAATGGCCTAAGGGTTTCGAAACATGGTAGGTCTGTTCCAGTACATTTTGCTACTGAAAACCTCAATTCCGAAAGACCTCCAAGGTGTTTCGATATAGGCCCGTGTTCCGAGCCAGATGAGCCTGTTTCGATACACTAGTTACAATACAGGGTTAGCCTGTACCGAAACGGCTGTCAGATAAGTTAGTTGATGGATTGCTCTGAAGTTCTGATTCTTTACGTTTAAGCCCCTAAATGTTGTGGGTGCAATTAAATGAGCATGAATTTTTATTTTGAGCTGAGTTTTGACAGAGGTGCATGTAAAGTGACTAATTAAAGGTTGGTAACTTAATAATGGCAAAAGTCCCTGTAATTTTATAAAATTACAAAATGGTCCCTAAAATCGTAATTGAATGCAATCAAGCCTTAATCGTTGTCTGTTTGAGTTGTGAGTGTACCGCTGCGAAGATAAACACTTAAGATTTTAACCAGCATCTAGAAAAGATAAAAAGAAAAAAAATCAGGGTTGTTTATTAGAGTAAACTTCACAGTTTACTTCAATATTCCCTGTGTGGCCCGTTTGGTTCGGTCTACCGCCTAGGCCGGGTCGAGAAGGTTACACGACCAGCCCACGGACGGTGCAAACACAAATAAAAGCTATATATATACCAAATCCGGCTCCCCAAAATATCATTCAACATCTCCAATTTAGCCTCCTATAAAAGAATCATCTCACAATTTTGTTGTCGCAATAGACGTTGAACCATTTTACGTTTCGACGCTGAGCCAATTCCCCTCACATTCCACGATAACAATCTCATTGTGCGGCTAGATTATTTTTGCTCGCGCGCTTCGATCATCCGTGTGATATCCTGCACAATTTTCTCTTCGTTACCAATCGTTACAGCCTCAATTAGTATCCCCAAATCCAACATTTCCCTCGCCTCCTTCAATATCACACACTTTCGATTATAGAAATCTGAATCCGACAAAGATCCATTTGCAATTGTTGGTGATGTTGGCAGATTTTTCTTTGGTCTACCTCTATTCATTTTTTGCAAGTTTCTTTTCAGCCTCACCGCGTTCACCTGGCGATAAAAAACTCAACACAATTTTATTAACTTGTCGTACTCGTCTATTCTCCCCATTATACTCTATTGTTGTTGCTTTATCAGCCCTAGGCATTTCATTCCTCGGCTCATCCCCCAATCTATATCAATCCTAACGAGTTCGACCCAAAGTGCCGCAGTGTTCTTAAATGTTTCTTCGGACCAACCATGGATTGGAATTCCACTAACAGACAACCAGACCTTTCGGTTCGGCAGTGGCATCGTAGGTGACCATTCCATTAAGTTCTCCAACCAATGTTCCAGACTCCCACTACCCAAAGTTTCCCGCCTCGATTCTTTATCCTCAAACATAAGTAACACTAGTGATCCCGCAACTCTCATTACTGAGAACCCTGTCAATTTCGCCTTCATGAATTCCTTTGCAAGGTTTGATATTTGGCATGGTTGACAGCAAAAACCCAAGGCGCAATTTTGCAAGATTTCCTATTTGTTGACATCAATTACACCATCCACCCATTTGCGTTTTGCCTCTAAATTGGGATGCCCTTTCAATGTATTCCGATCGTCTGGAGTCATATCCTCTTTGTTTCGCTCTACTTGTGAAGGGTTATTTCGTATCAGACTATATTGCTTTGTACATTGTCTTTGATATGGTTTTGTCGACACAGTAAAATTTCCATCACGTTTTTGCCTCCAAAACGCATCCCTAGTATCCTTTTGCGCCATCATAACCCTGATTTTTGATCCATAAAGCCTAAACCCATGAAATCTCTCAATAATTCGATCGACATCAGCTTTCGATCCCAAACACACAAACCCAAACCTAGTTCCATCCCTCGCTCTCTTTCTTAGCACATAAACATCAACCACAACCTCATGTATGTCAAACACTTACCATACTCCTTGTCAATGTAATTGTTTCGGCAAATTTGATACGAACACCGTCCAAACCCTTTTTCCCTATTCTCTCGATTACATTCCCCTCATAGTTTGGGATACACTTTTCAGTTTTGTTAAACCTTACCCAGAAATTAATTACCCAAACGAGTAGCACAAAACAACCTCAACAGAGCAAACCAGACAAGGCGCAAGGTCAAACTACACACAAAGACCACATCGCAAACGATTGAAAAAATGGGCTAGGCAAAAGAACAAACACCTGATGCACAACACAAAGGAAAATTCTTTTGGGGCGGATATTCTAGTTAATATTAGTTGTAAATTAAGAACTAAATTTATGCTATAATTTTGTATAATTATATTTTCCTAGCTTATGTCTTCTTTGTAAACTATAAATAGGTCCCACTCTTATCAATGAAAGCATAGAAAATGAGAAGGAAAATTACCTCTCTTCACAAAATACTTGTTATTTACATGGTATCAACTTAGGTTTTAGATCCTAAAAAACTTGTGAGATGTCTACATCTTCTATCTCTGAAATTAGTTTGGGAACTATTTCAGATGATGTATTTCAACCTTTCAACAAACTCCAACAGTTGATTTTTTAACTTGGTTTGTAGCAGATATTACTATTATTTAGTTTGTTAATCATCACGTTTAACATCTTATGGAGTACAAGTTTTTGGCCAAAGAAAAAAACCTTATGTTCACAATATTGTTGTTTGGTTATGTTTGGATTCCATTACAGTTCAAGGTGGTTTTTCCAATATCTGTCCACGCAAGTGATTTTAACCTTACTTGGATTATTTGCCTTAGTTTCTAATTAGTTTATATTAGCTTACATATTTTAAGTTGCGATCATGGTTAGATTCTGGACGGGCAATTGGAATAAAAGAGAGTTTAGTTTTTTTTATAGTTTACATCTATTTTATGGTCTATGTTTGGGATTCATGGTTTTCCTTATCAATAATGTTGTCTCCAAGGTTCGAATTTATATTCTCTCTTTGAAAGTACAATGTACCTTGCCAATACACTCAATCCTTGTTGATGAGATAAAAATAATGTTTTCTGATTTATTTTTAAAAAATAAATTTTAACATTATTTTTGTTAAAAATAGACATAATAGTGTAATATCACTTTTGAAAGATGATTCTTTATTTGAGACTTGTGTTTCATGTTAATTTGTGTTCGTAAAAAATAAAATTTCTTTTTTTAAAAGTAAACTATAATCTACCATCTAAGAGATGTAAATTAAAGTTAACCACGTTAATACACTTTTTGGGTAATAACTAGTGAGTAACTTTATTTTATAATCCTTGATAATAAATACCATTGAATCTGATATGAAGATATTCTTTTAAAGGAGAAAAGATATAGAGAATGGAATACTTTTTGTTAAGTTTAAATTCACAGTTGTCTCTCTCAAAAAACCCTAGTCGTTCTTCTCTCAAAATTGTTTCAATTCTAGCCGCTTTTCCTTTTGTTCAATCTCTTTAATCGGTGGTCGGCAATTAATCTTCGTATTGGTTGTCGACCACCAATTTTATAAGTTTTCTTGTTTTTATTTCAATAAGAATCTTTGCTTCTGTAGCACGCTCTTTCTATGTCCTAGTGACACACTTCTTCTTCTGTCTTTGTGACATGTTTTTGTTTTGTTTTTTTTGTTTGTTTGGTTCATCTGTCTTCGTGGCAGGTTTCAGCATACCCTAGTGTTCGATTATTTTTCGCACAGAGATTCACTCGGCGCTAGTTTCTGATTCATGGTGTTGATGGTGGTCACTTGGAATGTTTTATCCCCACTCGTTGATGGTTGTTTGTCGATAAAATCAGTCCTAGGTAGCGGTACCTTTTGCTTGACAGAATGAATCGCGCACCACTCCTTCCTTCTTTATGCGTCTCGTTTGGACAGAGACAAGGAGATTCATAAAGCTTTTGAATTTTTGTTGGTATACGTATTTCCATAGAAATTTTCGTTTTCATTGTTTTTGAGTTGTAAGAATTTTTGGGTTATTTTAATCCAAATTTTCTTCTTCTTAATTGTGTTGTAATTGAGTTTTTCTATGGTTTAATGAAAATTCAGTTGCTATTTCAAAAAAAGAAAAGATATAGAGAAGAATAAAACATACATATTTATTATTTATCATATTACTAAAATTATTTGTTCACTTCAACTCAATTATCGAGTCAAAATCGACTTGATATTTGGTTAAGATCAGATTTCAAGAAATCAAATGAGTTGTTTTTTGTTCGGGTTGATTTTCGGTTCGGGTTATTTTCAGTTTGGGTTAATTTTTAGTTCAGGTTAGCTTTCGATTCGGGTTGTATTCGGTACGGATTGCTTTCGGTTCATGTTGCTTTTGGTTCGGGTTGGCTTACGGTTCAAGTTGCTTTCCGTTCAGGTTGGCTTTCGGTTTGGGTTGTATTCAGTTTAGATTATTTTCGGTCCCAATTTCTTTCGGTTTTAATTACTTTCGGTTTGAGTTGATTTTCAGTTCAACTAAAAATCGGGTCGAGTTCAGTTCTATTCGGCTCAAGTTCGGAACAAATTTGAACCATTATGTTTAGGTCCAAATCGGGTCTCAGATCGAGTAAATCGGTTCGGGTCTCGAGTTTCGGGTCAGTTTGCCAGGTCTACTAGTCGATGAAGGTAAGAGTGAATGAGGGAACGAAGATAACTGTTAAAGAAATGAAAATTGGGGAAGAAGATGATGAGGGTGTTTTAGGCATTTTGAGAAATATAATTAAATTAATAAGTATTTTAATATATGTATTTTATTTTAAAGTTAAAAACAAAGAAAGAAAATGGCGTGGCACGTTATGATTGGTCAAGACATATTTTTTTAACGGTAATGGACAATATGGGTAACGACAAAAACGTTAGGGGGCAAAAGTGGTTAGAATGAACTTTAGGGGGGCAAGTTGAGAAAACAGGTAAAGTTTGGGGGAAAGTGTATTGAGCCTACTTATTTTTACCATAGGTTTTGTAATATACTTAGGGAAAATATTCCACGTCCTGACGCCAAAAATAAAGTGTCCACGATCATCTTAGTTTTTGGGTTTATGAGTTTATGTTTATGAGTTTGGAATTTAGGGTTTATGGTTAGAGGTTAGGGTTTAGGCTTATGGTTATATGGTTAGAGATGTAAGTTTTAACTTATAAAATCTAAATTCTAACCCTAAACCTTGAATTCTAAGCACCACCCTTAAATTCTAAGCACTTAATCCTATACCCCTAAACTTTAAACCATAAATTAGATCCCTAAATTTTAAAAACTAAGCACATGTGAAAAAATTTATTTTCACTGCTGGTGCAATTAACCATATATTTATAGTTTCAACACCAATATGATTTAATTTCCTTCATGATAACCATTGGGCAATTTTTGTTTTAATCCCTGCACTTTCATTTCCTTACTACTTGATCATTACAGCTTTATTATTCTTAATAAAATTAACTTGTCGAGCAAAAAAAAAACCTTGATCATTAACGGCGACTTTAGTTTTGAGAAAAACTTGTCTCCCCAATTTTTGGCTTTACTCAAAAATAAGTGCCCAAACTATATACTTTTCCTGAGATAGGTGCCTAATGTTTTTTTTGTTGAAATATGTGCTTAAAATTTCATTCCGTTAGTGCTTTAAGGTAACACCGTTAAAAAAATTCATCACCCAATCAGAATTTAACATGTGTCTTTATTTTTATTTTTTATAAAAAAGAAAATATTTTAAAAAAGTCTTAAAATTTCAAAAAGAAGTTCCAAATCACTAAAATCACAAACCTTAAAACCTCAAAATCGACGCCACTATCATCGTCGATAGCCTCACCGGACCCCGCCGCCGTCATCGCCTGAGGCCACCGCCCATTTCTCCCAATCACCCATTACCGATAACTGGCGAGAGGTCTGCCAATCGAACGTCAAACAACTAGAACCTTTCGCGTTCGTCACTCGACATCTGATTGACATCCCTCCCGCCAGTTACCGGCGATAAGTGGTTGGAGAAAATGGACGTCGACCTCAGGCGACGACAACGGCGGGTTTCGACGAGGCTATTACGGCAGTAGTGGCATCAATTTTGGGTTCAAGGTTTTAAATTTTAGAGATTTTGGGACTATTTTATGATTTTTGAAAATTTTGAGATATTGTTTAATTTGTCTTATTTTCAATTTATTTTAAAATATATATAAAAACAAAAATCATATGTCAGGGTGGTGAATTTTTTAACGGTATTACTTTAAAACATTAAAGTAATAAAACTTCAAGTACATATTTCAAAAAAAATATTAGATATCTATCTCATGATAAGTGTATAATTTAGCAACTATTTCTAAGTTAAAAGCTCAATTTTTAAAGAAAATAGGGGGAAATTGGGAAAAGAAATTAAAGGCAAAGCAAGCAGGTAAACGACGCAACCAACACCGTGTTGACCTCAGCGTTTTGCCAACCAAAATTTCCGTGTCCACTACTCCACACGAATGAAAAATATAAACTAAATAAGGAAAATAATTGTGGGCCAAATCTAACGGCCCTGTTCTTTTCTATTTAGTTTAGATTCTTAAATTATTGGTTTAATTAAAAGATAATTAAATTATATTTTTTTAAGTATCTAAAGTTTTTTTTAATCAAAATAAGTTATCAACGTTTTGTTTTGTTAATAGTTTAAAGTAGATCTGTTTGACACTCGACTGTTTTTTAAAGAAAAAATTAATTTGAAGAAAAAACCTCAAAACTTTCAATTTTTCTAAAATAATCTTTAATTTTTTATAATTATATTGTCGCGAACATTATGCTGCCACAATAAATCTCTTCCTTTCGTCAGAGGAGTACAAAGTCATGTAGTCATTAGTCGCATTGTATTTTGTGGAAGTTATTTTGCGTTCAACATTCAAGTGACGCTTTATTTGTCGATGTATAATGATAAAAGAGTGAGATAAATAATAGTTCGCGTCCGACGACGGAAAGAACATGTGGGGATAGTTGGTTCGATATCAACAAATAATGAACTTAAATATTTAAAGATTTGGAGTTATCACTTATGAAAAATGACAACTTTATGATATTTTTTTTAAAAATAAAGTTTTTTATTATTATTTTAAAAGTTAAATGAAATTAAAAAAAACTCCCATGCATTATTTGGATAACATAATTTTTTTTTACGAAAATTACTTATTTGGTGCCCACCTTTGTTCATGTTTTTTGTGTTTCTGTTTTGACACTCCACCTATTTTTTTATAAAAAATATCTAACATAATGTTTTTTTCTTTCTACTTTGATACCTGTCGTTAAAATATAACATACCGATTAAAAGAGAAAATCACACGCGACAGGTGTTGACTTTATTTTCTTTCTATGTGTAATTTTTGGTAACCCACCTTTGTTCGTGTTTTCTTTTTTGGTACCCCACTTTTGTTCGTGTTTTCTATTTTGGTACCTCAACTTTTTTTTTTTACAAAATGGTATCTAACGTATTGTTTTTCTTTCTACTTTGGTACCCGTCGTTAAAAAATAACATGACGACTAAGAGAAAAAATCATGTAACAGGCGGTGACGTTATTTTCTCTCTATGTGTAATTTTTTTATAATTTTAGTCAACGTGACATGCTGACTAAGAGGGGAAAATAACATAGCAATATGCTATGTGTGATTTTCTCTCTTCTAATTAGGATACCGTTAATTTTTAATGACGAGGTACCGAAATAGAAACAAAATATGGTATTAGATATTTTCTAAAAAAATAAGTGGGTACCAATAGGCTAGACATTCGATTGAGTCGAGTCAAATTTTTTTTTAAGTTATTTGAGTTTGCAATTCATATTTTACAATACAAACTTTATTTGAATTTTTTTAAATCTAGTCAAGTTTATAAAATTCAAGTCGAGTCGAGTTTCTGTACAAATTTAATTGTAATTATTTATAATGTTATAATATATATTGATTCTAATTTTAACAGCTTTCTATATGCATATATGATATACATATATATATTTCTTCAGATTTTTACATGTGATATACATAATATATCATGTAAAATTGACACACTCGATTCGAATATGAAAACTAATCAACTAGTTACTAAAAAAATCGAGTTATTTAAATTTCTATTTTATAACATAAATTTTATTCGAAATTTTTTCAAGTCAAGTGTATGAAATTATGAGTCGAATCAAAACGAGTTAATTTTTTTCAAATCGAGTCGAATGATACAATATTTTTTGTCGAATTTTACTCACCCTAGATATCAAAACAAAAATACACGTAAAAGTGGGTACCAAACATGTAGTATTCCTTTTTTTATACTGTAATTACCAGATAAACCTTACACAATAATGAAATGAGCATACACACCTATTTTGATAAAAGAAATTATTTAGTCGGCTAATACCCTAAAAAATTATAGTTTAAATATTATTTTTTCAATTAAATCTTAATTTGAAAAAATATTTTAATCAAAACAATAATTTTAATAAACGAGTATAAACCCCCAAATTAATTCAGCAACAAAAATTAATATCAAAACCTAATTACTATTGCCATTAAAAAAGTTTGAAGGCGAATACTAAAAATATGCACAATTCACAGTTCCAAATTAAATCGACACTACTTAACCTGGTAATTTCTTTGAGACTTGATTCTCAAGCATTGGTCATCATCTTCTTGAACTCTTCAAAGTTAACGTTTCCGTCGCCGTCTTTATCCACTTGACTGATCATTCTCCGGCAATCACTCAACGAGCACTTCTCGCCCAATCTTTTCAATACCGCATGCAACTCGTTCGCCGAAATCAATCCGTTCTTGTCCAGATCGTACATATCAAACGTATCTTTGAGCTCATTGTTCCCGCACTGCCCATCGTCGCCTTTCACGTTCGTTCCCTGGAAAGCGATGAACTCATCTAGATCAACGTAGCCATTGCCGTCTTTGTCCATCTCCGACATTATCCGATCCACTTCGTCGGAAGAAGGCGCGGATCCAAAGGCACCGAGGACCGATTTTAGTTCGCCGCGAGAGATTTTGCCGTCGCCGTTTTTGTCGAACTTGTTGAACACTTTTCTCATCTCTTCAACTGAACCTAAAAAACCCGCCATTGAAGAGATGAAGAAACAGATAAACAAGTAATGTATATTGGGCCGGGTTTTTTTTTCTTCCTTTGATCTTGGAGGCGTATTTATAGGTAGATTAACGCGGTTTATTGATTCCGCGTGGATATACGAGTAAAGAAGGAAAAGATGGGATATGGACAGGTATAGGTTGATTTTGTAGGAAACAGCCACCAGAATAACGACACGTGTCGATTAGGAACAGCAAATAATTGCTTAGGATGGAAAGTTAGGTGACTTTAAAGGCAAGATTTTGAGTAAAGATACTTTATTGTTTGTATCGCTGACCCATACCTTTTAACGCGTTCTTAGATCTATAATATATATATTTTTTATTAATCAAGGAGGATACTATGGCTAGCCTCATTAAAAACATCCCTAATCTAAATGGAGGAAAAGAGTACGCACCATAGCATTACATCATACCAAAAATTAATACGTAAACATAAACCTAACCCAAATTGGGCAATTCATCATGCAACAAACCCAACACCGCATCAGGCGGATAACAGTAATATGTCGCCTCATAACCCTGCCAAGGCCCCAACTTAGCAAGAGCATCTGCAACCCGATTAGCCTCTCAAAAAACATGGTGAAAGTCACAAATTCGAAATCGACGAATCAAGGAACGGATCGCGCACAACAAAGAAGACTGACCCATCCTATCATTACCGTTGCGCAACATGCGGATTACCTCAGAACAATCCGATTCTACGGTTACGGCCTCGATATTACAATGCAAGGCATAAACCAACCCCTCATGAATCGCCCAAAGCTCCGCTTCAACCGCACTACACCGACCTATAAACTTCGAAAAGCCACCACCCCATGTGCCTGCAGCATCTCGGATAACTCCTCCGCATGACGCCAAACCTAATACTTTGTCACAAGCTCCATCAACGTTGAGCTTCCAAGCTGTAGTCGTCGGTGGCAACCATTGCCGCTGATGCTGTCGGTTGGTCACCACTTGAGCCTGCAGTAGTCGACGATTCAATAAGGCGCGCGTAGCCTCCTGAACCAGATGCCTACTCCGTGCAATAACTTCATCTCCCCCGTAGCCACGTCCCTGAAGGTAACATTGTTTTGTGCAAGCCACAAATGCCACAACACAGTACCAAACAGTAAATCCCAGCGGTCCTCACCTCCCCATACAACAGCAGCGTGCTGCAAATTCAAGGTGATCCATTCCACCACCGAACCACTGTAGAACCACACCCAGTGCGCAGGCGGCACCAATTGCCTCCAAACCAGTTTCGCTGTCGAGCAGTGGCGTAGAAGATGATCAACGTCTTCTTCACTCGCCCCACACACTAAACACGCGGCTGACTCCACCATATGCCTCCGAACACGCTCACTATTTGTCAATATCCTACCCTTACACACCAACCAGAGAAAAAGTTTGATCTGTTGCGGACCTTGAAACCGTTGCAACAATCGCCATACTTCATTCCCGTGTGCAGCATTGTGCGGCTGGGTTATGGTGTATGAGGACTTCACTGTGAATGTCAAATTATCATTCCACCTCCACCCCGGCGAGTCGACCACATCACCACCGACTGGAGCTCTAACGACCATAATTCGGTCGATCACGTCCCTGTCAAAACATTGTTGAAATCGACCTATATCCCACTGCCCATCACTCGTGCTCATCTCCGTTAAGGGAGTAAAATCATCCGGAATCAGTTTCGGATCCGTAGCAACCAGCCCAAGCGGACCAACACCACGTACCCAATTATCATGCCAAAAATCGATGCAATCCCCATTACCAACTCGCCAAATAACACCTGCCCGAACATCTTGCCAAATCGCCGACACTCCACGCCATAAATGAGAACAATTACTTCGAAGAATAGATGCCAACATAATCTCAAAGCACTTATATTTAGCACGTAAAAAGCGCACCCAGAGTTGTACCCGTTTATCAATTAAATTAAAACCAATTTTCATTAGAATCGCATCATTTTGCTCTCTTAACTTTTTGAATCCCATACCACCTAACTCAACAGGTTTACATAGCTCATTCCAATTCACCAAATGAACACCCTTCCTAACAGCACAACTTCCCCAAATAAAGTTGCGAATCAAGCGTTCAATTTCCTCGCATACACCTATAGGTATCCTGGTTGATTGCATGGCATAATATGGAATAGCAGACAAAACTGCCTTTGCAAGAGTTATCCGACCCGCAAAAGATAAATATTTAGCTTTCCAACCTGACAGCCGATCCCGCACCTTCTGAATTAAATATGAATAAGTTGCTCTAGTGACTCGTCGGTGTAACATCGGAACGCCTAGGTAACGCCCAAGATCGGAAACTTTAGAAAAACCCACCACCGAGCTCAAAGAGTTACGAACCTCACTAGATACATTCTTGGAGAAAAAAATGCTTGACTTTTGCACATTCACTTTGAGACCCGAAAACTTGCAAAAGTCAATCAAAACCTCCCGAATCACATCCAACTGTTCCATAGAGGCCTCTGCAAAGAGCACCATATCATCCGCAAACATCAAATGGGAGATAATCGGGCTGCGCCGAGAAGTACAAAACCCTTTCCACTGGCCCGATGCCACTCTCTGGTTTATCGCCTGACTAAGGCTTTCCATACACAACACAAATAAATACATTGAAATGGGGTCACCTTGTCGGATACCTCGAGAAGGCGTGAACGAATCCGTTAAAGAACCACTCCAACTAATCTGGGTTGAAACACTAGAAACACATTTTAAAATCAACTCACATATACCATCAGGAAAACCAACATCCTGCTAGGTGTCATCGATAAAAGCCCACTCCAGTCTATCGTAAGCTTTCTCTAAATCAATTTTCAACGCCATCCACCCGCGTTTCCCTGTTTTCCGATTCATAGAGTGAACAATCTCTTGGGCGATTATGATATTATCAGAGATAGCACGCCCGGGGACAAAGCTAGTTTGGCTTTCCGAAATCCAATCTGATAGTAAATGCTTAATCCGATTAACCACCACCTTAGTAATGGCTTTATAAAGAACCGTGCAAAGGCTGATAGGCCTGAACTGGCTCATCGTCTCAGGAGATACAACCTTAGGAATTAGAACCATAATAGTTCTATTAATCTCTATCAGAAATGGCTCCCTGGAAAAAATATTCCTTAGACATCAGCACACACTGTCCCCCACAACATCCCAATTACGCTGATAAAAAGCCGCATGCAACCCATCAATACTCGGAGCCTTCCACGGATCCATATAAAAAATAGCAGCCTTAATTTCAACATTCGTAACTGTCACACTTAACGCCTGAAACACATCATCCCTCATTCTGGGAAACAACCCGCGAATATGGTACTGTCCCTGACAGTTCGGATCATCTGTAAACAATTTCCTGTAAAAGTCAATTGCCTCAGCTCGCAAAGTCCTTTGATCCGTATTCCAATATCTATTGCTCGACTTCAATCCTACGATCATATTAGCTCGTCGATGCGCCATCGTCGATGCATGAAAATACCGAGTATTTTTATCACCAAACAAGATCCATTGACTGCGTGATTTCTGAAACCACATAGACTCCTCCTGCTCAAGAATAACATCGAGCTCAGTCCTCAATTTACTCCTCAAATCAATCAAAAAATCCGTCTGCGATCGTTGCAACGACTTATCAATACCCCGAAGTCTTGCCAAAATCCTATTTTTCTTTTTCCCTATATGGCCAAACACATCGACATTCCACTGTTTAACCACTTCCTGAAATTTCTTAGCGTTATCCACCACCGAAGATGAATCATCCCAAGAGGACTCAAGAAGAGCATGAAAATCTGGATGATCCTTCCAAGCCGCCAAGAACCGAAAAGGATGTTCCATGTTAGGTACCAGAACACCATTCGTCTTAATGAGAAGTGGACAATGGTCACTACCAACACGATCCAAATGTACAACAATCGACATTGGGTAATCCACAAGCCAAGCACTATTAGCCAAGCATCGATCTAACCGCTGATACAAGTTGCCTCGACACCAAGTAAATTCATCTCATTTATAATCAATTTCCGTCAGCTCTGCACTGTCGATAAAATCCTGAAAGAGTGAACTAGTCCCTAAAACATCACTCGAACCACCACACCACTCCTCCTTACGAAGAATTGCATTAAAGTCATCACCCAACACCCATGGAACCTCAACCCCAGGACTAAGCCGACTCAATTTATCCCACAAATGTCGTCTAACACAAGCATTAGGACTAGCATAAACAACAGTAAAATATATCCAATGTTCTGAACTATCCTCACGAGCTTTTTCATGCACAAACTGATTAGACACAGACAGAACAGTAACATTCAACCCATCCCGCCACAAAAGCCAAACACCACCACTAAAACCTCGCGCCTCAACACAGAACGAATTCGGATACCCAAATCTCAGAATCATTCTATCAGCTTCACCGTAACTCACCCGTGGTTCAAACAACGCCACCATCTGCGGATTATTAGAACGTACAAAATTTCTAAAATGGCGTCGGAATTCCGCACTTCCCGCGCCCTGTGTATTCCAAAACATAATATTCATTATAACAATGGAAACCGAGAAACAAGAAACCTTACTGAGAGGGCGGAAGAGTTTCCTTCCCTACATCCATGCCATGTCCAACATTCACCTCCCTATCAAGGCACATCGCTTGATCATACGCACACTCATCCGCAACCTCTGCGTGCGTTTGCCCCGTATCTTGCAACCTATCAAGCTTCGTAGAGAGCGACGAAACCCATTCCGTTAACACATGACGTGGTGGCACTCGTGACTCTGATTTCTTTGATACCTTTAAGCTCTTCCGTTGCACTGCTGTTAGAGTATTCCCATTTTTACCCGAGCTTACTCCGTTACGTAACCGTGAGGTTGATTTAAAATCGCTCATCCCCTCCTTAATGGATATAGCCCTGTGAGAACCTGACGCAATCCCAGGCGTATACGGAATCGCTTGTGAGTCAATACCCACCACGGACGACACTACAACCACCGTTTGATCCCCCATGCTAACCGACGAAACCTGGCCATCGTCACTATGTACCACCTGCACTTGTCTAATATCTGAAACCCCTGCATCTGCCTTATCCAAAGCAACACTTTTCCCTTTATCCACACCGCGTACATTATAACTCGCACCATCCAAACTTAAATTCAACCTACCAGAGTAGACTGAACCATTCAGCCCCATGTTCCGCGCCACACTCCCACTATCCTTGACCCCAGCATCACCCTTCGAAACAACCCCAGTACCTTTTCTCGGCTTAGGTTGCGTGATCGTATTCGCAGCACTTGACCGCACATTGCCATGCACGTCCAACACCCTTTGTTGCACACACCCCCTTATTCGTCTTCCTATTATCCCAGCCACATCACCTTTCTCCTCACACAAACGTTGCAACACACCAAACCGAGACCCGCCTCGATCAACACGACCGCCATCTTCTCTATTACCATTCATCCGAGATGGCCGACGATGATTCCTCTCAACCACCATCCAAGGACCAAATAACTCTTCCCTCGATATCTCAACATTGGATGTCACTTCTGAACTATTAACATCCGATCGCGGCACCCCATCCTTCTCACAACCACTATTATCATTCGCACACAATTCTACGGAATGTCCATACTTACCACACTTGAAACAAATCAAATGGAGTCCCTCATACTCAAGCTTTTGGACAACGCCGTCAATCCCAATACACGACAACAAAGGTTTGTTAAGATCCACAACCATAACAAGTCTCGCGAATCGGCCCCTCTCACCCAACGACGTGCTATAATCAATCTTGATAACACGTCCAATAATATCCGCAATCCACCTAAATAACGCCTTCGAGTAATATCAGTAAGGGAGACCCGGCAGACGGATCCACACAACCACCTGAGATGGATGTTTTTCCGCAGTCGAAAAATTCCTACACCATGGTTGCACTGTTAAGTAACATCCGAATAAAGTCCACGGACTCCCCGTAAGCACTTTAGTATAATCATCAACCGATTCAAATTTCACCAAGAAATAGTTATTTTCCAAATCAATAACCTGAAAATTCTTCTCCGTCTTCCATATCGCATGCACCCGGTTAACCAATGTCTTAAATCCTATCGTTCTCCCAAGAGGTCGAACTATAATGGTATTTTACATACTATCATCAATTCGCGCATGTACTCTTTCCGAAAAAGAAATTCGGGGAAAAAGGCCACTACGATCAACCACAAAATCTGTATCCAATACTTCAAGTCTCTCATCGGATTCACCAACGATCGTACCACCCCCTTTCGCCGATGATTCCGCCACCATGGACGCATACGTCTTCCTCTCGCTACCAGCACTGCCATGCTCAGCCCCTAGCCCTTCCACCGCCGCCTGCTCAGCCCCAGCAGCCACCATGTCCACGTCAAGCACCTCATGCAGTCCATCGTCGTCCCGCGATTTCTTCAATGCCGGCTGGGCCTCCATAGCCACAGGAGAACCCTGCCTCTCTAACGTCGCCGGTATAGGGACGTCAACCACCCCTCCCGGTGGCTGACCGCTGGAATCGCTGTAAAGCGCCGCCGACTTGGCGCCATCAAACTCCGAAGAAACCGGTGGAAAACTAAAACTCATCCTAGGGTTTTTTCTATCTTAGGTACAATAACTATTAAATGAAGTTGTCTTTAATTTGCAAGCATAATAAAAAAGTTGTTGAGAAGTATAATTCAAGGAATCTAACCTTTTCTCTCAATATAGTGATGAGCATAGTTAGATCAATAATATTATTTAGGGTAATCTTCACCAGTGGTCCCTTTCGTTTAGGGTGTGTTCTATTTTGGTCACCAAAATTCAAAAAAGATTATTCTGGTCACTTACGTTTAAAATCGTTTCTATTTTGGTCCCTTGGCTGTTAGTCTCCGTTACTTAAAAAAATTAGTTTATAATTTAACCCTCAAACTTTCAAAATTTTATTTTTCACCATCTTCCCCAACAACAGTCTTAGCCCCAGCAACATCAACAAGCTCTCCTCCAACAACAATCTCTCTATCACCCAGACATCTTAGCTTCTCCACAGGTTTTCTACATTTTTTTGAATCTATTATCTCCTTTTATTTTATTTTATTTTCATCTAGGAGTTTTTGATCCGATTTTTATGAATGATTTATTGGATTTTTCATTTTTTTAATCTTCGAGCTCGTTCTTTTTGTTTATTGTTTGTAATTGACTGGTGTAGCTAGGGTTAGTTTGGGAATTTATGTGGCGATGATTTAGCTTTTGAAATATAAGTTTTTTCCATGGAGTTTTGCACGAATTGAGTGGATTTTGTTTCTGTTTTGTTGTTTTCAGAATTTTGACATGCTTTGTTGATCGAAAGTTGATTATTTTTGCATTAATGCTTTTGGGAATGAGGAGGATTTGTATTTTCTAAAGTGAGTTATTGTCTTGGGTTTGGAATTGGATGAGAGATTGTTCTGTTTCTTTATATTTTTTGATTTCTATCATTGCATGAAGTTTCAATGTTATTTCTCTTATTTGAAGTTGCAATTGGCAAGCTAATAGGTGTTTTCACTACTGTGATTTTGTTTAACTTGTGATCAGAATCTTCTTCTTGTCTTGCAAATGTCGAGAAATGATTGGGTGAAAGTGTGCAACTTATTTATTTATTTATTTATTTATTCCTCTCTTTCCTAATACAAGTGTGAGAACTTGAAACATGGTTCTGTTCTTGAATTTCAGTTTGGGACTCTTTAGGTTAACTGCATGAAGCAAATTTATAAAGTACAAGGTACTTTTAATACATTTACATTCTCTCAAAGATACATTTAGAGCAGACTTTATTGTTCTGTTAAAGTATGTGTGTCTAGACGAGGTGTGATAGTTTGGTCTGGTTGTCATTGAAATACCAAAGAAGAAAAGGGGATCACAGTGAAGGCAGGAAGATATAATAATTTTTGGCTTTAAGTTGAAAGTGCTTTACATTGCGGTTGAAGAAGTTTTATATTGTTTCTGATGGTTGTAGTTACCATCTTCTCCGTTTAGGGTGTGTAGTGAATTTATAGGGGAGGGGAGGTAGAGGTTAGGGTTTTGAATTAATTTTCAGGGGTTTTAATTTTATAATTTTTGTGGAAGATGGTGAAAAATAAAATTTTGAAAGTTTGAGGGTTAAATTATAAACTAATTTTTTTAAGTAACGGACACTAACGGCCAAGGGACTAAAATAAAAACGATTCTAAACGTAAGTGACCAGAATAATCATTTTTGAATTTTGGTGACCAAAATAGAACACACTCTAAACGAAAGGGACCACTGGTGAAGATTACCCTATTATTTAAATTATTGATTCTTCCAAAAATTAAAGTGAAGAAAAAACACTTGCTTCCCTAAATTCAACAACTTAACAAATTTCGTTGCATTCAATTAAATTTTAAATATTTTATAACTTTATTAATATTTTTTATGTTAGGTATTCGAAAGTAGTTGTGTTACTCTTTGATTTTGTTTATTTCATTTTTTAATTTGATAATACTAATTAATTAATTAATTATCAATTCAATTATTATAAATTAATTAGACTTCAATTCAATTAAAGAAAACTAATGAAAAAGTTAAAATAAAGTTTTCTAATAAATAACTGAATATATGATAGAGCTGTAACTTTTTTATAATTATTAGTATATGATTTATTAGTCGACTAATTTAGATTGACTATTATAGATTAATTTACTCTATTCACAAGCTAAAAATTTTAAAACTTTGATATTATTTAAAGAATTTAACACCTTATGCTTTTAAATCAACTAATTGTTAGTGATTAGAAATGCATTTTAATACCCATCCGTCCCAAAAATTTTAAACTTCAACCATGATTATTTTAAACAATTAAATTTTATAATATATATTTTAAAACTACTTGATTGAAAGTTTATAAAATATATATTTTTTTCATATTTTTATCAATAATAAAATTTGAATATTAATGAGTCAAAATTAAAAAAAAATAACCACAAAAAAATTAATAGAGGACAAACTTAATGGGACGAAGTGAGTAATTCTTAACAAAACAAAATTCACAAACAAATAAAATTGCCTCACTTTTGTAATTTCAACAACTATGCACCATTTCTTTCAAATAAACAACAACAATAATAATTACACACCCCTTAATTAAAAACAACAACTCCCAACCTTTTAAAAAAAAACTATAAATAAAAAACACTCACTTTCGCAAGTGAAAGTGTAAAAAAATCCCTTAAAATTTGGCTAAAATTCAGTCAATATAAATTCTTACAAAAAATATAAGAATTTATGTAGGACTAGGTAAGAATTTCGGTAGAATCGAAATTGAGTAAGAATATGCAACTACATAAATTCATTTATAACCCAAATTCTTACTATTTTGATAAGAACTACACAAATTCTTACTAAGTTAATAAAAATTTGTATAAAATCACCTTATTTTAGCCTCACCCTAAAACTACCCCTTCCACAAATACAACACCTTAACCTTTTTCTAAAACATCCTCTCATTACATTCAACGATTTTTAAATATTTTTATTATTTTATTACTAATTATCAAATTTAAAGATTATTTTCATATTATTTTATTTTTTACCCATACGGTAAGCGTGCCATAAAACTAGTCTTGATAGATTTTTTATATAAATTTATGTTAGGTATTCGACAATAGATATGTTACTCTATTCCACTAAGTTCTTCACCCCCGTAACTTTATGGAAATCAAAGGAGAGGTGTGGAACGGTGCAGATCCATTGCAAGAGATTGTGCCAAGTATTCAATCGCCATGGAAAAGTATTGGACGCGTTCATCCCTATAAAACGATCAAGATTTGGTTTTATTCGAATGGCTTCGGAAGATGATGTACAAAGGGCGATTGAATGTTTTGAATCAGAAATTAATTTATGGGTCACGATTGCGAGACTCGTTGGCGCAAGAGCCAAGAAATAATTTATGGCAGTGCAAAAATAATCAAAATGTGGGAGAATCAGCAAAGGGGAAAATGAAATTGGACGTGGATAGTAAAGGGAAGCTAAGGGTGCAAGGTGTGGTGGATGAAAAGAAGATTGATGTCTTGAATACTTGTGCAATGGCGTAGTGTCGGCATCCAATTGGCTGATTTGGGATATATTTCGACAATAAGGATTCCAGGCCCAAGGGTATTATTGATGTTTGTCGATGATAAAACAAGACAGTAGACACTTAATTGTAATGTGCTATTGAAATGGTTTTCAAAGGTGGAAAATTAGGATCCCATTTTGAAACGAGGAAATGATAGTGAGGGATATTGCTAGAGCTACGACTATTGGAAACGAGGAAACGATAGTGAGGGATATTGCGAATCTAATCGAACAAGGAGAGCATCGACAATAGGAAGGGCGATGAGGGTGTTGTCGTGGAATGTGAGAGGTATGAGGACTTTAGCGAAGAAGGCAGTGCGAGTACTATTGCGACAACACGAAATTGAGATGATGTTTATTCAAGAGAATAAATTAGAGGAAATCACATAGTTAATTGTGTCACAGATATGGAATTATGATGCCTTTGAGTATTTAGTGGTACCGTCGAATGGTCGATCAGGGGGATTACTAGTGGTATGAGAGGTATCTAGATTTCGATTGGAAGAATTGCTAATAGATAGAAATTTCATCGCATTATGGGGAACTTGGACCTTAGAAAATTGGCGATGTTGAATGGCAAGTGTTTACGCCTCTTGCCCTTATGATGAACAAATTCTAGTTTGGAATAAAATTGAGGAACTGATTGATGCGCAAACATTGTCATGGTGTGTGGGGGGCGACTTTAATGTTGTCAAGAAAATTGGAGAACGGCGTAAGTGTTCGGGCAGTGACCGTGGAATGCAGGCTTTTAATGGTTTTATTGAGCAGCAAGGTTTAGTTGACATACCAAATGTTGGGAAGAACTTTACTTGGTTCGGATCCGGGAACAAGTGTAATAGGCTAGATCGATTTATGGTGACATGCCAGCACACATTAGCGAGGTTTGCCAGATCATTCGCCGCTAACATTTTCTACGTGTGTGATAGAAGAGGGACCTCGACCTTTTAGATCTTTAAATTGTTCTCTGGAGAAACCGCGCCACATCAAGGAGATGGAAGATGAATGGAAGCAAATGCCGACTATAGATGATGGAAAAGAGATTTGGCTGTAACAAAAGTTGCAACGAATGAGACAATTTTTGAGAGTATGGAATAGAAAGTCATTTGGTAGTGTAGATCAGAAAATTTTGGTGGCAACGGGACTGTTGGAGGAATTGGATGAACAAATGGGACATGGTGAAGGTTATGAACAAACTGAGTCTAAAAAGAGACGCTTGCAAGCTGAGTTGTGGCGATTGTGTCAATTTCGAGAATCGATTTGGAGACAAAAGTCTCACATGTTGTGGCTAAAAGCGGGCGATAGAAACACCAGTTATTTCCATCGAGCAACTAAAGTTAGGGGGTGCGAAATTGGACTCACGACATGAGAATTGGGGGTAGGTGGTGCTCGTATCCAATAAGAATTAAGAGTCACCTATTTCTGAAAGCCTTTTGCTTAACCTCGTGTGGAGGGATCATTTAGGGCTAATTTCCGTTTGCAACAGCTTAGTGTGGAGCAATGCAAATGTTGGAAACTGAATTTACAGAGAGATTCCTAAGGCGGTGCGGGATTGTGATGGCGCAAAGGCTCCAGCCCAGATGGTTTTGTGTTTGAATTTTACAATAGGTGTTGGATTTTATTAAACATGATGTGTTAGTATTGTTTCGTAATTTTTTTGTGACAAGATGCTTATCGAGGGGGCTCAAATTCGACTTTTTTGGTCTATATCCCGAAGAAGGATAATTCGATGGTGTTTGAGGACTAGGCCGATTTGTTTACTAAATTAAGCATATAAAATACATGCAAAAATGCTAGCGGCGAAATTTCAAATGGTAGCGAGGAGTCTTATCAGTGAAACACAAACTGTATTTGTAAAAGGACGTCAAATTGTGGATGGTTGTGAATGAAGCAGTACACTCTTTGAAGACGGGGCCTGGGAGTATGTGAGAGGTGCTACTGAAGCTCGATTTTGAAAAGGCATACGGTTGTATAGATTGAAATTTCCTTGACCATGTACTTGAGAAGATGGGTTGTGGGCAAAAGTGGCGAGGTTGGATTAGGATAAGCGTTTCGACCACTTGGTTATCAATGTTATGTAATGGGTGCCCCAAGTAAGGAATTCAGGATAGAGCGTGGATTACGACAGGGCGATCTATTATCTTTGTTACTTTTTCTGGTGGTAGCAAAGGTGTTAGAGTATGCCTAAAGCCCAATCATAAAATAGTTGTAAAAGACATACTTATTTTATCTTGTTTATTAATGTAACGTCATTATTATTATTATTTTAGTCTTATTCTGTGCATCTATAAATAAACTGAATTATAATAAAATACTTAGAATAATATAGTTATTTTTGAATGTCCAAGTATTATTGTGGGCATAGATAATAATAATATATCAAAACTAATATGTAGTTGATTGATGACAAAGTGTTGTCATTGGCATGGAGATGTCAAAATAAATACATAAGTATGTGTTAGAGAACGACATACTGGACTGACTCGCTATGGGCATGTTTCTTAGATTATTATGTGACATCCACAACATTTCTCATGGTGATAACTACATATATGATCCCCTGACTTGATTTCATCATTATTCTAACATCGCGAGTGACATATTTTGATTCGGTCAAACGTGTGTCGTAATTAACTACAATATAAAGACTAATATTGGATATGTCACAATCTATGTAGCATAATATGGTTGATCAAGATAGGATTTGTCCCTCCTACATAATAGGAGTAATATCATAGGCCACTTGATTGAGTGAGACTAGAAAATGCATGGCCATGCTCGAATGAATTGATATGAGATGTCGTAGTTATTCATTTATAATAGTCTACTCAAGATATAAAGAAATATTAGATAGACTATACAAGTGTGACTAATACATGACTTGTGTCCGATCTAGATATGAGGACAAAATGATGTAATACATAAAAGAAGTTAATCACGAAAGAAGGTTAAGTCGAACCACCACTTCATGTAACTTAAGTAGCAATGATGTATTGCTAGATGCCACTCATTCCTTGTAATATTAGAATTGTTCTAGATATTACTGCTAACGTTATATGAACCGACAAGGGTCACACCCTATGATTGAAGCGAACAAATATCGACTAGATAGCATGTGTATAAACTTGTGCACGAAATAAGTAAGAACCAAAATTATCATGGTTATTGTAATTATAGATAATATCGTTTATATATTTTAATATTAGATAATTAATGTAATTATCAGATACTATTAAAATATATATATATATATATCCCTAAAAAAACTGATAAAAGTAGAATAAGATTCTACATATTTAATTATATTCGGATAATATAATATATATTTAAAGAATTCGAATTTAATTAAAATTAGGTTTTTGAATGCTATATAGGTCTAGCAGCCAAAGATATGCTTTTTGGAAAACCTCTCTAACATTTAGAGAATAGAAAATATTGTTCGTTTCGTTTGGGTGAACTGCGCGTAGAGGTCGGAACGCGATTGTGACGATTTAGATTCGATTTGAATTGAATTCTCCTATACTCACCGCAGATTTCCATATTTATTAAGGAAACGTTTCATCTTTTTCACCCCAAATTCGTTCCTCGTACATGGATTTCTAGAGGTAATCGCCGGATAATTTTTTCGTTGCGTCATGGGGTGTACCGACATTTCCTAACAATGGTATCAGAGCTACTTGTACGATACAAATTCAAACTTAAATACTTGGATGATGTTTTTGTATGAGATGCATGTTTTACTTTTTTTGTTTTGACGAGTATGCGATATTTGTTCGAAACGTAGAAATCTAATCCAATCACAATTAATATGTTAATCTATTTTAACAAGTTTTATGATTGATGGTTAAGCGTTAATAATGTGTTTGTTGCGGTAAGCTTTTGATAATTATATGTTAATAGTTGACATGATGAACATGCAGTTAAGATAGCAGATCGTTTTTGGCAGAGGAATAATGGTTGTTCTAGAGTGAAAAACCTTATGAATTGAAAAATCTCAAAAACACGAATATGTTGATAAAAAGTTATCAAATCGTGAGGTTTTTCCATAGTAATTGAAGTGCCAAAATTAAAAATTTTCTCGGCATACCGGGGCTGCCAGGTCCGCACTACCAGACGGCCCCGGATCTGTCAGACTGCGTAGGCAACAAAGGTCGTAGGAACTATTTAGGTATTATTAATCAACAAGATAAAACTTGTGTATGTTTTGGATGATATGGACGGTGCTTGAAATACATTGTTATAGCCCAATAGCCTATTTACTTTGGTTTTATATAAATACGGCCTGCTTGTCGTGCCTTTCTTTCTTCTATTGTAATTATCTTCTCATCTTACTCCATCGTATGTAAAACGAGTTTCTGAAAATTGTAATATTTGCAGAGAAAGCGTGGACCAAAGGAGCAAACTGATGGGCCGATCAAAGGTGGATTAGATGCTTGAGAAGCAAGTTCTATCCTTAGTATTTTTGGTTCTCCCATTGGCTTGGGATGGGTCACCTTAGTTTTAAGGGCTATAACCATTGCATTTATATTTACTGCTTTACATGTACGTGATACAATGTATGTTTTTAGCATGATGGTAACTGATTAGATCATAGTAGAATGGTGAGATTAATATAACTAGAAACCCTCCATATTTTAATTAAAATTAGTCATTCAATATCAGCCCTCATTAAAACCTCAGTCGGTATTATGTAGGTTTTGCCAAAGCAAAATACTTAGATCTATCTTGGTTAAACGCAAAGAATAAGCAAGTGATATTCATTGGTTGTAATATTGGTTAAACTAGGTTTCTCTAATAAGATTAGAAACCTAAAGGCTAATGATTTGGATAATCATGAGATGATTAGGAACAATAATTGTTTATAAAAAAAGGAATTACATGAGACGTAATTAGCAAGTGTTGCTTACCTAAATAATTGAATTCTAGGAGTAAAGCCAAAGATGACTTAGGATGAAATGAAATATATATCCTTACCCACTAGAAATACTTTTAGTAAGTTTTTCAATTTTGAGGGGTTTTTTTTATAGTGAGAATATTATTACTTTATAAACATGATAAAAAGTACTTATAAATCATATTTTATCGTTGTCGATTTTATGGCAAATTCAAACACATTATCATTGCGATCCATCCTTGAGAAGGACAAATTGAATGACTTGAACTTACTTGATTGGTTTCGTAACTTAAAGATTGTCCTTAAGCAAGAATGAAACTGCAAATCATCAAAAAACATGTCCCTAAAAAGCCAGCAGATGATGCCTCCAAAGATAAAATGGAAGCCTTTGGAAATACTCAAATGACATGGTAGATGTCGGATGCTTGATGCTTGAGACCATGACTCATGAGCTTCAAAAGCAACATGAGTACATGGTTCCCTATAAGATGGTTAAAAATATCAAAGAATTATATGAGGGACAAGCTTGTCAAGAAAGGTATGAGATCTCTAAGTCTTTGTTTTGATGTAAAATGGTGGATTGAGCTCTAGTGGGAACTCATGTTCTTAAAATTATAGGGTATATTCAGACCCTGGAAAAATTGGACTTCCCTCTAAGTGTTGAATTAGCTACTAATGTTATCTTGCAATCGTTTCCAAATAGTTTTCATCAATTTATTCTTAATTTCAATATAAATGAAATTAACAAATCGTTTTCCCAATTGCTTGGTCTGTTAAGAACAACAGAGAACAACATGAAAAATGTTGGCTGCAAACCTATTCCGATGGTCTGAAATAATAACAGAAAAGAAAAGCCCAACACCAAGGCAAAGCCAAAGCCCAACAAAGGAAAGGCTGCATTGAAACCCAAAGAAGGAGTTGCAAAAGAAGGAAAGTGTTTCCACTGCAACAATGCTGGACATTGGAAGAGAAACTACCATGTCTATCTTGAGGACATCAAGAAGGCAAGAGAAAATGGACAGTCCGAATCATGTATTTATGTTATTGATATTATTATATCAACATCTACTTCTTGGTATTAGATACCGGTTGTGGTTCTCACATTTGTACTTTTGTACAGAGACTAAAAAGGAGTTGTGGACCTACGAGTGGGAAATAAAGCAAGAGTTGTTGCATTAGCTATATGAACATATACTATCATTACCTAGTGGACTTGTTTTAGATTTAGAGGATTGTTATTTCGTACATAGTTTGACTAAAAACATTATTTCAATTTCTTGTTTGGACATGATTGGTTTGAGATTATTATTAAGAATTATAGTTGTTCTTTTTCCTTCAATATTTTTTTATGGTACGACTCAATTACTCAATGGCCTCTATATCTTAGATCAAGACAATTCCATATATAACATAAATACGAAAATATAAAAAAAATGTCTCTAATCAAACTTAACTTTGGCATTGTCGCTTGGGTCATATAAGTGAGAAACGCATATCAAAACTTCATAAAGATGGATTTTGGATTCTTTTGTTTTCGAACAATTTGATATATGTGAACCTTGCTTAATGGAAAAAATGACCAAATCACCGTTTGATGGTAAAACTGAGCGAACAAGTGATTTATTAGGTCCAATACATAGTGATGTATGTGGACCAATGAATACACAAGCCAGAGGGAGGTTTTAGTACTTCATTACTTTCACTGATGACTTCAGTAGATATGGGTACGTTTACCTAATGCATCATAAATTTGAAGCCCTTGAAAAGTTCAAGGAATTTAAAAATGAAGTACAAAACCAATTAGAAAAGAGTATCAAAGCTCTTTGATCAAACCAATGAGGAGAATACTTAAGCCTAGAGTTGGATGAACTTCTTAAAGGATGTGGGATTGTCTCACAACTTACACATCCAAGTACTCCACAACATAATGGAGTATCTGAAAGGAGAAATCGAACATTGTTAGACATGGTTCGGTCAATGATGAGTCATGCTGATCTTCCAACTTCTTTTTAGGGACATGTGCTAGACACAATTGTTTTCACACTAAATCGTGTTTCATCTAAATCGGTTCAAAAGACACCATATGAGATGTGGATTGGGAAGCATCCTAGTATGTCTCTTATGAAAATTTGGGGATGTGAAGTTTATGTTAAACATCAGATGTCTACAAAACTCAAACCAAATCTCATAAGTGCAATTTTGTAGGGTATCTTAAAGAAACTAAAGGATAGCATTTTTGCAATCCATCTGAGAACAAAGTGTTTGTTGCTCAAACAGGAGTCTTTCTCGAGAGAGAGTTTATTTTCAGAAAAGGAAGGGGGAGAAATATTGAACTTGAAGAAATTCAAAGTCAACCACAGATCACTAAACCAGAGATTAAACAACAAGTTCCACAAATAGTTGAGGAACATCCAACCATTCTTGAAACACAACCACTACAAAGATCTATGAGAGAACACAATGCGCCTGAGAGATATGGATTTCTCGTCACATTGCATGGAGATATTCTCCTCATGGACCAAGATGAGCCCATGTCTTATCTGGAAGCAGTGGCGAGCCCAGACTCTGAGAAATGGCTAGAAGCCATGAAATCCAAGATGAATTCCATGTCAGAAAGCCAAGTATGGACTTTGGTTGACCCACCTGAAGGGATAAACCCATAGGGTGCAAATAGGTTTTCAAAAAGAAAACCGACATGGATGGCAATGTACAAACATACAAAGGGCGATTGGTCGTTAAGGGATTTCGTCAAATTTAGGGTATAGTTTATGATGAAACTTTTCCCTTGTTGCTATGTTTAAATCTATCTGGATATTGCTTGCAATAGATGCATATTATGGTTATGAAATTTGGAAAATGGATGTCAAAACCGCTTTCCTTAATGGAAAATTAGATGAGGAGGTGTACATGACACAACCTGAGGGTTTTGTCAATCCAAAAAGATGCCCTAAAAGTATTCAAGCTACAAAGATCCATTTATAGGTTGAAGAAAGCTTCTCGAAGTTGGAATCTTCGTTTTAATGAGGCAATCGAAGAGTTTGGTTTCATTGAAAATGAAGACGAGCCATGTGTTTTCAAGAAAACTAATAATAGGAAATGACATACTTACCTTATAGTCTATAAAGACTTGGTTAGGAAAATGTTTTTCTATGATAGACTTGGGTGAAACAACCTACATATTAGGAGTCAAAGTCTATAGAGATAGATCAAGACGACTCCTAGGACTAAGTCAAAATATATACATAGATAAAGTACTGAAAAGATTCACTATGGAAGAATCTAAAAGAGGATTCTTACCTATGAGACATGGTATTTCGCTCTCGAAGGAAATGTGTCCTTTAATGCCTTAAGAGAAGGAACGCGTGACTAAGATTACATATGCTTCGACCATTGGATCTATCATGCATGTCAAGCTATGTACACGTCTAGATATATCATATGCACTAAGTATGACAATTCGGTACCAAGTAGATCCCGATGAAGGTCATTGGGCTACAGTCAAAAACATCCTTAAGTACTTAAGAAGAACTAAGGATACATTTTTTACATATGGAGGTGAGAAAGAGCTAAGTATAAAAGGTTATACTGGCGCAAGCTTCCAAACTAATAAGGATGTTTGGATCAAAAAGTTAGAAAAGTTAAAAGCAAGATACAGTAGCAAATTCTACAACAGAAGTCGAGTATATTGCAGCAAGCGATGCTGCAAAAGAGGATGTTTGGATCAAAAAGTTCATATCTGAACTAGGGGTCGTGCCTAGCATATCAAATGCTATAGACCTACATAGTGATAACAATGGAGCCATCGCATAAGCAAAAGAACCCAAATCTCACCAGCGATCCAAACACATACTTAGGCGTTACCATCTCATTTGTGAAAACATTGATCGAAGGGATGTAGAAATATCCAGAGTGTGTATTACTATATCAATTCCTTGTTAGTGCTGAAGAATGAGGGTGCTTTCATGGAGTGTGTGTTACATCAATGGTGAAGTTGACTCACTTGCAATTCGCAGATGATACCTTAATTTTTCTACAAGGAATAGTTAAAGAGGTGAGAACTTTGAAACATATTCTTTTATGTTTTTAATATTTCTTGGGGCTGCGTATAAATTTCTTTAAATCCTATGTGTATGGGGTTGGAATTGATGAAGGGTGGCTTTCAGACATGGCGAATGTGTTGGAATGTTCGATAGAAGAGCTATCGTTCATGTATTTAGGGTTGTCGATTGGTGCTAACCTAAGGATTCACAAGATGTGGGAATCAATATATCAGAAGGTTTGTATCTATCTTGCTGGTTGGAAGCGAAAGTCCCTATCGTTCGCGACAAGATTGGCATTGGTGAATTTTATGTTGTCGTTGTTACCTTTGTGTTATATGGGCGTTTTCGTGGCTCTGAAGGGTGTAATTAAGAAGATTGATCACCTTTTTCGTATGTTCTTGTGGGGAAGATCGAAGGAGAAGTGAAAAATGGCTCGTGTTAATTGGACACTAGTATGTCGGTCGAAGAAATTTAGGGGATTAGGGGTAGTCGATCTTGCAGCTAGAAACTTGTCTCTTTTGGCTAAGTGGACATGGAGGTATGCAATGGAGACGAATTCATTATGGCGTGCACTCATAGTGGCAAAATATGGTGAACAAAGCTTCAAGTGGCGTTTTAACTTTGAAAGGAAACAACGAATGTCGGTGGTGTGAAGACAAATTGTTGATGTACAAGAGGATGAAAGAGTGGAACATTTCATGGGGAGTGGTCATTTTATCCGAGTTGTTGGAAATGGATCGTTGATGCTGTTTTGGCAAGATAGGTGGTGTGCGGATGAGCCGTTATGCACTTTGTTTCCACACCTTTTTCGAATTGCTTGTAATTGTTTGGCCACCGTTGCGGAGCACGCTCGAGATGGCTCGTTGGATCATAGTGAGTGGAATGGTTATTTAGACGTAGTTTGCGCTCTTTTGAGACTATTCAATTGAAGGACCTTCGGTCTTTGGTACATGGTTTTCGATTAAAACATTCAATCATGGATAAGTTAATTTTGAGACCAAATGCGTAAGGGATGTTTTCTACAGGGGACTTAATGAATTTGATGACCAATTTGGGAGTGGAAGAGGAAAATATGGATACGTTTATTGTTTGGAAGATATAGGTACCTCTGAAAATTCAATGCTTCCTTTGGTTTGTTATGTTAAATCGTTTTTCGACGTTAAGCACACTTCAAGATAGGGGTGTACCGCTTGTTGATGTATCGATCGATTATGTTTGGTGTAGTGAAGGAGTGGATGGGCAATGTGGTTGGCTCGAAATGAAATCATGTTTAATAATAAATGGATGTCGTATGGAGAGGTTTTTTTAGTTAATATGTGTGCCATGTATTGGGTAAAAGCGTCTAAGGATGCGACATTGGTATTGGAGGTTATTTGGTGAAATTGTTTGAGAGATTGTGTTCTGAGGTTTGGGGAAGAAATGGCGCGACATAGTGTTGTTTGAGATCCCCCGTTACATGGAGCGTTGAAGTTTAATGTTAATGGATCCTTGAGGGGTAAGTCGGGGCCTGCATGATGTGGTGGGATGCTTCGAGAAGTGAAGGGGTGTGTTTTGGCCTTATTTTTTGGACCATTGGGGGTGACAATCAAATGAGGCGGAGCTTCGAGCGATTGCGTATGCATTACAGATGTTACTTGGCTCTCATTGGGCTTTGGCACATTTCATTATCATTGAATCAGACTCTAAGGTGGCTATCGCATGGGTTTTGATAAACTGACGAGGTCTGCCTATTATAATACCCTAAAAGAAGACTTAGGACTTGTAACATTATCTTGTAAGTACCTTAAATGGTGGAAAATGTTATTTTAAATTAATCGACCAAGAATTGTTAGGATCATTTTGCAAGGCCTTGATATTTTCGAAGCCTTAATGAAGTGACCAAATAAGATAGACATGAAAATATATAGAATTGCATGTATAACTTTAAGAAAATTAGGACTTGAACATGTGTCTCCATTTGGAGAACACATGTGTTAGGCTCGGCTAAGGGAAGTCCTTTCCCAAGAAAACAATTATGTCCTTCATCTCTTAGCTAGCCGAGAGGAATTGAGAGAAAATAGAGTGAGAGAAAGCTTAGGAAGATGGCTATGATGATGAACATGAGGCTTTGTTAGCTTAGAATCTTCAAGGAATTTACAAGCTGCTAAGGAAATTAGGTGAAGTGCTCAAACTTATTGCTTAAATTGATGTGAAATTTCATGAAAGTCTCCATGAATTAGGAAGATTGTAGTTGTGTAAAACTCAAACATGTTGCTGAATTTTCATGATCTTGTTTGAATGTGCATGCTTTAAATTCTCATGAATTTTGAACTAGTGTGATAGATAGTTGATCAACTTATGAAATGGATATGCTTAAAACTAATCGGTATTATAAGTAATGTTTGAATGCTTACCATGTTGTTGGAAATAATGAAATGAATTAGGAAGATGATTAAATTCGATATGAAATTGAATAAATAATTTTAGTAGACTATTTTGTTAACTAAATTCAGGGGAAGGGTTGTTTTCATGTCCTTTGAACCATATAGAGATTTAATTTGTAAGTTTAAGGCTGCCCAAGTGTTCATATGTTTGTTCAAGAATTGTTTTATGTAAATAGAAACCTCAAGGACTATTTTGAAACCTAATGAATGAGTTTATAAAACGGGGAAGAATTACATGAAAACATAATATAGAGGACTATTTTTCAATGTGAACTGTACAAATAGAAAAACAGGGCATCCATTCTAGTAATTGAAACTCTGTGTGACAACTTGTTCAAGTATGATTGAAATTGTATGCTAGGGGCTACACATATAAGTGGATTAAATTGTGGGATTGTATGTGCACATGAACATTAGAACGATATTATAAAATGTTGATTACCAGGGAATTTTCCTAATAAGAGATTATACTTCTTGTCATCTTAGATCAAGAAGAAATAGAAGGTGTGAGGGCTATAGTTGACCAAACTATAGACAAGAAGAAAGTAATCAAGATCCGAGTTCAAAGTCAGCACTGATTAAACTGTGAGTGTAGTCTTACGTTTAGGGATAGAATGAAACTATCCCAAGTTTGTTTGTTTGGTATTAAATTGATACCGCTTGGTTCTAATGATGAATTGTGCTAAGATGGCCACCTTGGAATGTAAGGTAAGTACCTACTCACAAAACACATATCGCTAAAAGTCTAGTTGAAGTACCTTGACATGAACTAAGTTATATGAGATCATATGAATTCGAAAGTCGTGTTTTGGAGCTAAGCTCACCTTTGAATCGAATATGATAAATTATGTTCTTGAAAGCCTTGACTTGGAGCTATGCTCACTCTTGAATGTGAATTGATCAATCATGTTACTTGAAAGTCTTAGTTTGGGAGCTTTGCTCACTCTTGAATTTGAATTGACAAGCCATGTTACTTGATAATCTTGATATGGAGCTAAGCTCATTCTCGAATCTAGTTTGATAAGAATTAATTAAAAGCCTTTGTCTCGAGTCAGTCGTAGGTATAGTTGGCATGCCATAGGATCCATATAGCACAGGTTTTAGGGTGGACTACGGTCCTGGATAATGGTCCATATGTTGGCGACAGTAGGAGGAAAGTTTTGTGGTCACTTAGCGACAATAGGAGGGATTGACCGGTACTGCGTGTACCATATGTTGGCAACAATTGGTTGGGGACTCGTGTACCTAGTCTGAATTCGATTCTCAAGGCTATAAACTTGAAAATATGAATTATAGTTATATACACATGTACCATAGATAAGGATTAAGGATGCATAACTCTATCGAAGTTTTGTATTGTCTTGTATGTATGAACTTGAAAATAAAAAGGAAAAGAAATCTTTATGTTAGAAGCTAAATTCGACATGATTGAAAATTTTAGTGAACAACTAGACTTATATGTACATGTGATAATCCTTTCTTGACTATTGATGTTGTTGTTCGAACAACTTGCTTTGAGTACCTTGTTTAAATATATTTGATGTTAAATTTAGCCTATATGACTTACCTTACTATGTTTGAATAATTATACTTGAAAGTTTGATGCAAATGATGCTTGTAGTGATTGGATGTTAAGTGTTTATACTCCTTTATACTCGAACTACCTCACCATGTCTTGCTTACAACTCCTTCACTACACTTTCAGGATTAAATTTGTAGCTGCTCTTTGCTTGGGACTTCTACAGATCACAAGTAGCTATCAAGAGTATGTTTTGTTCATTTTAAAATGACTCTTAGTCAGGTGGCACATTAGACTTAAGTATGTTGGTAAAGTGAACTGCAAAACAGCTGTTAGTACTGACTGGAAAAAGTAAACAAAAACAGAACGTAAAATGGTTGACCGTGTCGTGGTATGGTGGCCACTGCCTTAGAAACAAAACTGCCCCGAACAGTGTAGTCGCTTCACGGGCAGGCTGTCCCCCGAGGTGCACACGGACGCTCCTTGAATCGTACACTCGACTCTCGGAGTGAACAACAGTGGAACGACTCGAACAAATGGAGAGAAAACAGAGAGAAGCTGGAATGTGTTTGATTGTTGTGTTGTATCAAATGCTGCATGCAGCAGCTCTATTTATAGGCTGAAAACCATGTCTATAAATGACATTTCACATGCACAATAATTACAGAAATTAATCTGTATAACAACCATCTTAATTCTGCTATAACAGACTCTAATAAACACTGTTTTAATTCTGTAATAATCATGTTGTTACACTTTGAACCTGACTGAAAAACAGTCTATATTCATCCACTGAACAGACTGTATATATTCGAATTAATTCGAATAAACTGCACTGTTCTGAACGTTCGAATTAAATCAAATAAAATTCTGAACGTTCGAATCAATTCAAACAGTTTTATCAAGCCTATAAATAAGAAAAAATTCTTTCACATATAATCTTTTATTCATCAGAAAATTCCTACGAATTTTCTCCAAAAAGAATATATACGCGCGCGTACGTGTCGAAGACACGTGTTACCCTTACCCTTACCCTTACCCGAGCCCGGCCGGACGGCGGCGGCGGCGCGCGAGGACTTCCCTTGTTCTTTCCCACTCAACAAGGGAGGGAGGAAGCATGGGTATAAATACCCTTCCCTAGCTATTTTCCCAACCAATGTGGGATATAGCTTTGCCTTTGGTAACTCCTTGAAGCATTACCAACAAAGTAGTGCATATAGTGAAATTCTGATTTTGCATAAGTATTTTATCCGTATGATGTAAGGCATGTAATTATTATTTTGGTTAGTTGTTTTGGCTGATCAAGGTTAATATAAAGTAATCTAAAGGTGGTTAAATCCTTGATATAGTAAAGAAAAAAATGGTCTTTTAAGCTTGTAGGTCAAATTGGGGGCCTTCTTGTGGTAGTGTCACATGTTATGGTTCTTATGGATTGTTGAGTGAGATTTGTTTACATGCTAGAATAATGTTATCATAGGAATTTACTTGAGATGAATCTAGTAGATGACTAGGTAAAGTAGAGTCTTTCACATGCTTAGATCATATATTCTTGTCTTTTGATGCTTGATTTGGAGATCATGTTAAAAAGAAATTGGAGTTTGATATGTGTGTCGAAATGGGATCTTTAGATTTATACATGTACATGAATAGTTGAACCTTTTGTTTCTCTTGTCTCTTGATCTAAAAGTTAAACTCATGGAACTTAATTATCTAGGAAGTCTCTCTAATAATAATAATAATAATAATAATAATAATAATAATAATAATAATAATAATATGCAATAGAAAGAAGGAATGTAGTGTAACAAGGATAAAATTTTATTTCAACACACATCTCGGTTGGTTGGATTTAAAATCTTAGAATACAAGTTAAACCTTTGATCATTCGAGCACTAACTTGTACCTTAAGTTAGTCCTAAGTTAGCCTCGATGCCTAAAATATGAGATTAATTCTAAGTCGAGTTTAGTATGTTACACTGTTGAATGCTGCAATGTGTGTGCTATTCTCATGTCCTATGGGAAGCAAATGCAATGGCGAATATGTTGGCAAAAGGGGTGGATCGGCAATCTTGGTTTCAAGTAATGTTGTAATTGTTTGGTGTGAGTCTTATCTTGGTATGGCGTTCTGGGATAGGTTGTGGCATGCAGGTGGCTTGTTTTGATGTTATGGTCGTGGCAGTGCTTGTTGGGACTACTGCTAGCTTTGTGGAGTGATGCTTTATGGCGTCAAGTGTTGTGTATCTGTTCGAATCATGTTTGTACATTCTTGTGTTTGTACTCTTTTTCTCCAATTAAGATTAGGGAAGTTTTTAATGAGCCACACGATGATGTTTCATTGTATTATTTTCCTTCAATAAAATCATACATTATGGATAAAAAAATATGTTACACTCTGATTTTGTTTATAAAACCTTAAATTTGATTATTATTATTATTATTAAATAAAAATGTTTTAATATATAAAGGAATCTAATAAGTCACGTGTAAATTGTTTTGTTATGTGTGAGTTTATCTAGAATTATCGTGGACAAAATTTTTATGATTGGTGCTTTATATCGATTAAAATTTATATAAATTTTTAAATGTAATTAAGATACACGTCGAAATATAAAAATAAGATATGAATGTGAAGTTTTGCCGATCGTCTTCTTTGCTTCTTTCGAAGGAAGCTATCTTGCTCCTTTTTGGCTTTTTCCTCTTTGGTTTCATGCTTTTATTATTTTGTCTGTTTCAAGACTTTTGAGTTTTATATTTCCAGTAGTATTTGTTTATCTTTATTATTCAATAAATCACGATTGACTTTTGTACTTAAGATTTTTTTTCACATATATTGCACGTCCTCAATTGTTTGTAGATTTAATGTAGTACTTTTAAATTCGGATGACTTACAATCAACTATGAACAGTGTTTTTATTTTTTGAGTTAAAATAAAATCGTGTGAAAGATAAACCGACTATAAACAATATTTAGGACAAATTTAAATGAGTTACTGTTGATACTTAGTTTGCTTTCACCACTGTATCTATTTTTTAGTTAAAAAAAATCAAAACACATTCATACTCAAATTGTAAGCAATTCGATTTTAAAAATATTGTAAAAAATGTCATAGATCTACAAGTAAAATGGCAGGCGCAATACTTTCTCCAACTGCAATATTGGAGAATTTTTCCGATAGAAATATATACATTTTATCTTAATCAGCTGTGTATTTAAAAAAATTAAAAATCATACTTAATATATATGAATCTCGATATTTATCTAAAGATGAGATAAGTTAATATTGTTAGCCGTCGTCACATACACACACACATATATATATATATATATATATTTATTAGTGTGTTGTAATGTTAGATAGAAAGCGTGTAGTCCAGAAAGGCAAGCCAAAGCCTATTCAAAATGACGCGACTTTATTTCAAATTGGGTATTGTTTAATGGAGTAATTCATTTCAAGTTTTATGTTGTGTTAACTGTTAAATAAGTGTTCAAATTATATTTTTTTCAGTTAGATATTTAAACTTTATTTTAGGCTAAATAGGTGCCTAACATCTTCAATGTTATTTAAATAGATGCTCAGCTGTCCCTCAATTTTCACCGTTATCTGACACATGTCATCTTCTTAAATTTCTAAAATTATATTTAAAAATTAATAAAATAAAATAACATCAAATTTCATAAAATAGCCCCAAAATTTGAAATCCCTAACACCCCAAAATTCAAATCCCGATTTGGCTTGATTTCGTCGTTGATCGCCATGTTGTCGCCCATCACATCTTTCGCTGGACCATCACGACCATTTACCTCATCACCTTGTCGCAAGAAATCGACTGACACCATGTGTAACGCTAAAATATCGAATGATTCACGACGAACGACGACATAATAGACGGTGAATGGTGTGTGGGTCGTTCGGTGAGGGAATGGTGCTACATTACGTCGCTGAAAAACGCCATCAACGCTGGTGGGGTGGCCGAATTTGGAGGGTTTAGGGATTTGAGGACTATTTTGAGATTATTTGAAAATTTTAAGAAATTCAAAATTTTCTAATTTATTTTTTAAAAAATAAAATTCAGAAAATGTTTGATTTGAGCTCCAAACCTTAAATAGTTTGGATAACGGAAAAAAATTAACATCCGCCACGGTTAAACCTTAAATGGATCACAAAATGAAATGTCAGACACTTGTTTAGCTCTAAAATAATTTGGATACCTAACAAAATAAAAAGTATAATTTAAACACCTATTTAACAAGCCTTATGTTTTGTTTGGTTGTACCGTCTCTAATTTCAACTACCAACGTACTTTAGTTGTGTTTTCTGGGTCAAAACATCAAATGGCACATGCTCCTATCAAGTGCTTGCATGCTGTTATTTTCACATAAGTATTGTTATTATTTTATAGTCAATGTTTTGAGGATTTTTTTAGATCAATTTAAGAGAAGAGATAAGGGGAATGCCCATAATTTGAATCATAAATCGGTGCGGATTTAGACATTGAATACAAATCAATTGCTTTTTCATTATTATCAAGGAATACAAATAACTTACTTGAATTCATTACTTGTTTTTGCACAAGTTTGGCTACACCATAAGTTTAGGTTTTTTGAATCCGATAATTTTAATTTTTATCATTTAATTTTATTTTTATCATTAAAGTTTATGACATGGCAGATGATACTAAAACAAAATTAAAAAATAAACGAGATTATAACATGACAAATGACACCAAAACAACGTCATTTTAAAAAAATTAAATTTATATCAAAACGACATCATTTCGAATGCCTATAAATCCTCATTCTCCCTTCTCTCCAATTTTCTTTTTTTTTCTGACAAAAGTGACTATGTTAGTATGTTACCACTTTTTAAGTGGCATAATAACGTATTTATCACTTAATTTTTACAAATTTTTATTTATCAATTTAGTCTTAATTCTAAAAAATTAAATTATTTAGGTGACCCAAATCGATTATTTTGAAGTTTTAAAAAGTTTCCTCCCTTTTCTTTTAATTTTTAGATATTCCGAAGTTTTAAAATATTTTAATAATTTTATAATTATATTTATTTAAATTTTTAGAATTGAGAATCCAAATGTGGCTCCTGCAATTTTTTTCTGAGCTAGTTAAGAAATGTAAGGGCTATTGCATTAATGAGTTTGATTGGAAAACTGTTTTTGATTTTAGAGAAAGGAATTGTGATCCCCATAGATTAACTCAACAAGGTATTGGGAGGGAAATATAACTCTTTTGGGTGGCTAAGTGAGTTTAGCCAGCACTTATATATATATATATATAGTAGGGTTATAGTGTGGTATGAAATTTGAGGAATTTTTATAGTACTATAATAATTATTGTTGACCCCATATTCAAAAAAAATAAAGTCAATTTTTATATTTCTATAAAAAATTTATTTTTTTATATTTTATAATAAATTTAAAAGACATTTTAGTTAAATTAATGGGTACATTTGCACCCTAAACATTCTACATACATCTGCCCATAAATTTGATTGAAGTTTTCCATATATAAGTTCAACGAGAAGTTTCATTGAACTAAGTATGGTACTCTTTTTTCCTTTGCATCACGATTTACACCAAATTAAGATTGTTTAAGAGTTTTTAACGAGACCTATATTTTTTTTAAAAAAAAACTTCATAAGTGTGGAGTGGAGGTTTAAAAATGTTGATAGAATATGTAAAGGACAAACAAAATACAGTCTAAAAGCCTGAAAAGGTTCAAAACTGTCTTTTCACATAAAGGAATTGGATTCTTTTTCCAAATAAAATCTGGGCTTTGAAGTCCAAAAGAAGAACAGCAGCAAATCAAAACAATAGCCCAAAAAGGACAAATTCTTCCCCTTCTTTCTCCATTTCTCACTCTCACTTCATCTGTTTATCATTTTTTTCTCCAAAAAAAGAACACCCGTATCCCAATCATTTTGATCTTGGATTCTTCATTCTCCCAAATTCATTTTTTTAATTATAACTTTTGATGGCTGCTCTTCACTCCACTTCCTCTTGCCTTTATGGCAGTTTGGCTTCTTACCCGTTCAATAAATCAGTAAAAATGGGTCGTGGCAAAGTTACAGATCCTGGGTACAATTTCCCTCCACGTTTTCAGCGTTCTACTCCTAAATTACATGTCCAAGGTAAGTCCTTTTTTGGGATAGCTAAAATGCTGGGTTTTTTTTTTATGAAAAAAAGAATTAGTTTTGGATTCAATTTTGTTTTGATATCAGTAATCTTGGTTATTTTGAGTAATGTGATTTTTTTTTGTATTTGTTGCTGTAGTTTTTGGAAAATGTATTATTTTCTGTCTTCCCACTTAATTTTCAATTTGATCTATAAGGGGAAAAAGTTAGTATTAGCTAAATTTGGAAATGTGGAAAAATGGATTATTGATGTTCAAACTTAATTAGAAAGTTGTAAAGGATTTAAAGTAGTTTTCTATTTATCTAGAAAGTTGGAGAATGGGGGGGGGGGGGGGGGGGGGGGTTCAAACTTATTTGCTTGCCCTGTTTTATTAAGGAATGGAAGTTACCAAGAAAATGGCTAGTGATATTTGGTTAGTTGAATGGGGGGTCATTTTGAATGATGCAAGGATAATTAGGAGTTCATGTAGGTGTTTTGAACGTTAAGGAAGTGTTATTTCATATATTAATATGGAGTTTAAACACTCTACAAATGTGGAATTGTGGACTTTTCATGTGCAAATAATTGGTTTTGTGTTAGATAGACCATTTTAGAATGATTGGAAGTCATAGAACATTACTTCTACAATTTTATATGCATAAACGGAGATTGTTTCTGGGATGGGTAAAACTCATATGATTGTCTTCATAATCATATTTGTCTTCTCTTCCATAGATTTTTCCCCGCTGTTGGTGTGTTCTTTGAATGATGAGTTGACCGTTGCCATTTCTTAGAGCAACTTTTATAGTAGAAAATTGTTAAATTTTTGGAGGGAAAAGAGGATGTATCAGATATGAAGTTTAAATAATGCGGGACAGCTTAAGGCTAGTGTTCTGCATCTTCAAGTCTTTAAAAGAGAAAGCGATACATATTAAATAAAGCACGTCTTGAATACCTTAGAAGAGAACAAACTTATAAACCAGTACTCTGTTGAATATAGCCATGCTTCTGTGTAACTTTATAAACCAGTCTTAATGTGTATGCCCCGATTTGGTCTTTAAGCTCGTTGATAAAAAACATGGAGTTCATTAAGTTGGAAGTTGAGTTAAGTAAATGAGTGACCATATATGTCAAGCTCGTGGTTAATTGCCGTTATATTTTAAAAATCAAGCTGCTAAAAATCTTAGTGTTTGATGTGGCAATAGGGTGATTCTTGAAAAAAGATAGGATATAATAAAATGTCATAGTAGTGTATGATCATTATAGAAAAAATTCCGTGAATATTTATTGTAAGTTGATTATGAAATCCATTTTATGTACTCAAATTTCTCTGCCAGTTGGTGAGCTAACTCATGAAATCATGTTTTTGTTGCATTAACCTTTAATTATTTACTAAATGCTACAGTATTATATGATCATCATAGATTAATTTTCATGATTATTCGTTGTCAGTAGGTTAAAATCTCCATTTTGTCCAGGCTCTTCTTTTTCAGGGATCGCCATGAAATCTTTACTGATAAAGTTTGGAAGTTGCTTTTGTAATGGAATGAATTGATGATACATGAAATATCATTGATAACTGAAAGAAACCAAATCAAGCCGTTCATCGATTCCATGGGCGACCCTTTTATTCTATTAATAATAATACTTGGAGGGCATTATAATTTGCAATGTCTTGATGCATATTTGTTTCTATAGAAAATCGAGCTATGTCAAGGGTATCTCGACTCTGGTAGTATTGTTGAATGCCACACTCTGAAGTTTGACCTTGACCAAACTCTTTAACTTAGAAATAAAGCTGGACTAATGATAGTTGGTATTAAACTTTATTTTTTATTAATACATCATAGTTTTCTCTTTTTGACATGCAGTTTGCAATTACTGCTGTATATAGTTTGCCGTATGTCTCACTTTCCGCGGCTAATAATTTTCTTTGCCATAATTGTTTTAGGAAAAGCCCTTCCTGTTGATGGATTACCTGAAATAAAGGACTCTTCACTTGTGGTTTGTTTTGGGGAAATGCTGATAGATTTTGTCCCAACTATCAGTGGGCTTTCATTGGCAGATGCTCCTGCATTTAAAAAGGCTCCTGGAGGTGCACCTGCTAATGTTGCTGTTGGCATAGCTCGTCTTGGTGGTTCATCAGCTTTTATTGGGAAGGTACTTTTTAAAATGTATTTTCATTTTTTTTGTTATTTAGGATATAAAAATTGTGATGGTGCTCAGTTGTCTGTTGGATTTTCAGTTCTATAAACTTACATTTTCCTAGTTCAATATCAAATTTTTTGGCAGTATCCTCAGCTTATTAATATCACCCCTCGTGTTATGAAATTTGGCTGCTCTACCTTGATAAAAGTTAATGTTTTAAGTTTTTCTTTATTTCTGTTCAAGTTAGGCCCCTTTTACCTATTGGTTTCAGGTTGGATGCTTAACATGATATCAGAGTTGTGGTTAAAAAAATGATTTTTTAATTTATATATTTTCTAAGCTTTGATGTATTATATGATGTGGACAGGTTGGTGAGGATGAATTTGGATACATGCTTGCCAACATATTAAAGGAAAATAATGTCAACAGTGAAGGGATGCGTTTTGATCCTGGTGCACGAACTGCTTTAGCATTTGTAACACTAAGGAGTGATGGGGAACGTGAGTTCATGTTTTATCGCAATCCTAGTGCTGATATGTTGCTCCAAGAAAACGAACTTGATTTTGATTTGATTAGGAAGGTATGATTCCTCTATAACTGTTAATTAAATAACAGTAAAAACACACAGTGACAAGATATTCGCAAACAGATAGAATCAATGATCATCAAGATATAATAGTTATAGAGTGAGAAATTGCATATATAATGCTGTTTGGAGTTATGGATTGGAGTGACTTTCATGCTGTTTCGTATTCATTAATTCAAATAAACAAACATTCAAAAGGACTCAGTTTTGAACCTTTATATTATGATATATCAATTGACAAGTTTTTTATGTAAAAATATTGGCTTATATAACAAATTGGCCCTTGTTGTATTAGGTGATAATCAAGTAAGCCCTTGGATGAAATGTTGTCTCAACTGAGCTCTTATTTGAAAATTCGCTATCAAATAAGTCCCTGAAACTTGATTATATAATTTTCAAATAATGTCCCAGTTGAGATGTTTTTATACAATTTCAGGGGCTTATTTGATTGCGAATTTTCAAATAAGGGCTCAGTAGACAACATTTCACATAGGGGCTTATTTGACTATCACCTAATTTGACAAGGGCCAAATTTGTTATACAAGCCAGAAATATTTTCATTTCAAAAGGTATTCCGTGTGTCAATACCTTTGCATCTTCCTTTAATTTTCCTCGTCATTTTTTAGCTTTACTATTCATCATGTTGAGCTCTTGTAGTTTCTGTTAGGCATTGCTGCACTGGTAAGGTGTTGGTTCATGTATAATTGCTGTATAGGTCCCCTTGTTTTTACTTTTTAGCAATTTTGTTTCCTTTGTAAAGTTCTGGTTTATGTGGTTTGAATTATATATCATCTTTTGACAGGCAACAATTTTTCATTATGGTTCTATAAGTCTTATTACTGAACCATGCAAGTCAGCTCACATTGCTGCAGCAAAAGCTGCAAAGGATGCAGGTGTTGTTCTGTCCTATGATCCCAACCTTAGGCTTCCGTTGTGGCCCTCTGCAGAGAGTGCCCGGGAAGGAATTATGAGCATTTGGGATACTGCCGATATTATCAAGGTAATGATTTTATAAAGCAGATGATTTAAACAAAGGTAGAGTGTGATGCACAAAGTAAAAGGAAAGTACTGTATCTATATTGATGATCTCAATTAATGTGTGAATTTTAGGTAAGCGAAGATGAGATTTCTTTCCTAACACAAGGAGAAGATCCATATGATGATGCTGTTGTTCGTAAGTTATTCCACCGAAATCTGAAATTGCTTCTTGTTACGGAGGGTCCGCATGGTTGCCGTTATTACACTCAGGTAAGTTCTCTAGATATGTTTGACATTTTTCCCTTTTTGCATGTAAGTTATTTGGATGTCAGGACTCTTCCAAACAGTGATGGCCGGAATTGTCCCTTTAGATGAAAGATGACAATGGGGTCAGTTTTGTCTGTTCGAGCCGACAAATGCTCTCCCCTAGGAGTAGAGCAACCTAAACACACCTGCAATCGAAGGCTGATTTTACATGTTGAAAGCCTTCCTTACCCCCCTTCCCCGGCCAAACCCCAAAAAAGCTCAACCAGGGGATGGACTGAGGGGGTTGCTGTGGGATGAACCGAGGGGGTTGCTGAGGGAGCAGTCGCACCACCTGGAAGTTTCAAATTCTCATATAGTTTATGTATTTCCTTTATATTTTCTATTGATTATCTAAATTCGCACCCCCTAGAAGTTTATAATTTCGCACCCCTAAATTTCTAGTCTAACTCCCTAACAACTCCCAACCCTGAGAGAAAATCCTGCATCCGTCCCTCATATCCATTCCTATTTTAGATTCTTGCTTTTCAGAGTGGACAAAAACAAGTGGGTCTTTTACTTTGATGTAAAAGATAATTACTCTGAACATGTTGGATATCTTTAGTCTGATGTTGCGCAGTCTTGGAGCTTTGAGCACAATGAAAATGATCAAGCACTCTTCATCTGATAATTTTCTCTCTTACGAAGAGATTTAGTCATTTTGTTAATGACCATGGTCTCAACCCTCAATTAGTACTTGTTTCAACACTTTCCTGAATCTGGTATCTGAAGCTTAAAAGACACCGAAAACTGTAATGAGAAATGGATCACATTTTCCAGGAATTCAGTGGGAGAGTCAAGGGCTTGATGGTAGAAGCTGTAGACACCACCGGTGCCGGGGATGCTTTTGTAGCTGGAACATTATCACAATTAGCTTCTGACCTTTCCTTGCTTCAGGTATTGCCCTTCTAAGTAGCAAACACTTAAATTTAACCTGCTTATCCTAATAGTTGTAAGGAATGGTTTAATCATGCAGGATGAGGATCGATTGAGGGATGCTCTCAGGTTTTCTAACGTCTGCGGTGCATTGACCGTGACCGAAAGAGGTGCGATTCCTGCCTTGCCAACTAGAGAAGCTGTTCTCGATGCTATTCTCAAAACTGTAGCATAAGTTTTCTACCCAGACCCTGTAATTAAGGTGACTTCCAAGTCCCGTGCCTACATCTCTATTGGCAACCAGGGCTCGATCGGAATGAAGTTAATGAAACGATCCCGCATGTGCCCTACTAATATTCTATCATCAGCGTTACCTTGGTCCGTGAACTTATAGCTGTTCCGATATTCTCCCTTTCCTACTAATATTCTATCATCAGCCTCATGCATTGTTAGATAATAATTCCAAGCCTGTTGCCTCTTCATTTTGTATTCTCCCTTTCCTAGTATGCATTATATGGATGATACTTTAAATCGGTTTAGTGAATGGATGACTCGGTGGCTTTTCTGCTATCCGTTTGGAAGGAGAGATGAAATCCCTGATTCCTAATAAGGTTTTGTTAAGTCAAATTCAAGTATCATCCATATAATGCATACTAGGAAAGGGTTTTGTTAAGTCAAATTCAAGTTGTTCTAGTTCGATCTGACCAATATTTGGATTTAGCACATTCACCGCTGTCGCCACCTTTTTTTTAAGTGGCTCGACGTTTAAAAACTAAAATATGAAGTCGCCACCAATATTTTAAAAGGGAATAATTACCTAAAAACGGGCCATTTTAATAAAATATTTTATTTTATTAAAACAACAGTTTTGGTCTACGAAAACACAAAAAAGGATTCATGAGTTGATTACGCGTGGGAAAAAGATAGCACCCACAATGTCAAAAACAAAAATTGGTGCCTAGCCAATTACAAAACGTTTTAATATTGGAATTTGCAAGTTCAAGTAAAATTTAATTTATTTGTCCATATTATAAATATAAATCTATTTTAACGGCCTTACCGCCTGAAAAATGAACTCCAATCACCACCAATACTCATGGCGCTAACCCGTCATTTTCGTTTGGTAAGACATCACATTAATTATTTAAACAAGCAAGCAAAAAAGTAATTAAAATATAAAATAAAGAAACAAGAAATAAAATTGAAAAATTAAATGTATACAAGAAAGTAATGAAAAAGGCAAATCGCGAATCTTAAAAAAATATATTGAACTACAAATTTTTAAAGGGATTTAAAAATTAACTTAAAGAGTGTACCCATCCCAAAATTGAGTTAACACCCTAATTTTTTTATTTGAAAAGGTTTTAAAAGATAGGGAATTTAATGGAGGGGATAAACCAAAATGTTTTGGGTATAAAGCTCAATTTTAAAATAAACGTATTTTTTTAGAAGACAAAATGGATCAAATTCAAAATAAAACAACATTTCTTATTGTTCTTAGTGTTCTTCGAAAATAACTCTAGAAACACAAAAAACCAGTTTTAAATTTTAAAGCGAGGATCCAAGTTCAAAAACAATTTTTTCCTTTCAATCAAAAGTAAAAACAAGACCCAAACTAATATTAAAATTCGAAATAAAATTAATAACAGAAAAGAAGAAAACAATACCGAAGCGAGGAAAAAATTGCTTGCTTTAATTTTAACAAAATTCGAATACAATTGCTGCAAACTCAAGCCACTACTCTATGAATTTCTTAGGTGTTTTTCCTATTCATTTCCCATTGTATTTATACAATGGGGGTGGGGGTTTATATAGGGTTCAAGAACTCAAATTTACAAGGAAAATTGGGATTTCAATCCCTAAAATTGAGCAAAATCAGACCAAAACGTGATTCTTACTTGAATTTCAAAATCAACCCGATTTGGCTCTAATTTTTCTTATTTCTATATTCGATTCGCGGATCTAATTTCTGCACACGCTGTCTTCAGTAAAACAAGCATATCTTGAGCTCCCGATATCCGATTGAGGCGTTTCATGATGCGTTGGAAAGGTAACTGAAAGACAGTCAATACTTAAGAAGACATCTTGGCCTGAAAACACTTGGACCCTATCAGAAATTTGCCATAAGTTCGTAGTGAGGAAACCTTGACTTTCTATGTTTGTTATGATTATGCTCGATTCCTTGCATTACTTGAATGATTCAGATTTCCCTTTGATTTTGGTCCAATTTGCATTGATTTGAAATCCCCCCCTTTTTCCATACTTGATGCGAACTCTTCCCTTGTTTTTATGTCAGGTTAAAAATTATTGACAACAACTGCCCTTCTTTGCTTATTCTTGTGAAACAGGGATAGAGCAAAGAACAAAAGGCACTAATTTTATCCAATCACACTGCAATATTGGTTGATGGACATCAAAGCTTGGTTCAATATCCTTGCGCCTGAACGGATAGGGAATTGCTGAAAATAAGGGTTTCATTCTCCTTGTGCCCGAACGGATAGGCGTTGTGCTGGAAAAAAAGTTTCATTCTCCTCAAGCCCGAACGGATAGGAAGTTGTTGAAAAATTAGGTCCCCATTCTTCACGTGCCCGAACTGATAGGCAATTTGTAAAAAACATGGTTCTTGTACATGAACGGATAGGCGGGTTCTATTCTCCACATACTTGAATAAATAAGCAGGTTCTGAAAAAAGGTTCCACCCTCCTCATGCTCGAATGGATAAGCAAGCTAAAAAATAAAGGTTCCATCCTCCTCATGCTCGGATGAATAAGCAGGTTATATTCTCCTCATGCTCGAATAGATAAGCATACTGAAAAAATGGTTCCATCCTTCTCATGCTCGGATAAATAAGCAGGTTGAGAAATAAAGAATCCATCCTCCTCATGCTCGGATGAATAAGCAAGTTCTATTCTCCTCATGCTCGAATAAATAGCAGACTGAAAAAAGGGTTCATATACCCCTTAAAATAACATTAAGCACCTTCAACGCTTCTTGTGAATTCTCAAACTCCTGCCCCTACAAGATATCTTGAAGCGTTTGCACGCTAAACCTTCACCTTGAATGTCTTTGCATGATGTTAGCGCTATAATCTCTTCCTCTCATGCCTATCAAAGTAAGGGATTCTGAACCCTTGGTTGACATAACTTGCCCCAATCTGATGGCACAGTTTGCCTACTGGGCATGGCTCTATCCCTTTTTATGCTTTAGGGATCTTACATCTTATGTGTGGATCTTGCTTGACAACACAATCCACTTAAAACTCTTCAACACACGTGCTTCTTTTTTTTACCTTCTTATGTAGGGCGATGCCCCCGTTCAAACTGAGGTTCGATTGTTGCCTGAAATGATGCAAAACATTCGTTCTTAGTTCCCTATGGTTGGAATCAATACCAAGAAATCCTTTGTTTTTCATAAATCTAAGTCAGCCTACTTGTAAGATGCAAAAAAGGCTAAAATGATAGTTTAAAGGAAAAGAGTCATGGCAGATGCAAGGAAAGGCTAAAAATGGGGAGTTTAAGAAAACAATCACGACAAACATGGAAAAGAGGAAAGTCAGATGCCCCAAAATCCATAGTATGAATGATTCATGAATCCATCAATCGGATAGTGCCCCACTTTTAGGTGGCTCTCTTTAACTTACCCACTCCCCAAATTTTAAATTTCCCACTTTTCTAATCTCAATCGGACATTAGAAGTTTGGAGGTCCCTGAAGAAAGGTTAACTCAACCAGGCGGAATGTGTTCTGAAAACAAACTCCTTTTCTCAAATATTTATGTGTGATCTAAATGGTCTTTTATGGCTTGTAATGTAGGCTAGGCTCGGGTTTCCAAGAAAAGATATATATGCTTAAATACATGTTTTAAGGGTGATTAAACCAAGGATCAATCTTTACTGATGAAATCTCCATTCTTTTCTTCTTTGCATCACTCTAGATTGCTCATCACCCTAGAGTTCATTTCCTTTTTTGGCACACGTCTCATTTGGAGGATTTGTTTCAAAATTTCCCCCGCACTTCAGCTTTCATTTATTCATTTCTTCATTTTTCTTTTTTCCTTTTCTTCCTTTTCTTTTTCTCTTTTTCCTTTCTTTTCTTTTTTCTTTCTTTCTTCTTTTTTCCTTTTTACCTTTTCTCTTTCTCGTTTCCCTTTCATTTTAGAACACCTTTTCATCCTCTTTGCCCCCAGTGTGAGGGGTGATCCTTGGTTAGGGTTTTGATCAAAGGAAAATATCAGGCTCAAAAGGGGACAACAATGGATTTTTATTTTCTTTTCGTGAAGGGAAATAAAGGAATGCCAAATGTCATTTCACACACAAACATCGTCGAAGAGAAGTAATCTTCAGTTGGTAGATGTTTTAGAGTTATCACTTTATTCAAGGACCCTAACAACAATGTCTGAGAGGAAAATTCACTCATAATCTGTACATGGGATTTCCCATTAATCCTGAACGCACTTTTTGCTCCTCTATCTCGGGATTAGATTCAAAAGTCATTCATACAATCAATAATAGGAACTCTACCAGAAAGATGGTTGTTTGGAGAGAAATGGATGACAAATGTTTGCCACTTGAGAAAACAAAGGGAATGCATCTTTAAACAATTTAACATAGAAGCCCTTACAAAAGATCCCTAATGCTCGCGGGCAAAAGCAAAAGGGTTGATTCTAGGTATGATCCTAATACCGCCTAGGAAGATCTTTTACTGTCTGAGCATTACTCTAGGAAGGCATGGGTGAATTGTGGCCAAGCTCGACTCGTCCGTTTCGCGATAAGATTCTTCAAGCATTCGTCATATTCTTCTTCCTTGAGTCTCCCACTCTTGATGGCTATTCTCGAAAGTTATCAATCTGTCTTCCATGGCCATTGCTTTGGACAGAGAACGAGTACCGTGCTTGTGGGATGTTTTTTCTATTTTTGGAGATTCTATCATGCGGTTATGTGAATGTATGCAGTGATCACAACATAAATGCAAGAAATAAGAAAAAAAAAGGACAAGAAAAAAATGCAAATGCATGAATGCAAATGTATGAATGTAGGCGAGGAGCCATCAATTCCAGTAAGATATTGCTCTTGAAGTAGCTTCCATTGAATGCCAAAGGTCCGACGAATACGTCTCAGTCTCAGCACCCAGTTCCTCTTCAATCAGTCTTTGAAGCCTTGGTCCTACCTTCCCTATTGGTCTGACGTGGGGGCGAAAAAATGTAGCTTCTTGAAGTCACATGCTTAGCTACCTCTTCAATTTAGGATGTGATGCTTCTATCGAATTCGTCTCGCTTCTGGGTCCTTTTGACGTTGCCCCTGAGCCGAGTAGACCAATGATCATCTTCAAATTATGCTTGGTTGGACCGTCGAAGTGGTCCTATAGCACTTGTGATTTATGGTATTCTGCTTAGCGCTGATGTAAACATACTTCGATGTTTCCTTTACGTGTTCACTCGAAAAATTCTCATTGTTTGATGGTTGACCTCAGTCCGGTAGTGTATATCCGCGTTGTCTTCCTCCTTTAGGTACATTCCATCCATGGCAAAAGCTTTTTATAATTTAGCAACATGCTTTAGAATTGATCCCTTCTAAATATGAGATGTATGCAACAAACAAATATGCCCAAACAAAACAAAACACACACACAGAAAAAGGTTAGTACTCTTTTTTAATAAAAAACATAAATAAAACCTAAAAGGTTCAAAATAATTTCATTGTACGAATAATTCTAGGCAACACATTCCAACACTTCAGGATATGTCTCCACGGATTATCCTTACGAAATAATTTTGACCAGACTAAAAGCCTAAGGTTTTCCACATGGATCTATTGGGGTGAGATTCTAGATTCTCAAACTTGGTTTGGTTCTAAATGGGTACTCGAGCTGTCCTTGTTGTCCCCTACTAAGGGTAGCAATGTCCCTGATTCTCGCCCTTTATAGGCAACACAAAATCAAGTTCAACTCAGGGGGACTCATTTCCTACGCCTTTACAAAGGATCAGTATCCTTACAAAGACATAAGGCATATGAGTCCCGAAGGTACTTGCTAGGTTCATACGAAGAATCAGTATTCTTACATAAGCAAAGCCCCCCTCCTTACTTAAACGAATGGGACAAAGCTCGGGTATAGAGCTTAACCAATTTTTAAATGCGTAAAAAAGAATCATATTCATAAATGGACAATTAAATTAAATTTTATGTGAACTTAAGAATCCCAACGTTAAAATAAAATGTAGTCGGCTTGTGGCATGACTCTCTTTTTTGTAAAAACAAAAATCTTCCCAGCGAAGTCGCCAAGCTGTCGCAACCCTTTTTCAAGTGGCTCGACGTTTGAAAACTAAAACACGGAGTCGCCACCAATCTTTTAAAAGGTGTGATTGGATCACCTAAAAACGAGTCATTTTAATAAAACATTTTGTTTTATTAAAACAACGGTTTTGTTCTGCGAAAACACAAAAAAAAAAGGATTCGAGAGTCGGTTACGCGTGGGGGAAGGGTTAGCACCCCATAACACCCAAAAACAAAAATCGGTACCTAGCCAATTACAAAATGTTTTAATATTGGAATCTGCAAGTTTAAGTAAAATTTAATTTATTTGTTCATATTATGAATATAAATCTATTTTAACGGCCTTACCGCCCGAAAAATGAACTCCAATCACCGCCAATACTCATGGTGCTAACCCGTCATTTCCGTTTGCTAAGACGCCACATTAATTATTTAAACAAGCAAGCAAAGAAGTAATTAAAATATAAAATAAGAAAGCGGGAAATTAAGTTGTAAAATTAAATGTATACAAGAAAGTAATAAAAAAGGCAAATCACGACTCTTAAAAAAATATCTTGAACTACATATTTTAAAGGGATTTAAAAATTAACTTAAAAGAGTGTATCCTTCTCAAAATTGAGTCAACACCCTAATTTTTTTTATTTGAAAATGTTTTAAAAGATGGGGAATTTAATGGAGGGGATAAACCAAAAGGTTTTGGGTATAAAGCTCAATTTTAAAATAAATGCCTTTTCTTTTTCCAAAGACAAAATGGATCAAAATCCAAACAAAACAAAATTTCTTATTGTTCTTAGTGTTCTTCCGTGATAATTTTTTTTTTTAAATTCGATTAAAAAGGAGAAACTTCTTTTTGAAAATTTTAAGTATCGGAAAAACCTTTAAAAAATCATTTGGAGTCGCCACCGGCCACTGAGGTAGGCTGGACACCGTAAAAACAAAACCAAAGATTCGTTTGAAAGGGTTCGAGAGTTGGTTATGTGTGGGGAAGGGTTAGCACCCCCATCACGCCCGGAAATCAGTACCAAAACAATTGTTGCTTTTAATTGATGGAAATTATTCGAAATTTAAAGTGAGTTTAATTAGGGGTTCTTAATCAAAAATTAAACTTTAATTATACGAGCTTTTCCAAATTAGCGGTTTTGAATTAATTTGACATTTAATTAAAAAGGATGACGGTACACCAGACCAAAGACTAAACCGACATCATATAAGTCTGATTGTCGTGTTAGTTTAGGGTTCGGATCCTGTATGTAACACCTGTGTTTTGGGGTTAGGAGTTAGTCGGGTTAGATGGTCCGAGTCGGTAAAATTAATTTTAATCAAATTGACCTTGGCTTGAGCCAATTGAGTCTTAAATAAAAAGGAGGGATCATTTTGGTAATTTAGCCAAAATAATTTAAAAAGGAAGACAACCTTTTGAGATTCAAAAAGGAACAAAAAAATAAAGATATCATCTCCCATTTTTCCTCTTCCACGTTGAAACCCCCAAACCCACCCAAAACCTCTAAATCACTATTCCATCAAATTTCTTCCTCCACTCAAGGGCATTTTTAAAGGTAATTATATATTTGAACTCTCCTCTTCATCCTCTACATTTACCTAGTCTTGAAATTGAAAATTATCATCTTTTTGAAATTTGGAGTTTAAAGAAAGTTTGCGTTTTTGATGGGTTTCACATTTGGTTTTGAATTATTAAGTTGGGTTTTGGTTTAGTTTCCTTAAAATACACATAATATGTTAAAATGGGTGATTTTGGGTGAAAACCCGATATGGGTCCTTGTGGCCATTTTTGAGGTGTCTAAAACTTGGATTTTGGTGAGTCTTAGGGCTGGGTTGAAGGGCTGATGGTTTAGGGATGTTAGGAAGGTGTTTTGGGACTATTTAAGTGTCATTTGGGTGTTTGAAAACATAGTTTTCAGCTGGGTTTTAAGGGAGCTCGAAAATGGAAATTTTGGATGATTGTTGGGTTTGAAATTGTTGAAGTGTGGCTTGTGTTTATGGGTTGGAGTGGTGACTGAAATTTAGCATTGATTTGTGAGTAATGGATGTGTTTTGATTGGCTAGAAATAAGATGAGACATTGGAGAAGCATCGGGACCGAATCCGGGCATTTAGGAGGCTTGCTTGCTTGCTTTGGTTGCTAAGGAAGGGTGGTGAGTAAATCTTTAAATTGGTTTTAAGGTCGGTTCAAGTGTGTGTAGTGGATGTGTGGGAATGAGCTTGGTAGGCCATTCCTAGGTGGGAGTTAAATTGGTAGTTTAACCCCTTGATTTTCTATTGATGAATGTTATGCCATTGCCTATTTGTTCTTGTGAAATGTGGATTGATTTGTATGTGTGTACCTTGATATGTATATGTGTTGAGTATGTGATATAAATGGTGGACATGTGATGTGGTTAAAGAAATTGGCACTAATTAACTTACCGGGTGTAAATGATCAATCATTAGGATTAGTGTGCACACAATTGAGTCAAAACGTACGTGGCCTTGATGGCGTTGAGTCATCAAGGAGGAGTACGGTGATGTAATATTCCACCGGAAATTTATTTATATTCTACGTGATGATGAGTGGAATCCCATCCGTAGGGCACATGGTGATGAGTGGAATCCCGCCCATGCAAGGTCCGGTGATGAGTGTAATCCCACCGAGGTAAAGTTGTTATTGAGAGTAAATCCGCACATCCGGGTAAACTAATAGTGGCTAATGATATTTCTCTCATGTTTATGATGTTTTGATAATTGAGACACTTGTTGTTGAGTTTAGTATGATGTTAGATGCCATATTATGACTCTTGAAAGACTAGCTAGGTTGACTCGTTGATATCTATGTATGTTGTATGTGAGGTTGGGGATTTGCATGCTTGGACCCTGCATTGTTGTTGTTTTCGGTTTTAGAGCATCCTCACTAAGCTTCTAGCTTACGCTCTTATTTTCAACAATGCAGATCATTAGCGTGGTGTTAGCAAGGAGCAAGGCGAAGGGGTTTTCCAAGTTTTTGTTGCTCAAGTATGATTTAACAATTAACGTAGTAGTTTAGCAATTGGACAAAGGTGTATTTTGTTTGAGCTTTGTATGACTCATGGAGGTTGTTGGATGTTTATGTTTTGTTGAATTTGTAAATCATGTTAAGCCTTGATGAATGCTTGATTGTGATGCTATGCTTTTGTTGAAGTACATGTGTTGTTGTGGCATGTAACTCTAAGTGTGGTGAATTGAGCCTTAAGGGCATTTTAATGCTTAAGTATGCTTTGGATGATTTTTGGAATGATTGTCTTGTCTTAAATACTGTGATGATTATGAATGTTTGCAATAGGGAGCATGCCTCTAGAGTGTATTTGTTTGTGATGTATGCTTCTTGAAGTTGTTGAGGGCTTTTGGGATCATTTAGAGTTGTCTAAGTCTGATTTTTGAAAGTTGTGGACAACCAGCATTTCGAAACGGGCTGAGCCGTTTCGGAACGGGTAAGGCTTCAAGGACCCCGTATCGGAACTCGTTTCGATACGGTTTGGCCACTGTGAGCCCCTGTTCCGAAACATGTTTCGGAACGTTTTTGCCACTGTCCATGCCTGTTTCGAAACAAGTTTCGAAACGTCAAGGCAAATTCGTAGCCCTGTTCCGAAACGGGGTGGAGGCGTTTCGGTACGGGTGACTTGCTTTTTACCTGGAGCCCGTGTTTCGAAACGGGCAGTACCTGTTTCGAAACACAGGCCTAAATGTGGGCTTTTAGGCATTCTGAAAAGGTCTCAATGCTTGGGTTAGGCCTGTTTTGCTGTAGGGCCTCCCGGAAGTCTTGTTTCCGCTGTAGGGATCACTTAAGAATCAATTATGCCTCTAGTTAAGATGTAATTTAAATGAAAAAAATTTTAGGGTCGCTAACCGAGGGGGAACCTTAACGGGTTTCGCTTCGGTTTTCCCCGGGTAGCCTGCTCGAACCGGTCAGCCGACCAAACCGGGGCGAGGGGGTTACATTTGTTGGTATCATAGCCTGAGGTTACCGAGACCTCGGGCAGGTAAGTGAGGTAAGCTTGATGTGTTAAGTAATTGTATTGCTTGATGTATGCTTTGCCATGAAATCTCATTGTTTGATTACTCGTATAATGATTTGAAGCATGAATCGTTGCGTTTGGTGTAGAGTGAGTGCCCATTGCTACTATTACTTAATTTAAAAAGGTTTTTTTTTATAAAGGAAGTACTTGAGCACTGTTGGACCCTTGCTTTTGCTAACGTAATCCTTATATGTTTGTTGTTGTAGTTATAATCTTGCTATCTGTACCATGAGACCACGTGGGAGGCCTAGGAGCAGCTCCGGAAGTTGAGCCAGTAGTTAGAGTTGAGGCTCAAGTGGGAGAGCCTGTGGTTGGAGTTGGAGCTCCTCCACCTCCTCCTCCACCACCACCTCCTACACCAGAAGTAGGAGGCGAGGCCGAGGCCAAAGGAGAGGGACCTCAGGGAGGCCAAGGTGGCCAAGGTCCGGCCGAAATAGACTTAGCTCCTCTAGTTCAGGCGATAGCCGGGGCTTTTCAGGCTGTAGTAGCTGGAGGCCAGGCAGCGGCACATCATCAGGGAGAGGGCACTAGGTTGCCATTAGAGAGGCTCCGTGGTCTAGGGGCCGAAGAGTTCAGAGGGTCTACACCAGAGAGATCCGAGTTGTGGTTTTAGAAGACCGTCCGTATCCTCGCACAGATGGGATGTACCAGAGAGCGCAAGTTAGGGTGTGTTGAGTCCTTGCTTCAGGGTGATACCTACACTTGGTGGGTCACCATCACTACGGGTATGGATGAGGCCGAGATTACTTGGAAGTTCTTTGAGTCAGCATTCCGTAAGAAGTATTTGGGTCCGCGATATCTCGATGAGAGGAAGAGGGAGTTTATGGCTCTGCTTCAGGGAGTATGTCTGTGACGGACTATGAGTTTCGATTTGTTAGGCTGAGTCAGTATGCATCTGAGCTTGTTCCTACTGAGGTGGAACGATATAACCGTTTCCGTTATGGGCTAAATGAAGAAATCAAGAGGTATACTCTAGCTTCAGACTACACTGATTTTGATGTCTTGGTCGCGAGGGCCAAGGACTTGGAGCACAGTTTGGGCTTGACCGAACAATCTGGTGGTTCTAGTTCGGGTAAGAGGTCCAATGACTTTGATAGAGGTGATTCCAAGAGGCATCGGGACAACAGGCATCACTATGATCATAGGCGTGGTGGCGATAACCACGGTAGGGGCCAACAGGGCCAGAGGGCTGGTGGGAAGTTGCCCACATGTGCTACTTGCGGGAGGAACCACACCGGTGAGTGTTGGGGGAACTTCCACTCGTGTTGGAGTTGTGGGGCTAGAGATCATATTAGGCGTGACTGTCCACATCAGGTGGGGCAGGCACTAGCTCAGGCTCCTGCCAGAGCCAATGACTTTCAGAGAGGCCGCGGGCGCGGTAGAGGTAACTTCCAGCCGAGAAATGATGGTCAGAGGAACATAGCACATGTAGTTGCAGTCCAGCCGGAGGGCGGATGCCAGGCCAGGGTTTACGCTCAGCGTAGGGATCAGCATGACACAGATGTGATCGCAGGTAACTTCTCGATATAGTCTTTGGGTCTACTTTCTTTGATTGACTCTGGGTCTACACATTCCTACATATTGAGTGAGCATGCACAGTCGTTGAATTTGCCTTGTGAAACGTTAGAAGTAGGAGTTAGTGTTACTAGTTCCTTTGGGGACACGATAGTAGTTAGAAAAATGTACAGAAGGTGTCCGTTGATGGTTCAGGGATATGTGTTTCCAGTGGATATGATAGAGCTACCTTTCTATGGTTTTGATGTAATTTTGGGTATGGACTGGCTCACGGAGCATAGAGCTAGGATAGACTTTGAAACTAAGAGGATTTCTTTGAGGCTCACAGATGATTATGAGATTGTAGTGGTGGGTGAGAACGTGAAGTTCTTGTCCAATGTAGTTTCAGTTCTAGAAGCTAAGAGGTTAATTGAGTTGGGTTGCGAAGCATACTTGGCCTATGTGATGAATCCGAACATGAGTGAGGTTAGACCTCAAGACATCCGGACAGTGTGTGACTTTCCTAGTGTGTTTCTGAAAGAGTTGCCAGGGTTACCACCGGATAGAGAGGTAGAGTTCACTATTGAGACTTATTCTGATTCAGCTCCTGTTTCGATTGCTCCGTATCGCATGGCACCGAAATAACTGAAAGAGTTGAAGACTCAGTTGCAAGAGTTGACAGATAGAGGCTTCATTCGACCTAGTTCTTCTCCTTGGGGTGCACCAGTTTTGTTTGTGAAGAAGAAAGATGGAAGCATGAGAATGTGTATAGATTACAGACAGTTGAATCAGCTAATAGTGAAGAATAAGTATCCTTTGCCTAGAATTGATGATTTGTTTGACCAGATGAGAGGGGCATCAGTCTTTTCGAAGATTGACTTGAGATCAGGTTACTACCAGCTAAAGGTAAGAGAGGTTGATATACCGAAGACGACCTTTAGAACTAGGTATGGTCACTATGAGTTTTTAGTCATGCCTTTTGGGTTGACTAATGCACCGGCTGCTTTCATGGATATGATGAATAGGATTTTTCATCAGTACCTAGATCAGTTTGTAGTTGTTTTTATAGATGATATCTTGGTGTACTCACGAACTAAAGAAGACCATGACCGACACTTGAGACTAGTTTTGAAGACTTTGTTAGATAACCAGTTGTATGCGAAGTTGAACAAGTGTGAATTCTGGATCCGAGAGGTAGTCTTCTTAGGAAATGTAGTGTCAGCCAATAGGATTAGAGTTGATCCGAAGAAGATAAAGGCCATTGTTGAGTGGAAGCAACCGAAGTCTGTAACAGAGGTACGTAGCTTCCTAGGCTTGGCTGGATACTATAGAAGATTCTTAGAAGGTTTCTCTAAGTTAGCCGCTCCATTGACACAATTACTTCAGAAGAGTGTTCAGTTTGAGTGGACAGATGCAAGGCAGAGAGCCTTTGAGAAATTGAAAGAAGCGTTGACCCAAGCACCGATCTTGATTCAGCCAGAGTCTGGGAAAGACTATGTAGTTTACAGTGATGCTTCTTATGTAGGACTAGGTTGTGTTCTCATGCAAGACAAGAGAGTGGTGGCTTATGCCTCAAGACAGTTGAAGACTCACGAGCGCAACTATCCGACCCATGACATAGAGTTAGCTACAATTGTGTTTGCTCTGAAGATTTGGAGGCATTATTTGTACGGTGAGAAATGCACAGTGTACACAGATCACAAGAGTTTGAAGTACATTATGACTCAGCGAGATTTGAATCTCAGACAGCGTAGGTGGTTAGAGTTGCTAAAAGACTATGATCTTACCATTGAGTACCATCCGAGTAAGGCCAATGTAGTGGCCGATGCTTTGAGTAGAAAGATAGTCGTAGACTTGAGAGCCATGTTTGCCAAATTGAGCTTGTCCGGAGATGGTGGCTTGGTAGCCGAGCTCAGGTTAGACCTACCCTAGGTCAGTTGATTAGAGAGAAGCAGCTCTTAGATAGATCTTTGGCACCTCATGTGCAAGATATAGCCGAAGGTAGATCTTCAGACTACAGTTTCAGTACCGATGGGGTTTTGTGTTTCAAAAATAGGATAGTTGTGCCAGAAGACGGTGACTTGAGACGTACGATCTTGACTGAAGCACACAGTAGTCCGTTTGCTATGCATCCGGGGAGTACGAAGATGTACAGTGACTTGAAGAATTTGTACTTTTGGGTTGGTTTGAAGAGAGATGTGGCCAACTTCGTGAGCAAGTGTATGGTATGCCAGAGAGTGAAGGCGGAACATCAGGTTCCCTCAGGTTTGTTGCAACCGTTGAGAATTCCGGAATGGAAATGGGAGAATATCACCATGGATTTTGTTTCGGGTTTGCCTTTGACTCCTACGAAAAAGAACTCAGTTTGGGTGATAGTTGATCGTTTTACGAAGTGTGCTCACTTCTTGGCAGTCAATACCACTTACACTTTAGATAGATTGGCCAACTTGTACGTTGGTGAGATTGTTAGACCGCATGGTGTGTCGAATTCTATTATGTTCGATAGAGATCCGAGGTTTACAACTCGATTTTGGGAGTGTCTGCATACAACTTTGGGTACTCGTTTGAATTTCAGCACGTCTTATCATCCTCAGTCAGATGGTCAGTTAGAGAGAGTTACACAGATCTTAGAGGATGTGGTGCGTTGTTGCATTATTGATTTTCAGGGTACATGGGAGAAGCACTTGCCTCTAGTTGAGTTTGCTTACAATAATAGCTTCCAGTCGAGTATTCAGATGGCTTCGTATGAGGCCTTGTATGGCCGAAATTGTAGAACTCCAGTTTGTTGGGCCGAAGTGGGACAGAAGTTGTTACCTATGACGGATTTGCTCAAGGGGACAACTGACAAGGTAAAATTGATTTGCGATCGATTGAAGGCTGCTTCGGATAGGCAGAAGTCCTATACCGACTTGAAGAGAAATGAAGTTGAGTTCTCAGTGGGTGAGAAGGTATTCTTGAAAGTGTCTTCGTGGAAGAAAGTAATGAGATTTTGCCGAAAGGGGAAGTTGAGTCCGAGGTACATAGGACCGTATGAGATTGTGAAGAGGGTTGGCCCAGTTGCTTATCAGTTGCGTTTTCCATCTGAGCTAGAGAAGATACACGATGCATTTCATGTTTCAATGCTCTGTAAGTATAGGTCCGATCCATCACATGTTATGCCTGTAGAGGAGATTGAACTGAATCCAGATTTGACTTATGAGGAAGAGCCAATTGAGATCCTAGCTTCTGATAGTAAGGTATTGAGGGGTAGATCGATTGAGTTAGTAAAGGTGCGGTGGCAACGTCGAGGTGTGGACGAGGCCACTTGGGAGAGGAAGGAGGATATAGAAAGGTAGTTTCCGTATCTCTTTCAGTCAGGTAATTTCAGGGACGAAATTCCTTAAGTGGGAGAGAGTTCTAACACCCTTGTTTTGGGGTTAGGAGTTAGTCGGGTTAGATGGTCCGAGTTTGTAAAATTAATTTTAATCAAATTGACCTTGGCTTGAGCCAATTGATTCTTAAATAAAAAGGAGGGATCATTTTGGTAATTTAGCCAAAATAATTTCAAAAGGTAGGCAACCTTTTGAGATTCAAAAAGGAACAAAAAAATAAAGATATCATCTCCCCCTTTTTCCTCTTCCACGTTGAAACCCCCAAACCCACCCAAAACCTCTAAATCACTATTCCATCAAATTTCTTCCTCTACTCAAGGGCATTTTTAAAGGTAATTATATATTTGAACTCTTCTCTTCATCCTCTACATTTACCTAGTCTTTAAATTGAAAACTATCATCTTTTTGAAATTTGGAGTTTAAAGAAAGTTTGAGTTTTTGATGGGTTTCACCTTTGGTTTTGAATTATTAAGTTGGGTTTTGGTTTAGTTTCCTTAAAATACACATAATATGTTAAAATGGGTGATTTTGGGTGAAAACCCGAAATGGGTCCTTGTGGCCATTTTTGAGGTGTCTAAAACTTGGATTTTGGTGAGTCTTAGGGTTGGGTTGAAGGCCTGATGGTTTAGGGATGTTAGGAAGGTGTTTTGGGACCATTTAGGTGTCATTTGGGTGTTTGAAAACATGGTTTTCAGCTGGGTTTTAAGGGAGCTCGAAAATGGAAATTTTGGGTGATTGTTGGGTTTGAAATTGTTGAAGTGTGGCTTGTGTTTATGGGTTGGAGTGGTGACTGAAATTTAGCATTGATTTGTGAGTAATAGATGTGTTTTGATTGGCTAGAAACAAGAGGAGACATTGGAGAAGCATCGGGACCGAATCCGGGCATTTAGGAGGCTTGCTTGCTTGCTTTGGTTGCTAAGGAAGGGTGGTGAGTAAATCTTTAAATTGGTTTTAAGGTCGGTTCAAGTGTGTGTAGTGGATGTGTGGGAATGAGCTTGGTAGGCCATTCCTAGGTGGGAGTTAAATTGGTAGTTTAACCCCCTGATTTTCTATTGATGAATGTTATGCCATTGCCTATTTGTTCTTGTAAAATGTGGATTGATTTGTATGTGTGTACCTTGATATGTATATGTGATGAGTATGTGATATAAATGGTGGACATGTGATGTGGTTAAAGAAATTGGCACTAATTAACTTACCGGGTGTAAATGATCGATCATTAGGATTAGTGTGCACACAATTGAGTCAAAATGTACGTGGCCTTGATGGCGTTGAGTCATCAAGGAGGAGTACGGTGATGTAATATTCCACCGGAAATTTATTTATATTCTACGTGATGATGAGTGGAATCTCATCCGTAGGGCATGTGGTGATGAGTGGAATCCCGCCCATGCAAGGTCCGGAAATGAGTGTAATCCCACCGAGGTAAAGTTGTTGTTGAGAGTAAATCCCCACATCCGGGTAAACTAATAGTGGCCAATGATATTGCTCTCATGTTTATGATGTTTTGATAATTGAGACACTTGTTGTTGAGCTTAGTATGATGTGAGATGCCATATTATGACTCTTGAAAGACTAGCTAGGTTGACTCGTTGATATCTATGTATGTTGTATGTGAGGTTGAGGATTTGCATGCTTGGGCCATGTATTGTTGTTGTTTTCGGTTTTAGAGCATCCTCACTAAGCTTCTAGCTTACGCTCTCATTTTCAACAATGCAGATCATTAGCGTGGTGTTAGCAAGGAGCAAGGCGAAGGGGCTTTCCAAGTTTTTATTGCTCAAGTATGATTTAACAATTAACTTAGTAGTTTAGCAATTGGGCAAATGTGTATTTTGTTTGAGCTTTGTATGACTCATGGAGGTTGTTGGATGTTTATGTTTTGTTGAATTTGTAAATCATGTTATGTTGAATTTGTAAATCATGTTAAGCCTTGATGAATGCTTGATTGTGATGCTATGCTTTTGTTGAAGTACATGTGTTGTTGTGGCATGTAACTCTAAATGTGATGAATTGAGCCTTAAGGGCATTTTAATGCTTAAGTATGCTTTGGATGATTTTTGGAATGATTATCTTTTCTTAAATACTGTGATGATTATGAATGTTTGCAATAGGGAGCATGCCTCTAGAGTGTATTTGTTTGTGATGTATGCTTCTTGAAGTTGTTGAGGGCTTTTGGGATCATTTAGAGTTGCCTAAGTCTGATTTTTGAAAGTTGCAGACAGCCAGCGTTTCGAAACGGGCTGAGCCGTTTCGGAACGGGTAAGGCTTCAGGGACCCCGTATCGGAACTCGTTTCGATACGGTTTGGCCACTGTGAGCCCCTGTTTCGAAATAGGTTTCGGAACGTTTTTGCCACTGTCCATGCATGTTTCGAAACAAGTTTCGAAACGTCAAGGCAAATTCGTAGCCCTATTCCGAAATGGGGTGGAGGTGTTTCGGTACGGATTACTTGCTTTTTACTTGGAGCCCGTGTTTCGAAACGGGCAGTACATGTTTCGAAACACAGGCCTGAATGTGGGTTTTTAGGCATTCCTAAAGGGTCTCAATGCTTGGGTTAGGCTTGTTTTGCTGTAGGGCCTCCCGGAAGTCTTGTTTCCGATGTAGGGATCACTTAAGAATCAATTATGCCTTTAGTTAAGATGCAATTTAAATGAAAAAAATTTAGGGTCGCTAACCGAGGGGGAACCTTAACGGGTTTCGCTTCGGTTTTCCCCGGGTAGCCTGCTCGAACCTGTCAGCCGATCAGACCGGGGCAAGGGGGTTACATTGTACGTCACCTTTATGCATGGTGCAAGCAGATAAAATATGGTGTCATGGTCTTGTTCATTTTAATTACGAATTTTACCTTTAGACGATGCGAATTAATCCGAATATTTGAGGCATATCCAATAAGCTAGGATATTTCAACTCGAATACGCGAATTAATAAGTACCTTCTTTTTATAATTAATTATTAATTATTATGCGAACAAAATATCGAATCATATGAATGCCCATTTAAAATGCGTGTCACAAATATATATTCGAATAACATAAAAATAACTAGGCTATGCACATATTAAAAACCACATATAACGTACATAATAAAACTATATTATGTATAATAAAACCATAGATTATAAAAACACATGTTTAAACAAGATTTTAAGAAAGGCATACAATCACATATTTAATAAGTAACATACACATGCCACGTATTATAATCCATATATTATGTGCATAAAACTATATATATTATATCAACCAAGCATAAAATCAAGTAAACATAAATTAACACTATAAAAAAGGACTGAAATTAAAGGAAAGTCAAATGCAAGACAAATAATTAAAATGCATGATTAAAGGGAAAAACTGGAAAAGGGGACTAAAACAAAACTCAAAACGGACTCTAGGGACCTAAAGGGGATTAAACCATTCAAAACTAATTTAATTGCAAAATAAGGGGCTAAATTAAAAGAACACGAGAACCTAAAGGGACTGAAATGACGATTAAACCATTAGAAAACATATTAAAATCAACAAAAAACGACACGGGGACGAGATTGAAATTTTTAGAAAAGGTGCAAGGACCACGGAGAGGGTTTAAAAACGCGGAGACCCTCCGCACGTAATAACGACGACGCAGAGAGGTTAAAAACGGATTAAACCAATTGTAAAGTCTTAAAACACTATAAAAACTAAGTTAAAAATATTTCAGCCTCTCTTTTTTTACAAACCCTAAGACCTGAACTCAGACTTTCCCCTCCCCCTTTTGTTCTCCGACTCCGTCGTTCTAGTCGCCGCTAGCCGGCGCCAGAACCCTAAAAAAACTCTTTTTCCGACCTTTTGAAACCCAAAAAACCAGAAAACCTCTTTTGTTTCACAAAAACAGAACCCAAAACCGAGTTTTCGAAAGCCCCTTTTGTTTTTAGAGACTAAAAATCCTTCCCTTTTGCATTTTAGAAAAACTCAAACCGATCTCCTTTCGTTGCTGCCTTTACTGACTCACCATGCATGGTCTCACAGAGGCCAGAAGGCTTGTTGCTGGCAAAGGAAGGCAAAGGACGGGAGGAAAGCGGACCGACGCAGAGGTAAAAACCTAACTCTCTGTTGTTGTTTTTATTTTTTTTACTTCGAAATGGAAAATGGGAAGACGATGATATACCTCTGTAAACTTGAGGTTTTGCTTATATTGATCTCTGGAAAATCTCGTAAAAAGCTTCTGATTACATTGCTTCGATTTCGACTTTTATAGCCCGAAAAATTACAAAAATTACATATATGGAATTCTTTCAGAAAATCTGCTATTGGTTGTTGATGGTTTTGTTTGCATCCGTCTCTGATTTGTTGATTTTTGTCTCTCTGTAATTCGGTTATTTTGTGCGTTTGCCTTCTGACATTGTTTGTCTCTATGTGCATGTGAGCCTCTGGTACGGAGGGGATGAGATATGTGGCGAGGAAGCTGGGATCTGGAGAGGCTCGGGACGATCGAAAGGTGCGCGTTTGGGCAGGACCGAGAGCTGAACCGACGCACGTGGCCTCGACTCGGGTAGGGGAGCGTCGTGCACGCGCGCGTATGGGAGTCCGAGAGTCGCGCGTGGGCGCGTGGAGATTCTTGAGAGTTCTCATGCTTCGATCTGGTCCGTTGATGGCAATCTCGATCCGACGATTCAAACAGATACGGTGCTAAGGAAGCAAGTGGCCAGCTAGGGTTTCCATCTGAGGTGTAATCTGGACCGTCAGATCTAAATTAGAATTGACGGTGAAGAGCCAGCTGCGCAAGAACAAGGGACTTATCAAATTTAGGGTTTTTAATTAAGTTGGGTCCGAATCGGGCCATGTAGAATATTTTTTGGGGGTTTTAATGATTGTAAATGGACTTTAATATAAATAGACTTGGGCTTATATTATTTGTATTGACTTTTATTTAATATCGGGCAAACTTTATATATATATATATATATATATATATATATATATATTAGTTTTTTTTCCAGATTTGTTTCAACACCAATATAATATTAATTAACAATAATAATAATAATACATGATAATAATATTAATATTAATAAATAATAGATAGTTAGTAATAATAATAATAATAGATAACAACAATAATAATAATATATGATAATAACATAAATAATAATAATAAATAGTAATAATAGCAATAATAGATAAATATAACATTGATAATAATAATAATAATAATAATAATAATAATAATAATAATAATAATAATAATAATAATAATAGTAATAATAATAATATATAATATATAATGTTGTTTTTATTTCTATTTTTTTAGTTTTCAGTTTTAATTATTCGATACATGTATGTAATTAAGAAACGTAACAAAGCCCATTATTAAAAAACGAAGACGGGTTAACACCCCGGACAAACTAGGTGATTACATCTTCGAAAACAACTCTAAAAACACAAAAAATCAATTTTAAATTTTAAAGCGAGGATCTAAGTTCAAAAACATTTTTTCCTTTCAATCAAAATAAGAACAAGACCCAAACTAATATTAAAATTCGAAATAAAATTAATAACATAAAAGAAGAAAACAATACCAAAGCAAGGAAGAAATTGCTTGCTTTGATTCCAACAAAATTCGAATACAATTGTTGCAAACTCAAGCCACTACTCTATGAATTTCTTAGGTGTTTTTTCTATTCATTTCCCAATGAAAAATACAATGGGGTGGGGGTTTATATAGGGTTCAAGAACTCGAATCTACAAGGAAAATTGGGATTTCAATCCCTAAAATCGAGCAAAATCAGACCAAAACGTGATTCTTGGTTGGATTTCAAAATCAACCAGATTTGGCTCTGGTTTGGGACTGATTTTTCTTATTTCCATATTCGATTCGCGAATCACATTTCAGCACACATTGTCTTCAGTAAAACAAGCATATCTTGAGCTCCCGATGTCCGATTGAGGCGTTTCAAGATGCAGTGGAAAGGTAACTGATAGATGGTCAATACATAAGAAGACACCTTGGCCTGAAAACGCTTGGATCCTATCTGAAACTTGTCATAAGTTTGTAGTGAGGAATCCTTGACTTTCTATGTTTGTTATGATTATGCTCGATTCCTTGTATTACTTTAATGATTCAGATTTCCCTTTGACTTTGGTCCTATTTGCATTTATTTTGAATTTTGTTTCCCTTTTTTCCATATTTGATGCGATCTCTTCCCTTATTTTTTTATGCCAGGCTAAAAATTAGTGAGAACAACTGCTAAGCTTGAATGTTCACACTTTGAGCTTTAGTTTGATTAACATAGGAGTAAAACTCAAATCGAACTTCGAGTAATTTGTTTTTTTAATTGAGTTATTCGATTTTTCGAGATAAAATTTCTTGATTTCAATCTAGGGTTTTTTTTTTAAGTTAAATTCAAGTTGTTCGAGTTCAACCTGACCAATATCTAGATTTTGCACTTTCACTGCTAAGTTTGAATATTCACACTTAAGCTTTAGTTTGATTATCATAGGAGTAAAACTCAAATCGAACTTCAAGTCATTCGTTTTTCGAAGTGAGTTATTCAATTTTTCGAGATGAAATTCCTTGATTCCAAATTAGGGTTCTGTTAAGTTAAATTCAAGTTGTTCGAGTTCAATCTGACCAATATCTGGATTTAGCACTTTTACTGCTAAGTTTGAATATTCACACTCGAGCTTTAGTTTGATTATCATAAGATTAAAACTCAAATCGAACTTCAAGTCAATTGTTTTTCGAATTGAGCTATTCAATTTTTCAAGATGAATTCCCTTGATTCCAAATTAGGGTTTTGTTGAGTCAAATTCAAGTTGCTCGAGTTCGATCTAACCAATATCTGGATTTAGAACTTTCACTGCTAAGTTTGAATATTCACACCCGAGCTTTAGTTTGGTTATCATAGGATTAAAACTCAAATCGAACTTCGAGTCATTCGTTTTTCGAATTGAGTTATTCAATTTTCGTGATGAAATCCCTTGATTCCAAATTAGGGTTTTATTAAGTCAAATTCAAGTTGTTCGAGTTCGATCCGACCAACATTTGGATTTAGCACTTTCACTGCTAAGTTTGAATATTCACACTCGAGATTTAGTTTGATTATCATAGGAGTAAAACTCAAATCGAACTTCGAGTCATTCATTTTTCGAATTGAGTTATTCAATTTTTCGAGATGAAATCCTTTGATTCCAAATAGGGGTTTTGTTAAGTCAAATTCAAGTTGTTCGAGTTCGATCTGACCAATACCTGGATTTAGCACTTTCACCGCCAAGTTTGAATATTCACACTCGAGACTGCCTTCATAGTTTGATCGGTTTTCTCATTTATTCTTGAGTCTAGTACAAGATTGAAATATTCAACTTAAATGCGTTTTAAATATCAAAATTTCTTTTTAACCCAATAAGTGGTCTTAGTGGAAAAACGGATGATGTTCATCCGAGGAGACCCGGGTTCAATCGTAATGTCCACAAGGTGTCTGTGCTTTGTCAAAGGGTTAAGAATATCTATGAACAGATACTACCTTATAATCACCTTTAGACTATTTAAAAAAATCTACTCCCTCTGTCTCACTCAATATGTCCAGTATTGACTTTTTAAAATTCAATTTTTTAACTTTAATCATAATTATTTTAAACATTTTAATTAATTAAATTTTATAAAATATATATATTTAAACTACTAGATTGAAGGTCTTTAAAACATATTTTTCACATTTTTATCAAGGATGAGTCTACAGCGTTCAGCGAGCACCGATGATCACGACTAACGACGAGCACCGATGAGCACCATTAATTCAATTTATAAAGATTAAAAATCTAAAGGACTCACCGTATAATTATAAATTATTTAAAAATCAAAAAGTAAGTTAATTAAAATATATTATTTTATTTTTAATTTTTTTAAACATATATAAAAAATATTCATGTATCCCTAAATTACAAAACCCTAATTTTATTCATTTGAAATTGCCGTGGCCGCTGCCCTCTTGCCACCGCTGCCATCGACTAGTTAGAAAGCATAATGGAAAATGCTAAGCTTGAACCACCAGCTAGTTGGTATAACTGATGCTGCCCACTTGTTGGTGGTTAACCCTTTCACATTGGTTAAGCCCGCAATAACCGCGGCTGTCGTCGTTTCAGTCCATGTCATATAACAAATTAACAATTAATCACTTTAGAAAGCACAATGAATAGAATTACACAAAAGTATGATTTTGGGTCATAACAATTGGTGAGCGGCGGAGACGGCATAGAATTTTCCTTTTATCAATAATAATTTTTAAGTAATAATGAGTCAAAATTTAAAATTTTTGACAAAAAAAGTCAATACTAAAATATTAAATTAGACGAATGGAGTAATAATAAATATCAACATATTTTTAAATTATCCTAGTTTTTCTACCTACAAAATTCAAATAAGTTCTATAACCACAAATTAGTTGAGTACTATAGAAACCCAAAACAAAATTTAATTTTATTGTCGGTTAGTTTTTTTAAACAATTCTTACCTAGGACTTAAAAGAAGGGAGAGGAAAAATTTCACTCTTAATGAGTATTGAAGTCATAATCTAAAAAAGGAAGATGTTAATTGAGAGCTATTAACTACATGCTCAAGAAATTAAAAAAATAAATTTGGATATAATAGATATATGTATTAATAAATACAAATTATGATAATGAATACTCAAAATATCTATCTATATTTATTCTAAATCTGTTGTGGATGATAGTTTTAAGTTTTAACATCTGAATCTATAAAAAAAAGTTTAACTGTTAGAAAAGTGCCCAACCTATTTCCTATTTTTCAGTTTGGTGTTTAACGTTTATTTCGGGCCACTTTAATGTCTAACGTTTCATTCTGTAACTCAAATCAAATTTTTTCGTGACAGACGTTAAAAATTTTCTGTTATCCAATAAAAATACAACATGTGGCATATTTCTAATATTATCTTTAATTTTTATTTTTAAAGATTAGAAAATCTTTAATTTTATAAAAGAATTCAAAATCTTTAATTTCTCTAAAAATCCCTAAACACAACCCTTAAATTCCTCCCATCCCACCACCAATTCAACCACCACCGGCCACCCTTACCTTTGTCGGACCCCCACGACTGAAAACCTCATAATTTTATCGTTAAAAATTGACGAATAAACCGTCAATTGCTCCATCAACGAATATCCAACGGTGAGGTACATGGCGCTTGTGTAACACCCGGGTTTAGGGGTTAGGTGAAAATAATATTTTAATATTATTGGGCTCGGTTTTATAAAATTGCTTAATAGCTCGGGTTTTGTTTTCAAATTAATTTATTTAATGATTGGCTATGTTTTGCAATTTAAATCCCAAATAGCCATGGATTGGGTGCCCTTGTGAATACCCCATTTCATTAAGGGCAAAAAGGTCCTTGTGCCTTTAAACCAAAACAAAACAAAAATACCCAACTCATCTCCTATTCATTCTCTTCTTCACCAACGAGAAACTAAATCTCCCTACCCAATCTACTATTCCATCTTATTCCTCATCCATTTCAACTCCAAATCGAAAGGTAATGGTATTTTTGACTTCCCCTTATCTTCCCCTCCATAAAAGTGCTCTTTATTTTCATTTCCATAGAAGTTTTAGAAAATGTCATTTTTGAATATTTTGATTAAAAATGAGATTTTTAAGTTGTTAAGTGAAGTATTTTGATTTAATATACTTGGTTGTGGTATAAGGAAGTCAAATGGTATATCATATATGAATTTCAAGTGATTTTGGGAATTTTCGGAATTGGGCTTTAAGAGGGTTTTTGGGGGGTTTTAAAGTGGGATTTGGGGTTGTTTAATGTTGGATTTTGGGGGCTGTTGGTAGTATGATATATGAGGATCACTTTGGGTGTAATTGATGCTTATTTGGGTGCTTGAAATGGAAGATTTTGGTGGGCTTTAGAGGCAGCTCGAAAATTCTGTTTTGGACTTGTTTTGGGTGTTGGATGCTTGCAAATGTTGATCCGGGTTAATTCCGATGATGAGACATTGATTATGAATGTTTTGTTTGTGTTTGGGATTGATTAGAATCAAGTTTGGGCATCGGTGAAGCATCGGAGGTGAATCCAGGAAGTTGAAGGTTGTTGCTTGCTTGGTCTGAGATTGGAAGCTTAGGTGAGTGGTTAATTGTTTTAAATGATTTTAAAATAGTTGGTTCGAGTATACGGACTAGGTTGGGCTTGGTAGACCCACCTAGAGTTAGGATTAGGGTGGTAGCCTAATCCTAAGCTTGATCTAGAGCCTTTGGATGAACTTAATTATGTGGTTGTGTATGTCTCATATGAAATGTGATATGATTGTTTATGTATATTGTATTATACATGTGAAATGAGATATGACTCGTGATGCTTGGGACATGCATGATGATGGTTGTTGGTGAGTACGTGCTAAGCACGGAATTAATTGAAATGAGTAATGTGAAATGGGTAAATGTTGGCACTAGTATACTTGAATACAAATGATCGATCATTAGGATGTTAGTGTGTACACATGAGTCTAAAGTCGCGCGTGGCCTTGGTGGCGTTGAGTCACCAAGGAGGAGTACGGGTTCGTCCGGAATTGTATTTAAATGTAGTCGGTGATGAGTGGAATCCCATCGACGGGGCGTGAGGATGAGTGGAATCCCCTCCGCGAGACCGGTGATGAGTGAAATCCCACCGTGAGGTAATGTGGTTGTTGGATGTGAGTTCCAACATGTCTATCCGCGTATTCGGGTCTTAGCTAGGTGCCAATGTTGTTTGATATGTATGTCGATGTGTTGAGGTTGACGATCTTTGATGAGATGCTTAAACGTGATTACATGCAATGTGGAGTTAAGCTTATGATCATGACATTTATAATGTACATTGCTCATGCATTTTATTCTCATGACTCTTGTGGAACCTTGGCATGTTTGTGAAATGCCTTGGCTAGATCGTGCTCGGACCCTGCAATGTTGAGGTTTGTTTTTAGAGCTTACCCTCACTAAGCATCATTGCTTACGCTCTCTTTGTTCAACATTGCAGATCCTTAGTTCGCGAGTTGCTCGAGCAAGTGGAGGGCCTCCAAGTGTGGTTGTTAGCTTTGAGTATTTCAAGTATGAGTTTTTAAGTTGAACATGTAATGGTTTGAGCAATGGGACATGTATGATTTTGTTGGATAGTTGTTGGTTGCTAGGAGCATGTTTAGACTCCTTGATACCTTGCTTTTGTATGGTTGTGTTGCCATGATGAATGTTAACTCATGCCTAAATTGCTTAACTTGGATGTTAGCCATATGCCTTAGAGGCTATCTTTATGTTTGAATGATGTTTGAATGAATGCATGTTTTGTGAGGTTTTGCCTTAGTGTTAGTCTTGTCTAAATCTTGTTGGAGCATGCTAGTATAGTCAGTATGCCTTAAGTTCACTTGATATGTTGTTATAGGGTGTTTTGGTGATGTTTTGGGGCACCCTTGTGCCTTAAAACAGCCAAAACGTGTCTGCAGACAGGGGGCATTTCGGAACGGGTCCCCCTGTTGCGATACGGTTCCTTCGCAAATGGCATGCCGTTTCGAAACAGATGAGGGTCGTTTCGGAACATTTTTGCTACTGGAATTTTGAGAAATTGACGAGATAAAGGCGTTCCGGAACGGGCCTCTAATGTTTCGAAACGGTCAAATCTCGTTGACCACGAGATATTGACCGTCAAGGTCGTTCCGATACGGGTCTCCCCTGTTTCGGAACGGTCACCTTATGGTTGACCCTGGCCTGTTGACTAAGCCAAGACGCTTCGGAACACCCTAAGGGCGTTTCGAAACGGCCTGCTGTAAAAGATTAAAATGAACTGTTTAATGTTGGGTTGGTCGATGTATGTTACAATGTTTGTATTTCCGCTGATGTGCTTTACATAGGATTAATTTATGCATATAGACAAGATAAAATAAAAAGAAAATTTTAGGGTCGTTAACCGAGGGGAAACCTTAACGGGTTTCGCTTCGGTTTTCCCCGTGTGGCCCACTCGGACCGGTCATCCGACCAGACCGAGACGAGGGGGTTACACTTGTTGGTATCAGAGCCTAAGGTTATCGAGACCTTGGGCAGGTAAGTGAGGTAAGTTTAAGTTTTTAAATTGAATTGCACGATGTTTGCTTGTTTTGCAAGAATGATTGCTTGTGTGACAAGTATGTTGATTGTTTTATTTTAAAGCATGTGTGTGTGAGTCCCATTGCTACTATTACATTGGAAAAATGATTTTTAAGTGAGGGAACGTACTTGAACACTTGGAAGCCTTGCCTTGCTAACCCAGCTTGTATGTTTTGTTGTTGTGGTTGTAGTTGATATCTGTGAGAGCGATGTCTAGACCGAGAGGTAGACCGAGGTTGGTTCGTCAGGAACCACGGGTTGCGGCTCCTGTTGAGCCGGCAGTTGGTGCGGAGGCTCACCTTGAAGGGCCGGTGGCCATGGGAGTTGGCGCTCCTCCACCACCTCCACCACCACCACCTCCTCCACCTGGAGTTGGGGCGAGGATGGAGCCGGAGGAAATGGACCACAAGGTGGCCAGGGTGGCCAAGGTCCAACTGGAATTGACATGACTCCGCTTGTGCAAGCAATAGCGGGAGCATTTAAGGCCGCAGTTGCGGGAGCTCAGGCTGCAGCTCAGCCTAGGTGTGACGATGCTAGTCTACCTTTGGAGAGGCTCCGTAGCTTGGGGGCCGAGGAGTTTAGGGGATCTACTCCGGAGAGGTCGGAGTTGTGGTTGGAGAAGACAGTTCGTATCTTGGCTCAGATGGGTTGTGCGGGCGCACGTAGATTGGGTTGTGTGATCTCATTGCTTCAGGGTGATGCCTACACCTGGTGGGTCACCATTACTACCGGGGTTCCAGAGACAGAGATTGATTGGGAATTCTTTGAGTCCGCTTTCAGGAAGAGGTACTTGGGACCGATGTACCTAGATGAGAAGAAGCGAGAGTTCATGGCTCTTACTCAGGGTGATGCTTCTGTGACTGATTATGAGATTCGTTTCGTTCGTCTGAGTCAATATGCTCCGGAGTTAGTGCCTACTGAGAGGGCTCGATGTGATCGTTTCAGATACGGACTTCATGAGGAAGTTAAGAGGTATACCTTAACTTCTGATTATTCTGACTTTGATGTCTTGGTTGCTAGAGCCAAGGACATTGAGCACAGCTTGGGGCTGGCCAAGCGTTCTGGGGGATCTAATTCTGGTAAGAGGCACAACAACTTTGATGGTAGAGATGCTAAGAGGCACAGAGGTGGCGGACATCAGTTTGATCATAGACGTGGCGGTGGCCATCATGGTAGGGGCCATCGGGGCCATAGAGGAGGAGGGCGGTTGCCCGAGTGTACCCGTTGTGGGAGGCAGCATGCTGGTGAGTGTTGGGGTAATTTCCATGCCTGCTGGAACTGTGGTTCGAGGGACCACTTTAGGAGGGATTGTTCGCATCAGGCGGCTCAGGCACCGAACATTGCTCAGGCTCCTGCGAGAGCTAATGATTTTCAGAGAGGCCGTGGGCGCGGTCGTGGCTACTTCCAGCCTAGGGGTTATGCACCTAGGGTAGATGCTCAGAGGAACCTTGCTCATGTTGTGGCTGTGCAGCCAGAGGCGGGAGGACCAGCGAGAGTTTATGCTCAGAGAGAGGCCGGGAACGACACCAATGTGATAGTAGGTAATTTCGAGTTACAGTCTATGTCTTTGCTTTCTTTGGTTGATTTGGGTTCTACGCATTCCTACATTTTGAGTGAGCATGCACAGAAGTTAGATATCCCTGTTGAGATCTTAGATGTAGGTATGCATGTTACTAGTTCTTTTGGTGAGACAGTTGTGGTTAGACGTATGTATAGGAGGTGTCCACTGAAGATTAAGGGTCATGTGTTTTCAGTTGATATGATGGAACTTCCCTTCTACGGTTTTGATATTATATTGGGTATGGATTGGTTGGTTGAGCATCGGGCTAGTGTGGATTTTGAGACAAAGAGAATTTCTTTGAAGCTTTCTGATGACTACGAGGTAGTGGTAGTGGGCGAGAACATTAAGTTCTTGTCTAATGTGGTGTCAGCTTTAGAGGCTCATAGGTTGATGGACTCTGGATGTGGGGCCTATTTAGCTTATGTTATGAATCCGGACATGAGTGAAGCTAGACCGAAAGATATCAGAACAGTGTGTGACTTTCCAGATGTGTTTCCTGAAGAGTTGCCGGGTTTGCCTCCTGACAGAGATGTTGAGTTTGTGATTGAGACAGTTTCAGGGTCTAATCCAGTTTCGATAGCTCCGTATCGTATGGCTCCGAAAGAGCTGAAAGAATTGAAGAGTCAGTTGCAAGAATTATTAGACCGTGGTTTCATTAGGCCTAGTAGTTCTCCGTGGGGTGCTCCAGTGTTGTTTGTGAAAAAGAAAGATGGTAGCATGCGCATGTGTATTGACTATAGGCAGTTGAATCAGTTGACTGTGAAGAACAAGTATCCGTTGCCTCGTATAGATGATTTGTTTGATCAGTTGAGAGGTGCTTCAGTATTCTCGAAGATAGATTTGAGATCCGAGTACTATCAGTTGAAGGTGAAAGAGTGTGATGTTCCGAAGACAGCTTTTAGGACTAGATATGGTCACTATGAGTTTCTTGTGATGCCATTTGGGCTCACGAATGCACCAGCAGCATTCATGGACATGATGAACAGAATTTTCAGAGACTATCTAGACCGTTTTGTAGTTTTCTTCATTGATGATATACTTGTGTACTCGAAGACAGAAGAAGATCATGATGAGCACTTGAGGTTTGTTTTACAGAGATTGTTGAGCAATCAGTTGTATGCGAAGCTTAGTAAATGTGAGTTCTGGATTCGAGAGGTTGTATTTCTTGGCCATGGTTTTTCGGCCGAAGGCATTCGAGTTGATCCATCGAAGATCAAGGCTATTGTTAAGTGGAAACAACCTAAGTCCGTGACCGAGATTAGGAGTTTCCTAGGATTAGCCGATTACTATAGGAGATTTGTTGATGGCTTCTCTAGAGTAGCTGCTCCTTTGACTAAATTGTTGCAAAAGGGAGTCAAATTTGAATGGTCAGATGCAAGACAGAAGGCCTTTGAGAAATTGAAAGAAGCTTTGACGAACGCTCCAGTGTTAGTACAACCTGTTTCAGGTAAGGAGTTTGTGATTTACAGTGATGCTTCCTACGTAGGTTTAGGATGTGTTTTGATGCAAGATAGGAGAGTTGTTGCTTATGCTTCTAGACAGTTGAAGATTCATGAGAAGAACTATCCACTCATGATATAGAGTTGGCCGCAGTCGTTTTTGCATTGAAGATTTGGCGTCATTACTTGTATGGTGAGAAGTGTATTGTCTACACCGATCACAAGAGCTTGAAGTACTTGATGACACAGAAGGAGTTGAACTTGAGACAACGAAGATGGCTAGAGTTGTTAAAAGATTATGATTTGACCATTGAGTACCATCCGGGTAAAGCAAATGTAGTAGCCGATGCTTTGAGTAGAAAAGTGGCCGTTGAGCTGAGAGCTATGTTTGCTAGATTGAGTGTGTCTGATGATGGTGGTTTGATCACCGAGTTGCAAGTGAAGCCTTCTTTGATTCAGTTGATTAGAGAGAAGCAGTTGCAAGATGCGAGCCTAGTTCCTCATGTTCAAGACATAGCCGAAGGAAGATCGACTGAGTATAGTTTCAGTGGTGAGAGCTTGTTGTGCTTTAGAGATAGGATTGTTGTACCGGAAGATGTTGAGTTGAGACGTCAGATTTTGAGTGAAGCACATTCGAGTCCCTTTTCTATGCATCCGGGTAGTACCAAGATGTACCGAGATTTGAAGAATGATTACTTCTGGGTTGGTTTGAAGAGAGATGTAGCCGAGTATGTGAGCCGTTGCATGGTTTGTTAGAGAGTGAAGGCAGAACATCAGGTTCCTTCAGGTTTGCTACAGCCTTTGAAGATTCCGGAATGGAAATGGGAGAGGATCACCATGGATTTTGTATCGGGGTTACCTTTATCTCCTTCGAAGAAGAACTCCGTTTGGGTGATTGTTGATAGGTTCACTAAGTGTGCTCACTTCTTAGCAGTGAACACCACGGATTCCTTAGACAAGTTGGCAAACTTGTACATCCGTGAGATTGTGAGACTTCATGGAGTTCCGAAGTCTATTGTTTCAGATAGGGATCCTAGATTTACTTCGAGGTTCTGGGGTTGCTTGCATAGTGCTTTAGGTAGCCGGTTGCATTTCAGCACATCTTATCATCCGCAGTCCGATGGGCAGTCAGAGCGAGTGATACAGATTCTAGAGGATATGCTTCGTTGTTGTGTGATTGATTTCCAGGGTTCTTGGGAGAAACACTTACCGTTGGTTGAGTTTGCCTACAACAACAGTTATCAGTCTAGCATTCAGATGGCACCTTATGAGGCTTTGTATGGTAGACGATGTAGGACTCCGATTTGTTGGGCTGAGACAGGTCAGAGATTGTTACCTATGCCAGACTTGCTTAAAGGAACTACAGAAAAAGTGAAGTTGATTTGTGACCGTTTGAAAGCAGCTTCCGATCGTCAGAAGTCTTATGCAGATTTGAAGAGGAAGGAGATTGAGTACTCAGTGGGTGAGAAAGTGTTTCTAAAAGTGTCTCCGTGGAAGAAGGTAATGAGATTTGGCCGGAAGGGCAAGTTGAGTCCGAGGTTCATTGGTCCGTATGAGATAGTTGAGCGGATTGGGCCCATAGCTTATCGTTTGAGGTTACCTTCTGAGTTAGAAAAGATCCATGATGTCTTTCATGTGTCTATGCTTAGGAGATATAGATCGGATCCTTCGCATGTGATGCCCGTTGAGGAGATAGAGTTAAATCCGGATTTATCCTATAACGAAGAACCCGTTGAGATACTTGCTTCTGATAGCAAGGTGTTGCGTGGCAAGACCATAGAGTTGGTCAAGGTGTTGTGGAGACATAGAGGTGTGGAAGAGGCCACGTGGGAGAGGAAAGCGGATATGGTTGAGCAGTTCCCGTATTTGTTTCCACCAGGTAATTTCGGGGACGAAATTCCTTAAGTGGGGGAGAGTTGTAACACCCGGGTTTAGGGGTTAGGTGAAAATAATATTTTAATATTATTGGGCTCGGTTTTATAAAATTGCTTAATAGCTCGGGTTTTGTTTTCAAATTAATTTATTTAATGATTGGCTATGTTTTGCAATTTAAATCCCAAATAGCCATGGATTGGGTGCCCTTGTGAATACCCCATTTTATTAAGGGCAAAAAGGTCCTTGTGCCTTTAAACCAAAACAAAACAAAAACACCCAACTCATCTCCTATTCATTCTCTTCTTCACCAACGGGAAACTAAAGCTCCCTACCCAATCTACTATTCCATCTTATTCCTCATCCATTTCAACTCCAAATCGAAAGGTAATGGTATTTTTGACTTCCCCTTATCTTCCCCTCCATAAAAGTGCTCTTTATTTTCATTTCCATGGAAGTTTTAGAAAATGTCATTTTTGAATATTTTGATTAAAAATGAGATTTTTAAGTTGTTAAGTGAAGTATTTTGATTTAATATACTTGGTTGTGGTATAAGGAAGTCAAATGGTATATCATATATGAATTTCAAGTGATTTTGGGAATTTTCGGAATTGGGCTTTAAGAGGGTTTTTGGGGGGTTTTAAAGTGGGATTTGGGGTTGTTTAATGTTGGATTTTGGGGGCTGTTGGTAGTATGATATATGAGGATCACTTTGGGTGTAATTGATGCTTATTTGGGTGCTTGAAATGGAAGATTTTGGTGGGCTTTAGAGGCAGCTCGAAAATTCTATTTTGGACTTGTTTTGGGTGTTGGATGCTTGCAAATGTTGATCCGGGTTAATTCCGATGATGAGACATTGATTATGAATGTTTTGTTTGTGTTTGGGATTGATTAGAATCAAGTTTGGGCATCGGTGAAGCATCGGAGGTGAATCCAGGAAGTTGAAGGTTGTTGCTTGCTTGGTCTGAGATTGGAAGCTTAGGTGAGTGGTTAATTGTTTTAAATGATTTTAAAATAGTTGGTTCGAGTATACGGACTAGGTTGGGCTTGGTAGACCCACCTAGAGTTAGGATTAGGGTGGTAGCCTAATCCTAAGCTTGATCTAGAGCCTTTGGATGAACTTAATTATGTGGTTGTGTATGTCTCATATGAAATGTGATATGATTGTTTATGTATATTGTATTATACATGTGAAATGAGATATGACTCGTGATGCTTGGGACATGCATGATGATGGTTGTTGGTGAGTACGTGCTAAGCACGGAATTGATTGAAATGAGTAATGTGAAATGGGTAAATGTTGGCACTAGTATACTTGAATACAAATGATCGATCATTAGGATGTTAGTGTGTACACATGAGTCTAAAGTCGCGCGTGGCCTTGGTGGCGTTGAGTCACCAAGGAGGAGTACGGGTTCGCCCGGAATTGTATTTAAATGTAGTCGGTGATGAGTGGAATCCCATCGACGGGGCGTGAGGATGAGTGGAATCCCCTCCGCGAGACCGGTGATGAGTGAAATCCCACAGTGAGGTAATGTGGTTGTTGGATGTGAGTTCCAACATGTCTATCCGCGTATTCGGGTCTTAGCTAGGTGCCAATGTTGTTTGATATGTATGTCGATGTGTTGAGGTTGACGATCTTTGATGAGATGCTTAAACGTGATTACATGCAATGTGGAGTTAAGCTTATGATCATGACATTTATAATGTACATTGCTCATGCATTTTATTCTCATGACTCTTGTGGAACCTTGGCATGTTTGTGAAATGCCTTGGCTAGATCGTGCTCGGACCCTGCAATGTTGAGGTTTGTTTTTAGAGCTTACCCTCACTAAGCATCATTGCTTACGCTCTCTTTGTTCAACATTGCAGATCCTTAGTTCGCGGGTTGCTCGAGCAAGTGGAGGGCCTCCAAGTGTGGTTGTTAGCTTTGAGTATTTCAAGTGTGAGTTTTTAAGTTGAACATGTAATGGTTTGAGCAATGGGACATGTATGATTTTGTTGGATAGTTGTTGGTTGCTAGGAGCATGTTTAGACTCCTTGATACCTTGCTTTTGTATGGTTGTGTTGCCATGATGAATGTTAACTCATGCCTAAATTGCTTAACTTGGATGTTAGCCCTATGCCTTAGAGGCTATCTTTATGTTTGAATGATGTTTGAATGAATGCATGTTTTGTGAGGTTTTTCCTTAGTGTTAGTCTTGTCTAAATCTTGTTGGAGCATGCTAGTATAGTCGGTATGCCTTAAGTTCAGTTGATATGTTGTTATAGGGTGTTTTGGTGATGTTTTGGGGCACCCTTGTTCCTTAAAACAGCCAAAACGTGTCTGCAGACAGGGGGCGTTTCGGAACGGGTCCCCCTGTTCCGATACGGTTCCTTCGCAAATGGCCTGCCGTTTCGAAACGGATGAGGGTCGTTTCGGAACATTTTTGCTACTGGAATTTTGAGAAATTGACGAGATAAAGGCGTTCCGGAACGGGCCTCTAATGTTTCGAAACGGTCAAATCTCGTTGACCACTAGATATTGACCGTCAAGGTCGTTCCGATACGGGTCTCCCATGTTTCGGAACGGTCACCTTATGGTTGACCCTGGCCTGTTGACTAAGCCAAGGCGCTTCGGAACACCCTAAGGGCGTTTCGAAACTGCCTGCTGTAAAAGATTAAAATGAACTGTTTAATGTTGGGTTGGTCGATGTATGTTACAATGTTTGTATTTCCGCTGCTGTGCTTTACATAGGATTAATTTATGCATATAGACAAGATAAAATAAAAAGAAAATTTTAGGGTCGTTAACCGAGGGGAAACCTTAACGGGTTTCGCTTCGGTTTTCCCCGTGTGGCCCACTCGGACCGGTCATCCGACCAGACCGGGACGAGGGGGTTACAGCTTGAGTCGTAAAAGGTAAACTACCGACATGTGAGAGATGTCAGGCGGTGATGGAGATGTGATTTGGGGGTATGATTGAAAGAAACTAAAATTTAAGGTTTTTTAAGAAATTTATATTTTTAAAGATATTAAATAAATTAAAAACCAGGTCATGTGTCATGTTATAATTTTTTTTTGAACAGTGGAACGGCTGGATTTTATTATTAGGAAAAATTGAAATACATCAAAAGATACGTGGGGCTAAAATAAACAGACAGAAATAAAGACTGAAACAAAAACCAAAAAAAGAAAAACGAACCGTCCAGCCAAACCTTACCCCTTCTTTCGCACCGAAGAGCATATCGGAATAGGAAAAGTAGATAAACAGCAAAGAGGGGAAAAACCTTGAAGATGAATCGGAGGAAAAGATGTGAATAAAGCTCCGATTCGACAAGGAAGAAAGCCAAAGCACAAACAACTAACACTCCGCAGGACCAAGCCACTGTCTACCGCGCGCTACCGTGACTTCTACAGCCGTCGAAACCTCCTCAATCCAAATGCATGGCTCCGACGAGGAAAACCCAAGCTGAGCGAGGTGATGGGCATCTCGATTTCTCTCCCGATTGACATGGGTGAAGGTCAGGTAATCAAAGTGAACATTTTTGTACAATATATTTTCGTACAAATGACAAAGTGTTGATAAATTCTTTGTAGGCAAGGTGAGATTCGAGATAACCACCAAAGAATCTCCCTCCACTATTAAACGCCGAAAACCCAGCTCATGGCCTAAAGTGACGGCTGATTCGCAAGCTAGGGCTTCCGCATGCTCAACATTACAGACATTCGAATGGGGTAAGTTCCTGCCGCCATAACAAGTCCCTCTGAATTTCGAAAAATAACTCCTGAGACTGACTTTGATGCTGATGCTGAAAAACTAGAATCAAAGTTTACCTTTACTGTATCCTCGCTAAGGGGACTCCAATTTGGATTTCTGGGTCTAGAAACCGTATGGGTAGTGGTCTTAGAAGCATCAAGTTCCGAAATGTAGGATTTCGAAAAAAACAACTATATCAGTTGCGGATTGAGAGGAACCTTCATGTATGATCTTGTTGCGCGTAGTCCATGAAGCCCATAGTACAACTATTAAATAGCACTTCTGGGTAGTAGATAAAGACTCGAATAGATTAGCAAGCCACTGCAGAAAACTTGACTCACTAGTCACATTAGGAACTACAATATTGAAGGCATATAAAGCTTGCTTAATAAAGCTACAATCCTGAACCATATGATGCACAGATTCTAGACCAGAATGACAAAGCACACACTGACCATTATTCTGTATTCTCCTGATTAGTAGATTTTGATAGGTTGGGATCAAATTATGCGCAAGACGCCAGAAAAAAATTCGAACCTTTGAAGGAATAGACAAGGACCAAAATGTACCATAGAACTTTGAGTACCAATCGTCTTCAAAATCATCAGGATTCCCACTCAAGCCTAGAGAAATATTCACTAGCCATTGATACCCACTGCGAACATTATACAGGCCCGAAACATCCCCTCTCCAGATTCTGCGGTCCGGGGAAAAAGAGGAAGAAAGGGGCATACAGAGAATATTGTGAGCAGTAGAGGGATCAAAAAGATCATTAATTAAATCAACCTTCCAGGTATGGCTATCATCATTTATAAGATCCGCAACTGTAATGATAGAATGCTGCACTATAGAAGAATTGACTCTACCATTACCAGGTCCAGCCACCCAAGAATCCTGCCAGATATTGATTGATAGTCCGTTACCCACTCTCCATCCAAGACCTTGTTCAAGAAGTCCCCGAGAGCACCAGATACTCTTCCATGTATAAGAGGGGTAAGATCCTAGACTTGCTGACATGAAATCTCCATTTGGGTAGTATTTAGCTTTGTAAACACGTGCTAACAGACTAGTTGGGTTGCTGATAAGATTCCAACCTTGCTTAGCAAGTAAGGCTATGTTAAACTTAGCGAAATCACGGAAACCCAGTCCTCCCAATTTCTTTGGGAGACAAATGTTGCTCCAAGCAGTCCAATGGATCCCTTTTTTAGCATTATTATTACGCCACCAAAACTTATTCATAATCTGCTCTAGATTCGTACATAAAGTCTTAGGAAACAGAAAACACTGCATGGCGTAGATAGGAATCGCCTGAAGTACGGATTTGATAAAAACTTCCTTCCCACCCATAGAAAGAAAGTGGGTACTCCAACTATCAGTCTTTTTATTCAGCTTATCTGCTAAATTGGCAAAAGCAGCTCTCTTGTTCCTTCCGACCATATTCGGTAGCCCAAGGTATTTTTTAGGATTAACCGAAATGCGAACATTGAACAGATTGCTAATAGAAGTAGCTAAATTGTGAGGAACATTGTCACTGAAAAAAATTGCAGATTTATTAAAATTGACTAACTGACCTGAAGCACACTCGTATTTAGTGACAATCTCTTTAAGTCTAGTGGCCTCCTCAATCGTGCTACTCCCAAAAAGAATATTGTCATCTGCGAAAAAGAGATGGGATATCGGTAAACCAAATCTTCCCGTTTTAGCTCCTGAAATGATACGCGCCATTCTTGCATCATGGAGAGTAGAAGATAGTCCCTCAGCATAGAAAAGGAAAAGATACGGGCTAAGTGGATCACCCTGACGGACACCACGAGATGGAGAGAAGACCTCCGAATTTCTTCCGTTAAAATTAACCGAATAAGTAACGGATGAAACACGCCGTAGAATCAAAGATACCCAATCAGAATCAAAGCCCATTTGTAGCATCATTTTTTCCAAAAAAACCCAATTCAGCCTATCATAGGCTCTCGCCATATCCAGCTTCAAAGCAAAAGATCCTTTAGAGCCTCTTTTCTTGATCTTCATCGAATGCAAAAGTTCATATGCAATAAGCACATTGTCAGAAATTGACCTGCCCGGAACAAAGGCACTCTGAGTTTCATCTATGCATTTATCAAGAAGAGAACGCAGTCTGTTAGCCAAAGTCTTGGCTACTATCTTGTACAAAACCTGGCATAGGCTGATAGGGCGAAATTGATCCATAGTCGTAGGAGATTCAACTTTAGGGATCAACACAATACTAGTCAAATTAACTGCCTTTAAATCATGTGTACCATCAATAAGAGAAATACAGAAATTGGAAATGTCATCTCCTATTAAATGCCAGCAGCTTTGATAAAACAAGGCTGGGAAACCATCAAGACCCGAGGCTTTCAAAGGGGCCATTTGTTTGACAGCACAAAAAATTTCATCTTTAGAAACTTGTTTTCTTAACATTAAGTTATCATCTCTCGTAATAGAAGGCCGAATACTCCTTAGGATCTCATTAGGATTTTCAACCTGCTGGGCTGTAAAAAGTTGCTGAAAGTGCTCTAAAGCAATTGAGGCCATTGCTTCTTCATCGATTCCCAACTCCCATCATCGCGTTTAAGCTTTGAAATCCTATTCTTTTTCCTTTGAAAAGAGGCCCAAGAATGGAAGAACCGTGTATTTTTATCCCCACATTTGAGCCAATTCACTCTAGCACGTTGTTCCCAAAATAATTCGTCCTTGTCATCTTCCAAATTAAGAGCAAGTTTAACATCTAGCAACTCAGCCAATACCTCATCATCCGGGTCAGCCATAGATAACTCCTCAAGCCTGGACTGCAACGACACTCTTTGTCTAATACGGCAACCTTTTAAGGAGCGGCACCATTTCTTAACAGCGACAGCCAGCCTAAATAATTTCGACGAAACATCATCTGCCACAGCATTCCAAGACTGCTCAACAATTTTCTCAAAATCAGGCTCCAAAAGCCAATTGGCATCAAAACGAAAACCCTGAAGAGTATGATCAGATGATTGACCAACACTACCCTCGGTATCAACTAGTAGTAGACAGTGGTCAGAGATTGTGTGCGAGAGGTGCCGAAGGGTAAAATCCGGGAATAAACTCCACCAATTAGGATTAGCAAGACCACGATCTAACCTTTCACAAATATTAGAGGCATAGAAACGACCTTTTTCCCAAGTATACCATCTTCCAATGTAGCCCAAGTCAGATAAGTCACAATCTTGAATTGCCGACCGAAAATTATTCATTTGACTACTCGAGCGGATACGACCACCCCGCTTTTCACTAGCGAGTAGAACTTCATTGAAATCACCAATTGTCAGCCATGGTAAGGCTTGATTCGTCCCAAGCGAACGAAGAAGATTCTAGGAATCACTTCTTCGGCTAGTAATAGGATCCCCATAAAAGCCTGTCAATCGCCACGAGACATTTGAAAGCGAATCTGTTACCACCGCATCAATATGGTTGTTAGAAAAACCGTAACCTGAACATCCTGAAACCAGCATAGACAAAGCCCACCCCTTGCACCAACTGCGGTAATATCTATACCAGAAAGAAAACCACATTTCCTACGAGCATTCTCCATTCATTTACTAGATAATTTAGTCTCCATTAAAAACACAATTTGAGGACGGATATCTCTCAGTTTATGCCTGAGGCGTCTCACCGTTCGTAGCTTCCCCAGGCCACGAACGTTCCAACTCAGTATTTTTATTCCGACAGGCTGGCCTGTTTAGCAAGGCCTGCCGATAAAATTGTAGAACCCTCATTCGAATTAGATACATTAGAAACTCCTGAGGTACTGGACTGAACTCTTGGACGTTTGGTGCTCTCAGTGGGCTCAATTGGATTATCTTCCCCAATAGGGTCCATAAACACATCCAAACCGTCATTAAAAGAAATAAGCTGATTGGGATCCCTGGATTGAAGCACCTGCATTGAATTAGATGAGCCAGGAAGATTCTCATCAGCAGAATTTGGGGTGCCTGAATTCTGCAAATCAGGCGCAACAAAAGCTACCGGGTCTCGTAACCACACGTTGGTCGGAGGTACTGCCCGGCGGTGAGGAGCACGTATAGACAGATCCCATTCACGGGAGATATTTGCATCACCTCTAGCAACTCGAACTGGACAAAAATTCTCGCCATGTCCCAATCTCCCACAGATAAAACAAAAAAGAGTAAGTCTTTCATATTCAAATCGAACAAAATGATGCGAACCATTTGCCAGAAGATTTTTCTTACGCCTTTTAAGAGGAATTCAGATGTCCATCTGTACCCGAACACGCATGATGCCCTTATAACCCAAAGAAACAGCTTTAACAACATACTCAATGTAAGAACCAATAAAATTCCCAAGCGATCGAGCAACCCGTTCAGACATAAAACCATGAGGAACCTCGTGGATCAAAACCCAATAACATAGATGCGTCAAAGGAACTAGCATAGGATCCCCTCCTCTTTGTAAACGATGATGGACCAAAAGATGGGAATTAAAGTTCCAAGGGCCACCCGAATCGATACGAGCGGAATCCACTTCATTGTATAGACGAAATAAAAAACGCCCTTCACCCAGATCAGAAACAGAAATACCACCGACAGGGCGCCAGAGATTCGCCAAAGTAGATCGCATAGACAGGAAGTTTATCACACTAGTTCTCAGAAAAATACCAACCAAGCAAAACTCATAATCCGCAAAAGGAGATGGTGCTTGTAACTCAAGATCCAGTAGATCATCCTCACCCTCCCTGATGGTCAAGCCTGCCATCTCATTCTCCACAGTGGCCATAACTCGAGAAAGCAGCCGGTTGAACAGAACACCAAGAAAACAAAAGATAGGGAAGAGTCGTGCCAAAAGGCAGAAAACAAAAGAAAAAAGCAAAGAAGGAAACGTGCTATTCAGTAGAGAGAAACGTGCTATTCAGCAGAGAAATTTTACGCTAAGGATCAAACCTTTTAAAGTGGTTGTTATAATTAGATGGCAACATTCTTTTAACGGTTGTTGACAAAAAAACCTGATTTGTGTTACGAAAAAAATATTAATCATTAAAGTGACCCAAAATAAATGTTAGACACCAAATTAAATAAAAAATGCTAGAGGTTGAGTAATTTTCTTACCGTTAAAGAAAAAAATAGATTGAATATCAATCGTGCATTTGGTACTATAATTGAGCGGAGATTGTGTCTTTACTATGTTGACTTGTCTCAAGCTCTCGATTGTAGTCCTCAAACAATGGAAGTTTTTTTTTCAAATTCTAATCTAAATTGTAGAACTAGCGTTTTAATATAATAATTGAAAAATATTTTGGATTAATTTGAAAAGAATTTAAAACTTGGTTTTAAGTCCAAACAACTTGAATTTATGTTTGAGGGATCTTAAAAAGTTTTTGGCAATGTTTTTATTGATTTTAAATAGCCAAACTTAAGTTTTCAAGCTACCCGTACCGATACGGTCCAACCCGTATCGATACCTTTTTTGCCCAATTTGGTCACTGTCAAAACTCGTATCGAAACAGGCTTGGCCGTTTTGATACGGATAGGGATCGTTTCGATACGCTTGGTAAGCGTACTGATCCCCTTTCCAACAACCCCAACGGCTATTTCCCAACGATCATTTAAAAGTGAAACCGTACCGATACGCCCTCAAGCGTATCGATACGCCTAGGCTGGCAAGAGCCCAACGGCTAGTTTCTGATGAAGACCGTACCGATACGGGTCCAAGCGTATCGATACGGAAGGCTGCAGAACAGCATTACTGAAGGGAAATAAAGTCCTCAACGGCTCCAATTCATCCCCAACGGCTAGTAACAGCTATAAACTCATCAAGGAGTATAAAAGGGACCTTCAAGCATCAAGTAAAGGCTAATACTCATATTGTCAATCAACAAATGATCAAGAATTGTCTTAGAGCTTAAATTGTCATTTATTGTATAGACAAACACTAGTGAGCCAAAATTGTCAAATTTGCTCAAGTGTTTTAGGTTTTGGGTGAGTGCTAAATTGTGCAAACAAATACCTATTAGAGGGATTTAAGTTTGCTTATTGCTTCTCTTTGTAAAAGAGGGTTTTGATCAAGGCTTTGGGTAGAAAGCTTGATCGTGTATAAGGGTTTCCTCCTAAGCCTAGAAAAGGGGACAAATCAATAGTGGATTGATTGGAAATCCTTAGTGGGGAGCTAAGGTAGTGGATGTAGACCTTGGTTAGAAGGTTGAACCACTATAAATCATTGTGTCTATTTTCATTTTAGCTTCCACAACCCTTCCACCCAAAAATCCATCTCTCCACCACTTGGTGAGCCATAACGGTTGAACGAATCGAGCCCCTAAAATCTCAACAATTGGTATCAGAGCTTGGCTCAATTGAGGAGGATTCACATCCTATTGAGAAGATCCGGCAAGCTCGATCTCTATTTCATCAACCGACTCAAATGGCACAATCAATCGAAAAACCGCCTTTCTTCGACGGAACCCACTATGCCCATTGGAAGACAAAGATGAAGTTCTTCATCAAATCTAGAGATTACAAGCTATGGGACATAGTTGAAGATGGTCCGTTCGTGCCTCAACGAAGCAAAGCGGAGTGGAGTGCCGACGATCGCAAGAAGATAGAGCTTAATTGCAAGGCCTTGCACATCTTGTTTTGTGCATTTGGCCCAACCATCTATGAGAAGATGTCTTCTTGTGAGAGTGCCAAGGAGGTATGGGACAAGCTTGAAGTCACATACGAGGGAACCAATGAAGTCAAGGAGACCAAGATTAGGCTCCTCACTCTAGAGTATGAGAACTTCAAATGGATCTGGAAGAGAATATCGAGAAGATGTTTGATAGGTTCTCCACTATCACCAATGGTCTCAAAGGCTATGGAGAAGCCATCCCGGAGGAAAAGCTTGTTCGAAAGCTCATCTACCCACTTCCCGAGTCTTGGACTCAAAGAGGACCGCCATCATCGAAGCAAAGAATTTAAAGACTTTGAAGCTTGATGAACTCATGAGGTCACTCCTTACTCATCAAATCATGAAGAAGAACAAAGAGGATGAGAAGAAGAGGTAAGAAATTAGAGCTATGGGAGAGAAGAAAATCAAAGGGCTAGGCATCAATGTAAGTGTCATGGCTCTCAAATCCTCCACTTGCCATCACGTCTACTCAAGTGAAGAGGAGGATGAAGAAGAAGAGATAGTTCATCTCTTCAAGAAGTGTGCCCCGTTCATGAAGAAAGCTTTGAGAGATCTTGAACGAGATTCCAAGAAGAAGGAGAGGGCAAGCACTTCAAGCCATAAGAAGAAGGCACATGTGGCTACTTGGAGTGGTGAGGACTTCACCGACGATGAACAAGCCAACCTTTGCCTTATGGCCGTCAAAGAAGATTCAAGGGTAACTTCTAATTCATCCACTTCATGTTCTTACTCTTTTGATGAATTACAAGATGCCTATGATGATTTGGTTTTAGACTTTAAAAATCACATTTTGAAAAACAACAAATTGATTTCAAAGTTAAAAATTCAAAATGATTTGATTTCTAAAACCAAACTTGAACTTGAAGCAAAACTCGAAGTGTTTGAATTAAAATACTTTGATTTACAAAATTTGCTTCAAAAAGTTCAAGAAGAAAATGATTTAATTTCCAAAGAGCTAGAAAAGAAAAACAATTTTGGAAAATCAAATTTCTATGTTAGACAATCTAGTGCCCCTAGATTTGTAAAAGGAAAATGTTTTAGAAGTTTTTGGGTCCCAAAAGGACTAACCACTTCAACTAAAAAGGATGACATTGAAAAATGGATTCCAAAGGGGGCTAAAATTTGTGCTACTAATGTTCATGGATCCAAAGCAATTTGGATACCAAAAATTACTTGATTGTCTTTTTCTAGGTGTGCTGGAGATGTTCAACAAGTCAAACATTGAGGGGGAGCTCCATGCACACAAGGAGGAACACTTGAAGAAGGAAGGCTTCACATCCTCCCTTTGGGTTCAAGTGTTGGTAAAAATCTAGTTGTTTTCGCATTTATTTGTTTTATTTTTTTATTTAATTCAACTAGATGATCATAAATGTTGGACTAATATTTTATTGATGCTTTGAGTAAGGGGGAGCCATCTTAAAACCAAATTCTTATTTTTGTCAATTTTTACCTCTATTGTTATTTTGAACTTAATGTTTTAAATTCTTTTTGATATAACAAAAAGGGGAGAAACGGTTTGAAAAATTGAATTTTCAAATGAATAAGGAGGAGCTTTATTTGATTTCATATCTTTAATCTCTTATTCACATTTTTAAAGTTAAAGGGGGAGAATTCCAAACAAATTTTCAAGATAGTTTTATTATATCAAAAAGGGGGAGATTGTAGAACTAGTGTTTTGATATAATAATTGAAAAATGTTTTGGACTAATTTGAAAAGAATTTAAAACTTGGTTTTAAGTCCAAACAACTTGAATTTATGTTTGAGGGATCTTAAAAAGTTTTTGGCAATGTTTTTATTGATTTTAAATAGCCAAACTTAAGTTTTCAAGCTACCCGTACTGATACGGTCCAACCCGTATCGATACCTTTTTTGCCCAGTTTGGTCACTGCCAAAACCCGTATCGAAACAGGCTTGGCCGTTTCAATACGGATAGGGATCGTTTCGATACGCCTGGTAAGCGTACCGATCCCCTTTCCAACAACCCCAACGACTATTTCCCTATGGTCATTTAAAAGTGAAACCATACCGATACGCCCTCAAGCGTATCGATACGCCCTCAAGCGTATCGATACGCCTAGGCTGGCAAGAGCCCAACGGCTAGTTTCTGATGAAGACCGTACCGATACGAGTCCAAGCGTATCGATACGGAAGGCTGCAGAATAGCATTAATGAAGGGAAATAAAGTCCTCAACGGCTCCAATTCATCCCCAACGGCTAGTAACGGCTATAAACTCATCAAGGAGTATAAAAGGGACCTCCAAGCATCAAGTAAAGGCTAATGCTCATATTGTCAATCAACAAATGATCAAGAATTGTCTTAGAGCTTAAATTGTCATTTATTGTATAGACAAACACTAGTGAGCCAAAATTGTCAAATTTGCTCAAGTGTTTTAGGTTTTGGGTGAGTGCTAAATTATGCAAACAAATACCTATTAGAGGGATTTAAGTTTGCTTATTGCTTCTCTTTGTAAAAGAGGGTTTTGATCAAGGCTTTGGGTAGAAAGCTTGATCGTGTATAAGGGTTTCCTCCTAAGCCTAGAAAAGGGGACGAATCAATAGTGGATTGATTGGAAATCCTTAGTGTGGAGCTAAGGTAGTGGATGTAGACCTTGGTTAGAAGGTTGAACCACTATAAATCATTGTGTCTATTTTCATTTTAGCTTCCACAACCCTTCCACCCAAAAATCCACATCTCCACCACTTGGTGAGCCATAACGGTTGAACGAATCGAGCCCCTAAAATCCCAACATAAATCTTACCTCGAGGAGAGGGGAAGGAAAAATTTGTGGGGAAGGAAGGGGGTGCTACCGAATCTAAAACTTATGACCTGCAGAAATGTAAAAAAGCAATGATAAATAATTTGACCAACCGGCCAAATATACTTAAATAATAAAAGGTGCAATAGTGTAGCATGCTTAATGTTACATATGTTTAATGCAATGTCCATATTTTATATGAGGATAGAATGTTTCTCTTTTTGCAGTGAAATTTTAAAGGATTCAATTTAAAATGTCAAAATTTTTAATTTTAATTGTTCTAATACCGTGTTTGATACCGGACTATCCAACACATCAGTTTATGTTTTTTATTTCATAGACCAAATCTCTTGGTTAAATTTTATCCTTCCACAAAATACATTTCCATAATTACCTAAGAATAGGATGGAGAAATGTGTTGTATACTTTGCCTTAATTTCAGTGAAACAGTTGGGATGATCCGTTCATAATGCCACATCCTTGTTTCTTTTAAGAACACCCTCGAGTTGTACAAACATATATTTGAAAATCAAAACTTTCTCTTTCTCATTCACAAAAACCAAGGGTAGAAAATAAATGGACGATGAAGAGAAGGCTAACAACAACCGCATCTTCAAGCGTTTCGATACGAACGAGGATGGCAAGATCTCCGCATCGGAGCTCGGAGTGGCGTTGCAGACACTCGGCTGCGTCACAGAGGAAGAAGTCAAGTCGATGATGGCTGAGATCGATACCGATGGGGATGGTTACATTTCGTATGAGGAGTACATGGATTTCGCTGCTGCCAACCGTGGGCTGATGAAAGATCTGGCCAAAATATTTTAATTATTTCTTTGTTTTTCAAGGTTTGGCTTTAATTCTCCAAAATGTTATTCTATCTTATTGAAAGAAGGTGTTGGTAGTTAATTTGTAAACTGTCTTTACATTGCTTTCAATGTATAGTTTCTTGCTCGTGTAGGTAAACTTTAATGAATGAGCTGCAAATTTATAAATCGTTTTCTTTAGACAAGAAGATGTAAGCATTTATGTTAATGTATGGACATGTAAGGATAAAGGGCAGAACTAGAAATTTATAAAGGGGACCAAAATGAAATTAAAGAAAATTAGAAATTTATAAAGGGGGCCAAAATAAAATTAAAAATTTTGAGGGGCTATATTAAGATTTTACAAACTTTGAAGGGATTATAGAAATAATTATATATATATTTAAAAAATCTATCATATTCCTAATGGAAAAAAAGTTGACGGGGGACCAAACCCCCTTAAACTCCCCTATGTTCCGCCCCTGGTGAAGGTCTTGTCCTAATAAGTATTTTTAAAATAAATTTAATATATTTTTTCTTTCCACAATTATTTTTTTATAAATTCATATAAATAATCATAAAAATATAATTGTGGAAAGAAAAAATATACTGAATTTTTTAAAAATACAAGCGTCAACCTTAATTTAATTATTATATTTATTTTGGTGATTTAAATATTTTTATGTGTCTCAAGTGTGTCATGTTCGAGTCCCTTATTCTATATTTAGTTCTTTTTTCCTGCCATTAACAACAATTGAATATATATATATATATATATATATATATATATATATATATATATATATATATATATATATATATATAATATTTCATACTCTAAGAAATAAAGGTGCTCTTGGAATAAAAATAAGACCAAATTGACAACTTGTGTAAATAACAGGGACCAAATATATAATTATACCGATTTATTTAACAGCCACGTTAGTCTCTTTGTTATTTTTTAACGGTTGGTGGTCTGATTAGAACAAATTAAATAGTTTAGTAATATATTTGCCAAAATTAAAAGTATAGTGGTCATATCAACACTAACCCCATAATTAGGTGGTCGTTTATGTAATTTACACAAAAGTAAAAAACAAAGAGAAAACAATGATAAAATATAATAAAGTAAAAAAAAAAAAAAAAAAGAATATCGATATGACTAACACCGATATTAATGCAACCGCCGGCCAAATAAAGATAAGAAAAAAGAGTTTAACGTTTAGATTAGAGATAAAAACTACACGTAACTTTGAGGTGCCTTAATTCTAATGGTTTTAGTGGCAATATATATATATATATATATATATATATATATATATATATATATATATATTAGTATTTAGGTTTATTATATAGACTAATATATGAATTTGATAATTTTTTAAAATTGATAACTACTTTTTTTTTCAAATTAGTATATATGTTAATTTGGCATCTCAACATTTAATTAAATTGTTTATGTAACAATTAAATAATAACTTCATTAAACGACATGTGTTATAACCGAATTGGTTACTAAAAGTACAACATTAATACTGTAATTTTTTTTTTGTGTGAAAATCAACACTATGTACTAGTTTAAGAAAAATTCGAACATAAATATAACTTAAAAATTCTTTTCAAATTCAAATGCTAATTTGAGAAAATTTACTAAATTCAAAAACTAGTTTATATAATAAGTCTAGTATTTATGTACAAAGCCAAATATACAAGTCGTAACGATAAGAAAGTCGGAGCAAATATTTAGATATAATGTTGCAAACTCGACTTGAAAAATTAATTTTTTTTGTTCGATTCAAGACGAAAAATCGATTTGAAATTTTTTAAATAAAGTTTGAGTTGTAAAATATAAATTTGAATTACTCGAAATATTTAATAACTAGTGTATTGGTTTTTAAATTTGTTTAGAAAAAGCCGTTTAAACTAGAATCAAATTTTATTATAACATGATAAATAATTAGAATTAAATTTGTTTAGGAACTCGAAAACTCGATTCAAATTCGAACTCGAATTTTATTACTCGACTTTAATAAAAAAATTCAAATAACGTTTGAGTTGTAAAATATGAGACGTCAACTCGAATAACTCAAAATATTTTTACTCGAGTTGATTGAACACTCACCCCTAAAAGTTTTCACTTGTTTTTTCTTTGATTATCAGAAAATTTATATAAAAAAACTGGAAATCATAAACGTCAAGTGGGCGTGCTGGAGTGGTTATCGGGCATGACTAGAAATCATGTGGGCTCTGCCCGCGCAGGTTCGAATCCTGCCGGTCACGTTTTTACTCACCTTCTGACATTTTGGGCCTTCAACTCCATTTCTCTAAACAAAATAATTTCTCATGCAATTAGTATGGGTTCTGCATATTTAGTACTTATCCACCATATAAATTAAATTCATGGATTTTTATATTCAATTCTTATGAAATGATTTTTAGTTATTTTATTTAACTATATATAAAATTAAAGACATATAAATAAATATTATTATAATAATATTAATTATTAATTTTTAAAAAAATTTCTAATAAATTTTCAACTGAATTAAGATCTGATTAATGAAATCAACCTAATCTAATTTTAAATAATAGTAAAAAAGAAAATGGTAAATATAGTAATTTATAAAATTTAACAAATTTATCTTAATTTTGGAGTCGCATTTAAGTGTTATAAATGAGTTTGTGTTAGTTATTTTAACCGTATTATTTTTAGGAAAATTCTACAACGGGCGACGAACATTGATGAACACCACTAACGATGAACACCGCTGAACATCATTAATTTTTTTAAAAAAATTAAAAACTACGATGACTATAATTGTAAATAAAATTTATTTTCTAAAAATAAAAATTAAATTTAATAAAACTGTTATATTTCTTTATTCTATTAAAGATTGATAGTTTTGAATCAAATATATCCAAATTTCATAATCCCTAAAATCTCAATTTCTACTGCCGGCATCGCCTCCTCTGCCGTCGTGATCAGTCGACTTGTCTCGCCGACGTTAATACAGGTCGCTCCGCCGCTCCGTTGTCCTCTTGTGCGCACCGTTCCAGCATCGAAAGGTCAGTTTTCTGCCCTTTAATTTCCCGTCGATCTTGGTCGGCCATCGCATCCGTCGTCGGCTATATCTGGCAATCACCCGTCGTCCGCGGCCTGACCCCGACGAACCAAACCCATCGCCGGCGACCCCAAATCCCAAATCAGAAACACTTAATGCAAATTTATTCAAGATCCACACTTTTTTCAAGAGATCAGTGAGACCCTTGATAAGCATTCTATTACTTGTTACTGACTGCAACCTTAGACTGTCGGATTGCCGATGACTGCAGCCGAGCATTCACTGTTTCAACTCAATTGGAGTCAAGCAGGGCCCTAATCCAACCCCCACCAATCCAAAATTTTAACTCCACTTTGCTTAAGTTTGCATCTATTGATTTAGGTGAAGAAAAATCCAAGCTTGAAATAAAGCGGATGCTGGAAATGGACTTTGATAGTCAAGGACGACATAGAAACTTTGGAACCCCGAGGAGGTTCAATCGTCATGATGTCAAATCCAGAAGCTCGAATGGATTATCGGTAATGCTCAGGTCCCCTAAATTTTATTAGTACTGGTTAAATTTTAGGAGAATTTTACAGCTTTGGGCAAGAAAAAAGATGTTTCAACCTGATATCATGATGGATTTAGTTAGATTAGTGAAGGTTCCCATTGATATCCACCATGGTTTTATGAGTTATGATAAAAAGTATAAATCTTGTGCTGTTGTGGGGAATAGTGGGATATTATTGAAAAGTGATTATGGGGCATTGGTTGATGGCCATGAGATTGTGATTAGATTGAACAATGCTAGAACCGAGAAATTTGAAAAGAGTGTGGGATCAAAAACTAGTATTTATTTTATAAATAGCAATATACTGCATCTTTGTGCTAGGAAAGAAGATTGTTTTTGCCATCCCTATGGAGGGAATGTTCCTTTGATTATGTACATTTGTCAACCATTTCATTTCATGGACTATTTGGTCTGCAATTCGTCTCACAAGGCACCTTTATTGATTACAGATCCTCGTTTTGATATCTTATGTGCTAAGATAGTGAAATATTATTCGGCCAAACGATTTGTAGAAGAGACAAAGAAGGCATCGGAAGAATGCGGGTCTGCTCATGATGGCTCCGTGTTCCATTACTCCTCTAGAATGCAAGCTGTTATGCTAGCATTGAGAATGTGCCACAAAGTTAGTATATTTGGCTTTGGCAAATCAACTTCTGCCAAGCATAACTATTATACTAACCAGAAGTTCAAGCTATGGTTGCATGACTATGAGGCAGAGTATGTGTTCTATCATGATCTAGTTAAGAATCCGCAGACAATACCATTCATTTCAGATAAGTTCAGGTTCCCTCCTGTGGTGATCTATCGATGATTTTTTCGGGATATGCATTCTATCCATGATTTGGTAAAGAAGCTGTTGGCAGTACCATTTGTTTTGGACTTGTACTGTGCTCGATCTCTTTGGAAGATGTGGATGGATAACTTTTATTTCGTACTTGGTTCTTTTGGTCCAGATTAAATTGTTGTACTCATGTTGTATCAGTTAGTTTTCCACCGAGATTGTGAAAAGAAAACACTATTGCTGAAGATCTCTGTTTCATACTCTGGCTCTAACTATCAAAGGTAGTTTAGGGTCATTTTTAAGTGTAAAATTGGAACCGAGAATATCAAGGAAGTTGTGAGATTTTTCGTTTGTTGAAACTGAGATTCAAATTCAATTGAGAGCAACATAAGTAAATCATGTATGTATATTTTTTCACCTTGAATACTTTTATGAATCTACAGCTTCTAGCTTTTAATATGTTTCAATATAAGGTTCTTAAGCATGCCTTATTTAGATGAACTGCCTTTGTAATTGCAACAGACAAGGCGAGAGCAGTTATAATAATTCGTGACTGAAGTGTGAATATATTTATCACATGCATGTTCATTTTTTCGGGCCTTGCTTTTCCATTTTAACAAGGAAATATAATCGAGACTTTGCTTAAAAAAAGACTATGATGTGCCTTTGCCTTCTTTTATATGATGTATAGAACTAATCGACTTCAGGTTTTAAAGGGTCAGATCCAAGTATATATTTAAACACCAAAGCAAATACAGTATAATGTAAAGTTCGAATGTAAGCAATATTTGTTTTACTCTTGTTTATAGGCAAAGACTTAAACTTACATGATTAGGCAGGGCATCTGGAAAACTTGGTTGAACCAAACCCCCAACTTAAACCAGCCAAAAAAAGAAAACGAAAACAGATTTAGATATAATGAAAGTTCTACTAAGATTCTATAACTATCTCTCATCATCAGAGATGTTTGAGGTTAATATGTACAACAAAATCCATCAACATCCCCCATATGATAGTACCATCTTTACCGCCATCACATGTACCAAAAGTCAAGTGATAAAACTATACAAAAAGGCCCCCCTTTTGACCTACGCCTCCTTTAATTCTCGGTTTCGATCACTGCATCTTTTTTTCAAACTTCACTCCCACCAAGAACTTCATGCTCGCCTGTTGTCGAAAAACATGACAAACATAATTTTAGCAGAGTTCTGAATGGTTTACTGATAAAAGAATATATTGAGACTAACCTGTTTGGGATTATAAACCGTGTACTCATTATATTCCAGAGGGTTATTCTTGTATTCTGAAGGGATCAATCGAACACATGGGACTTTGATATCATCTTTCTAGTCTATGAACTTTGATTCGTCTGGTTTTATTCTCTTCGAATTTTTTTCTCTTTGTATCCTTCGTTCAGCGGAAAGAGCAACCAAGCAAGTTATACCTGCCCTAAGAATTTTACAAAGTTAACATAAAAGGCATCATAAAAGTAAACACTTTGCAATGGTGAAAACAATTACCAATGATTGAGTTGGAGTCTTTCCCTCCATTTTATTCTATCTTGGATTTCCAGAATTGCTGCATTAGAAGAGTTGCAAAATGAAGGGTTTAGCCCTTCTCAATCAAAGAACAAAGGTTTAAAGGTTCAACAATATCTAAACTGAAGCATTTTCACATACATGTGTGCGACTAAGATGGCCCATCAGTGAAATCATCATTTCTAAGAAAGGTTTGTCAGTAACTCCTACATACCGGTGAGACCGGATGCTTGGATCCTGATACTTCTTCAGCAAGTATAGGAAGAAGCAATGGTAGAGCTTAGTGAACTTCACTGAAATTCATAACATAAAACTAATGAGATTAATCAGCGAAATTTACATCAGTAACAGGTGAATTCAGGGTAGAATCAGGCAATTTGGGTGGTTCTTGCTTCCTTGCTGAACTTCTTGTTTTGTATACACAAGACGACCACTCGCTATATGTTCCCTTGCAATTGCAAGAATAACGATTACCATCAAACTCCAAATCACCATTGCAGATTTGGCACTTCTCTAGTGGTCCATAGAACAAGATATCAAGGCTGCCAACAGAAAAAGAGAAAATTTTAAAGCTTCGGGTGTGATTTCATTGATGAATTATCAGCATGAAAATAGACTAACCATTTGATGGCAACTGAAGCATCAGAACCATATGAATCCTGGCCATTGGACTCAAGAATTTCTCTCATTTGTGCAATAGATAAGTGCTCTCTAACAGATGTACAAAAGTCTTCAAACTCGTTAGCTGCATCAAATGTAGCTTTTTTCTCGTGCTGATCATTACCAACCTCAACCTTGGGTTTCTTTGGAGATTCCTTCATTACTTTTCAACTGCTCTGCCTTTTGCTTTCTTGTCATGATCTTCTCTTCATAACCAGTCCATGTCCATGAGCATAAGACCTTGTTTCATGAAGCTTCACAAATCAAAAGAAAATTAAAGCCTATATATGCCATTAGAACTATCATTATGAAACCTCAAAAACAATAATTCTGCTACAAACCTTCATGATTTTTCTCCTCTGTAAAAGAAACTAGAGTTTTAGTATGAATTTTTGTACCAAACATAAAAAGCCTTAATGGGGCACTCTTTTCTAACACCGACAATCATGTACTATATAACGACGCATTGACAAAGATGGAATTCTTTCAAGTCTCTAAGCTGTTTTGTCTTCCCAAGAACAAAATATTTGTTCTCATGCAGAGGAGCTCAACGCCACGTGTCCAAATGAGTGTTTCTCGCAGCCTAAACCTTTTACGGGTGGTAATCTAAACTGTATATGATTCAACATGTACTTTTTTGGCTTTTGTCTCACTCTTCTCTATCACATGCAATTACTAAGGTATACGATATATATCTAATCCTTTTCAGATTCAATGTTTTTTTTTTCCTTGTACTACTTGGCAGCTCCTTATCTTCCTGGACTGACACCTGAAATTTGCAAGAAAAACTTACATCTCAACTAAACACATAGATCGAAAGTATTATTTACCCAAACAATCTAGATTTTTCTAACCATTTTTTGCAACCTAACCTCTAAGATTAGCCATATCTTAAATCCTAATTCATTAGAATTTTCATTTAGGAAGATCAAACATTATCAACAAAGTTACTACTACTATCATATTAATACATGTTTTATAATTATGTCAATCTAAAATACATCAACTAAATTAAGATTATGATCATCCATATTTAACAAAAAAACAAGGCCCATCTAATTCACTTTTTTTTTTCAATTCGAAACTGCCCTGAATAACCCTCAAGCAATGTTTCTATCACAAATTATGCTCATTCAAATATTATATAATTATCCCTTTAACTTACTCAAATTCAATGCACCGAATCAAAGTTAAAACAATCCTCTATACACTAACAAATCAAAACAATTTCACTTCTACCGAATTCAAGCAGAAAAATTTCCAAATTTCTTGTCTAATATATAATTCAAATTCATTGTGAAATGCTATCACCTATTTTGCAATCAATGTATACAGAGAAATTTAGAGATACGGCATCGCAAGTGCTCCTGCTGTGGAACTACTTTTGGTCAGAACGATGTTCGGTTTGTAAAAATATGAAAGTCTGTCCTATGGGTTTGTATTCCGATTGTGATTAGGTTAGTCATAACTTGATTTAAGACAAGTTAAATCAATTCATTTTTAAAATTTCCATTAGCTAAACCAATTTAGGACAATCGATTTAAGATTTTCATAGAGCAAAACATAAACAGTATCCAAGCAACCAGACAAAAATTAAGTATACAAGTTCGTTAATCATTCGAACACAACAAAGACCTCACAACTATCACTACTTAGAATACACCATAGCATAACTAGGTAGCTATCTATCATTATTCTTATAAGAACATAATCCAAACTCGATTCCTTTTCATTCACACATCATATGCTGGTCCATAACTACTATAATCGATTAAAGTATCCTCAAACTTGGAATACAAGTAAACACCGAGGAAAATAACACAACTTATTATCTAAGAAAATATTCGATCAAACCTCAACAAAACTTGACAATAACAAACTATTTTAAACTCAGTATTTTATAACCAAGCTACTCATGGTCAACAAGATTGTGTCTATAAACACACCAACGAGGATATCAAGAAGTGTAACATGTATGCTTTCTTTATTTATTTTATGCTTGCATTATTATTGAGTTTTCTTTTACATCGGTTCAATTGATCGCACTAGATTTAAAAAATGGCTAGAACAAAGGGCCATTTTCTATTGAACGTACCTTATAAGATGAGCTATAGTGTTCTGTCATTGGTGTCTTCAAGTGAATTTAGTTAACAACTTAAACAAACTATGCTTTACCTAGGTAATGCTAAATGAAACGGACGGTTATTTTGTTTTTTATTCTGTGTTAAAGTTGCCCAATAATTTGATGCGTCTAAACATTAACTATTTTTATTATGTTTATACTGAATTTCATGGTTTAAGGTACAAGCTAGGCTTTTGTCCTAATGGTCTTGACTGCCGATATAGGCATGCAAAGCTCCCAGGACCTCCACCTCCTGTGGAAAAAGTCCTGCAAAAGATTCAGCAATTAACTTCTTACAATTATAATAACAAAATTTTTCAATAATGGAATGTCGGCTTTTCCCTACAGACTGAAAAATATCAGATTCCATAAGAACAAAACAATGTAAACCAAGGAGCAGCTGGAAAACCTTTTGCAACAGAGTCTGCTAATGTGCAGCAGCAGCAACAACAACTTCAACAGCCCCAACAACAGGTCAGCCAGACGCAAATACAGAATGTCCCCAATGGCCAGTCTAACCAGGAAAATCTTTTTGCTGTTTTTCATATGTAATAATTTGATCGGCACAGCACGTATGTCAATTGTAAATTGAAATAAAACTAGCCGTAGTTAAAAGTTATTATATCATCAGGAAATTGTTCCTCTGGATCACTGGACCTATTTGATGATATAGGTGTGTTAGTAAAAGCTGAAGATGAAATCAACATATTAAGAAGGGTAAATTATTGCATTTGTTGTACCGTTGTTCCTTAATAAACATGATTAATTTGTTCAAAAAAATTTATAAGTGTTCATCACTTAAATTTTCAGAATTTCAAACAATACTAATGAGTCAATTCTACCCCTTTACGGTTCTAAAATAATTTTCAGCTCTATGAACACTACTTCCAATCAAAGATTAACATCACAATAATTTAATTTCTAACATACTTCAACCTATATAATTTACCTTAAGATCAAGATTATTGCCAATCAAACTTTTTTAGCAATACTAATTCCTAACCACAATTCATAGGTTCCAATAGGTATATAATTTGTTAAAAGATTGTGGTTTTTGATTTAGGGATTATGATTTATAATGTGTTAAATAGGTTTATGAAATTGGGGAAATTAAAAAATTAGTGTTTTTGATTTGGGGATTATAGTTTATAATTGGTAAAATTAGGTTTATGAAATTGGGTAAAATTAAAAATTAGTGTTTCTGGTTTGGGATTTGGGTCGCCGACGATGAGTTTGGTTCATCGGGATCAGGCCGCGGACGACGGGTGATTGCCGGACACAACCGGCGACGGCTGCGATGGTCGACCAAGATCGACGGGAAATTAAAGGGTAGAAAACTGACCTTTCGATGTTAGAACGGTGTGCACAGGAAGACGGCAGAGCGGCGAAGCGGCGGACGGCAGAACGACCTGTATTAACGCTGGCGAGACAAGTCGACCGATCACGGCGACAGAGGAGGCGGCGCCGGTAGCAAGAATTGGGATTTTAGGGTTTATGAAATTTGGGTATATTTGATTCAAAACTATCAATTTTTTAATACAATAAAAAAATATAAAATTTTTATTAAATCTAATTTTTATTTTTTAAAATAAATTAAATTTTTTATTAAATCTAATTTTTATTTTTCAAAAAATAAATTATAATTACAATTATAGTCCTCGTGATTTTTAGTTTTTCTTTTTTAAAAAAATTAATGGTATTCAGTGGTGTTCATCATTAGTGGTGTTCAGCAATGTTCGTCGCACGTGATAGACACATCCTATTTTTTATATGTAAATTGTTAGTTAGTGTCGTGGACGAGATGTGATAGGGCTGCTAAATTAATTTGTGCTTTGTAAGTGTTTTTTTGTGTGCGTGTGTTACATTTTCTAAAGTGTTATTTAGTGTCTTGGACATGATAATACAACAAATGTGAGTTTTTTTTTTTAATCTGAAAAATTGTAAGATAAAATTTTGAAGAGTTTTTATTTAATTAAAGGGTAAAATTCATAAATTTGTCACCAAACTATCCTAAAACGTTATTTATGAATGTTTTTTCTTTAACAGTCTAACAACGGGATGACTAGGCTACTAAGTAATATATTAGTTGTTACAAAAATGGTCAATAGACTTTTTAAATGTTATAGAATGATCATTAAATTATTTAATTGTTACAAAATGATAATTTAACTATTTCATTGTTATAAAATGGTTAGTTATTACATGTTATGCTTCAAATTTTTTTTGCTATTGATTTCAAGACTTTATTTTCGGAAATGTTTGAAATGAAAGAAATTAAGTGTTTCTAGAAATCTCTTAAATGAAATGAATTAAAGTTTTTTTTCCCAAGAAACATTTCAAACGAAAGGAATTAATGTTTTCTTCCCATAAATGCTTTTGGAAAGCAAAATCCCTTTCATCCCATCATATGAAATGTTTCTGAAAATAAAGTCTTCTGAAATCAACTACAACAAAAATTAAATAAGGGTTAACTACGAGAGTAGAGAGAAATTATATTTTAAAAGTAAATGTCGAGATGCAAATTCATACAAAATGAGAAAATATAAGTATCTTTGATCATTAGATCAGTTGGTGAATTTCACCAGAAGTATACATTAAAGAATTGATTTTTTTTAAAGGAATGCAATCCTTGATGTACGTTCTCTTCGGGGAAGCATTTCTGAGAACCTTTGCGGTTGCCATAAAGAAAAGTGGGAAGATTGCGAGCTTCGGTTTTATGGAAAATGGGGTTTGGCATTGGAATATTGCTCCGAGAAGGAGCCTTTTTGACTGGGAGCTCACAGTTTGGGGGAATTTTATGGCTACTATAAATAGGGCGATACAATCGAGTTTAAGCAAGGATGTTGTTAAATGGATTGGTGACTCCTCCAGTATCTACACTCCAAGAGGCTATTGCAACTTAATTTCAGGAGAGGTGGGTGAGGCAGAAGATTTATAGAAACTAATTTGGGCAAACTTGGCTCCACCGAAAGTCGAAGCTTTCGTGTGGAAGGTCATTCATCAACGTCTTCCTACCTTGGTGGAGTTGAGCAAAAGAGGAGTGCCCACCTTAGTTTCGATACTTTGTGTGTTCTGTAAGAAGGAGAGGGAGACGGTCAATCATTTGTTTCTTCATTGCCCAAATTTATTTATTTATTTAGGTAATTACACCAAATTAGAATAGGCAGGTAATGAGGACAAAATATCATTATAAACTTCCATGCAATCAAATTCAAAAACTAACCTATAAGCACCCACCTCTTTTATCTATGATAATGTTTCACCCATCGAAAATGTTACAGTAATATATTAGTTTTTTTTATAAATTTGTAATTAAACTTTGTAAATACTACATAAAGATCATTAAAATATTTAATTGTTATAAAATGGTAAGTTTATTATTTAATTATTGTAAAATGAACATTGAATTATTTAATGGGTTAACTACCGGAATAGTCACTTATGTTTTCTCCCAATACAGAGTTGATCACCAATTTTGAAAAACGACCAGTAAGGCCACTTACGTTTTCGGGGCGTAAACTTTTAGTCACTTAGTCGTTTGTTGCCGTTAAACAATGACGGCTAGCCGACCTGGCAGCGAAAAAATAAGGGTAAACTACTGCATTGGCCACTAAAATTTATCCTATGTACATTTCTGCTCCTAAATTTTAAAAAATAAACATTATGGTCACTACTGAAAATGTTTCTTTATAATTTCACCATTGAATTTTTAAAAATTCATTTTTAACCCTAAAACTTTACAATCAATTAGTACAATGATATTGTAAAGGCTTAAATAAAAAATAAGTGCCCAAAGTATACCCATTTTAAATTTTAGGTGCCCAAATTGCTCCTATTTAATAACTAAACTTTCAAATTGCTCCTATTTTTTCACTCTGGATTATTTTATTATTATTATTATTACTATAACATGACATGTCATTTTTTTTATTATTGTTAAATTAAAAATAATTTAAAAATAAAATAATAATAATAATTATTATTAAATTTAAAATATTTTAAAAAATATTACTTTTTAGAATAATTTAGGTGTCTAAAGTATTTTTTGTAATAATAGGTGCCCAAAGTTTCCATAGTTACAAGTTTAGGTGCCCGATTGTTAAATGGGTGTTAAAAAATTGTCAACCAATCTGTGCTTGACACGTGGCATTAATTTTATTTTTCTTTTAATTTTTTTAATGGAAAATACTCAAATTTTTATAAAATCTCAAATTTTACAAGCTTCACAAAACAGTCCCCAAATCCCAAAAAATTCTCAAACTTTCGCCGTCGATTGCCGCCGCTTCAGCCGTCGATCATCGTCGCGGACCAAACCCACTTGGTTGCCAGACCAAGGTGACCATTTCCCCTAACACGGCGTCGCCGGAAACGTCCAATGACGTGCAGTCAAACGTCAAACACGAACGTCGATTTCAAAAGGTATACTAAAAATGTTTTAAATTTAATAATAATAATAATAATAATAATAATAATAATAATAATGTTTTTATTTTATTTTTAAATTATTTTTAATTTAACAATAATAAAAAATGACATGTCATGTTATAATAATAATAATAATAATAATAATAATAATAATAATAATAATAATAATAATAATAATAATAATAATAATAATAATAATAATAATAATAATAATAAAACAATCCAGAGTAAAAAAATAGGAGCAATTTGAAAGTTTGGTTATTAAATAAGAGCAATTGGGCACCTAAAATTTAAAAAGGTATACTTTGGGCACCTATTTTTCATTTAACCCTTTATAATATCATTGTACTAATTGATTGTAAAGCTTTATGGTTGAGAAATGAAATTTTAAAAATTCAATGGTGAAGTTATAAAGAAACATTTTCAGTAGTGGTCGTAATGTTTATTTTTTAAAATTAGGGAGCATAAATGTACATGGGATAAACTTTAGTGGCCATTTCAGTAGTTTACCCTTATTTTTTCGCTGTCAGGTCAGCAAGCCGTCATTGTTTAACGGCAACAAACGACTAAGTGACCAAAAGTTTACGCCCCGAAAACGTAAGTGACCTTACTGGTCGTTTTTCAAAATCGGTGACCAACTCTGTATGGGGGAAACATAACTGATTATTCCAGTAGTTAACCCATTGAATAATCTAATGTTCATTTTACAATAATAAAATAATAAACTTACCATTTTATAACAATTAAATAGTTAAATAATCTTTATGTAGTATTTACAAGTTTAATGACAAATTTATAAAAACTAATATATTACTGTAACATTTTCGATGGGTGAAACATTATCATAGATCAAAGAGGTAGGTGCTGATAGGGTAGTTTTTGAATTTGATTGCATGGAAGTTTATAATGATATTTTGTGCTCATTACCTGCCTATTCTAATTTGGTGTAATTACCTACAAAAAATAAATTTGGTGCAATTATTAAGGATCGCATTGCTTTAAAAAAAATTAATTTTTTAATATATACTTCCGGTGAAATCTATTAATTGATCTAATGACCAAAAATACTTATATTGTCTCATTTTGTATGAATTTACGTCCCGACTTTTATTTTTAAAATATATTTTCTCTCTATTTAATAAAAATTTATCACTCTCTTGCTAAGGTAGCTTTATGAAATGTAAATTGTGTTATTTATAATTCAATGTTGTTATATTTAGTTGTTGTTTTACAAATTGACTTTAATCAATTTATACTTGAGAATAGATTGAACAAATAAAATGAATGTATAAAATAAACTTATTGACTTGAATTTTTGTTTTACAGTCCTCATTCTTAACTCTAATAAAATGCGTTCGCTTTTGTTTTAATGCATCCTGAATTCAAAAAAAAAAAATTATCTATGTACAAAGCCAAATATAAAAGTTGTCGACCTAAGGTGGAAAAAAAGAACTCTTTAAAACAAAGATTTGGGTTGGTTTTTCTTTGGGTTAGCAGCCATTTTCTCAAAATTGGAAATTTCATATCAATGAGTGGGCGTGCCGTAGTGGTTATCGGGTATGACTAGAAATCATATGGGTTCTGCCCGCACAGGTTTGAAACCTGGCGCTCACATATTATTTTGCATGCACATTAGGGATGGAAACTCGACTCGAGGTAAGAAAAACACAGAAAACAAGTTTGAATAATCTTTTGTTGATGCCATGCTATTCAAAACACAGGTTCGAAATTCACGGTATACAGACACCAAACAATCCTCCTAAAAACATGGAATTGCTCTTTTCTCCAAGGGCCACCTTTGCTTTTATGTGTCTTCCTTAGACCATGTGGAGGATGATTTCCCAAAGATTTAACACATTCATAATGGATTTAATGAACCTTGATGCATCTCATTAACTGCACCATATGTTTACGTTCTATTCCAATAATTAAAACCAAATAAAAAAGCTTAAGAAACTCGGATTCAAGTATTTTTGTGTGTAAGATAAACAAAAGTATTGTATATTAAAAAATATATTGGTAAAGCCTTGTTTAAACTTAGCTGATGAATCAATAGAATGGGCAATGGCTCCTTCACATGCAGAAGTGAAAGGAAAGAACGTAGGAAGCAGCCTCAAAGCTAAACTCAGCGCAAACATTTCTTCCTACACAAAACATGGGAATCTGAGAGACGTGGGGATGGAGAAATATCCGCCGACCCTTGTGCTGCGTTTCCCTTTCTTTTCTTTCTCTCTTTCTTTTGCTCTAATCTTCTTCCTTCGACCCTCTGCCGCCAGCTAACAATCCCGATGCAATCATATTATATCATATTATTGTTGCCTCATTACACCTATATTTAATATGCAGGCTTCTTGTTCCGATAAGGAAAAACAAATACTAAAGTATTTTCAATCCCATCTTTAGTTTTAATTTAATATTTAATCTCTACTTATATATATAGGCCTTGTAGGGCAGTTGTGTTTCAAGTTCAACCCCATTGTGTCACACTATTCTTAATGGCACTTGCCAAGGACCCTATCTGCTCACTTCAATCCTCTGAGCCTTACAAATTTGATGAAGGGGTTGACTTGGAAAAGCCTGGGGGTGGGTTTGTCAAGAATTTTCCGATGACTAGTTCTTCGTCGTTTTCCTCTCAGGCCGGTGCGGATTCCGACGGTTTCGTGTTCCATCCTCCCAAGGAAGTTCACTCTCTGATAAACTTCAAAGGTTCGGTATATGATAACTTCATTCATGGGACTAATTATGGATCTCTGCTTAGCTTTGAGCAAAATGACAAGGCTCTGCAAGATACTTGCTTGAAAACCAGCGGTCACAAAGATGAGTACTCGATGTGGGAGGGCGGCTCGAATCCGAATTACCAATGGAATCCGATGAGTACAAAGACCGGTACCGATCCTCGCCTGGTGGAAGATTTTAGCTGCTTTGAAACTGCTAGCAGTTTCAGTTCCATAACAAAAGAAAACAATGGAGATTGGTTTTACTCTGAAGCAGCAGTGGTTGCTGATACTAGTATCCCGGAGTTACAATCCCCCGAAGCAGCCGGCATCAAGCGTCCAAATACGGTACGATTCTTCTTTTCCATTCAATCCAAACAATTAACAGTCAATTCACATAAGATAACTACTGATTTTACTGCTAATATTATTGGTGTTTTACAGGGAGACATCAATCAAACTTTGAAGAAACAATGCAGCAACGAAGCTAAGAAGGCGAAAACGAAGTCCGGTCCAGCCAAGGACCCCCAAAGTATTGCAGCCAAGGTCTGTTGACATGCATTTGAAGTAAATTCGGTTAAAGTTTGATCAAAAAGTAAGCAAAATCAAGAACGAATATTAACATTTACAGATTGTTTCGATATCCAGAATCGACGTGAGAGGATCAGTGAGCGGCTGAAGACACTACAGGAACTGGTACCCAATGGCTCCAAGGTAAGGAAACTGATATCTGCAATTGCATTTATGGTAAAGGCTGGAAATTGTATATGTTTCTAACAAATTATTGGTTCACAGGTTGATCTGGTCACCATGCTGGAGAAAGCAATTAGCTACGTCAAGTTTCTTCAGTTGCAAGTTAAGGTGCTGGCAACCGATGAATTTTGGCCGGTTCAAGGTGGGAAAGCTCCTGATATTTCTCAAGTTAGGGAAGCCATTGATGCTATACTCTCATCTCAGAAAGACAGGAATTCAAGTTCCAAGTCCATGTGAGCAGACAGCATAGTGTTTCTTTTATATTCAAGATCTTGTAATAGATATTTCTTCCTTTCTTGCACTAATTTCAACTAAGATTTCCAACTTAATCTTAGTTCCATTTCTTTATCTATTTAGTTCTTGTTTCTATTTTCTTTTCATGTCATTCATAGATCTAAATAAATCTGACAATGACATCACAAGTTTATTACAAAATAGTTGTAAATATATTTTTAAAAAGAAACCAATACCACAAATTGCAAATCCTGCCACCTAAATGAAATTAATCGGCCAACCGCACACAATTATTAGTAGGGTGAATGACAAATACTTAACGAAATTAACATTAAAATACCGCTGAGTACTATTAAATTAATTTATATATATTAAAAATTTAAAAGATTTAACGTATAATTATAAATTATTTAAAAATCTAAAGGTGAATTATTTAAAATAAAATATTAATTAAATTACTTTTCATATATAATATTTTTAATTTTTTTAAAAAAATTGAATTAAATTCAACCTTAGTCAATTTAAAAAATAAAAACCTGAAACCTTAAATTGTAAACTGTAAACCATAAACATGAAACCGGCCTAAACCATAAACATGGAACCTGAAACCCGAAACCCAAAACTCAAAACCCGAAATCTAAAACCATAAACTCAAAACTATAAACCCTAAATGTAAACTCTAAACTGTTGAGATGATCAATCGATGACAAATGACCAAGAGAGGGGTGAATTGGCAATTAAAAAAATCTAAGGGAGCAAGTAGGAAAGATAAAAATGATGAACAAGAGATTTAGAGTGGTTCAAGCTTCTAACAAGCTCTACATCCACTACCTTAGCTTCTCACTAAGGAATTCGTCCCCTTTTTTAGGCTTAGGAGGAAAATGTTACAAACCGATTAAGCTTTCTACTCAAAGCTTAATAAAACTCACTCTTTTACAAGAAGTGTTTGACAAATGAAAAATAACCTCTCAATAGGTGAATAATTTGCCCAATTACAAGTGCACTCTCCCCAAACTTGAAAAAAAGGATTACAATAGAGATTACACAAGTTGGGTATTAGGGTTTGACTCTAAAAGGCTCAATGAGGTTGGATTTTTACTTGAATGCTTTTCACTTGACCAATAGCTATTGTTGTAGCTTTGGAGGCTTGCTTTTATATCCCCCTATTGATTTCTATCCGTTTGGGTAGCCGAGATCATAAATGGAGCCATTAGAGACCATTTTCCCCATAATAAATGCATTATTTGGGCAGGGAGTATCGGTACACGAGAGCCCTGTTTTGGTACTTGCAAGATAAAAAATAGTCGTTGCAAGAGTAAATGCAGGGGCGTATTGATACGCGGGAAGGCGTATCGAAAAGGTCATAGTATAAAATAAGGGGCGTATCGAAATGGCTAGGCCGTATCGGTACGGATTTTGTTCACTAGAATCAGAGAAAAAAGTATTTGGAAAATTGCATCGGTACGCCTAAAGGGAGTATCGAAACAGATAGCTTATTTTTACAAAGGCGTATCAAAACTGGCATAACCCGTATCGGTACGATATAACTGACTTTTGAAGCTTTAACTAACATTCAACGGTCAAAAAATTTAATGCAAAGATTTTAGAAATCTTAAGCCACGTATTGGTACGCTGATGTGTCGTACTGAAACTGAGGATCGATACGCCTAAGACCTCTACAGAAACTCATAAGTATAAAAAATCCAGGTTGAAGGTCGCATCGAAATGGACAAGGTTGTATCGGAACACCGTATCGAAATGGGATAAGTCGTCTCGAAACAGTATGTCCACTTGAAATTCCAGTAGCCAAAAGTCGTATCGAAACGTTATAGTCGTATCGATACGCCTGGGCAATTTGGTTAAGTTTGGCTTTGAAACACTTGGAAAATTCTTTGGGGTTTAAGTTTTGACTTGAAACAATTTTTAGGTTTAAAATCCTTGTCATGTGTGAGACTTTTGAGTACTTAAAATTTACTTTTGCAATTTAGTCCTTGAATAATTTGTTATATCAAAATCAAACATAGGTTTTACAATCTCCCCTTTTTTTTATTTAACAAAACCAAAGTAAATTTTTAAGTAGTTTAAAAAATACTCCCCCTTACTTTAAGCTAGGTTTTGAGAAACTTTAAAAATTTTAGCTCTTTAATTATTCTCCCTTTTTTGTTAGATCAAAATCAATGGAATAAGCAAGATAAGATAAGCAATATAAAGCAAACAACATAAATATTTTAAGCACTTAAAGCATAAAATTCAAAGCAAAATAAATCCAAACTCAAATCCTGAAAACAAAAATCAAAGCATAGGTTCATAAGCAAATAACAAAGGTGCATAAAATTAAAATCCGCATCTTCATCATTGGCTTGTTTTGCTTGAGATTGTAGTCATGCACCATGAAAAGCGGTGAGAGAGATGTCCATTGATTTTTATTTATTTTCAATGGAAGTAACTCGATTCTCAATGGTAGTCACTCTTTCCTCCAAGGATGTGAAGCGAGTGTTGATAGCGGCAAAATTGGAGTTCATGGTTGTATCCAAAGATGCAATGTTAGTGCCTAAAGAAGTAAATTGCTTATTGATATAGACCATGAGAGCGTCCTTAGAAGGTTGGGCTACAGGAGCTTGAGGAGCCGCTTGAGGAGCCACTGGATCAGGTGCAACTCCTTGAAGAGGACCGCGAGACGAACTCATTCTCCATCAATATAATGGAATTTAGCACAAGTGAGAGAGCGCTCGTCAATAGGTTCGGTGAGGGGCTCAGGATAGTCTTGTGAAAAATTAATCTCCAACTTGAAAAACAAGTAGCTCAAAGCGGTGTCATATGTGAAAGATGAGACAAGGATGGTGTGGCGATGTTGCACGAGGTAGACAATTTTTAAAAACATAATTTGAGCTATAATCGGGCGCTTACCCTCACAAAAGCATCAGATCCAAAAATCATCAACTTTGTTAGATCGTTGAGAACTTCCCACCGATGGACGAAACCACAAAGTGATCATGAGGTGAAGGATGCGATCATGTGCATCGAGGAAGGTTACAGAGCCACCAAGAACATGTCCTAAAGAGTTTTCATCATCTATCCCAATATTCTCAAACCCAAAAACATTTGTTAAAACAGATTGATCAATCCGAAAATTTCTTTCCCATGAGATAGGATTCAATGGCAACAACCTTGGTTCTTTCGGGATTGTGGATACACCGGGCATTGGCATAAAGTTAAGGACAAGGCTGCGGTATAAAAATCCAGGTATACTAAAAAATTTCATGAATTTCCATTGTTGTAATAAACCAAGATATTTGAATTGAAAACGTTCAGAAGATAAAAACAAAATGTGGGTAATTCGCTCGCGACGAATTTTATAATTTTGGTATTGTTTGAAGAGAGCAAGAGCTCCAGGATACCTTGGTTCGTTAAAAGAATTTTGAAGGATAAGAGCGAGGTTTGGTGTTGTACCATCATTGCCCGAATTGGGATTGGAAGATTGACCAATTTCACTAGTTTTTTTTGTCTCTTTTTAGGTGTCATGGTAAAAACCTAAAATCAAAATCAAACAAAAAACAACATGTATGCATAAATCATCACATTCAATCCAAATAATTAATCCAACGATCAAGGTAGTGTAAGAATATATACATTATAGTTTAAAACATATACAAGTATAAAAAGAATTTTTGGTAGCACAAATTTTGAAAAACAATTTAGAAAAATATACGATATAATTTTATATTCGAATAAAAAAATTTCAGTTATGAATTTTTTTTACAAAATCTTTAAAACCCATTATATATATATATATATATATATATATATATATATATATATATATATATATATATATATATACATACTAAATATACAATTTTGATTCAAAAACAGTATAGAAAGCAAAACAAAATTGAAAGAAAAAGAAAAGGGTTTAATACCTTGAGCTATGGAATTATGGATGAATGAAGGGATGATGATGCACCAAACTTGATGATTTCTCTTAGGCTTGTTTTGAAAACCAAAAACCTTCAAGGATTGTGTGAAAAACAAAGAGTTTGATTTAAAGTAGGAAAACCCCATTTAATGACTTATTTATGAACCAACGGCTACGCGTACCGATACGCCATGTGGCGTATCGAAATAGTGTATCAGTATGCTATTTAAGCCGTACTAAAACACGTGACCGTACCGGTACAGGCTTGCTTGTACCGAAACACGTCCAAGAACCCGTATCGAAACGTAAAGGGCTGTTTTGATACACTTGTGCCAGAATATGCATTTGGGGCAAAAAGAGCTAAAAAATTCGATTTTAATTGAATCGAAATGCATGTATATGACATATGAACTACATGTATGGACTAAAATAGATACATACTCCCCTAGCAACAAGCATTGATTCATAAAGGAGCAAAATCACAAGAGCATGACAATCAATCAAATTCAAGCAAATTTAGACACCAAAAAGACTCTAAGGCTCAAGAAAGGCTAGTCAAACCTAACTCTCTCCTAAAAGTCCAAAAACGGTATTTGTCTAATGGTTTGGTAAAAATGTCCGTTAATTGGTTCAAGGTGTCTACATACTTTATAACTACATCATTTTTCAAGACATGATCTCTAATGAAATGATGTCGTATCTCCATGTGTTTGGTTCTAGAATGTTGGATGAGATTCTTGGTGAAACAAATTGTACTAGTGTTGTCACACTTAAGGGGTATGGTACCTACATCAATTCCATAGTCTAAAAGTTGTTGCTTCATCAAAAGAACTTTATCATAACAACTTACAGCCGATATGTATTCCACTTCGGTAGTAGAGAGTGCTACACTATTTTGTTTATTAGAGAACCAAGATATAAACATACTACCTATGAATAGACAAGTACCAGAGGTACTCTTTCTATCTATCTTACAACCTCTATAATCTGCATCTGAGTAAGTATGTAAATCAAAGGAAGAATCTCTAGGATACCAAAGACCTAAACCAGGTGTGACTCTAAGGTATCTAAAGATTCTTTTAACATCTATAAGGTGTGATTCTCTAGGATTAGCTTGAAACCTATCACACAAGCAAACACTAAACGTAATGTCGGGTCTACTTGCGGTAAGATAAAGCAAAGAACCAATCATAGATCGATGAAGTTTAAGATCAACACACTTACCTCCTTCATATTTGTCAAGCTTTGTAGAAGAGCTCATTGGTGTGGCTTGAGGTTTCACATTCTCCAAGCTAAACTTCTTGAGCATGTCCTTGATGTACTTAGTTTGCTTGATGAAGATGTCATCCTTCCTTTGTTTAATTTTGAGTCCCAAAAAGAATGAGAGCTGCCCCATCATGCTCATCTCAAATTCACCTTGCATCAACTTAACAAATCTTGGAAAAACATTTCATTAGTAGAAGCAAAAATTCTATCATCAACATAGATTTAGACTACTAATATGTTTTTGCCATTTATTTTAATAAAGAGTGTAGTATCCACCTTTCCTTTGTTAAAACCTTTTTCAATTAGAAAACTTGACAACCTTTCATACCAAGCTCTAGGAGCTTGTTTCAAACCATATAAAGCTTTACAAAGTTTAAAAACATGGTTTGGGTATTTAGGATATTCAAAATTGAGTGTTGTTCTACATACTCTTCTTCATTAATAAAACCATTTAAAAATGCAGTTTTAACGTCTATTTGAAAAGGTTTGAATTCATAATAACATACAAATATAAGAAGCATCCTAATAGCTTCAATCCTAGCTACGGGTGCATAGGTTTCACCAAAATCGATTCCCTTTTCTTGAGTGTAACCTTGAGCAACAAGTCTAGCCTTGTTCCTCAGTATGTTACTACTCTCGTCTAGTTTATTTCTAAAAACTCATTTAGTTCCTATAATAGACTTATTACTAGGCCTATAAACTAGTGTCCAAACTTGACTTATCTCAAATTGATTTAGTTCCTCTTGCATGACCAATATCCAATGGTCATCTTTTAATACTTCTATGATATTTTTAGGCTCATTGCATGATATAAAAGCAACATTACTAGAAAGTCTAAGAGAAGATCTAGTGGTTACCCCTTTGGATGGATCACCCAAAATATCACCACCTTTGACATTGTTGGACTCCTTTGGGTAGGTGACCTCATTTTCCTCTAGAGACATTTCCTTCAATGCTTCTAGAGGTGGATCTTGTGCTTCTTCTTCTTTGGTTGGAATCTCATCCACCTTTGATGATTGCCACCATCATTGGCTTCAAAAATCCCTACATCATCATCATCATAAGAATCCTTCCCCGGGAGGAGATTATCATCGGAAACCACATATATAAACTCTTCAACAACTAAAGTTCTTTTATTAAATACTCGATAGGCTTTATAGTTTAAAGAGTATCCTATGAAAATTGCTTCATCACTTTTTGCATCAAATTTACCTAAATTGTCTTTTCCATTATTCAAAATAAAACACTTGAATCCAAATGGATGAAAATAGATAATGTTAGGCCTCTTGGATTTTAAAACTCATAAGGAGTTTTCTTTAAAATTGGTCTAATTATTACTCGATTTATAATGTAGCAAGCCGTATTTGTGGCTTTTGTCAAAAAATACTTAGGTAAATTGTTTTCACAAAGCATGGTTCTAGTCATTTCTTCTAAAATTCAATTTTTTTCTTTCAACTACCTCATTTTGTTGAGGAGTACGAGGAGCAGAAAAATTATGGCTTATAACATTTGAGTTACAAATATCCTCAAAACCTAAATTTTAAAATTCGGTACCATAGTCACTTCTAATATGAGAAATTGATTGACCAAGATCGTTTTGAGTAATTTTTGAAAATGTGATGAACTTTTCTAAAGCCTCATCCTTGGTACTTAAAAATAGAACCCAAGTGTATCTAGAGTAATCAACAACTAACACGACTGCATATGATTTTCCACCCAAGCTCATTGTCTTAATAGGGCCAAAAAGATCTAAGTGGATCAATTGTAAAACTCTACTAGTTGAAACATCATTCATAAGTTTAAAAGAATATCTTTTATGTTTGGCTTTTGCACATGCATCACAAATTTTGTCAAGAGAAAACTTTATTTTAGGCAAACCTCTAACTAGATCTTTTGAAACTAATTTTTCTAAAACACTCATGCTTGCATGTCCTAATTTTCTATGCCATAGCTATGAGTCATGTTCATCTTTTGCAACAAAACATGCATTTGAAATGTGTATGTCATCTAAATGCACCATATAAATATTTCCTATGCGAGGACCAATGAGCACTATTTTATTTGTTTCAATGTTCAAAATTTTGCAACCATTTAAATAAAAAAGAACATTAAAATCTTTATCGCACAATTGACTAATGCTCAATAAATTATGCTTAAGATCGTTGACATACAAAACATTGTCAATGAGAATGGAAGAGTGATTACCAATGAAAGCAATTCCTTCAATGTGGCCTTTGGAGTTGTAACCAAATGTCACTACTCCTTCACTTTTTGGCTTTAGCTCTAAGAATCTACTATTGTCACCGGTCATGTGTCTTGAGTATCCACTATCAAGGTACCATGAGTTTGCACATGTAGCTTTGGCCTTGTAGCAATGCTCTCTCATACAAACAAAGAATTAAGCCTTGGTTTTTAGTACCCAAATTATTTTGGGTCCGTGAGTATTAGCTCCCAAAAACTTGGTTCCCTTGGGAATCTAAGAAGCAATGACATGAATATTATTAGAAGCAACTAGTTCCTTAGGAACCTATACACTTCTAATCCTTTTACCTCTAAAGGGACTTTGAAAGCCTCTTTGTTTGTGGTTGTCAAAGTTTCTTTTTACATAGTAGGGTTTTGAAGATTCACTTTTTTCAAAACTAGATTTCTCAACTTTGTTCAAAGAAGCTTTGAGATCATTCACATCCTTATGGTGATGATCATGAAACTCGAAAAGAAGGTTATTTAAATCAACATTTTTTTTTTCAAAATACTTTAGATTGTCTTGTAAATCACAAACCTTCTTTTCAAGTTCGGAGTTGGTTTTGGATAAAGAATCGTTTTAGTTTTTCAAATCAGAAAATCGTTTTCATGTTTTTCAAAATCGATTTCTTGTATTTCTCAACCAACTCATCATAAACCTCATGTAACTCATCGTAAGCTTCTTGAAGCTCATCAAATGTAAATGAGTTAGAGGTTACCTTAGAATCTTCTTCAAGAGCCATGAGACAAAGGTTGACAACTTCTTGCTCCTCTTCATCGGGTGATTCCTCATCACTCCAAGTAGCAACGTTTGCCTTGAGCTTCTTCTTCTTCTTCCTGAAGCTCTTCCTTTTGAGTTGGGGACATTCGGTTCTTATGTGCCCCAGCTTCTTGCACTCATAGCATATGAGTTGATTCTTCTCCTCCTCTTTGTTCTTGTTTTTGAAGATATCTTCGAGTACATATCCGGTCCAAGTGCACAAAAAAGCATGTGTAAGGCCTAGCCATTTACTTGTAGCTTCCTTCTTTCTTCATCCGTCATTTCTTACTTTAACTTGGGAATTTGTCTATCTTCTTCTTGCTTCATAGGAATGGATGGTCCATCTTCGGTTACATCCCAAAGGACATAATCATTCGATTTGATTAATAGCCTCATCTGATTCTTCCAATATGAATAGTTGTCCCCGTTGAAGAAAGACAGTTTGGTGATTGATTGTGACTCGTACAATCAAATTGTCAAAGGTAGATGTCATGACTTGAATGTTGGATTGATGTATCTCTCCTAGAATCGACTCAAGAAAATGTTAATCCTTCTAATGAGTGTAGCTCTGATACCATAAACCCTAAACCTAATATTTGAATTTAGGATTTTGGGTTTTAGTGTTTCGGGTTTTGGGTTTTTATTTTTTAAATTGACTAGGTTGGTATTTGATCCAATTATTTTTTTTAAAAAATAAAAATATTATATATATAGAAAATAATGTAATTGATATTTTATTTTAAATAATTTATCTTTAGATTTTTAAATAATTTATAATTATACGTTGAGCCCTTTAGATTTTTAATCTTTATAAATTAATTTAATAATGCTCATCAATTCTCATCGTTAGTAGTGCTTAGTGGAACTCGTCATGCGTTATAAAATTTTACTTAAAATAAACTAATAGCATAAACATTACAACAATGCTGCACCTGAAATGTTGCCCGACTAATGTTTACGAGATCTAGTGCACCTAAAACATGAGTTCCTCGAGGTTCATCCGCAGAGGGTGAGTCAAAGTCTAATAAGATCAAATTAAAAGACGTAATTAATGGACAACATGTGAATATTCTTATCATATCCCTTGTTAATCCAGAGAGACGGAGAAAGTTCGTTTAACTGAAAGATGGTTTATCGATTTAAGTATGCAAAATGCCCCGTTCATACTTTTTCAGACACGAAAAGGTAGAGAAAATGACATGAGTTAATGTTTGAGTTCCATGTGCTACAATGCTAAAATAACTCGTGCCAACATATATCCATGTAGTCTCATGCATGAACATCTAAAGAATCACCCCATATCTCTTAACTCTATTAATTAATACTGATTAGCTCTCTTCTAGTTTGCTCAAAAGGGGACCGTCTGATTCAGTATGACTATTAACCAAGATTAATCACATTCTAATCCCATTTAATCAACATTCTACGGAAGCTCAAGCTGAAAATCGAACCGAAATTGTTTAGTTTTCCTATACGAGTTTTCAAATGATAATGTCATTTGTATGATTTTCCTTCTAATAACATCATACTATTCTGATAAAAAAAAGGGTAAACTACATAAATGACCACCATACTATTGCAAAAGTCGCGATTTGACCACCTTACTTTTTTTTGAAGCAATTAAACCATCATACTATTAAATTAGGTTCAATTTGACCACCAGCCGTTAGAGGTTAACGGTAAGGTGACGTGGCAGTTAAAAAAACGAGGGTATAATTACACATTTGGTCCTTATTATTTATACAATCTTTCAATTTACTCCTAATTTTAATTTAATAAAATAAATAAATTAATTAATTAGATGGTGACACGTGTCACTACCTTATTGGAGGGATTTAATTATTTATATTTGATTAAATAAATCTATTTTCATTCTTCAACGTGTCACCACCGATTAAAGGAAGAAATTGGCAAAATCTTCATATGTGATTAAGGGGAATCGAACTTGTGACACCCAGCAACAGGGAGTGCTAGTTTACCACCGCGCCAAATGCTGTGTTGTGAAGTAATTCCTGGCGAGAAATACAAATACAAATACAATTAGTTTCTAAGTTTTGCTTTCTGCATTCGTTTGATGGGCTCCCATTTCTGTTGGTAAGGGGTTGCCTCCAGTTTCTTCGTCCAAGGCAATCATGTTGGCTGACCTTGCTTTCAAGAGAAAATGGCAAAACAAGTGTAAAGTTGAACCTTATGATAAGCCCAATATCGTGGCCGGTGTCAATATTCAGGTATGCTGGGAGAAATTCGCAAGGTACTTTGAAGTAGAGTTGAAAGAAGTAAAGCTTAGAGAAGGCTACTATGTCAGGGACCCTGTCAAAGCAGCGAAAATGGTCGATGAAAACACCATCTGTGTAGCTGCAATCTTGGGTTCCACTCTCAATGGTGAATTTGAAGATGTCAAGCTCCTAAAAGATTTTTTAACCGAAAAGAACAAAAAAACTGGGTAAACATCTCTATTTTTTTTCCAACAACAAGATAAACTTCATTATGATTTGAATTTTTGGAGTGTGATTTGGTTTTTTTTTTGTAGATGAGACACCCCGATTCATGTGGATGCAGCTAGTGGTGGATTTACTGCACCAATTTTATACCCAGAACTGGAGTGGGATTTTAGGCTTCCCCTTGTAAAGAGTATTAATGTGAGTGGGCATAAGTATGGTCTTGTTTATACTGGTATTAGTTGGGTTATTTGGAGAAGCAAGGAAGATTTTCCCATATAACTCATATATTAATGGTTGTATCATACATCATGAAAATAGATTTGGCTCAGCGGTAAGTAAGCCTCACTTACTCTCTAAAGACTTGGGTTCGAGTCTCCACAAAGCCAACTCTTTGCCTTTGATATTTTTCCCCAATCAGGTGACACGTGTCATCACCTGATTGGAGGGGAAATTAATTAATTAAATTAAATAAAAATAATTAAAGTCCTCCAATAAGGTGGTGACATGTGTCACCAAATAATTAAATATAACTAATTTATTTTATTAAATTAAAATTAGGATCAAATTAATAGAGTGTATAAGTAACGAGGACCAAATGTGTAATTATACCTTTAATTTTTTAACTGCCACGTCACCCTTCCGTTAACCTTTAACGGCTGGTGGTCAAATTGCATCCAATCTAGTAATATGATGGTTTAATTGCTTCAAAAAAAAGTAAGGTGGTCAAATCGCGATTTTTCTAATAGTATGATGGTCATTTGTGTAGTTTACCCTAAAAAAAATGCAAGGTGAGACATTTTTTTACAAAAAAAAAAAATACCTTCAAAATAAGTGTCCAACGAACATACGGCCTGGCAAATAGATAAACAAATGGGAGTAATTATATTCCCTTTGATCACCATAGAATTGAAAATTAAAACATCATGTGACATTGGAGAATGGCAGGGTGGAAATTTGATAATATAAAGTACAATTTCAAATAATTGGACTAGATAAAATATGAAGGTCGAAGTTTTGCAGCCAACTTTGGAAAGGATGGAATTGATGAGTGTGGTCCAATCTGAAGTCTGATTTAAGAATCAATTTAAAGATATTTCATGTTGACAACTTTGAAGACAAATTAAGCTTACAATAATCAAAGCTGTTTTTATTTTATTTGTTTTGACAAGCTTTGGAACATGGAGAACAACTTGAATGGGTTTAAATATATTATATTTAATAAATGGTGACATGTGGGGATTTTGACTTCAACTGTGAATTATGTTATGTTAAGCATAAAACATACACATTGGGTTTCATCATTTAATTCCTCAACAAACCATCTGACTTCATATATATATATATATATATATATATATATATATATATATATATATATATATCTGTGTGTATCCTGTGTAACGTTTATATTGTATATTGAAGTTTCAGTGAATGCTGTCTTTAGGGGGTAATACAAAAGGTTTAATACTCAAATATGTGACTAAACTTAGAGGTGGCAAATGGGTCAATCGGTTCGGATCATTTCGGTTTCGGTTATTTCGGGTCTAATGTCATTCGGTTCAGATTTAATTTGGCTCGGTTTGGTTTCAGTTCGGTTCTATTGTTCGGTTGATTTTCGGTTCGGTTGATTTTCGGTTCGGATCGGTTCGGGTCAATTTCGGGTTGATAGGAGATCAGTCGGTTTTAATCAAGTTTTTAGGTTGGTAAGTTTTTTTACACCCTTTATATGGCTTTATAAAGCCAGAATATATGACTTTTTGGCGAGTTGTGCGATTGTTCATATCTCATCTTTTTTATTTCTATTAATATCTTTTATTTATTTCGGGTTGTCTTCGGTTCGGGTCCATTTCGGTTCAACTAAAAATCAGTTCATTTTCGGTTCGGTTTCGGGTTTTGGGTCAAATTTCGGGTAAGCATGTTCGGTTCGGTTTTTGGGTCTCGGGTTAAGTTTGCCAGGTCTACCTAAACTATGCGTGTGGATCACTTTTAGTGCTTAAACTATTTTTAGCTTTAAATAAGTGTTCAAATTTGGTCATTTTAGGTGCATAACCGTTATAAAAAATCGTTAGCCAATTAAAATGTGACAAGTGGCTTGTTTTAATTTATAATTTCTTTCAATTAATTTTTAAATAAAATTCTTTTTTTTAAAAAATGACAGTTTTAAATCTTTATAAAACAGTCCAAAATCTCTAACCCAAAACTCTCAAATTACCATCAATGTCGCCATTTACTGCCTCAACGGAGACCACCACTACCGCTGCTTGACCACAACGACCGTTTCCCCCAACCACCCATCGCCGATAACCGACAATAGGTGTGCCGACAACTTCCTTTTTACGATTTTGGCTTCTTTCGACGTTAGGAAGCCGATCGACACACCTACTGCCGGTTACAGGCGATGGGTGGTTGGGGGAAACGGTCGTGGTGGTCTGGCGGTGGATATGGGGGCAGCGACATCAGCGGCGTAATTGGCTGGGTAAGTTAGGAATTTCGAATTTGGGGCTATTTTTTGAATTTTGGGAAATTTAGGGTTTTTAAAAAATTAAGTTAAAAAAGAAATAAAATATATATTTTTTAATAAAAAATAACGGTAGTTAACAGTTAGGTACCTAAAATGACAAAAATTGAAACTTTAAACAATTATTTAGAGCTAAAAATAGTTTAGGCACAAAAAATATTCACAAGCATAGTTTTTCTCTAAGTATTGAGACCATGCAATTTCTTTTTTGAGTAATGAGAACTGATTTTATTAAAGAATAAATGATGAAAGGTATCACAAATGTAACACGTTACACAAAGAAGAAAATGGAGATTGTATCCACTAAAAAATTCATACAAAAAAATACTCAAAGTGAAAAGAAAAGCAAATTATTCTCTTGAAATCAATGCAGGAGGTATTTGATGATTGGGAGGGGCTCTTGCCCCACGCACATGGATTTTTTTTTTACTTTTTTTCGCATATATTATTTTTTAAAAATAAATTAATTAGGCATTTGTCTCATCACTTTTAAATATTTATGTTTTGCCTCTCCAACCTCGAATCTTGGTTTTGTCCATGCTTGAGATTGACGCACATCGTGAAAGAATCTAGAAACCTTCATGAATCTCTTTTTTCTATCCCAATGAGACGCTTTACGAGGTAAAAAACGTGTGGCGAGCGAATCAAACTATTAGACAGATTATTCCGCTACACAATTTTGATTACATTGGCAAACAACCATAAAAGATGATCAATTTTTTATGACCAACGATATTAGAAAACAAGCGTCGTGAGAATCTTTGTAAGAGTAGCAAATGATCGCTAAAGTATCCGAAAATCTTGCCAAACAGCAGAGGAAACGTACCACAATAGGTAAAGAAAACGCGTCACAAAGGTAGAGAGGCACGGAGCTATTAAGCTCCTGCGAGGGGCTGCTGCCCCCCCCCCCCCCCCCCCCCCCGACTGGGGGAATTTTTTTACCTTTTGGTCCTTTAGATTTTTTTCAAAAAATAGTATAATCGTGAGTTTTCTCCCTCCCCACTTTTCAAAACTTATGTTTTGCCCCTCACCCCTAAATCCTAGCTCCGCCTCTAAAGGTAGAGGGAAAACATACCACAAGAACAATGATACTTATTAAGAATTCAAAAAATAAGAAATATAAAAATAAAATATAAAAAAAATAAACACCAATAATTGACAACCAAAATTAATATAATCATCGAGCAAGCATAAGAAATATGAAAGTAACATAGCGGCGATATCGAGAGAGGAGGAGACGAAAAAATCCTCTGCCCTTAACCATGCTCTTTCTATGCCCTACACTAAAAACACTTAAAATTAAATTTTAAACATTAACCCTAATTTTCATATCATGAACCCTAAACACCACGGCCTAAAAAATACACCCTACACCTAATTCCATAAACTCTAACTACAATCCCTAATTTTAAACTCTAAATCTTAAATCCACTTTTTTTAAGTGAGAACGCCAAAATAAACATAGTTTGGAGGTAAACGATTTCTATATGGAGAAGACCGTACAGTTACATTGCACTTGCTTTGCTAAAACGAATAGCCAAGATAATTTAATGTTATTTAAGATAATAAAATCAATTAATAGACGTGTTAATAAATTTAATATTACTAGCTGCTACGTAGTGTGGAGAAGGAAATCACATGCTCAATCCCATTAAATCCGGTTTACATTTCCCCAAAGGAAACTTGATTATTAAATTATTTTTTGAAAGGGAAATTGTATGATTAAAGCTGAAGATCATACAAAATATGCAATGATATGTGCCTCGTTAAAAAACTTCCCTAATCATAAGTGGAGGAAAAAGAGTGCAACGTATCATTGTAGTCGGGTATACAAAAATCATCCTAATGCAAAGCAACTAACGAACCAACCCAAGCGCTCAAAAAACACGCCATACAACCATACAACAAACCAGTCATCAACTCTCCATTGCATCTGACAACATCAACACAACATGTCGATCAACATTGCAACTCATCCCAACATCCAGCACCATCCACAAACAATAGAAAAACCAACACAACTGCATCAGCATCACACCGGCACAATCAACACCTACTTCGGTTCACGATATTACATGAAAAACCTGGTATCACTCAACACTTACTCTAAACAACGGACACAATAGCCTAATGGCTCCACTCTCCTTCTACTACGATTTCACCCGCTAATTATTTTTGCAAAAAAAATCTCACAAATATTTCCCCCATTATAACACAAGCAAAAATCATAAAAACAACACCTAATTTATTATTAAGAGCCGAATCCTAAATAGGATTTGAGGTTACCTCCCTCACCACCTTAACATTCTTTCAAGCCTTGCTTTTTTGTTTCTTTATAACTCGATCGCGTTTTTTTTCATAGAACGCCTAATCTCTCTCACACCATTCGACAATTCTGTTGGGGGTGAATCAGAAGCTTCATCATGACTCAAAATAGGATCACAAATTGACTCTACATTTTCTAAATCATCAATCAATTTGACCCATAATCCACTTGCTCTTTATGCATCTTACTATCCTTATCAACTACCAAGAGGACCCCACTCCGCTCTTTATTGATAGTTGAATACGTAGCAGCAGCATTCTCATGAACATGCATTGAATTAAAAGTACCTTCCCCAGGAACTTTTCCATGCAGCTTTTTTGCATCATCAAGAAACGACTACTCAGGAGTTAAGCTGCTTTTTGAAAGCTCTAAGATATTTAAGTACTCGGTCTTTACTACAGGAATGCAAGAAGACTCGTCCATTCTTCTAATGCATGACTGTAAAGTGTCCACAAGTTCTATATTTCATACACATTCCATCTCATATTATTGCTGTTTTCGAGTGCATTTTAGGCATAATTAGAACCATGCATCGCATTTTACAGTATTTCTTTATTTTACCATATTTTTAGTAATTATCTTTTATTTGGTGAAGAAAATATATTGTTTAGTGTACTTTTGGTTTCATGAACTAGAGGCTGACAGAGGGAAAGTGGAGCTAAGGACGTGATGCTGAGGCAGCAGACCAAGGAGTTGTACTAATGCAGTTCCAGACATAGACAGTAACTGTCGCCGCCCAACCTGCCGCCTAAGACAATAGACTATGGAGTTAGAGAACCAGAGTGCGATCTGTAGAGCAGAAAATCTTGATTCTATCGGTGCTATCCACTCAATTTTTCGACGTCTGTAGCAGCGGGCAGAGCCGCCGAAGGATAATGTCGAGATTACTTGCGGAGCAAGGCAACGTGATAAAGTTCACATTCAACTCAAAGAAGTCAGAGTTTAAAGTCACATTTAATGTAAAAAGCTACTTTGAAGACTTCTACTTCAAGAAGGACTAGACCTAGCTAATGCCTATATATACTCATTGTAATTCTAATTCAAAATAACTTAGGTTTTCCTTAGACATAGTTTAGGTTTTCTTGCCGCCACCATGTTCTAAACTTCTCTTTGGGTTTGAGTTATGTTGTAATTAGTGTGAGAACGATTGTTTAAGATTTTAAGTTCGTTTTTGCAAATAAAATTACGAGGTTTACTTATTCCATGTTCTTCATAATTTTCACTTAAGGCAAAAGATTAGTTAAATTCTATCCATTTGTTCGGTATCGAGAGAGTCGAGCTCACGAAAGGAGTAAGTACGATTTCATCTATAGACTGTGTGATCAATCCGGTCTAGACATAGGTTAAGGGTTTAAGGCAGCTAAAAATGACAAATAAACATTGTTATCTTGATAGTAGCTTGATTCGAATCAAGCTCATAAATAGAGAACACCTCAATGCTCTACAATGAAAACGACGAGGACGGAGAAACTTCCACCTGGTTTAAAGAATTAACTCAATTGAAGTAGCTTTGAGATGCATCCAAGGCATTCTCAACATGATCAACCGACATAGGGGTAATAACATCTCCCTCTAAAATCGAAGACTCCTCCCAAGACGAACATGGACTGAAAGATGGTTCAAACTCAGAAACCCGCACCTTAAACAACTTATTTCCCACTTTGAGATCGATAGTTTCTTCCACTCTAAAATTATGGACTGTAATAATTTGAATAAGAGCTCTATCAAAAGAACTTGGATTCATAGTATTCTCATCGGTCGAAATTAAGTCACCCCATTTACCTGCAATGCTTCGAAACGTCTTTGGACACCAAGCGAACGCCGAGACCCCATAGCAAGAAAGCCAAGCATGACGGCTACAACACTCAATATTTTCTGACCACACTTCCACCTTCTAAAACCATTTCTCCAAAAGGATTTTATGTTCAGTAAAAACTTTGTTCATGCTCTCTTTATCTTCAAAGATGATTAAAACTGCTAATCTACTGAGTCTCATGATCGTCGCCCCCTCACTCCATCGATATTTAAACTCTTTGCAAGCTTTTTGACCGATGTAAAGTGCATGCACCAACCCACTAAACTATCCCTTAGAACCAACACTTTTTTTCTTTATCAATAAATCCTTCAACAGGAGCTGCCTCCTTATCCTCAGATATGTTCTCCATCGTGAGCCCACCATTAGGTTTCTTCCTCTAAAATGAATGTCGCGGTCGGAACCTTGCCATGAAAACACGTATTTTGCTACATTGGATTCTAAAATCGCCAAGTCTATCGATAGCTTTACACGCATCTTCCTTTCGGGCAAAACGAACAAATCCGAATCTTCTTCCCCCCATGCTCCTCTTATTCGAGATGAAATAATCTATAACCTCTCCATGCTTATCAAAGATTAACCATAGTCCTTGATAGTGAAGGTTCTCTGGCAGGTTGAAGAGGATCAACATAGTGCATCTTTCCCTAAAGTTCTTGTTCTCCTGAGAGGCTTGATACTCTCTCATTTTCCCCACCCCGATTTTGATTATTAAATTATGACCCTAATGTTATGGATGGAGCTAGAATTTGGGGTTGGGGGGAAAACTATAAATGTTTGAAAGTAGGGGGCAAATTCATAAATAAACTAATTTTTAAAGAAATTTAAATAATGGAACAAAGGTGAAAAAAATCTTCGGTGGGGAAGGGCCCACCCCATGTAAATTCATCCCTGCCCAATGCTATTTATTTTCATGTTACGTAGGAAATTCATTTTTATAAGATTTAGCGAAACTTAATCTACATTAAGCTGTATTTTATATATTATTTACATTTGCATGCATCTGTTTTGGACAGGGGCAGATCTTGACAATACAAGCAGAGGGGGGTTATTTAAAATTTTTAAAAAAATTAGAAGTTCAAATTAAAATTTTAGAATAGTTGAAGGATTTAATTTAAAATTGTGGGGTTTAAGTAATATTTTCAAAAATTTTGTGCTTTGATGATAAATTTTAAAAATTTTAGGAGGTGGTTTACTTAAAAATATTCAAAAATTTTGAAACATAATAATGATTTTTAAATTTTTGAAGGGGCCAAATTAAAATTTTCAAAATTTTTAAAGGACTAAAAAGTAATTTGCTAGATTTGGGGGGGGGGGGGGCAAGGCCCCCACTAGCTCTATTAACGGTTGCCTTTAGTCTTGGATATACTTATAAGTTGTTTTTTATTATTTTTAAGATGATTACAAGATAGTATATGTTCATATTTTGTTAAACATTTGATTACGCACATACATGCAGGCAAAATTGTTCTAACTCGAATTCCTTAGATGAATATCATACTCTTTTTCACTAGGACCACTTGTTAGGTTCTACTTATAAGTATTTAATATGATGAGAAAGGAGGTAGTTTGCTCTCATAATTAAACAATAAGAGTCTAACGAACATCATGTAAGTGTGTGGCTAAAAACGGTAAGTTTTGAAACTTGTGAAAGACTCGCCTAAAACTTAAAATTTTAGACTTTTTGACAACATTTTATGTTAGTTTTTTATGATTTTTGACAAGTTTCAAAACTTAGTTTTATATAACATTTTAAGTTTATGGACAAAGTTTCGAAACTCAAGTTTCGAAACTTGTCAAAAATCACGAAAAACTAATTTAAAATATTATCAAAAAGTCTACCATTTTAAGTTTTAGGTAAGTCTTTTACAAATTTTAAAACTTGCTATTTTTAGTTGCGCCCTAGACTTGTTGTACCCATTCCCACCCAATTAAACACCCAAAAATTGATTTTGTTTTCCATTTGAACAATGCCAATGGTTGATTTCCTGTCTTTCAGACCCTAAAATTAACGTCCACAATAATGATCAACGATCAAGTTGAACCGAAAATTAAAATTAAAAGGAAATTCAACCATACTAATTGCAGTTTCCCACCTATCCAATATATCTTTATTTATTTCAATTTGAGATTTTATATTATAGATTTTAGGTTCAATTTTCTAAAATGATGTTTCTTAACACACACAAAAACACTAAGAGATGTGTTTATTTGCTTCCAATATTGTATTATGACCTGGAATCCATAAATATAAAGATAAGGTATATATATTTTATATTACAGTATAATGTTGTCTGATTCAAATCATTTTTCTTAGTTTAGACTTTATGCTACACTTAAATTATGAAGCAACTAGGAACACTGTTGGAATAAAAAAAAAGATTAGAGTGTCAAAATTTAAAGGATAGTGTCATTTAACTTACAATATCAAAATTTTAAAAACAGTATAAATACTTTTTAAAATAATATTAAATTTATTTTTAATATTTGTAACGCCCGTGTTTTGGGGTTAGGAGTTAGTTGGGTTTGCGGTTTGAGTCGGTAAAATAAAATAAAATCAATTCAACTTTAATTGGGATCTAATTAAGCTTTAGTAAAAAGGGGAGGGACCAAAGAGGTAATTTAACCCAAATGATTTTAAAAGCAAGACAACTTTTGAAAAGTTGTCATCTTCTCTCCCACTCCCCCTTTTCCAACCTGAAATACCCAAACTTCTTCTTCAAACTCTCCCAAGTTCCAAGTTACTATTCCATTGATTTGCAACTCAATTTCAAGACCATTTTGAGAGGTAAAAATATTTTCTAACTCTCCTCTCCATTCTCTATCTATCCATGGCTTTAGATTTCAAAACTCTGAACTTTTGAAATGTTAGGGTTTTGCTAAAGCTTGAGTTTTTATGGTGATTTTCACTTTGTTTTGAATTATGAAGTTAAGTTTTATCTTAATCACATTAAGATGTATTATATATGTCAATTTGGTTGAGTTTTATTGAAAACTCGAAGTGGGTTCTTGGAGCAATTTTTGGGATGTCAAAACTTGATTTTTGGGTGGGTTTTAGGTGGAAATTAAAGGGCTGGTAGTTTATATAGGTTAGGAGGATGTTTTGGGACCTTTTGGGGGTCATTTGGATGATTGAAAATGGAAATTTCAGCTAGGGTTTGGGGAAGCACAAAAATTGGTATTTTTGGGGATTAATTTGGTTGGAAAATTGGGTGAAGTTAGTTTGAGCTCAAAGGTTGAGTGTTGATTGAATGTTAGCATTGATTGAGATTGTTGGTTGTGTTTTTGGTTGGCTAGAAGCAAGAGGAGACGTCGAAGGAGCATTGGGATCGAATCCGGGCTCGTAGGAGTTTTGCTTTGGTAGCTAAGGAAGGGCGGTGAGTGGTTTCAATCATGTTTTAAAGTTTGGTTCGAGTGTGTGTAGTGTGTGAGTGAAATGTGCTTGGTAGGCCATTTCTATCTAATTCAAGTTGTTAATTTAGATATTGACTTCCATTGAAATGCTATGTGTATTGCCTATTCATGCTCTTGTGATATGTGGTTGATTTATACATGTACTCTATGATATGTATATGTGATGAGCATGAGATGTGGTGATGGATATGTGTTATGATAAATGAAAATTGACACTAATAATTTACCGGGTGTAAATGATCGATCATTAGGATTAGTGTGCACACAAATTGAGTCAAAACGTACGTGGCCTTGATGGCGTTAAGTCGTCAAGGAGGAGTACGGTGATGTAATATTCCACCGGAAGCTATTATATATTCTACGGGATGATGAGTGGAATCCCATCCGTAGGGCATGTGGCGATGAGTGGAATCCCGCACATGCGAGGTCCGATGATGAGTGAAATCCCACCGAGGTAAAGTGGTTGTTGAGATTTAAATCCGCACATCCGGGTAACTAATAGTGGCCAATTAAACTTGTTCATATGATGGTGATATATGATGTTAATGTATGATGATGTTATTTGTGTTCGAGCTTGATATGATGTGAGATGCCATGCATGACTCTCGAAAGACTAGCTAGGTCTACTTGTGACTTTATCTATGCATGTTAGATATGAGGTTTAGGGAATACATGCTTGGACCCTGCATTGTTGATGTTTTCGGTTTTAGAGCACCCTCACTAAGCTTATAGCTTACGCTCTATTTTCAACAATGCAGATCATTAACGTGGCGTTAGCTCGGAGCAAAGCAAGAAGGGCTTTCCAAGTTTGTGGCTCAAGTACGGTTGTTAATTATGTAGTAGTTAAGCAATGTGGCAAGAGTGTGTTTGTATGAGCTTGTATGACTCATTGGTGATTTTGATGCTTATGCTTGACTTGGTTTGTAAGCATGTTTACCTTGCCAAATGCTTTTTGATGTATGCCTTTTGAATATTAATATTGCTTATGGTATGTAAACCCTTATGGGATGAATGATGCTCCTACTTATCAATGTTTTCAAGCATGACTTGTATGAAAGGCTAAGGTATATTTGTCATGTATGTATGGTTGTTTAAATCCATGTCTTGTGAGTGCTTGAGCATGTTAAACCTAGGATGTATGCCTCTAGACTTTGTTTGATAGTGTGGTGTGCCTTTAGGGGTCCTAGGGGACCTTTAGACTTGTCAAGACTCACCTAAATCTGAATTTCAAAGGTTGCAAACTGCCAGCGTTTTGAAACGGGAAGGGTCAATTCGGAACGGGTAGGCTTCAGGGACCCCGTATCGGAACATGTTTCGATACGGTATGGCCTTTGAAACCCCTGATCCGAAATGCGTATCGGAACGTTTTGGCTACTGGAATTTTGAGAAATTCACGAGATAAAGGTGTTTCGAAACGGGCCTGAAGGTTTCGGAACGGTCAAAATCTCGTTGACCACGAGAAGTTGACCGTCGTGGGCGTTTCGAAACGGTTGACCACCATTTCGTTACGGCCCCTTGTATAGGCTCTGGGGCAGTTGACCTGGTCAGAGCGTTTCGAAACGCCTCAAGGGTGTTTCGAAACGGCCTGTCTAAAAGATTAAAATTGGGCTGTTTAAATGTTGTTTTGGGCTCGAATGATTATCTCGTGTATGTTGTTCCGCTGCTTGATCACATAGGTCTAAAATGAACTTTCAGAAAAGATTAAGTTAAAGAAAAAAAATAGGGTTGCTAACCGAGGGGGAACCTTAACGGGTTTCGCTTCGGTTTTCCCAGTGTGGCCCACTCGGACCGGTCATCCGGCCAGACCGGGACGAGGGGGTTACATTTGTTGGTATCAGAGCCTGAGGTTACCGAGACCTCGGGCAGGTAAGTGAGGTAAGCTTGATATGTTAAGTGATTGTGTTGATTCGATGCATGCCTTGCCATGAATTCTTGATATTTGACTGTTCGCATGATGTTTTGAAGCATGAGTTGTTGTGTCTGGTGTAGAGTGTGTGCCTATTGCTACTATTACTTAATTTAAAAAGATTTTTGGTAAAAGGAGTACTTGAGCACTATTGGACCCTTGCTTTGACTAACGTAATCCCTATTTGTTTGTTGTTGTAGTTATTTCCTTGCTAGATGTACCATGAGACCACGTGGGAGGCCTAGGATGGTTCGACCGGAACCACAGGCAGCGGCTCCGGGAGTTGATCCAGTTTTGAGAGTTGAGGCTCAAGTGGGAGAGCCTGTGGTTGGAGTTGGAGCCCCTCCACCACCTCCACCACCACCTCCTCCTCCACCTGGAGTAGGAGGCTAGGCTGGGGCCGAAGGAGAGGGACCACAGGGAGGCCAAGGTGGCCAAGGACCGACCGGAATAGACTTAGCTCCGTTGGTTCAGGCGATAGCCGGGGCGTTTCAGGCTGCAGTAGCTGGGGGTCAGGCAGCACATCATCAGGGTGAGGGCACCGGGTTGCCTTTAGAGAGACTTCGGGGCCTAAGGGCCGAAGAGTTTAGAGGGTCTACTCTAGAGAGATCAGAGTTGTGGTTTGAGAAGACTGTCTGTATCCTTGCTCAGATGGGGTGTACTGGTGAGCGCAAGTTGGGATGTGTTGAGTCCTTGCTTCAGGGTGATGCCTACACTTGGTGGGTCACCATTACTACGGGTATGGATGAGGCCGAGATTACTTGGGAGTTCTTTGAGACAGCATTCCGTAAGAAGTATATGGGTCCGCGATACCTCGATGAGAGGAAGAGGGAGTTTATGGCATTGCTTCAGGGGAGTATGTCCGTAACAGACTATGAGATTCGGTTTGTCAGATTGAGTCAGAATGCACCTGAGCTTGTTCCTATTGAGGTGGAACGTTGTAACCGTTTTCGTTATGGGCTGAGTGAAGAGATCAAGACGTATACTCTAGCTTCAGACTACACTGATTTTGATGTCTTGGTCGCGAGGGCCAAGGACTTAGAGTATAGTTTGAGTTTGACCAGGCGGTCTGGTGGATCTAGTTCGGGTAAGAGGTCCAGTAACTTTGATAGAGGTGATGCCAAGAGGCATCGGGACAACAGGCATCACTATGATCATAGACGTGGTGGTCGTAACCACGGTAGGGGCCAACAGGGCCAGAGAGCTGGTGGGAAGTTGCCCACATGTGCTACTTGCGAGAGGAACCACACCGGTGAGTGTTGGGGAAATTTTCATTCGTGTTGGAGTTGTGGGGCTAGAGACCACATTAGGCGTGACTGTCCACATCAGGTGGGACAGGCACCAGCTCAGGCTCCTGCTAGAGCCAATGACTTTCAGAGAGGCCGCGGGCGCGGTAGAGGTAACTTCCAGCCGAGGAACGATGGTCAGAGGAACATAGCATATGTAGTTGCAGTTCAGCCGGAGGGCGGAGGTCATGCCAGAGTTTACGCTCAGCGTGGGGATCAGCATGACACCGATGTGATCGCAGGTAACTTCTTGATACAGTCTTTGGGTTTGCTTTCTTTGATTGACTCTAGGTCTACACATTCCTACATATTGAGTGAGCATGCACAGTCTTTGAATTTGCCTTGTGAGATGTTAGAGGTAGGAGTTAGTGTTACTAGTTCCTTTGGGGACACGGTAGTAGTTAGAAAGATGTACCGAAGGTGTCCGTTGATGGTTCAGGGACATGTGTTTTCCAGTGGATATGATGGAGCTTCCTTTCTATGGTTTTGATGTGATTCTGGGTATGGACTGGCTCACGGAGCATAGAGCTAGGATAGACTTTGAAAGTAAGAGGATTTCTTTGAGGCTCATAGATGACTATGAGATTGTAGTGGTGGGTGAGAACGTGAAGTTCTTGTCCAATGTGGTTTCAATTTTAAAGGCTAAGAGATTAGTTGAGTTGGGGTGTGAAGCATACTTGGCGTATGTGATGAACCCTAACATGAGTAGGGTTAGACCTCAGGACATCCGGACAGTATGTGACTTTCCTAGTGTGTTTCCGGAAGAGTTGCTAGGGTTACCGCCGGACAGAGAGGTAGAGTTCACCATTGAGACTTATTCTGATTCAGCTCCTGTTTCGATTACTCCGTATCGCATGGCACCGAAAGAATTGAAAGAGTTGAAGACTCAGTTGCAAGAATTGACAGATAGAGGTTTCATTCGACCTAGTTCTTCACCTTGGGGTGCACCAGTTTTGTTTGTGAAGAAGAAAGATGGAAGCATGAGAATGTGTATAGATTACAGACAGTTGAATCAGTTGACAGTGAAAAATAAATATTCGTTGCCCAGAATTGATGACTTGTTTGATCAGTTGAGAGGAGCATCAGTCTTTTCGAAGATTGATTTGAGATCGGGTTACTACTAGCTAAAGGTAAGAGAGGTTGATGTACCGAAGACGGCCTTTAGGACTAGATATGGTCACTATGGGTTCTTAGTCATGCCATTTGGGTTGACTAATGCACCGGCTGCTTTCATGGACATGATGAATAGGATTTTTCATCAGTATCTAGATCAGTTTGTAGTTGTGTTTATAGATGACATCTTGGTGTATTCGCGAACTGAAGAAGACCATGACCGACACTTGAGACTAGTTTTGAGGACTTTGCTAGATCACCAGTTGTATGCAAAGCTAAGCAAGTGTGAATTCTGGATCCGAGAGGTAGTCTTCCTAGGACATGTAGTGTCAGCCGATGGGATTAGAGTTGATCCGAAGAAGATTGAGGCTATTGTTGAATGGAAGCAACCGAAGTCTGTGACAGAGGTACGTAGCTTCCTAGGCTTAGCTGGATACTATATGATATTTGTAGAAGGTTTCTCTAAGTTAGCCGCTCCATTGACACAGTTGCTTCAGAAGAGTGTTCAGTTTGAGTGGACAGATGCAAGACAGAGAGCCTTTGAGAAATTGAAAGAAGCTTTGACCCAAGCACTGATCTTGATTCAGCCCGAGTCCGGGAAGGACTATGTAGTTTACAGTGATGCTTCTTATGTAGGGCTAGGATGTGTTCTTATGCAAGACAAGAGAGTAATGGCTTATGCCTCAAGACAGTTGAAGACCCACGAGCGCAACTATCCGACCCATGACATAGAGTTAGCTGCAGTTGTGTTTGCTCTGAAGATTTGAAGGCACTATTTGTACGGTGAGAAATGCATAGTGTACACTGATCACAAGAGTTTGAAGTACATTATGACTCAGAGAGATTTGAATCTCAGACAGCGTAGGTGGTTAGAGTTGCTAAAGGACTATGATCTTACCCTTGAATACCATCCGGGTAAGGCCAATGTAGTGGCCGATGCATTGAGTAGGAAGATGGTCGTGGATTTGAGAGCCATGTTTGCTAGATTGAGTTTGTCCGGAGATGGTGGCTTGGTAGCCGAGCTTCAGGTTAGACCTACTTTAGGTCAGTTGATTAGAGAGAAACAGCTCTTAGATGGATCTTTGGCACCTCACGTGCAAGATATAGCCGAGGGTAGATCTTCAGACTACAGTTTCAGCACCGATGGGGTTTTGTGTTTCAAGGATAAAATAGTTGTACCAGAGGACAGTGACTTGAGACGTACGATTTTGACTGAAGCTCACAGTAGTCCGTTTGCTATGCATCCTGGAAGTACGAAGATGTACCGTGATTTGAAAAATGAGTACTTTTGGGTTGGCTTGAAGAGATATGTAGCCGACTTTGTGAGTAAGTGCTTAGTATGTCAGAGGGTGAAGGTGGAACATCAGGTTCCCTCAGGTTTGTTACAGCCGTTGAGGATTCCGGAATGGAAATGGGAAAACATCACCATGGATTTCGTTTCGGGTTTGCCTTTGACTCCTACGAAGAAGAACTCAGTTTGGGTGATAGTAGATCGTTTTACGAAGTGTGCTCACTTCTTGGCAGTCAACACTACCTACACTCTAGATAGATTGGCCGATTTGTACATTGGTGAGATTGTTAGACTACATGGTGTGCCGAAGTCCATTGTGTCAGATAGAGATCCGCGATTTACTTCTCGATTTTGGGAGTGTCTGCATACAGCTTTGGGTACCCGTTTGAACTTCAGCACGCCGTATCATCCACAGTCAGATGGTCAGTCAGAGAGAGTTATTCAGATCTTAGAGGATATGTTGCGTTGTTGCATCATTGACTTTCAGGGTACGTGGGAGAAGCACTTGCCTTTAGTCGAGTTTGCTTACAATAATAGCTTTCAGTCGAGCATTCAGATGGCTCCGTATGAGGCCTTGTATGGCCGAAGGTGTAGAACTCCAGTTTGTTAGGCCGAAGTGGGACAGAAATTGCTACCTATGCCAGATTTGCTCAAGGGGACAACTGACAAGGTAAAATTGATTTGTGATCGTTTGAAAGCTGCTTCAGACAGGCAGAAGTCATATGCCGATTTGAAGAGGAAGGAAGTTGAGTTCTCAGTGGGTGAGAGGGTATTCTTGAAGGTGTCTCCGTGGAAGAAAGTGATGAGATTTGGCCGAAATGGGAAGTTGAGTCCGAGATACATAGAACCGTATGAGATTGTGAAGAGGGTTGGTCCGGTTGCTTATCAGTTGCGGTTGCCATCCGAGCTAGAGAAGATACACGATGTGTTCCATGTTTCGATGCTCCGTAAGTATAGGTCCGATCCATCACATGTTATGCCCGTAGAGGAGATCGAATTGAATCCGGATTTGACTTATGAGGAAGAACCGGTTGAGATCTTAGCTTCTGACAGTAAGGTGTTGCGGGGTAGATCGATTGAGTTAGTGAAGGTGCGGTGGCAACGTCGAGGTGTGGACGAGGCCACTTGGGAGAGGAAGGAGGATATGGAAAAGCAGTTTACGTATCTCTTTCAGTCAGGTAATTTCGGGGACGAAATTCCTTAAGTGGGAGAGAGTTGTAACGCCCGTGTTTTGGGGTTAGGAGTTAATTGGGTTTGCGGTTCGAGTCGGTAAAATAAAATAAAATCAATTCAACCTTAATTGGGATCTAATTGGGCTTTAGTAAAAAGGGGAGGGACCAAAGAGGTAATTTGACCCAAATGATTTTAAAAGCAAGACAACTTTTGAAAAGTTGTCATCTTCTCTCCCACTCCCCCTTTTCCAACCTGAAATACCCAAACTTCTTCTTCAAACTCTCCCAAGTTCCAAGTTACTATTCCATTGATTTGCAACTCAATTTCAAGACCATTTTGAGAGGTAAAAATATTTTCTAACTCTCCTCTCCATTCTCTATCTATCCATGGCTTTAGATTTCAAAACTATGAACTTTTGAAATGTTAGGGTTTTGCTAAAGCTTGAGTTTTTTATGGTGATTTTCACTTTGTTTTGAATTATGAAGTTAAGATTTACCTTAATCACATTAAGATGTATTATATATGTCAATTTGGTTGAGTTTTATTGAAAACCCGAAGTGGGTTCTTGGAGCAATTTTGGGATGTCAAAACTTGATTTTTGGGTGGGTTTTAGGTGGAAATTAAAGGGCTGATGGTTTATATAGGTTAGGGGGATGTTTTGGGACCTTTTGGGGGTCATTTGGATGATTGAAAATGGAAATTTCAGCTAGGGTTTGGGGAAGCACGAAAATTGGTATTTTGGGGGGATTAATTTGGTTGGAAAATTGGGTGAAGTTAGTTTGAGCTCAAAGGTTGAGTGTTGATTGAATGTTAGCATTGATTGAGATTGTTGGTTGTGTTTTTGGTTGGCTAGAAGCAAGAGGAGACGTCAAAGGAGCATTGGGATCGAATCTGGGCTCGTAGGAGTTTTGCTTTGGTAGCTAAGGAAGGGCGGTGAGTGGTTTCAATCATGTTTTAAAGTTTGGTTCGAGTGTGTGTAGTGTGTGAGTGAAATGTGCTTGGTAGGCCATTTCTATCTAATTCAAGTTGTTAATTTAGATATTGACTTCCATTGAAATGCTATGTGTATTGCCTATTCATGCTCTTGTGATATGTGGTTGATTTATACATGTACTCTATGATATGTATATGTGATGAGCATGAGATGTGGCGATGGATATGTGTTATGATAAATGAAAATTGGCACTAATAATTTACCGGGTGTAAATGATCGATCATTAGGATTAGTGTGCACACAAATTGAGTCAAAACGTACGTGGCCTTGATGGCGTTAAGTCATCAAGGAGGAGTACGGTGATGTAATATTCCACCGGAAGCTATTATATATTCTACGGGATGATGAGTGGAATCCCATCCGTAGGGCATGTGGCGATGAGTGGAATCCCGCACATGCGAGGTCCGGTGATGAGTGAAATCCCACTGAGGTAAAGTGGTTGTTGAGATCTAAATCCGCACATCCGGGTAACTAATAGTGGCCAACTAAACTTGTTCATATGATGGTGATATATGATGTTAATGTATGATGATGTTATTTGTGTTCGAGCTTGATATGATGTGAGATGCCATGCATGACTCTTGAAAGACTAGCTAGGTCTACTTGTGACTTTATCTATGCATGTTAGATATGAGGTTTAGGGAATACATGCTTGGACCCTGTATTGTTGATGTTTTCGGTTTTAGAGCACCCTCACTAAGCTTATAGCTTACGCTCTCATTTTCAACAATGCAGATCATTAGCGTGGCGTTAGCTCGGAGCAAGGCAATAAGGGCTTTCCAAGTTTGTGGCTCAAGTACGGTTGTTAATTATGTAGTAGTTAAGCAATGTGGCAAGAGTGTGTTTGTATGAGCTTGTATGACTCATTGGTGATTTTGATGCTTATGCTTGACTTGGTTTGTAAGCATGTTTACCTTGCCAAATGCTTTTTGATGTATGCCTTTTGAATATTAATATTGCTTATGGTATGTAAACCCTTATGGGATGAATGATGCTTCTACTTATCAATGTTTTCAAGCATGACTTGTATGAAAGGCTAAGGTATATTTGTCATGTATGTATGGTTGTTTAAATCCATGTCTTGTGAGTGCTTGAGCATGTTAAACCTGTATGTATGGTTGTTTAAATCCATGTCTTGTGAGTGTTTGAGCATGTTAAACCTAGGATGTATGCCTCTAGACTTTGTTTGATAGTGTGGTGTGCCTTTAGGGGTCCTAGGGGACCTTTAGACTTGTCAAGACTCACCTAAATCTGAATTTCAAAGGTTGCAGACTGCCAGCGTTTCGAAACGGGAAGGGTCGTTTCGGAACGGGTAGGCTTCAGGGACCCCGTATCGGAACGTGTTTCGATACGGTATAGCCTTTGAAACCCCTGTTCCGAAACGCGTATCGGAACGTTTTGGCTACTGGAATTTTGAGAAATTCACGAGATAAAGGTGTTTCGAAACGGGTCTGAAGGTTTCGGAACGGTCAAAATCTCGTTGACCACGAGAAGTTGACCGTCGTGGGTGTTTCGAAACAGTTGACCACCATTTCGTTACGGCCCCTTGTATAGGCTCTGGGGCAGTTGACCTGGTCAAGGCGTTTCGAAACGCCTCAAGGGTGTTTCGAAACGGCCTGTCTAAAAGATTAAAATTGGGCTGTTTAAATGTTGTTTTGGGCTCGAATGATTATCTCGTGTATGTTGTTCCGCTGCTTGATCACATAGGTCTAAAATGAACTTTCAGAAAAGATTAAGTTAAAGAAAAAAAATAGGGTTGCTAACCGAGGGGGAACCTTAACGGGTTTCGCTTCGGGTTTTCCCCGTGTAGCCCACTCGGACCGGTCATCCGGCCAGACCGGGACGAGGGGGTTACAATATTTATATATAAAAAATTGAAAATGTGTTAAGGGGAAATTAGCGTCTTTATATTCTACATTCTCCTCGTGATCAGCTACTAGTGGGGATCAAGGTTAATTTTCAGAAAAAGTAATTTCCTACAACCATTTTCTTTAACTTTTTTTAACTGTGTATAGAGAATAGATATTACAAGTGAAATTTCACAATTATGAACCAAATAATGTTGGGATTTGGGAATATATTAAGAAGATATAGTGACGGATCTAGACTTCGTATTAAGTGGGTTTAAAAAAGTTAAAGTTAAATGAACTAAGTGGGGTCAGGTGAGTTCAAATATATTTAATTTCCTCCTCTACCCCCAATTTTTTTCTATTTTTACAAAGATTCTCTAGAACCAAGTGGGGTCAAATGACCCCACTAAAGTCTATTTAAATCCGCCATTGAGAAGATGTACCCAAGTAGCTGCATTGGCGTAATCATGATGGATACACCCAAAGGGGGGCTGTATTAGGCTATTAGATTAGCCTTGCTGAGCGGGTTTATGGTTGTTGGACAAACAATTATAATAATCCAACTTCTAAAAACATATAGAACTTTCTGGTGTCTATTTTGTTAGCCTAATGTGATATATTAACCAGAATTTGGAACTAGTCCAATATCTCTTTTGGCCTACACTTTGATAAAAATCTCTTTTCTTCCTTCACCACGTCGTTTCCCTTTCCCATCTTCTTCTTCTTCAATCTATCTCACCATGGCCGACTAAATTCATGTTTCCGATCACTGATGCTGCCACAACATGGTATCATTGCTACGGAAGATTGTTGCATCTTATATCTAAGGCAGGTCAACGTCTTCTTCCTTGGTAACCTCTGTATTTTTCTTTGGTTCGTGTTAGCTTTGGTTCTAGGGTTTTTGTGTTCTTGTTTGCGGTATTTTCCTTCGTGTTTTTTGTGATTCATACGTTGCTTGAGATACCGAATCCAGATAATACGTAACTCAACCTGAAGAAACTGAGACTACTATGGCTTCATTGACGGTCAATCAATCCAACTCGCACTTTGCCAATAAGCAGGTCAAGATCTAGCTTGACAGCTACAATTATTTGTTATGGAAGCAACAAGTAATTCTAATGATTCGTGGACACAAAATAGAGCATTATTTGGATGCAGATACTATTGTTCCTCCCAAGGTTATCACGAACTCTACTAGACAACTGATTCTCAATCCCAAGTTTCACAGATTTAAAATAGATGACAGTTCTTTAGCCTCATGGCTTTTATCCACTATAAGCCCTAACATCTTGCCTCCTTAGTTGGAGCTGAGTCTTCATTTGCAATATGGAGCGCTGTTCAAAAGTTGTACTCAAAGTTCTCCACGACGAAAATCACGAACCTGCATTGCCGACTTAGAGCAATCAAGAAATGGGTGCAGACGATCCAGGAATATACAACACAGATCAATGAGTTGTGCGATCTTTTGGCAACTAGTGGAAGTCTAGATGCTGAAGTGGAGCAAATAGCCATGGTGCTCAACGGTTTACCCTTAGAATATGAGCCCTTCATTGCGGCTATAATTGTCAGCAGAGAACCATATATGTTAGAATCTATCACCTCTGCACTTCATGATGCTGAAACCAGGCTTCTGGATTCTGTGTGTATCCCTGTAGGTATTAACATGACACGGTACTCTGGTGAGAGATCATAAGATGTACCAGCTACGTAGAGAAGAGGTTAACAACCTTATTATAACAATAAAACAAAGGGACAACAGACTAGCGGAATATTCAAAAGGCTCCCTAGGTTCCAGTGTCAGTTGTGCGGAAAGCTTGGTCACCCTGTTATAATCTATTTGTTAGTGCTACTGCAGGTGATCAGGATGCACAAGTGGAGGCTACAACAGATATTGTTCAGATTAACTCATTGATTTCCAGAAGAGTGCTTTCGACTAGTGATATTTGGTACCTAGATTCTGGAGCTACGCGTCATGTAGCACACTCTCCTCTCTCGGCTCAACAACAACAACAACATTACATGGGTATGGGTAAAGTCTATTTGGGTGATGTATTCACTCTTCCCATCACTCACATAGGTCGTTCTTCCATATCCACTACTTCTCGTAATTTAACTCTTGATCACTTGCTATGTGTGCCTCAAATAACGAGAAATTTGATGTCTGTGTTTTGATTTACTTGTGATAACAAAGTGTATTTTGAGTTTCATGCTATTAGTTTCTTTGTGAAGGATGAGGATACGGGTCAGATTCTGTTACAAGGGGGACTAGAAGGTGGATTTTATTCCTTTAGAGTTGCTTATCCTCCTCAGTGTCGTCTCTAAAATACTATTACTACTTCAGATTCTTCTACTGGTGATAATAAATCTCACTCCAACTACTAGTTATGGCATCAACGTTTAGATCATCCATCACCACATATTGTCAGCTTAGTCTTAAATAAATTTATTTCAGTCAATAATAATGTTTCTTGTGTTGCTTGCCAATTAGGAAAAATCATGCTTTACCTTTTAATGCTTCCTCTATAGTTTATACCAAGCCTTTTGAACTTGATGAGGTTGATGTTTGGGGTCCTGCACTCATTAGGTCTCTAGGTTGGTAGTATTATGTTTCTTTTATTGATATGTACTCCAAAAATTGCTGGATATTTTTGTTGCGCAATAAATCTGAGGTTCAAATTGCATTTAGAGCCTTTCATACCCTAGTTAAGAATCAATTTTCTGCAAATATTGTTGCTCTACCAACTGATTGAGAAGGTAAATTCACCACTCTAGAACCTGAGTTAGTTGAGTAGGGAATTCAACATCGTCTCTCATGTCCTCACACTTCAACTCAGAATGGGGTCGTTGAACGCAAACATAGGCATATAATTGAGACAGCCTTAACCCTTTTAGCTCAGGCTTCTATACCTTTTAAATACTGGACCTTTGTTGTCTTTAGTGTTGTCTACCTCATAAACAGATTACCCTCAAAAACTTTAAGGGGTGTTTCACCGCATCAAAAGATGTATGGTAAGGCTTCCAATTACAAACTTCTAAAGGTCTTTGGATGTCAATGTTCCCCTTGCCTTAGATCTTTCAATAAACACAAGTTTGACTATAGATCTAAGGTGTGTACATTCTTAGGTTATTCACCTAAGCATTAAGGGTATTTGTGTTTAGAACATAGTGGAAGGGTATTTGTTTCTCGTAATTTTTAATTTAATGAAGAAGTTTTTCCCTTTTCTCCAAAGACCAGATTCTCCACATGTGCCTCCCACTAGGGTTCCTTGTACTTCAACTATATTTCCACAGTGTTTTGCCAAGAGTGCAACTTCTGCATCAGTTGAGACTGTTGATACAACATCTCAAGAACATGTACATGCCGATGAAAGTTTCGATGAGGCTTTGCATTGTCCATCAACTGATGGTGTTGCACTTGTTTTCATTCTAGTAGAAAGAACAACTTTTTCTCAACCTGCAACTATTGATGAAGATTCTAGTGTAGTTACCCCTGATCAAGGCTTTCTACCAGATTCTTCTATGCATACTAATACTGCTACTCCTGAGCATAGTGTTGATCTTGGTGTTGAGCAAACTTCAACTTTCATTGATGTAGATCACACCTCACCTTCATCTGAGCACACTATCACATATCCTATTGAAGATAATTTGATTACTCAAGCTGATGATTATGACATGGCCACTACTGATCAAACCAACATTGCTACAGACACAACTCAGCCAAGGAACACTCATGCAACGCTTACTCGTAGTAAGGCTGGTATTTTCAAACCAAAGATTTATAGTGCAGTCAGTCATGTGCCCCCCAATACAATTCATGAGGCTTTATGGCACCCTTAGTGGAGGTTAGTTGCTCAATCTGAATATGATGCACTGGTCAAGAATCACACTTGGGAGTTAGTTTCTCTACCTATCAATCAAAAGGATATTGGTTCAAAATGGATGTTCAAAGTGAAGTTCAACTCATATGGGTTTGTGGAACGTTATAAAGCATGTCCAGTAGCTAAAGGCTACTCCCAAATTTCAGGTTATGACTTTGCATATACCTTTAGCCATGTCATTAAGTTTTTCACAGTGAATATTTTTATTTCACTTGTTGTTACTCATCATTGGCAAGTTCGCCAAGTGGACGTTAACAATGTATTTCTTAAGGGGGGCCTTCTTAAAGAAGTCTACATGGCTCAGCATGAAGGCTTTGTTAAGTATGCTAAAGATGGATCACCATTAGTGTGTAAACTCAAAAGAGCACTCTATGGGTTGCATTAGGCCCCTAGGAGCTGGCTCTAGAAACATAAAGAGTTCATTTGCAGTCTACAGTTTTAACCATCTAATGCTGACACTTCGTTATTTGTCCAAAGAGAGGCTGAGGCAGTCACTTATGTTGTTGTTTATGTGGATGACATTCTTGTCACTAGGGCTTCAACATCAAGGATAGATCGCATAGTTCAAGCACTCCATGATAGATTTTCTCCAAAAGATATTGGTGTTGTTCATTTCTTCCTTGGCATTGAGGAACTTTCTATTGGTAAAGGTATTTTTCTGTGTCAAAGGAAATTCATTGTTGAACTACTTGCTAAGACATATATGGTCAATGCAAAACCTGTGAAAACACCAATAGTTGTTTCCCCTAACTTTGTAAAGGGTAAGGAGTTATGTATGCCTATCCTAAGTAGTACCGAAGCATTGTTGAAGCACTATTGTACATCTGCACACTCGTCCCGATATCACATTTGCCGTGAATAAAATCTCTCAATACATACCGCAAGCAGCTGAGTCTTATTGGTTTACTATGAAGATAATACTTAGATATCTCAAGGGTACTTCTGATTTTGGCCTTTGGTTCTCGCCTCAGACTTTTCTTTTGCACATTACAACCTTCTCTGACGCAAACTAGGGAAGTGACGTTGATGATCGTCGGTCGATTTCTAGTCATTGTGTCTATATTGGCATGCATCTTTTCTTTTGGAGCTCCAAGGAACAACGGTTTGTCTCAAGGTCTACAGCCGAAGCCAAGTATCGGAGCCTTGCGGATCCTGCCTGTGAAGTGATTTGGGTTAAAGCAATCCTCTTGGACATAGGAATCGAACTAGAAGACATCCTTAAGATCTGGTGTGACAACACAAACACGATTGCTATGGCAGCCAACCTTGTTCTACATGCTAAAACGAAGCATGTGGAGCTTGATCTACATTTTGTAAGAAAAAAAGTTATGCGCCAACAACTTCAAGCTAACTATGTTCCAGCATGTGATCAAATTACTGACTCTCTCACCAAGCATGTGCCTACATAAAGGTTTCAAGCTCTTCGACATTCTATTAATATCTGGCCTCTATCACAACTTCAAGGGAAGGAGAAAGTGGGGTGAATATTAGGCTATTATATTAGCCTTTTTGATCGGGTTTATGGTTATTGGACAAACGGTTATAAGATCCCAACTTCTAAAATAGATAGAACTTTCTGGTGTCTATTCTATTAGGATAGTGGGCTATATTAACCATAATTTGCAATTGTTCCAATGTCTCTTTTGGCCTACACTTTTATAAAAAAAAATTCTTCTTTCGTCGCGTCGTTTCTCTTTCTCATCTTTTTCTTCAATTTGCCTTACAATGGCCGACTGAATTCATGTTTCTGATTATCGGTGCTACCACAATAGGCTGGAGGGGGTAGTTGTCCCCTAAAAATTTTATAAGTTCGTCCTCCTTAAAATATTATAAGTTCTCCCCTTAACATAAAATTTTACTTTTGTCTATGATCATCATAATTAATGGGGCATGTGATTTTAAGAAAAGGCAGGGTGGATACAATATAGGAGGTTTCATCGAGTTTATATTATAATGAAGCGAGATTAGTACTGGCTTTCCACTTCCAAATTTTATAATAAACTTACTTGCATGCATGCTTTTGTAGGTTGACCACGTGCAAGATAAGGTTGCCTTAAATGGAATTTCACAAAAGTCAAGTTTTATAACTAATTAATTATTAATCATGAAGTAAAGGACAATTCTAATTAGGGATGTTAATTGGGTGTACTCTCATGTATTTATTTATTTTTTTCTTTCATTTTTGTTCTATGACCAGTTATGGGTATAAAAAATTTAGACTTTTTTAACCTATGTATACATGCATAAGTTAAGGGTCATTTAAGAATTTGCATTAAATACAAGATTCTATTTTAAAAAATCTCTATCATTCAATGTATTATAAAACTTTAAAAGATTTCATAAAAAAAAACTCATTTAATGTATTAGGGTTTATGGTTTATGGTTATTATTTTAGGGTTTATGGTTATTGTTTAAGGTTTAGAGTTATGGTTTTTAGAGTTTAGGGTTAAGGTTTTAGGGCTATAGTTTTATGGTTTATGATTATGGTTTTATTCTTTTAGGGTTTAGTAATACATTAAATGAATGTTTTTTCAATAGAATCTTTTAGGGTTTTTAATATATTAAATTATTAAGTTTTTTTTTCAAATAGATTCTTGTATTTAATGCAAATTATTAAATGACCCTTAACCTATACGTACATGCATAGGTTAAATAAATTCAAAAATTAAAACCATTTTTGCTCCACAGTCTTCAATATTAAAATTATTCTCGTCTCATCATTTATGTAGATTTTGAGACCCAGTTAATTTCCATTATATTTGTCTTGTGGCTCACTTTATATAATTAATTCATAAGTATTAGGTAAATAAATATAAATTATTTTTATGAAAACTATGAAATATTTATCCACTACATATGTGATATTATTTTAACAATCACCATTTAAAATAATAAATTATTAGTAAATTAAAATTTAACTTCAAGATAAGTTCAAAAAAAATTCTTATAATACAAAAAATGTCTCAAATACATCATAAATATCTCCAAATGCAACACAAGTGCATTAAGCCTCCATATACGTAATTTGCACTTCCATTTAATAAATAAATTTAATGCGAAAACTGATATGTTACTACATTTAATATCAACCCAGATCCAATTGTGATCACACATCAAAACCTCAAATGTAGGGAGGTTTATTGTAATAGTTATTACAAGTACTTTTTTTTTTATTTAGGTGTAAAAAAAATTTAACGAAATTTGTGATAATGATTTTCAACTCACCTTTCTATCATGTTTCTGGTAAAATTCTATTATGTGAATACATTTTTTAAAAAGGTAACAGTGAATATGAATTGAGTTTTGTAAAAATTATCATCTTTATAATATGATTATTATGTATATCAAACAGATAGAAATGATGTGAGATAAGTAAAAATGGGCGAGAAGTGGGAACAAAATTCTCATCTATTTAGATGTGGAGTTGGATGGATCCCGTAAAACTCACCTCACTGACATCTCTAATCATGACCAGGGGCGGTTCAAAGATTTTGAGGGCCCTGTGCAATATATTAAAATGGCCCCCTTAATTTACAATCAATAAGAAATATAAGCTGTTTTTTTCAAAAAAAAAAATCTTAATACAAAAAATTAACTTATATACCACACATAAATATATATACACACATAATTATATATATAAATCTATATTTTCTTTTACAAATATTTAATTTAATTTAATTTAGGATCTCTATTTTAGGGCCCCTTTCTATTGGGGGCCCTGTGCGGTCGTTCCTATCGTGCCTGTCCAGAACCCCCACTGATCATGACCTTAGGTGTTGGTTAAGCTGAAACTTGACATTTCATTCAAGCTGATTGGTCTTTGATCATTAAATTGGGCTAATTATAAGATACCAAAAGAATTAAAAATAACATTATTTCAGGAAAAGAAGGGTTGGGTGGGTAGTATTTACTATTTAAGGTTGGATTATGAATATGAAATCCTCGTGGTAGCAAGCAAATATGGATTAATTGATATTTTACCAGGCTTCAAACTTAACCAAAACTTATATGATTCTTTGATACAAAATCGAAGAAGATATTAAAATGGTATTGTATTTTCATTGAATCTAGCCTCTCTTTTATTAGTAAATTAAATAGAAATTTTAAAGACTAAAATTATATATTGTTTTAAATATGGATGTATCTAATATATACAAATACTAAATTTAAAAGTCAAAGCTTGTCCTCAAAATTAATGGAGATCTTTCTCACAAGTCACAAGACAAGCAAACGTGTGATCAATCAATTAAGATGGATCTAATGGGCCTTCATATCGTGGGTAGCTAATGCTCTATTTCTCCAACTCAAACGTGCCCACGCTCTATTTTGCATTTGCAAACACTATTACAATACACACACCGTACACACTATTGTTTTTCTGTGCATAAACTATACACTTTTTTTTTAAAAAAATAAGTATCTAACGTTTTTTGCTGAAATAAGTACCTAATGTTTTATTCTATTAGTATTTTAAGGTAACAATGTTAAAAAAATTATCACCCAATTATAACTTGGCACGTGGCTTTTATTTTTATTTTTTTCAAAAACAAATTGAAAATAAAATAAAATAAATTTTTTTAAATTTACAAAATAATCTCAAATCTCTAAAATCTCAAACCCCAAATTTTAAAATTGACGCCATTTTTGCTGTCGGTAGTCTCGCTGGACTCCGCCGTTACTGTCGCCGAAGTCCCCTGTCCAATTTTCCCAATCACCCATCGTTGATAACCGGCAGGAGGTGCGTCAATCGGACGATGTTCGATTGGCACGCCTCTCACCGGCTACCGGCGATGGGTGATTGGGAAAAATAGACGAGGGGCTTCGCTAGTGGAGGTGTAGGGTCTGGGGAGACTATCGGCGGTGAAAATAGCGTCAATTTTTGAATTTGGGGTTTGAGAATTTGGGAATGTTTTGTTAATTTTGAAAATTTTGGGATATTTTTAATTTATTTTATGTTTAGTTTGTTTTTTAAAATAAAATTATTTTTTAGTGTTTTTTAATAAAAAGGTTAAAAATAATAGTAAAGACATATGTCAAGCTATAACTTGATGATGGATTTTTTTAACAGTATTACCTTAAAACACTAACAGAATAAAACTTTAGGCACATATTTCAGCAAAAAAAAAGTAAAACACTTTTTTTCGAAAAAAAAATATAGTTTGTGCACTTGTTTCTAAGTTAAGCATAATTTTTAAATAAATATTAAAATTCTTAGGAATTCACCCTATAATTAACTATTTTAAAATTAAAGTTTGCATTTACGTTGAATAACCCTCTTATATTTAGTTGATCTGCCTTTCACGGGGCCCATGTTTACGTAGAATCGTGGTGATTTATATCGGCGTCTTGATCGGTGCATGGTGGATGATGGTTGGCTTAAGTGTTTTGCAGATTCTCATATGGTGCATCTAGACCATTAGGGCTCTGATCATTGCCCATTGATGGTTACTTTATCTCGACCCAACATGGATAAAAAAGGAAGACATTTTCGTTTCTTGGCTGCCTGGCAAGATCATCCTGTTTTGAACAACTCTTGACGGAATCATGGGATCATGACAAGGATGTTCATTGTAATTTGTTTTCCATTCAAGCGGATCTTACGGATTGGAATCTGTATACTTTTGCTCATATTGAAGAAAGAAGAATGAGTTACTACGACGCCTTTGTGGGATCGAGCGTGCTCTTCAGCGTCGTCACTCCGATTTTCTTGCTGAGCTTGATCGGTCCCTACGTAGTGAGCTTGAGATGGTTCTGCTCCAGGAAGAGAGCTTGTGGATTCAGAAGGTGAGATGTCAATGGGTGGTAGATGGTGATAGAAATACCAAGTTTTATCACCGTTTTGCCATGGCTCGTAAAAGGTCTAACCGGGTTTATAGTCTGAGGAATAGTAATAGTGATTGGGTTTCATATGATGGTAGCCTTCAATCTATGACGGTAGATTTTTATAAAAAAATTGTTCTTGAGTTCAGGGTGTGATGGTTATGAGTACTCTGTATGCGGGGGGTTTCGTGAATTGGGTTCTTATGAAAAGATTTGGTTGATTCGGCCTGTCATAGACGAGGAAGTGAAAACAACAATGTTTGATATGGGTGCGTTGAAAGCCCCTGGGGCGGATGGGTTCTATGCTTTTTTCTATCATAAGAATTGGAACATTGTGGGACCGAGCGTATGTTGTTTGGTACATGAGATTTTTGCTGGGAAAGATATGGATGAGTCGTTGAACCGAACTCTTTTAGTGTTGATTCTGAAGTACCTAATCCCGAATCGTTAAGTCAATTCCGTCCGATCAGTTTGTGTTTGGTGCTTTATAAAGTAGTTACCAAGGTGGTGGTTAATCTCTTAAAGTTGTTCCTACCCGATTGGGTCTCTAGTACTCAGACTAGTTTTGTGCCGGGACGCTCTATCTCAGATAATATAGTTGTTGCTCAAGAAATTATCCATTCGATGCGTAAGAAGACGGGAAAAACTAGTTGGATGACCATTAAAATTGACCTAGTAAAGGCTTATGATCGCCTTGAGTGGTCATTCATTGACGACACGCTACGGGAGATGGGGATACCGGATAGCCTACGGATTTTAATTATGAGATGTGTGATGTCAGTCTCGATGCAAGTTCTTTGGAATGGTGTCCTCTCGCCTTCTTTCCGAACAACGAGAGGGATTAGACAAGGGGATCCTTTGTCTCCTTATCTTTTTGTTTTATGTATGGAACACCTTGCGAAGGCTATTCAGAGAGAGGTGGAATCGGGGGCGTGGAAGTCTATTCGACTGGCGCGGAATGAACCAAGTATTTCCCACTTTTTTTGCTGATGATATGGTTTTATTTTAAAAAGCTTCGGTGTCTCAACTTGTTATTATTAAACGTGTTTTGGGAGATTTCTGTGAGTTTTCAGGGCACAAGGTAAACTTTCTCAAGATTGATATCTATTTCTCTAAGAATGTGGACGCGAGCTGCCAGAGTTTTATCAGTAGTAGTTTTGGCTTCACGGAGGTGTCAGATTTAGGCCACTATTTAGGGGTTTCCCTTCTACATAAAAGGGTTACGAAAGCAACTTATCAGTTCCTTATACAAAAGGTGACTGGCATGCTCTCGGGTTGGGCTGCTAAATCTCTCTCGTTTGCTGGTCGAATTACTTTAGCTAAAGCAGTTTTGGAGGCAATTCCGTCTTACACTATGCAAACCACCCTCTTGCCAAAAGGGGTGTGTATGGAGATTGAGAAATTGATTCGTCGTTTCATCTGGGTAATGGAAATACTGAGCGTCATATACATTTGGTTAATTGGGATCAGCTGTGTGAACTGGTTAGTAATGGGAGGATTGGTTTCAAACACTTAGAGGAGAAAAATGCAGCCTTTCTTATGAAACTTGAATATAGCTTGGTCGTGAAACCGGATCATTTATGGGTTCAGGTGTTGCGCTCCAAGTACAAATGTGTTGATCGTGTGCCTTGTTCCTTATCGTGTAGCGGCTGTTCGCAGCTTTGGAGAGGTATGGCGATGGTTTGGGATGATGTGAGAGCTAACTTGATTTGGAATGTAGGTAATGGCGAGACCATTGATTTCTGGGATGATTCGTGGCTTGCGAATCTAGGGAAATTACGTGATTAGATCCAACCTGGGCGGCATCCTCCTTTTCGGTCGACGCCTTTGATAGCAATGGTTGACGATGGTGGTTCTTAGAGATGGGATTGCTTTGATTCCATTCTGCCTTTGACGGTGAAGCTACATATTGCGGCGGTTCTCCCTCCCACGGCTGTTGCGCCGAAGGATACGGTGGGTTGGTTGGGCGTAGAGACCCGAGCATTCACAGTACGGTCAGCTTACAAAATCTGAGTTCCACCTTCTGTTTTGGTTGAAGATCCGCTATGGAAGATTATATCGAGGTTTTCAGGTAATCAACGTGTTAAAATGTTCCTTTGGTTGTCGGCGCATAATAGATTGCTTACGAACGCTGAGCGTGAGCGACGTCATCTGACCTTTGATGCACGTTGTGGTGTTTGCGGGAATGCAACAGAGACTATCGACCATTTATTTCGGCATTGTTTGCCGGCGATGGTGGTCTAGAGAAGTGTGGTTTGGCAAGACTGATGGTCGACTTTTATTACTTTGGATTTTCGACAATGGCTTGGAACAAACCTAAGTAGGTCGGATTTTGCCATGGGCGATGCAAATGAGTGGCCGACGCTTTTTGGGACTATACTTTGGAGCTGTGGAAGCATAGGAATTGTTGCGTCTTTGAACCGGATGACATGCTGCAGCAGGAGCCGATTCTCTTTGCGAGTCGCAGGCAGGTGTGTGATATCGCCATTGCCAAGGCTTTTCGCGCGAGGCAAGTAAGGCCTCATGGACAAACATTTCGAGGAGCGACGGCTTGGAAGTGTTTGAGCGCTGGTTGGTTTTCTCTGTGCACGAATGGGGCACGCTGCCAAGGTGATGGTAAAGCGGGTTGTGGTGGCGTGATCCGGGATGAGCTAGGGATGTGGGTGTTGGGTTACTCAAAATTCATTGATATCTGCTCGGTTTTAGATGCGGAGCTTTGGGGTATTTTGATAGGGCTTCGTCATGCATGGGACTTGGGGTATCGTCGTGTTAAGGTGGAGGTGGACAATGGTGATGCGATACGGGTTTTGACCAAAAACGTAGAAAATTGTAGGCTTTGCTCGCTTATTCATATGATTAAGGTATTGCTCGACCAAAATTGGGAGGTGTCACTTATACAGATTGCTCGTGAGGCTAATAGGGTGGCAGATGCGATGGTTAAGTATGGCTTTCAGTTGACCCAAGGGGATATGTCGTTTGTGCAACCGCCGGGTTTTGTTATTGACGTGTTACATGCTGACGTTAGTAGTGCTATGGTGTGATTTGTATATCCAAGGTCTACAAGTGTACTCTTTTTCCTCCATTTAGGCTTAGGGAGGTTTTTTAACGAGGCACCTATTTTCCTTTCTTTTCTTATAAAAAAACCCTCTTATCTTTTTTTGTTCTATAGTTTTAGATAAGGGCCTACATTTCATATTTCGAATCTGACCCGACTCAAAATTTCGAATATCTAAATTTTTTGAATCGTCAAATTATCAATTCGTATCCGATCTAAATAAATTAACTTGTCGGTCTTAATCATAAAAAATTTGAATTTTTGAATATAACAAGCAACAATTTATTGAATATAACAAGATTTGTTTCCATGAAATTTCAATTTTTCATATATAACAAGTAAAAATATTGAATGTAACAAAATTCATATACATAAAAATTTTGAATTTTCAGATATCCTATCCGAATGTAAATAACTATCCATATCCGAATCGAACTATTCAAAAAAAATAAAAAATAAAAATAAATTGGATATCCAAATTTTTGGATCAGATCTGTTGAATCAAATTTTTTTGCACATCCCCAATTTTAAATACATAATATTATACTTTTTCTGTTAAATCGATTGATTTTATAAAAAAATATTGTAAAACTCCGACGAAGAGAATACAAAATTAGTTTAGAAAGCCCATGTCTGGCGCCCTCAAAGAGAAATAAGCGAACAAAAAAAACAACTAATTTTCCCAAAGGATCGCAGCACGATGGAGAAAACAACTTCTACTTTTACTATAGAAATATTCCTAGACCCTGCAAATAAAAAATAAAGTACCCCTCATCACAAAATAAAAATAGGTATCATAGTATCTGGGTAAAAAAATGAGTTTTAATATTTACTTAAAAATATTACAAATTTAATAATATATAGTAGTGTGTGACGTTAATAGTATGTAATGTTTTATGTGCCCGTTTAAAATTGTTCTATAAATACTCCCTCAGTTTTACTAAAGGTGTCGCATGTTGACTTTTCACAGAATTTTAAGAAAAAATAATTGTATGGCGTAAAATAATTTAAATAACAAGTTTACCCTTAAAAAATTATCTTTTGTTATTGTTGAAAAATTAAAAAAAATAAAAAAAGTAAATCTGTGTTAAAAATTTGGTTGAGTTGTTCAAAGTGACAATTTGAGTGGGACAATTTGAAAATAAAAAGGTGACAAATACTGGGACAGAAGGAGTAACTAATATTGGTTAAATTTTAAGGTAAACTACGCCAGATACACCAAACTATAGACACTGATTTGCCACCAACCTTTCAATTGGTCTAATTTTACCACTAAACTCTATTTTCTGACTCGTTTATGTCACTGTGTCGTCAACTCTTTAAAGGGATGATGACATGGCGCATGATGTGATGACTTGGATGCTAGACCAAAATGACGTTATTTTGGTCCCGCTATTTTAGTACTAATTGACCCAAAACGACGTCGTTTTACTAGAGGAAATGTAGAAATTTATGCACTCAATGAAATTTTGAACCTAGAACCTTTAGAATCAAAAGCAACCTCCTAACCAGTAAGCAACTTAACATTTTTATTTTGCTTCTAACACAAATAATATATATGCCAAACTGCAGTTGAGATCAATTAAATTTATTTTATCATATAAATAATATTACTCTGTATAAATAATATAAATATATTATTTCTAATATAAATATATTAGAAATAATGTTAATATATACATATTGATATAAAAAAATAAATAAAACATTTTTATATAAATAAAAAATTTTATATTATAAATAATATTAAATATATAAATAAATAATATATTATTATAAAAACTAAATAACTAATTTTCAAAACCTCCGAAATTTTCAAAATTTACAAAAAGCCCAAAATCCACCAAAACCTTAAACCCTAAACCCTAACCTTAAACTATAAACCTTAAAATTTATTTATAAACAAATAATATTAAAACTTATAAAAAAATATTATTATAAAAACTAAAAAAACTGAAATTTTTAAAATTAAAAAAAAAAACTCAAAATTCACCAAAATCCTAAATCCCAAATCCATCCATTGTTGCAATTAATGGGTTTAGGGTTTTATAGTTTATAGGTTAGTGTTTAATGTTTGATGGATTTTGGGCCTTTTGTAAGTTTTTGAAATTTTGGGTTTTTTAAATTAATTTTTTAGTTTTTATAATAATATGCTATTTATTTATATATTCAATATCATTTATAATATAAAATATTTTATTTATATATAAATGTTTTAGTTATTATTTTTATGTTAATATATTTATATTAGAAATAATATATTTATATTATTTATATGGAATAATATTATTTATATGATAAAATAAATTGAATTGATCTCACCTGCAGTTTGACATATATATTATTTGTGTTAGAAACAAAACAAAGATATTTAGTTGACTTAGTGGTTAGGAGTTTGTCTTTGATTTTAAAGGTTCCAAGTTCATATCTCATTGAGTGCAGGGCGGTTCAACGATTTTGAGGGCCCTGTGCAATTTATTGAAATGAGGCACTTAATTTATTGAAATGGTTCAATTGTTCTGTTTTTTTATGTTTTTTTACGTTTTTCACATCCATATGAATACTTTCGAATCATATTTACACCAAGTAAAATATTAATCTAACTAAATAACTATATGAAAAGAAATGGAGAGATTAAATAGCACCTAAATTGTCGTAAAAAAAGTATCAATAGATTATTGGAGAATTGAAACCACGTCACCACGATCGGATTAGATGGATAGACAAATTAACCTACAAAAATATAAATTAATTCAAAATTACACAACATAAACTATAATAGATTTGAAGAAAAAAATTATCGTAAGATTATGGTGTTTCCCGTAATAAGAGAGATTGAAGATATTTGAAACAATTGCTAACAAAGAATCGAACAAAGAAATATAAAACTGCAGATTTGTATTTTTTTCAACTCCTAGCAATTTTGAAAGAGAGTAGTAGGGTAATCGTCAAAAGCACAGCTTAAGTATGTATAATGTAAATATATAATACCCGTTGGAATTAGAAATAAATAGACTTAATTATTATTATATACCCGGTGGAAACAATCTTTGGAAACAAAGATTTACAATAACTTTCCATTATTATTTACCACCCGTTGGTAATAATTTTCAAAATTTTCAATAGATTTCAATTATCACTGGTTGGAAATAATTAAGATTTTTAATATGTTAATTTTAGATTATAAAATTGTTATTTGAATTTTAAGTATTATCTTTATTATTTTTATATACCAGAATTAGAATAAGGTGTTAAAAATTTATTTTTAATATTTGTACATATTTTACAATTGATTTAAAGGACGATATAGTTTGTTCATAAGTTTTTAGTTATCGAATAAAAATGTATAAAAAATACCAATATTTTTTTTGATGAACAAATATTTAACTTATGCTTTATCCTTATTTTCGGGGCCCCATATTTTCGGGGGCCTTGTGCGATTGCCACACTCGCACATGCCCAGAACCCCCTCTGATTGAGTATATATTTTTTTTTATATTTTTCTCCAGCAAAACGCCATCGTTTTGTGTCATTTAACATCAAAATAACGACACAAAAACGACGTTGTTTTAGTCTAACGTTTAAATCATCACGTCGTGCGTCATGTTATAATTTCGTTAAAGAGTTAATGACGAAATGATATAAACAAATTAAAAAATAAATTAATTAATGACAAAAACAAGTCATATTACCCGATATAATTTACGCTAAATTCTATATACAACATGAAATACTATTTGTTAGAAAATAAAAGCAGAAAGAGGAGGACCAACAAAGGTGGAAAAGAAAGCTTCTAGTTCTACCACACGCTAATGCAATGATTATTTAGTAGATCTGAGATCTCCCCATCACCTGATTAAATTAATTTGCCTTTCCTCTAATCCATCAAAATCCACGCCCCAAGTAAAAATGTGGTCCCTTCTTCTTGGTTCTGCCCATTTGCCCTCCAAAAAGGGCCTAACAGCTTGGACTATACTTCTTTTATGTATTATATTGGATGAAACTACTTTTATTACTTGTAAAATACTACCTTTAGATCAATTGTGAATGACACGTTAGCAACACGAGGTTTTCGAGTATTTGAAGTTAATAGCACTCTATGTTCTTAAATTATTAAAATTATTTTAAATTAGTCTTTAAACTTTTAAACTTTTTATTTTCATCTTCAAATATGATTCTTATTTTAAATCTGTCTCCAAACTTTATAAAGTTATTTTTGTCAATTTTTATTCGTTTATAGAGTTAGTTGCACTGTGTTAAGTTTTATGCAATTTTTGACTAAATTTTTATGCAATATTTTATTTTCATTTGTTTGTAACCATATTAATGCTTTTAATGATTTGATTCACTATTTTATAATTTTTTTAAAAAAATATATGTATGTTATCAATTGCTTTTAAAATTGGATTCGACCAACCAAATTAATACCACATGAAATATATTTATAATGACAAGTGGTGCAGCTATATGGCATAATTTTTTGACTTATTTTTATCAGCAATTGACAGAAATGTTAGATTTCAACATTGAATTATTGAATTTTAAAATTAATAGAATATTAGGCAAATCTATATCGCTAACTGAGAATGATGAGACTTCCCATATGCTTTCCACGCCTTTTGAGTCGCCTTCTTGAAAAAAAATAATAGTAATTCGCTGTTTCAGTTTTCCCGTAATAAAAAATATGATAAATTACTCCAGTGATCAGCGAATTTTGGGACGTACCTATTTGACCATCGAATTATCGAACTCGTAAATTAGACCACCCAACTTTTTAAATTGACCTATTTTGACCACCACCGTTAAAAAACTAACAGATGGGGTGACGTGACAGTTAATAAAAAATATGTAAAATTACACATTTAATCCCTAATATTTACTTATTATATCAGTTTGGTCCTAATTTTAATTTATTTAATAAAGAGAACAACTCCTTCCTTCAAACCCTAGCAACCATCGAGTTTAAACCACCGTCAGGCTGCCGTTCGGTGGCGGCTCCGTTCGCCGTCACCAACAACGAACTTCTCTCGCTACGCTCTTCCTTTCCCTCGGACTGTCTTTACCGAGGACGATCAGAATGTCTCGAAATAAAGCCAAAATCTTCGGCCTCTTAAGGTGTCGATTCATCGCCGTCCACCGTCGAATCTGCTCGAAATCAAAGTATACCGCTTCCCTTACCATGACACTTCAGTTCACTGTTAGGATCGTCGGCCAAAGACTCCGATCGTCGACGACTGGGATAATCAAAATAGTATTCTATATTTCCCTCATTGTTAATGAATATTGTTTGATAGTTTCAAATTAAGTTTGGGTTAATGGGATAAGAATGGCTTTTGGCGCTGTGGTGATAAAGGGATTGTTGCTAGTCGGTGGTGGTGATGGAAGTTGGCTTGGTGATGCTCAAAATGTATAGCAATGGTGATTGAAACTGTGAGCTGATGGTGAACTGTTAAAAATGACCTAAACGTGTTTGGGAGTGTAGTTTATTTGAAACCATTAAATGAAAACGTCAGCATATTTAGAACAACTAAAAGACTTGGCATATTGGGAGAGAGTGTGTTGTTTGTACTTGTGGTTGTAGGTTTGATTCCAATAATTCTCATTTGTTTAATTTTTCACCCAATTAAGTGACATGTGTTGTCATCTAATTGGGTGAAAATTATTAAATAAATTAAATTAAAAATTAGAGTAAATTTGTCCAATTAGGTGATGACACATGTCATCATTTGGTTGGTTGGTTAATTTTATTAAATTAAATTAAAATTAGGTCCAAATTGATATAATAGGTAAATAATAGGGATTAAATGTATAATTTTACAAATTTTCGTTAACTGTCACGTCACCCCTCCGTTAGTTTTTTAACGGCGGTGGTCAAAATAGGTCAATTTAAAATTTTGGGTGGTCTAATTGACGAGTTCGATAGTTCGGTGGTCAAAATAGGTATGCCCCCAAAGTTCGATGGTCACTGGAGTAGTTTACCCTAAAAAGTAATAGTAATTATCATTTCTTTATCACAATATAATTTTATAATGGTCTAAAGATGATTATAAGGTAGTATCTATTCATGGATCATTTTAACCATTTGACAAAATACACACCTTCAAGACAAAACGATTTGAACCCAGATCTTCTAAGATGAATATCATCCACTTTTCTACTGGGACCACTTATTAGGTTCTTTATAAGGATGGAAACGAGGCGAGGCGGGGCAAATTTTTGGCCGCATCAGCCCCGATACAAAATTTAAACCATCTACCCCAACCCCACCCCGACTCTAATATACTATATCCCCGCTCCGACATAATAAAAGAATAACCTAACCTGACCCCGATATTTTAATAAAAAATCGAATAAACCCGACCCAACTTGAAAAAAAATTAATAAAAACATTATATATATATATATATATATATATATATATATATATATATATCGGATTGGGTCAAGGAATTTTCACCTTCAACTCGAACTCTTCCTGTCCCGACTTTATTTTTTCATAACTCGCACCGAACCTGAGTTTTTTTAATAAAAACTCACCCCTATCAGATCGAGTCAGGACTCGATGGGGACGGGTTATGTAACCCCCTAGACTCGCCTATGCATTATAACGGATCCTAGAAAGTTACATTAGGGTCACAAGAGCGACCCACAGTAAAAATGCACATAAAAACATTTTTTCAAACACTTATTAAACTATAAAATCAACTTCTGTTTAAAATGCCATTTCGGGAAGTCATTTAAACACATAACAAAAATTTCAGAAGTGATTTACAGATACTGTCATAAAACAATACATGACATACATGCCCACTAACTATGTTGTACCGTACTCCAAAGGCAACGCCGAGACAACTCCGAACACTGATGTCAACCATTACACCATGATATATTTTTTAACCTGCGATGGTAAAAACAACGTGAGCTTGGAAAAGCTCAGTAATACAGAACTACCAAAAGATGCTATAAGCTCATGCAGATATATATTATAGGCATAACATTTCAGGATGTTCCATGTAGTAACAGTCTCAATTTTTGTTCTACTATTTCGAGGTAGCATCATACTCGAGAATAACGATACTTTCTCTTTATTCATACATCGAGAATTAGACGATAATTATATAGGCTGGTAACATACGAGGTAGGAATCAGAGAGTTTAGTGTCTAGTGTGTTCCAACGGTGCAACGTTAATGCATGAAATGTAATAATGCAATAAACCTTTTTATTTCAAATACATTTGTTTCAAGTAGCAGTAAGTTCATTTTAATTCTTTATTTACCCTCCAACCGCACTCCAGTATTTAGTTTCTGTAGTGCGGTATCATGTACATACATTAATCCGAGCCGATTGGACGTGGGTACCATCCTAAGGATATACCTTAGAATACGGGCGACCCTTGCCGAAGCATAGGAACCAAAAACGGGCGGACCTGGCCGAAGCCTAAGATCTGAAAACGGGCGGACCTAGCCGAAGCATAGGATCCGAATACGGGCGGACCTAGCCGAAGCTTAGGATCCGAATACAGGCGGACTTACCAGTTGGATCAGGGCTGAGCCGACAGTAACTTCATACATGTCCCAAGTACCCCAGTGAATCAGATCATCAATAGTTCATTAATCAATAACTTTATTTTTAGTAACACATTATCCATATAGCATGTTTGTCATATTGGGTGCATATGCATATACAAGAAATATAGTACGGTCATGCTTAATTATAAAACATGTCATGTGAGTTCAAGTATGCCAATCAAGTGCACGTGATCAGTATTATAACATGTAAACAAGTATGCAAAATAGTCGTGTGGCACACATGGAACACACTAGGTGGAACAATTTGTTTCTTGGAGATACTTGATATTTACGAAAGAGAACACATTAGACTTTTTACAATTTGATCGAATTTTTGAAACGAGGCCCCTAATAAAGGAGGGGTTCGTACCAACGGTTCAAACCAGATATTCAGGAGATGATACATCAAGATATTTGAGAGTTTAGGCATATCATGAGTGATTTAGCCATTTAAGCCTACCAGGGGCATTATGGTCATTTTATTATACACGACATTTTGGTAATTTATACTAACAATGCGTAAACAGTGGCTCAAAAATTCTATTTGCTCATCAAGTTTCCAATCAGGCATTCAGAGATTTCTACCTCAAGATCTTTCACGATATTAGATACATTCGGGGTTATTTTGATTACTTTGGCCAATGAGGGCATTTTGGTCTTTTAACTATCAGGGGTGATTTTGTAATTTAGCCCAATAGTGATAAGATGATGATTTACAATATTTAAGATTTCTAGAAGTTTATCGAGCCTCTAAAACCAGTCGAACTAACATGTCCCAACCTTACAGTACTAACCAAACCTTCTGATGTAAGCATTTCACGGGTATCATTTCCATATACTGTTTGTATCGTATATATGAAAGGTTTCCTTCATGTTTCACCACAAGACTTGCCACGGAGTAGTCAAACTAATACTTTGTGCGGAAAACTTCCATCCTTATATTAATATCAGGTGTGATTGACGTACATGAGTCATGCTCTAACCCTTAGGGGCATTTCAGTCATTTTCAGCTTTAATGGCATTTATAGAATTTCATCAAAGGCAATTTACTTATTCCAGACAAGGGGGTATTTCAGTCATTCTAAAGCTCGAGATATCCATCATTCTTGTCAATTAAACCATTTATAGTATTTCAATCATTTAAGTACTCGTGGGTGTTTCAGCCATTCAAGAAATTTCGGTACTCTCCAACCAGTTCATTCATTTCAGACTCAAGGGTTTATCCATCCTTCCAGTTAATTTGCAAACTTGAGTGTCTGAAGATACTTCAGCCTCCTTGGTCACTACGATCATTCCGATTAATTTAGCCATAACAATATTTCCAATACTTTTAGTCATTACAATCAATTCAATATTTTGAGCCACTTGATTAATTCAGAGGTATGGATAGTTTCTCGTAAATATATATTCGGAGATTCATTCCAAATTCAAGGAAACCTAACACCTTACAATCTCGAAGGTTTAAATCTTGTTACCATAACTTTCCAAGTAGCTCGAGGATTTTAGATGAAACAAGTTGTTTTACCGTATCCAGTGCAAACTTCTAGATCGCTTCCAATTTCAAGGGTATTTTAGTCATTCTCATACCTTAAAGGGCATTTTTGTAATTTCATATCCAAATATTTTTAGCATTTAATCACTTGAAATTAATAATCAGGTTTGAGGATTCGCCGCCTTATTGATTAATTTATTGAACTCCAGATCCTTACATTTATTAACTTTCTCATTCGAACATTTCGATCTTTTCTATGTTATCATACTCAATTTCATATCAGGTTTGGCTTAAGCAGGGTTAACAACACTCTTTATCATATTCATGCATGCATTAACAGAATACCAACATGTTCATAAAGCATACTAGAGGTAGTAGTGTATTACCTTTAATACTTGCTATATCGGTCGACCATGATACTCCGTTCGATCACTCTCGAACCCGAATGCGACGTCCTCAACATCCAGAATACAAGAAACTTTGAATACCTTCAATCGTACAAATTCCAATTTCAGTCCTTATTCACATTGCTCATAATTGATTATTAAAATACATAAGCAGACTCGAGTTCAAGGTCCAATTCGAAGGCTTTCAGGTTAGAATTCCATGAAACGGGCATCAAAAACGGACTCAGGACGTCGAAAAACATAAAATAGGGCTTTTTAGGAAAAATTGACTTTTTGGTCAAAGTCAACGCTGACGTCAGTGGTCAAAGTCAACACTGACGCCATGCTGATGTCACTGGTCCAAAGGTTGACTCGGCGAGTTGACTCACTGAGTTGACTCGGGTGAGTTGACTCATTGAGTTAACTCGGGTGAGTTGACTTGGGCGAGTTGACTCACTGAGTTGACTCGGGCGAGTTGACTCACTCAGTTTACTCGGTCAACGAGTCGGGTCGGTCAACGGGCTTGGTTTACCATTAGGCTCGGGCTGGTTCGCTTGGACCGGTTCGGGTGGCTCAGTTCACGGCTAGACCGGGTCTAAGCCGGCTGGCTCGGCAGCCACCGTCCAAGGCAGCCGGGAATCGCCTTGGACGGCGCGTGAAGCCCACGCACGACCTTTCATGGTCGAAAAATACGCCGGACAGCCCAAAAACGCCAAAACAACCCTAAATCCAACCTAATTAAACCGAAAATCCCATAAATTAAACTAGAACTCACCGAGCTTACCCAAATCTGGAAAAAAAAATGCTCAACACTATCGTGGCTCTGACGACGGTCTAAACGGTGGCCGTTCGTTGTCCGGCGACATGGGTTTTGCTCGGCTCAACGCAAGGAACTCGACGATGGGTGGTGGTGCGACGGACGGTGATCATGGCGGCCGAAATCGTTGAATAACAGTGGCAGAACCCTTAATCTCCGTCGAGGCTTTGAGCCGTTCTCCTCGCCGATTGCCAATGCAATGCTGCGAGTGGCAGTGATGTCTGGGATCGGTGCGCGACGACAAACATGGTAGAAGAGGCGGTGCTAGCTACGGCGCGCCGGTGACGATAATTGGGCGGTAACCGGCGGGGGAGGTGGAAAGCTAGCGGTGGGAAGATGAAGGGTCCATCCTTGAATCTGGACACTTCCAGATAACATTTAATTCTATGAGAAGGGGAGTGGTTGAGATATTTTGAACTTATTATTATTATTATATTCTGGTACCTCTTTAACCATTGATTCAAATTAAACTTGGTATAAGGGATGACTAAGAGCTTCTATAGCTCAAGCAGTTGGATGACTGGCTTAACAAGGCTAGGTTGTGGGTTTGATTCCCACAACCTTCACTTTCCTTTATTTTTCTTTTTTTATATCATCCTTTTTTTTAGGTGTTACAACTTATTTTGGCATCCCTAGTTTTTTTATAATAATGTAATTGAAGTAACTACAATTAAAATTATCTAATTAGAGTCTATATATAATAAGACTTAAATTAGTATAAAAATTGAGTCTAATTATTTTTTTAAAAAAATTTAATGTGAACTTTTAGAAATTTTGAGACATGGTTATAATATTCAAAACTTAATGAGGTTTTTTTTAAAATTTAAAAGACTTACTTAAAAAAATTAAAGAGAGAGACTTAATACAAATTTCATAAAAATTTGGGAAGCTATTGAGTAGACCTGGCAAAGTTGATATGAGACTTGATATAGATTTATTTATGTTGATCTAAATTTAATTCGAACCTGAATCAAAATTGACCCAATTTTTTTGTTAAAATAAAAGCAACCCTTACTTAATTTGATCCGAATCGAAAAACAATCTGATTTTAATTTGCTCAAATATGTGTGTTTTATTCTACTTTTGTATTATTTTACTAATTAACAACCAACTTCAATAATAGTTTAATATCATTTTTTTCTCCTTGAAAAGATCATCTTCATATATTGACTCGACCAAAAAAAACAACCAACCTAATATTGACCCGAATCGAAAAACAACTGATTCAACATTGACCGGAGTCATTTTAAAAATACACTTGTAGTTAACATTATTGGACGCTTTATGAAAAATTAGATTTTTTTTCTAATTCTCTAATCGAATTGATGTCTAATTGAGTTTATGTCAATTCAATAAAGACGTTTATATACAAAATAAATGAATAAAAAGCAAATTAATGTATAAAAGAGAGAGAAAGATTAGCTGAATTAAAATAAAACGCTACCCATAATTGGTTGAAGTAGAAGCTAACTCTTTTTACAATAATTTTTGGCTTAATACAACTTTCCCCCTAAAGTATACCCGATTTCCCAACTTGCCCACTTTTTCCCCTTAAACAATTCGCCGTTACCCATTTTGCCCCATTCTGTTATCCTTTTCCGTTTAAAAAAATTCGGCCAATAACATCCTGCCACGTCATCAACGGGTTGACTAAGTCAATCCATCTAGTTTTATTTAAAGTGTAAATGACATGTCAAGTCTGTCAGGTTTTTTTTTTTTTGTTCAATTTAGTCATTGAAAAGTCTATTTTTACCTTAAATTGACCTTTATTTGTTTCTAATTTTTATAATTTAGTCCATTATTTGTTATTATTAATAATATTATTTTATTAAAATATTAATATTTAATATAAATAAATAAAAACAAATATTTTAATACTAAATTAGTAATTTTTTAGATTCAAATTCTAATTATTAATTCTAATTCCACTATATTTGAATTATAGTTTTTGAGTAAAATTCAAATTATATTCGAATCATGTTCATATTATATTTAAATCATATTCAAATTATATTTGAATCATCTTCTAATTATATTCGAATTATTAATTCGAATTTTGCTATATTTGAAATATATTTTTTGAGCAAAATTCAAACTATATTATATTCGAATCATATTAAAATTATTTTCGAAATATAATTTGAATATGATATTTTGAATGTAATTTGAATATGATTCGAATATAATATGAACATGATTCGAATATAATTCTAATATAATTACATATTTTTTGAACTATTATATTCGAATCATATTCAAATTATATTCGAATCATGTTTAACATGTAATTATATTCGTATCATGTTCGTATTATATTCAAATCATGCTCGTGTTATATTCGAATCATATTTATAATATAATTTGAATATGATTCGAATATAATATGAACATGATATGAATATAATTACATGTTAAACATGATACGAATATAATTACCTGTTAAACATGATTCGAATATAATTACCTGTCAAACATGATTCGAATATAATTACATGTTAAACATGATTCGAATATAATAGTTCAAAAATATGTAATTATATTAGAATTATATTCGAATCATGTTCATATTATATTCGAATCATATTCAAATTACATTCAAAATATCATATTCAAATTATATTTCGAAAATAATTTTAATATGATTCGAATATAATATGAACATAATACGAATATAATTACATGTTAAACATGATTCGAATATACTATGAACATGATTCGAATATAATAGTTGAAAAAACATGTAATTATATTAGAATTATATTCGAATCATGTTCATATTATATTCGAATCATATTCGAATTACATTCGAAATATCATATTCAAATTATATTTCGAAAATAATTTGAATATGATTCGAATATAATATAGACATGGTTCAAATATAATTCTAATATAATTTGAATTTTGCTCAAAAAAATATATTTCGAATATAGCAAAATTCGAATTAATAATTCGAATATAATTAAAAGATGGTTCAAATATAATTTGAATAAGATTCAAATATAATACGAACATGATTCGAATATAAATTAAATTTTACTCAAAAACTATAATTCAAATATAGTGAAATTAGAATTAATAATTAAAATTTAATTGAAATTCGAATCTAAAAAATTACTAATTTAGTATTAAAATATTTGTTTTTATTAAATATTAACATTTGAATAAAATAATATTATTAATAATAACAAATAATGGACTAAATTATAAAATTTAGAAACAAATAAAGGTCAATTTAAGGTAAAAATAGACTTTTCAGTGACTAAATTGAACAAAAAAACAAACCTGGCATACTTGACATGTAATTTACCCTTTAAATAAAACCAGACGGATTGACTTAGTCAACCCGTTGATGACGTGGCAGGATGCTATTGGCCGAAAATTGTTTTAACGGAAAAAGGTAACAAAATGCGGGAAAATAGGTAACGACGAATTATTTAAGGAGAAGAAGTGGGTAAAATGAAATTTATGGGGCAAGTTGAAAAATTGGGTATACTTTAAGGGAAAAAGTTGTATTAAGCCATAATTTTTTAGGGAAAATAACATATGCAACAGAATCGTGTCTATTATTTCAGAGAAAACTCCATTCAAACTAATATCTATAAAATAATATCTGAAAATGAAAAATATGCAACATTGATCGAACATTTGAAAACATAGCTTACAATTGCTTAAGAATTATATTTGTCTGTCAATTGAGTTTTTTCTTTTTTAATGAGAGCAACATTTTCTTGCCTGCAGTATAATCTCAATGTCAGGGACGACGGTAGGTTTTGGTGGTTCAGGGTGAATTTAAAAAAAAAAAGTTATAAATCAGATATTTAAATTACGGTTGTAGTTGTGAAATTTCGGTCACTATAAGTATTACTGTTCTGAAATTTTAAGAGTATGCTATTTCGGTCACTACAAATATCGCGATTCTGAATTTTTTTAATAGCATAAGCTATTGTGGACATAACAATTGCAAGTATCGCAGTTTTCAGATGGTGCCGCTACCATTATATAACAATTGTTGTTGCGGTTGCAAACCACTATTCAAACCCCTAACCCTAATAGCATATAACGAAAAATAAATAAATTTAGGAGTATGTACATAATAACAAGTATTGAAAAATTGGGTATCTAATAACAAATATTAACAAAAATAAATTTTAAGAGTATGCTCATAATAACAAATATTGGGGGGAAATGCCCCAAATAAAAGTATTGAAAATAAATAAATTTTAAGAGTAGACCTCTAATAATAAATGTTGGGAAAATTAGCCCTTATTAACAAGTTTTGAAAAAAAAAAATTAAGCCCATAATAACAGGTTTTAGAAAAAAATGGACGCTCAACAACAAATATAATTCGAAAACAATTACAAACATGTAACTTCTCTGAGTGGTGGTGTAACAACTCAAAAGCCGGTCAAGTCAGAATTAAGTTCCGGTGATCGAAAAATCTATATCGGAAATGTCTAAATGTTTTATTGACTTAAGTTGTGTAGTCAAAGCATTGTATTAGACTTTAGTTGAGATTAATTTATTGACTAAGGACATTAATTGAATCTTTGAAATCTTTTAGTGACCAAATTGTGAAAATTTAGAAGTTGGGGGATAAAAGTATAAAGTTTAAAAATTTGAAGGACTAATCTTATAATTATCCCCTTCCTAAGCATAGTGAAAGGAAATAATTTTCTTCATTTGAAGGAAAGCCAATTATGCTAATCCTAATGAAAAGAAGAAAATGAGTGTAAAAAGTCTTACCCGATTGTACTAGGAGGAAAGCTATCATCATCTTCATCTTCTACCTAAGCATACACCTCTATAGGTGTTTATCAAAAGCTTGAGTTTCCTTCGATCCATTGATATTGAATCGTAGCTATCGACCGGTAAGCCTAAGCCCTTAAGCAATTAGATGATTCCATAGATATATAGTGTTCAATTTTGAGTTAAAGTATTGGATACTTATGTTAACTTAGGTATTTCAAGTCCTAATCCATGGATATTTCATATCTATTGTCCATATCGAGTTTTGATATTGATTTTAATATAGTATGGTTAATCCTTTAATTTCCTATTGCTTTCCCTAGCTCAATATTTGGAGAAAGCTAAACCATCGTCTCCAACACAAGCTAGGAATAAAGGAATCGCAGTCCGGGAGCTGTAAAGTGTCCACAAGTCCTATATTTTATGCACATTTCACCTCTTATTATTACTGTTTTTGAGCTCATTTTAAGCATAATTAGGTTCATACATTGCATTTTACAGTATTCCTTCAACTTACCTTGTTTGTATAGATTATCTTTCATTTGGTAAAGAAGAGATATTGTTTTAGTGTATTTTTGTTTTTAGGCTGAGAGAGGGAAAGAGGTGCTGAGGATGCAATGCTGAGGCAGCGAACCAAGGGGTTGTACTGATGCAGTTCCAGCTGAAGACAGTTGATGCCGAATAGCTGCCGAGTAATGTTGCTGCCGATCTTGCTGCCCACGGCAGCAAACTATGGAGTTGGAGAACCGAAGTGCGATTTGTAGAGCTAAAAATCTTGACTCTATCGCCACCACCCACACAATTTTCTAATGTCTGCAGCAGCAGACAGAGCCGCCGAAGTGAGATCTCAAGGTTACTTGCGGGCTAAGGCAAACGAGATAAATTCTACATTCAACGCAAAGAAGTCAGAGTTTGAAGTCACATTAAATGTGGAAAGATACTTTTGAGGACTTCTACTTTAAGGAGGACTTAACCTAGTTATTTGTCTATAAATACTCATTGTACTCCTAGTTCAAATCATCTTAGGCTTTCTATAGACATAGCTAGTGTTCTTTGCCGCCGCCATGTTCTAAACTTCTCTTGGGTTAAGGGTTATGTTGTAAATTAGTTGTTAAACGGTTGTATTAGGTTTTGAGTTAATTTTTAATAAAATATTCAAAGTTTATTTAATTCAAGATCTTCACTTCTTCAATTAGTTCCAAAAGTCCAGTTGAAGAAATCCATTTGCCGGGCACGAAAGTGTAAGGCTCGCGAAATAATTAAGAACGGTCTCATCATGTCGAGGTGTTGACTAATTCGGCTTAGACATAAGTATGAATTTTAGCGGCTAAAAGGAGAAACCAAACGTCGATTGCCTGTGTTAGGTTTAGGCTGAGATTGCTAGGTATTTTCTACATCACGTGGTGACAGAATCCTTGCCTAGACATAGGAAGGATCACTTAAGAATTACTCTACCGAACTTGGAGTATCTGCCAGACTTGTCGCCAGGACTTCTCCCCATTTCACCTGCCGAGACAGCGAAAGTTGCAAGAGTAGTGACCCGTTACTGCCGTGTGAGAGGGTCGTAGTTGCCGCCCGCCATTACCCACCGAGGCATCATACCGTGGCAGCGCGAAACAACTTAGCCTTTTACAACGCAGTTTCACACTAAGTGGCAGCATAACCCTGCCTGCTTTATCAACCTGAATCACCTCTTTTATTATTTGTGCTTTATTTTATTTTACCATTCATCTCAACAATCACCTTGTGTTTTTACTTTACCCTGTGTAGGGACTACAAAACGAACCAAGCTGACCAATCATTGTGGGATTCGACATCTTTTATACTATAACTTGGCAGGAGTGTGCACTTGCGCTCTCACAAAAAGGGAACACCTACACGCCCTACAAGTTTTTGGCGCTGTTGCCGGGGATTGGTAACAACGAATTTCATTTTTAATTTCTGCACCTTTTTATTTACTTTTCATTTTATCTCTATTTTTAATCGAAAAAAAGAAAAAAAAAGAATTTTACCGTGTTCTTTGCTAGTGTATGACCAAAGCAAACCCAAAAGGAAATCTCCTCTTTTACGACGATATCGAACTTCAGGCAAGAGAAATTAAGAAGGAGCTCAAGGAAGTCCTAAAGAAAAACAAAGAAGACAAGGGAAAAGCGAAGGTGAACATGGTAAACGAGGACCCACCAAATGGTGCCGCACCGCCCAGAGGTCCGCAAGATCAACCGAGGCAAGACCCACCTATTCTGCCCAGGCAACCCCAGTCCGCTCGAACTACTAGGGATTACCTCAAGCATGACTTCTGAGGGTTCGATCCGATAGTAACGGAACCTGATATAGGGGCGGACCATTTCGAGCTGAAGCTCGTCATGTTCAACATGATCAACACATTAGGGCACTTTGGAGGGACTGCCATAGAAGATGCTCGACAGCATTTGAGAGGATTCCTGGATATCTATAGAACATTTAAAATACATGGGGTCCACCAGGATGTACTGAGGCTGAGGTTATTCCCCTATTTATTGAGGGATAGGGCTAAACAGTGGTTGAATAACCAGCTGACAGGATCTTTCAACACATGGACGGAGCTATGTAAAAACTTCCTAGATCGATTCAGCCCGTCTAATGTCACTGATAGACTGCGGAATGAGATCACAACCTTTAGACAAGGAGATGATGAGCCGATGTATGAAGCATGAGAGCGGTACCAACAGATGCTAAATAACTGCCCACTACATGGTCTTCCGACTTGGACGCAAGTATCCATATTCTACAATGGGGTGAACTACCCAACTCGGATGATGATAGATGCCTCGGCCAATGGGATCATTCTCGACAGACCCCGAGAGGAAGCATTGCGGCTGCTGAACCAAACCGCTAAAAATGACTACAAGTACCCGACAGCCCGCCGAGGCGGAACAAGGCGGCCAGCCACTGCGAATGAGGTAGAAGCCTCAGAATCTGTTAATACCCGCCTTGACACACTGACGGAGTTGGTCATGAAGATTGTGCAACTTGCTGGGAAGGTATATGAAGTAAAGGCTATGGAGCCATTCTGTGGCGAATGTGGGGGTAACCATGATTCCTCTGATTGCACAGCATCCGTTAACTACATGGAAGGATATGAGAGAAATAGCAGACCTGCCCAGAACACCTACAATCCTGGATAGAAGAACCATCCCAACTTCTCTTGGAGCAACCCAAAGACAGTTGCAAATCCACAACAGCTACATGAAGGCTACCAACAGAATCAGTCCAGGTAGTAGACTCAGCAGCCACAAAACAATAACTCACTAGAAGCAACCCTACACACTTTCATGTCTAAAACTAGTGACTTTATTGTTCGTACAAATAAATTTATTGATAAAACTGAGTCTTTTATGGACAGGACGGAGATACGGATGAACAACTAGGAGGCTACTATAAAGAACCTAGAGACCCAATTCGGGCAATTCACTGAGATATACAGCAGCCGAACAATGGGAGCAGCATCCAGCAGCCCAGAGACGGTAGCCAAACCCACTTACGAGCAGTGCAAAGCCACATCTACAAGAAGTGGGAAGCAGCTGGATGAACCCAGGGTGGAGACACAGCCAGAAACCACACTGGACCAGATAAAGATGCATGCCGCAGCAGCACCAACACCAGCCGCCCCAGCGGCAGAGCAAGACAGTTGTCCTGAAACAGATGATCCTCCCCAGACTAAGCCCCAAAGAAAGGAGTAGTTAGAGGACATCTGTCTGCCAGCACCATTCCCCCAAAGGCTCAAGCAACAACAACAAGAGCACCAGTTCAGAAAATTCATGGATATACTGAAACGTGTGCACATTAACATACCTCTAATAGAAGCCATTCAAACTATGCCAAACATCTCAGAGACATGGTTTCTAAGAAGAAGAGGATTGTGAAGTTCGAGACAGTGGTTGTCACTGAAGAGTGTATGGCAATGCTGCATAACAAGCTGCCGCCCAAGCAGACAGACCCGAGCAGCTTTGTTATCCCATGCAGGATAGGAAGCAAATATGAAACTAGAGCCCTGTGCAACTTGGGAGCCAACATCAACCTTATGACCAAGGCTATTTTCGATAAATTAGGTATTGGACCTGCCAAACCTACCTCTGTCATGCTTAAACTTGATGACCATTTATTTGTACAACTGGAAGGAAAAATCGAAGACATCCTGGTAAAGGTGGGCAACATGATTCTTCCAGCCGACTTCCTTATCTTATATTGCAAGGCTGATGAAAAAACCCCTATCATCTTTGGGTGACCATTCTTGACCATGACTCGAACACTTATAGATGTGGAACTTGGGGAGCTGACAATGAGGGTAGAGGACCAAAGCATCAAGATGAATGTGCTACAACCTTCAGAAAAAGAAAAAGGAAGCTAAGATATGCAAGAGCTGCCAAAATCAGCGTAGAGATAGGCCAGGGTAGCAGCTGTCACGACAAACCTAAGGGCATGCTTAAGGACCCAATAACGCAACATCTAAAGGAACAATAGGACCCTTCATGAGGGAAGAAAAAGTCAAACCACATCAGGAAGTGGTTATGCCTTGGAGATGCACCCAAATGAACTCCCAACATAACTTATTTTTTATTTTTTATTTTTATTTCTATACATTAGGATTAGAGTTCATTTTAGGATCAGATTAGTTTTTAGATCTTTATCTTTCAGAAGTTATTTAATTATTTTTATTTCTATTTTCATTTTTTTCAGGTTTAGGAATAAAAGAGCAAGATCAAGAAGGAAGCACAACAAGGAGCCCGATCACCATCTCGCTGAGACAACAGCCATTGCAGCAACGCGTAACGGCTAGTTTGCCGTCAACGGCTAGCTACCAACGGCTCCGAGAATAATGGGCAGAAAATCTAGTAACATGCGCAAGAAAATTGAATCGTTGGGCATTTAATGCCGCCACGGCACCTCTCAGCAACCTCTATTTATACCCCTCTCACTCAATTCATTTACTTTACTTTCACCTCCTTGCTATCTTCTTTTTTATCCCCCTGCTCTCTCATTACTTTTCTTTCTAGTTTCAGTGACATAGAACCGCTCACATGGCATCCACATCACAACCTAAACCCACCAACAGAAGATTTTGCTACAAGGAGGACAAGGATAGATACAGAAACCAGTTCTCTAAGCAGGCAATATGAGAGGAGCAAGGTTTCCATTACACACATCAAACGAGAGACCTTGGTCTAGTGCCTACCCTGTTCGAAACCATCCACAACAAGGGATGTGAGATGTTTGCTCGGCAGCCAAAAGTAGCCAACATCACCATGGTTAGGGAATTCTACTCCCATCACCTCTGCCCGGAGAAGCCATTTGTCTATGTTCGTGGGGAGCCGATTAAGCTGAACGCCGATGTCATCAATAGATACGATGGCCTTGACATGCATAACAATCCTCACGAGGAGTGGAGGCAGTCACTGACGGCTGCTGACTACGAGAAGATCAAAGCCAAACTCTGCAAAACCAGCACGTTGTGGTTGGCAGGCAAACATGTGGGATTTGTCCAGCGCCGCCACTGCTGCCTGAGGTAATATTGTGGAACACCTTTGTAAAAAGGCGTCTGCTGCCTACCTCCCACAACTCAACTGTCGATCGGCCGCGCCTAGACCTAATTCACAGTATTCTGATGAACCGAGCGATAAACGTTGTGGAAATCATATGCACAGAGATCCACAATTGCTTCAAAAAGAAGAAAGATAGTTTGTACTTCCCGTCCCTCATCATAGGACTGTGCACCAACTTTGATGTCCCAGTAGAGCCCAATGATGAGATAACGACTGCCAAAGAAGGCTGGACAAAAAAGGTCCGCATACAGATGATGCAGGATGCGGAGAAAGAGCCAACAACGCCCAGCCAGCATTCAGCCTCACTGTCCGAAACTCCAGCCGCCCCCGACAATACTGAAGCTGCCCAGACAAGGAAGTCCTCACACTGCTGCACAACCTTCTAGACAGAACAAAGCGCATTGAGCAGCAGCAGCTGGCCTTCATGAAATATGTGGGGGAGGTCCAAGAAGCCTTTGTGGCTTATCTTCTACAGAAATTCCCTGGCGAGGGTCCCGTCCTACCTTCATACCCTGTAGAGCTTGCAGCAGCAGCCCAAGCACAAAGAACGCCACCAGCCGTCGCTGACCGCTAGAATGACCACCAGGTGCCCTCTCTGATGCACTATCCAACTTACTCTGCCGCTACCCCATCCAACATAGTGGCAGACTCTCATGAGAGGCACCGACAACATCATTCACCTGCTTACACACCAGCGATGGTGGCAGATACCTCATCATTAGAGGAGATTGAGCAGCAGCCGCCGAAACCAGAAACAGCAGTGGTAGCAGGAACAACAGACATCCCAATGGCATTTATCCATTCGGAAGCACACACAGAGGAAGACACTAGGAAGAGGAAGCGGCACATAATAGCCGTCGAACTTGTGGACTTCGAGACGGAGTCAGAAGAGAGCAATGCACCTCATGTCGCTCTTCATGTTGAACCTCACGAAGAGCTACATCATACGTCGAAGAGAGTCCAGCCGTCGCAGAAAGCAAAAACCTCACCTGATAAGACTGTCGCCAAGATATTTGTCGGTCGCCGCTTCGTCATCCACACATCTTCCTCTCCCTCAGCTGAAAAGACTCTAGCCTCCTCTCAACCCTCAGCAAACTTTTAGTTTTTCTTTCTCTTTTCTTTATTTTCTTATTCTGTTTTATTTATTTTTTAACTTTTATTTATTGTTCTTTTATTTGTTTTTCCTGTTTTGTGCATTGAGAGCAATGCCCATCTCGAGTTTGAGGGGGGGGGGGGATAGCTCTCGCATCTTTTGTCCAGGCATACTTAGTTGCATATAGGTTGCATTGTACTTGCCTTAGTAGTAATCGGAAAAGAAAAAATTGTTATGACTTGTGCCTATGATAGGATAACCGTCTAATTTATTTTTGTACCTAATGGAAATTGAACTTAATCTTGGGAAAAGCATGAAATATGACTTAGAATTTTTTTCTTTTTGCCTAAAAATGTCAAATACATTTGTTACTTGTTGAATGTGTTAGAATAACTGATGAACATTGTCTGTTTATTTTTAGAATTCTTTGCAAAGTTCTAAAAATGATTGCAGGTAGCTGCCAAGGCAGGCAAAAGAAACATAACGATACAACACTGCTAAGGTAGCAGAATCAAAACAAGGAAAATATGTTGTTTTACCCTAGAGGTGCCCGCAACAGGCTTTAGGAAGAATCATGTGCGAGTACACTCCGCTGCTATCAAAGTCCATGAATCTGAAAGCCTTGAAGTGACAGACAAATTAGCATGAGTGAATGAAAGCCTTCACGGGATGACTTTACTTCAAGGGTTCTAGGTTTTGTAGTTTGCTCCTATCTCAACTTCAGACCTAGAAGAGCAGTTGTGATAAGCTGAAGCCCTTACTGCCATGATTAAAAATATTGTGCTTAATTGTGCAGCCTCGGCAGCAACCTTTAAATCACAACAACATCTTTGTTTAATCATTTATTCTACATATTCAGCCTATATACAGACATGCACACACCACACTGGCATGAGAGATTTAATTTTGAGTTATTTTCTTGCTTTATTTCCCATCACTAATTTAATAAAGGTTCCAAATCCTTGAGGCATAAAATCAAGTTAAAAACAAGTTCTTATTTCTGATTATTATTAAAGCAAGTATGTTAGGTTGCATTGCTTGAGGACAAACAATAGTTCGAGTTTGGGGGTGTGTAAAGTGTCCACAAGTCATATATTTCATGCACATTCCACCTATTATTATTACTATTTTTGAGCTCATTTTAGGCATAATTAGGTTCATACATTGCATTTTACAGTATTCCTTCAACTTACCTTGTTTTTATAGATTATCTTTCATTTGGTAAAGAAGAGATATTGTTTTAGTGTATTTTTGTTTTTAGGCTGAGAGAGGGAAAGAGGAGCTGAGGATGCAATGCTGAGGCAACAAACCAGGAGGCTGTATTGATGCAGTTCCAGCTGAAGACAGTTGCAACCGAATAGCTACCGAGTAATGTTGTCGTCGATCTTGCTGCCTACGACAGCAAACTATATAGTTGGAGAACCAGAGTATGATTTGTAGAGCTAAAAATCCTAAGTCTATCATCACCATCCACTCGATTTTCCAACATCTGCAGCAGTAGGCAGAGCCGCCGAAGTGAGATCTCAAGGTTACTTGCGGGCTAAGGAAAAAGAGATAAAGTCCACATTCAACGCAAAGAAGTTAGAGTTTGAAGTCACATTAAATGTGGAAAGCTACTTTTGAGGACTTCTACTTTAAGGAGGACTTAACCTAGTTATTTGTCTATAAATACTCATTGTACTCCTAGTTCAAATCATCTTAGGCTTTCTATAGACATAGCTAGTGTTCTTTGCCGCCGCCATGTTCTAAACTTCTCTTTGTTTAAGTGTTATGTTATAAATTAGTTGTAAAATGGTTGTATTGGGTTTTGAGTTGTTTTTCAATAAAATATTCCAATTTTATTTAATTCAAGATCTTCATTTCTTTAATTAATTCCAAAAGACCAGCTAAAGAAATCCATTTGTCGGGCACAAAAGTGTAAGGCTCACGAAAGAATTAAGTTCGGTCTCATCATGTCGAGGTGTTGACTAATTCGGCTTAGACATAAGTACCAATTTCAGCGGCTAAAAGGAGCAACCAAACGTCGACTGCCTGTGTTAGGTTTAGGCTGAGATTGCTAGGTATTGCCTACATCACGTGGTGACAGAATCCTTGCCTAGACATAGGAAGGATCACTTAAGAATTGCTCTACCGAACTTGGATTATCTGCCAGACTTGCTGCCAGGACTTCTCCACATTTGACATGCCGAGACAGCAAAAGTTGCAAGAGTAGTGACCCGCTGCGGCCGCATAACAGAGTCGTAGCTAGCGCCTGCCATTACCCGCCGAGGCAGCATATCGTGACAGCGCGAAACAACTTACCCTTTTACAACGCAGTTTCACACTAAGTGTCAACATAACCCTGCCTGCTTTATCAACCTGAATCACCTCTTTTATTATTTGTGCTTTATTTTATTTTACCATTCATCTCAACAATCACCTTACTTGTGTTTTTACTTTACCTTATGCAGGGACTACAAAACGAACCAAGCTGACCAATCCTCGTGGGATTCGACATCTTTTATACTATAACTTTGTAGGAGTGTGCACTTGCGCTCTCACAAAAAGGGAACACCTACACGCCCTACAAGAGCCATAGGAGCTTCAGAAGTGAGGTGAGTGTAGTCGGAATGTTGAGGGTTGGCTAGGTGCCTAACTCGAATCATTGATTATTGAATATTTCGTTGCTAACCATTATGTTGAAGAATTTTGCATAAAACATTATCGAAAGCCATATTGGTAGGTATGGGTAAGTATTGCATTGAAATCGTGTCCAAAACATTGTTATTGTTGACATTGAAAGCATCGAAACATTGTCATGTTGAGCTATTGAGTATCAAGTATTGATTATTGTATATAGTTATTGAAGCATTGACATATGCCTATTGTTATTGAAATTACTGTATTGAAATATTTCTATTGAATCATTGTTATTGAAAACATAATCATATTGATTATTGAACTTTGGATTCGATAGTATTGGATACAATTGACATGCCACATAATTCATAAACTCATTGGTATGGGTTAGGCTACGACCTTTATTATGGTGCGATGGAGGAATTGACTAGACCATTATTGATTTTTGTGCGGAGGTGGAATTTGTGTATCCATATTCCATAAACCGATCCAAGGAAATTATTGAATATTGCTATTAACTATTAATGTGGAACATTGCCATTGATTATTATTGCCATGTTGATCATTGATGCTATGTTACATGTTCAATATGATAAATATGTCATCGAATCACATGCCCTTGCTTTAATGGTTAGAATCATCATTGAAGCATGTTGGATTACATGTTATGTAAATTCATTGTTTATGGATACACCACTTAGACTATATAAGTCTAATACATTCATCTTCGACATTTCAGGTTAAGAAAGTATTAGATCGAGATTGGAGCTAGTTGAAAGTTTGGCAAGTCACTACAAGCTTAGAGTATTGTATTTTGTCATTATGAACTCCTAGAATGGTGGCAAAGTAGTTAAACTAGTTGATTATGGCCATTTTGATATGTGTGTATTGCCTATGCTGTGTATTGGCCTTAGAAGGCCTAAATGGTATGTTAGTTTTGGCTTAAAATGGTACTAATAACTTATTTGGCTTAAAAGGGGGAAAACATAGTAAATGGATTCATATTGACATGAAATTTGGCATGCTAGTGGAATAAATAGTTATGAAATTTCTGGAAAAGTTTCACTGCTTTTGGATACCTTTTGATATGTTAAATTAAGTAAAAAACCATCTAAAATCTGTCATTACAATGCAGGGGGTATCGATACGGGTAAGCATAATTGGATATGGCAAAACAAGGCGTATAGATACATCAGGGAGTGTATTGATACGAAAAATCACAATAAATTTTAGGAAATAAATTGTATCGGTACGACCTTGGGGTGTATCGAAACAGTCCAACTTTGGTCAACCCGTACCGATACAGTCTCAGCTGTACCGATACGAACATTGGTCATTAAAGTCTAAGTATGAATATGTGCATATTCGTATCGATACAGCACCTGGGTGTATAGATACAGTGGTAGTTAATTCTGTTAGAAAATATTGATCACTGTTTTGAATAGTTTACAAAATGGTCACTAAATATTGTATAGTTTAATTAGATGGGTAAGTGAACTCTAATTAGCATGAAAAATTGTGAGCTTACTATTACTGAATAGAATTTCATTATTGTGTATGCATTTACATTAAAGGACCTCTAAATTACTAAATTTATAGTCAAGCCCCCAAAGATTCTAAAAGTTAAAGTTGGTCTTAATTGAGTATCATTGTTTATAGTGGATAAATTGGATTAATACTTATGTTTGGTAATGTCTGAAAAGAATAACATCGCTTAAATGTCGATTATTGATTGAAATTCATCGCACCGATCACCGCATCGTTCACCGGTAGCACACTCCGACTTGGTTCTCGACTAGGCGAGAAGAGAGTGTTACGTTTGTGGTATCAGAGCTAGAGTTTAGTCGGTTTTGGTTTATACCGAAGTTCATTGTATTGATTATTGTATTACTTTTCCACCTAAGAGTTATTTTATTGTGTATTATGACTTTCCGACTAATCCAGTCTCTTTATTATAGATGTCTAACCCTAATAAAGCTCGAGTAGATAAGCACATCGCTGACTCCTCAACTCATAGTGAGGAAGTTAGAAGGAGGGATACTCCGATTCCGCAAAACCCTCCGGTAAAGAATCCTAAGTTTGAGGTGCAAGTTGCTCAAGCCGAATGGTTTAAGAACATGACCGACGTGTTCAAAGTGTTTATGACTTCGATGAAGGCTGAGCAAACCTTTCAATCACCCATCGTTGCTATTCTGAGTACCTGAGCTCTTATTGATAAGTTACCTTAACATCAGGTTTTCTCTTTTACTGGACGAAATGATGATAATCCTGGTATTGTTGAGTATTGGTTAGACAATACACTACGGATTCTGAATATGCAAGTGTAGTGTTCTGATGAACACAAGCTTGAATGCCCTCTCCTTGTTAGCAGATGAAGCATTGTATTGGTGGGAGGCTACGATTCTTGCAGTCCTTGAAGAGACTGGGAGTTGGGAATTCTTCCTTCATGAATTTTGAAAGAAATATATCTAGCCGAGAGACGTGATATCTTCCTTCACTTGAAGCAAGGAGGACAACCCGTGGAGCAGTATATTCACGATTTTTGCAAGTACTGCTGATACGAGGCTGGATATATCAAGAAAGAATAAGAGAACTATAGGATGTTCATCAACAGGTTGAATGATGGTCTACGTCTTATGTTCAAGACTTTATGCATCACTGATTTCCAAGACCTTGTGAATATGGTTGAAGCTACCGAAAGTGCTCAAAGGGATCAAAAGACCAGTGGGTTAAACAAGTCTGAAAAAAGGCACATAGATAATTCTTATTCATTTGAATCTTTCAAAGAAAGGGAAGTACCATGATTCAAAATAGAAAGTATATTCACAGCCTTCCCAGTATGAGTATCTTGTTGAACCTCAAGTTGTGACACGGACATCCTGAAGGGCAATACTGTAAAAATTCTGGAGCTTGTTTCTTCTATGGCGAAATGGGACATCTCATTCGTGATTGTCCTAAAAATACTATCTAGTATGTTTCTGCATCGACTAATCCAATGTCTCCAGCCCAATTCTTTCGAGGCAAAAGAACGAGGCAAGGATGCTTTGAGAAGTTTGGAGGTTCATCCAAAGCATCGTACAAACCTGAATCTAAAGCTTCTGCACGGATGTACCACATGAGAGGCAAGGAACAAAAGGATGATCCCGACACTATCTCAGGTAAAAATTTGAGGATGAATTTTTCTTAAGGATGGAGAATTGTAACACCCTGAAAACCGGTCTAGTCAGAATTAGGTTCTGGTGATCGAAAAATCTATATCAGAAAGGTCTAAATGTTATATTGACTTAAGTTGTGCAGTCAAAGAATTGTATTAGACTTTAGTTGAGATTAATTTATTGACTAAGGACTTTAATTGAATCTTTAGAAACCTTTTAGTGACCAAATTGTAAAAAATTGGAAGTTGGGGGATAAAAGTATAAAGCTTAGAAAGTTGAAGGACTAATCTTGTAATTAGCCTTCTTTTCTCTCTTCTTTTTTCTTTTTCTTTTATTTTCTCAAAAGATGCATATCACCAGGCATTACGAGTTAAATCAAATAGCTTTTATTTTAAAGTAGCCTATTACCAGACTTTAATCATTAAACCAATTTATTGTCATTTTATTTGGGTAATCATCTCCATAATCTAAGTAGCTTAGGATTTCATTTAAACACAAGCCACTTGAAATCATCCATTGTGATATAAACTAATGTCCTTCATGCATTTGATATAAGGGGAACCCAATTAGTCGATACATACACAAAGTGAAGAGGCAATTAAAACGCAAAGGGCAATCATTTCATTCAAACAGACCCTTAATAGAAAAAGCCTTTGCCATTGTCGGACCAACAGTAGCAAGGTTAATCCTCCACATTACTTCAAGAGATAAAACAACATAATGCGTGGAAACATAAAATCCTAAACTACGCTAGAGATCTACATCTTCCAAGATTTGCCCTTTCAAAAGATTGCCCCCTCTTAATCCGTCTTCAGACCTAATCCGCGTGGTAGACTCGGGAATACATCACTAGAGGGGTGAATTTTTCCTTCCCTTTCTCAGCACCCTTAGCCTTCCTTGAGCTTCGAGGGTCATCAGTTATACCTTGGGGTTTCAAAACCGTGTCACTCTTGGCGGTCTCCACCTGTTCTTGCTACTTCCGGTCCTATTCTTCATCTAGGATTTTTCACAGCGAGTCCTCGATCTTGTCTAGAACCAGCTCAATAGGGCATTCGGAATGGGAGCAGTGCACCTCATATTGGCTGATGACGACCTAGTCTTCTTTAGATAAGACCTCTTTCATCTCAATATTTGAATCCTCGTTCGTACTTTCTTTGGGCTGAGGGGCTTTGCCTTTCTTGGTCAGGGTGGCGATCATGGCCTTCAACTCATCAAATTGTTCCTTGGTTTCATCTTGTAACTTCTTTATGCACGCGATTGTTTCTTTCTGGTTCCAAACCAACTGTTGGTGGAACTACTCGAGCTCATCCATTCTCCTCAGCAGGTTGTTCATGTTCCCAAAGCGGTATTGGCTGGAAACTGTCCTTTTGTCCACTTTCTCTCTCTTTTTCTGACATGAGTTTTTTCCCCAATTAGTGATGATGTGATGAAAGATCTTAAGCAAGATTTAATGATTGATGTATTATGGACTCAAAATTAATTTCTAGTGGAACACTGTGACAGATGCATGATCGTGTGATGGGTGCATGGTTGACAATTTTAATGATGCTTTGAAATGGTAAACGAAACACATGCTACAAATGTATGCAAGTCAAAGGTGTTGGTCACATAGGTGATTCCCCTCATGTAAACTTTCATTTGGACATAAAGAGGTTCCTTGTTATAAGATAGTCATAGCAAAAGACCTACGGATGCTCTTCGGATCTTCGAACGGTGTTCAAGGAAATGAAGGTTTTGGCCAAGGTAGCCGAGGCCAGATTTTCTTTCTTCTCTAGCAATTCAAGGACACCTAATACTGACGGTATCAAGTCTTAGATGCATCCTAAAAAACAAACTATCTCCTCGAAGCTGAATCAATCCCTTGACTTAATCTATGCTCTTTTCGGTGACCTCTTTGCGCTTGGTCGGGTTGTTTTGAGACTTTGGATGCTCGAAGTAGATCCGATCGTGCTTGACTTCCTCGGGATAGAGAAGGGTTGTGCCCTCTTCATTGGCGGGCATTAGATCTTCTATAAGTATGACCTGACACTGTGTGTTTGCTCGGTAAGTTGCCCCCTCAACCTTTCTAATTCAACTCTAACTGATGTCGGACTTGCTAAATGACATTATCCTTTCCAGCAACCTCCCGTCCACAATGATAGCCCTTGAATTGGGTAAAACCACCTTGACTCAACACCTTTATGTCATGAAATGCATGCGAGAATAAATGCAAGACGATCATAAGAAAAATCGTTAATGTCAGATAAACACAGTTAACATGATAAGAGAAATAAGGCAAGCATGAAAGCAAGCAACCCTATTTATCACGTCTAATAAACCTAGGTTGTTCACATGGCTCTAAAAGGGGTGGGCTTTCTAGTTCTCTAAATGCAACTTTGGTTCTAGGAGGTACTCGAATTGTCCTTGTTGTCCCCCACTAAGGGTAGTTGTTGAGTGTGTAAAAGTTCTATTATTTACACCCTATTTAACCCATATTTCTGCTGCATTCAAGCATTATTTATTGCATTTAGGCCAGTTTACAACAAAACATCACATATATATTAAAAGGCACAGTTTCTACTAAGAATGGTTGTTTTTACAGGTTGCTGCAGTAGTAGACGGAATGGGCAGGCGCTGGGCAGTGAAGCAGAAGAGCTGGAACTGGACAAGCAGTCAAGGAGGACGATGCTGCCATGGTTGCCGCCGTGACAGCGGAGGACGACAGCAGTTTTAAGGAGAAGAAGCAAAGTGGACCTCGACAGATAGAGAAAACTCAGACTGTCTACCGTGTGAAAACCCTATATTTTTCAAGCCCCAGATCGAAAGGAATGTCAAGCCCAAAGTTCAAGGAGAGAAAAGCCCAAGCAAGAAAGATGACGACTGGAAAGTAGATTCCTTGAAGATTTAGTCTTTATTAGAATTGTACTTTCAATTAAAGTTGTATTCTTGCTATTTTAGATAACTTAGACCCAAAGCCTATATAAGGGCATATATTTCGACCTAGGAGGCATATAGCCGATTACCTAGCTTTCTTCCCAAAACTCTGGCCGTTCTCCTCCCCACATCATGTTCTAAATTCCCCCTAGGGCCACGGGTTGATTTTTAAAGTAGTTGCAAGGGTTGTTTTGTTTTAGGAATTTTCAGTTCAATAAAATAAACTTCAAGTTCTCTTATTTTGGTTATTAATATCTTGCAAGAGCATCGGAAGAGCATTGTGAGGTTATCTATTTACTTGGCATCGGGAGAGTTAAGTATACGAAAGAAATAAGATCAAGTTCTCTAGTTTATAGTTGAACTATCTCGATCCTAGGGATAGGACGAGGTTAAGTGGCTAAAGAAGAATTCATACACATCGGTGTTCATCCTTCGATTCACGCCGGGAGGTATCATCAAAGACGTGATCATCGATAGACTTGGACCTAGGGATAGGCCAAGGCATATCTGGGATTCTTGCCAAACTTGTAGTACTGAGTTGAGTATTAGCTACCGCGATAAGCAACGGACTGCTGCCGCGACAGGTGCTTCCGCGACAGGAACGACGACAGAACTGGAGTTTCGAGACTTAGCAATACATGCACTACTGAGCAATTCAATACCAGCCCATTCTCTCTATCTTGATATCTCTACTTTTTTATTTACGTTACTTTATTATTTTTCGTGACAACTTCTCAATTATTTTCTTTACTTTCGTGCAGTGAATTAAGGTGAAGCTATTAGCCCAATCCCTGTGGAGACGATATCTGATACTTCGTATCACTTTACTACTTGCGTCGTGTATACTTGCACTACCATTGCGATAGACTATTTTACACGCAACAAGTTTTTGGCGCCGTTGCCGAGGATTGGCAACATAACTCTACCTTTTCTTTTACTGCACTTTTTGTTTTTATTTTTATTTTTATTTTTCTGTTTTTCTTTGGTGCATTCAACTCTTGCTTTTCACAAGGTTCCTTGTTTATGCGCAGATCGAAACGAGGTGAAGAACCTGAGCATCCATTAGACCCAGAAATCGAACGATCATTCAATCTCAAGAACCGACTTCGTTACTTACTAGCTAGGAATGAGTACCTTGAGGAACAGTTAGAGACGATGGCACACCGAGGAGACGACCCTCCTGTTGGAGATGGAGAGGGTAGACAGCCTGTCGTCGACGCCGCTGCCGCTGCCGGACGACGGTCCTGTCGAGACTACATGTTGACAACTTCAAGCTGAAACCTGTCATGTTTAGCATGATCAACAATGCCAGTCAATTCAGTGGTGCTGCTACAGAGGATGCTAGGGAGCATCTCAAAACTTTCTAGGAGATATGTGGTTCGTTTAGACTGCCAGGAGTTAATCTGGAGATACTGAGGCTTCGGTTATTTCCCCATTCATTGAGGGACAGAGCAAAGACTTGGTGGAATAAACTTACGCCGGGTTCAATTAGAACTTGGGCAGATTTATCTCGTGAATTCTTATCTCGTTTTAATTCTTCGCATTTATCTGAGCGATTACGTAATGAAATTGCTACTTTTCAACAGGAAGATGACGAGCCGATGCATGAGGCCTGAAACAGATTTACCACTTTTCTACGGAACTGCCCAATGCATGGATTCCCCGTCTGGAATCAGGTAACTAAGTTTTATAATGCTGCCAACTTACAAACTCGTATTCGAATTGATTCAGCATCAAACGAACTATTATTGGACAAAGACCCAGACGAGGCAATACAAGTATTGAAAAATCTGGCTAAGAATGAAGAGCAGTTTCCGACAGCAAGAAGAGGGGGTAAACGGGTACTAGCTGTTAAGGATTATGAGGCCGACAGCACAATGAAATCACAGGTGGCATTCCTTACTAAGGCAATGAAAAAGCTCTTGAATGACGATGCACAACATGGATTTGTTGTTGAGGAGGTATGTGAAATCTGTGAAGGAAATCATAGTTCGGATGAGTGTCCTATACAATTAGAAGAGGGAAAGTATGTTGGAAACTATAAGTCGAATTACAACTCCTACAACTATAATCCCAACTGGAGAAAGGATCCCAAGTTCTCTTGGAGTAATCTTAATAATGCCCTGAATCCGCAAGCACACAAAAATTAGAATCAGGGAGGACCTAGACTGCTGACGCGACATCAACTGCAGCCGCTGCAGCAGCAACAACAACCACCAGCTGCCACTAACAGTATACTGGAACAGACTCTGGCCACTTTTATGTCTCAGACATGTACTTATATTGAGAACATGAATCAGTTTGTCAAGAAGACAGAGACGTTCATGGATAAAACAGAGATGCGGATGACAAGTCATGAAGCTACTCTGAAATCTTTGGAGACACAAATGGGTCAGGTTTCACAGCATATCAAGCCTAGGCAGACTGGAGGATTCCCTAGCAATACTGAAAATGCTAGGCAGCCCACACATGAGCAATGTAAAGCTATTACTACTAGGAGTGGGAAGAAATTACCAGGGCCAGAAAAGGAAGCTGAAACAGTGAAAAAACCAACCTTGGACAGACCTGCCGAGGAAGCTGCTCCGACAGGTGACAAAGAGACTGCTGTCGATAAACCTGTTACGACAGCAGAAGCGACAGAGGAGAAAAATGATGAACCCAAACCTCCTCAGATTCGTATGCAGTGGGAATGACGTATTGCTGATTATCGTCCCCCACCTCATTTTCCTTAACAGTTACAGCAAGCGAAGCAAGAATCTCAGCTCAAAAAGATTTATGATATTTTTAAGCAGGTTCACATTAATATTCCGCTGTTGGATGCCGTGAGGGAGATGCCTGGTTACGCCAAGTTTCTTAAGGATGTTATGTCGAAGAAATCTAAACTTGGAGAATTTGAAACGGTGAAGATCACAGAAGGCTGCATGAGCATTCTTCATAGGCAGCAACCCTAGAAAAAGATGGATCCCGGGAGCTTCATCATACCTTGCGTAATGGGAGATAAATATGTGGGTAATACACTTTGTGATCTTGGTGCTAGTATTAACTTAATGCCAAAATCTGTTTTTCAGAAATTAGGTATTGGAAAAGCTCGACCCACGACAGTACTTCTGCAGCTGGCAGACCGCTCTTACGTTCATCCGGAAGGAAAAATTGAAGATATTCTGGTAAGAGTGGATAAATTTATTTTTCCTGCTGACTTTCTTGTTTTAGATTGTGAAGCAGATGAAAACGCACCAATCATCCTAGGGCGACCCTTCTTAGCCACGGGAAGATCACTGATTGATGTGGAGAAAGGAGAACTCACCATGAGAGTGAAAGACCAAGAAATTAAGTTGAATGTTCTCCAAGCTATGAAACATGCTGATGCGGAAGAGGAATGCAAGGTTATCAATGAAGTCACCCTTGACCAACCCTGCATCAGGTCGGGCTGTCACGACATCGACATTGGTCACTGCCTCGGCAACCACTTACAGGACTGTCACGACAGAACCGACGACAACAACTCCTCAGAGTCTGATACCTCTGATACTGAAGATCATGAGGAGGTAAACTGGATAGGTGATCGTCCAGGTAAGTTATTCGAACCTTTGAATTATACTTCGGATAACCATGCAATCCAAAAGCCATCTACTGTTGAGCCCCCTGTTTTAGAACTGAAGCCCCTGTCAGGGCAGCTAAAATATGCTTTTCTTGGTTCAAATGATACGTTGCCCGTAATCATCTCTTCCAAGTTAATGCAGGAACAAGAACAACAGTTAATAGGGATGCTGCGACAGCACAAAAAGGCAATTGGATGGACGATAGCTGATATTCAAGGCATTAGTCAGGCGTTATGTATGCATAAAATCCTTTTAGAGGAAGATCATAAGCCGACTATAGATGCTCAAAGGCGGCTAAACCATGCGATGAAGGAGGTGGTGCGTAAAGAGATAATAAAATGGTTAGATGCTGGTATTATTTACGCCCTCTCCGACAGCAAATGGGTGAGCCTGGTGCAAGGCGTTCCCAAGAAAGGAGGAATGACCGTGGTGACCAATGAAAACAATGAGTTAATCCCAACCAGGACTGTGACCGGTTGGAGGGTTTGTATGGACTATTGGAAGCTTAACAAAGCTACCTGAAAGGACCACTTTCCCTTACCCTTTATTGATCAAATGCTTGATAGATTAGCGGGTAAGCCTTACTATTGTTTTCTTGATGGTTATTCAGGTTATAATCAAATAGCTATCGCACCGGAAGATCAAGAAAAGACGACTTTCACATGCCCCTACGGAACGTACGCTTTTAGGAGAATGCCGTTTGGATTATGCAATGCACTCGCCACCTTCCAAAGGTGCATGATGGCCATATTCTCCGATATGGTGGAAGACTTCCTTGAAATTTTTATGGATGATTTTTCAGTCTTTGGAGACGATTTTGAGAGCTGCCTAGGCAATCTACAAAAGGTACTTGAAAGATGTGAAAAGGCAAACCTGGTCTTAAATTGGGAAAAATGCCACTTTGTGGCGGATGAAGGGATAGTCCTTGGCCATAAGATTAGCTGTCGTGGGATAGAAGTCGACAAGGCCAAGATAGAAGTGATCGAAAAGCTGCCGCCGCCAACCACAGTCAAGGGTATTAGAAGTTTCTTGGGACATGTTGGGTTTTATCGGAGATTCATTGCAAATTTCTCAAAAATCACCAAGCCCCTATGTCATCTTTTGGAGCAGAACCGACCCTTTGACTTTAATGAAGAATGTACTGAAGCATTCAAGGTTCTGAAGGAAAAACTGGTAACAGCCCCAATAGTACAGCCACCAGACTGGACACAGCCATTTGAGATCATGTGTGATGTTAGTGACTATGCTGTCGGGGCAGCACTTGGGCAGCGGAGAGACAAGTTATTTCATGTCATATATTATGCCAGTAAGACATTGAATGACGCCCAAGTGAACTACACCACCACAGAGAAGGAGTTACTAGCTGTGGTATTCTCCATTGACAAGTTTCGTTCTTACATACTTGGAACGAAGGTAATAGTGCACACAGACCATTCTACCTTGAAGTATCTGTTCGCGAAAAAGGATGCGAAGCCTCGATTGATACGTTGGATCCTGCTGCTTGCAAGAATTTGATCTTGAAATCAAGGACAAAAAGGGGACAGAAAATCAAGTGGCAGATCACTTGTCAAGGCTGGAGAAGGGACAGAGTCTACCAACAGATGAGACAAACATACTGGAGACTTTCCCAGATGAGCAGCTCTTTGCTGCCGCAGTCACTGCCGCGACAGCCATGGCGGAAGGTAAGTCTTCTGAACTCCCCTGGTATGCTGATTTCGTTAATTTCTTAGTTAGCGGAATAATTCCTTCTGATCTTAATTATCAAGCCAGGAAGAGGTTTCAAAATGATGCTAAGCATTATTATTGGGACGAACCTCTTCTTTTCAAAATATGTGCAGATCAGGTTATAAGGAGGTGTGTACCACAAGAAGAGCAAGAAGACATACTTCATCACTGCCATGCTTCTTAGTATGGAGGTCACTTAGGAGGCAACAAAACTGCTGCCAAGGTGCTGCAGTCAGGATTTTATTGGCCGTCACTTTATAAAGATGCTCAACTCTTCTACAAGAACTGTGACAGGTGCCAACGGACAGGAAACATCTCAAGGAGAAACGAGATGCCGATGCAGAACAATCTTGAAGTCGAAATCTTCGACGTGTGGGGGATTGATTTTATGGGACCTTTTTCATCTTCATGTGGGAATCTATACATCCTCCTGGCAGTAGATTATATCTCTAAGTGGGTTGAAGCTATTACCACACAAAAGAATGATGCCAAGACAGTCCAAAGGTTTTTGCACAAAAATATCTTTTCAAGGTTTGGCATCCCTAAGGCGATTATCAGTGATGAAGGGAGACATTTCGACAACAGGGTTATAGTTGCTGCCTTGAAGAAATACGGTGTCAAGCATCGGATTGCGACAACATATCACCCACAGACCAATGGACAAGCTAAAATATCTAATAGGGAAGTTAAGAACATTCTTGAGAAGATGGTTAAGCCAACTAGGAATGACTGGTCTTTACTCCTTAATGATGCATTATGGGCATATAGGACAGCTTTTAAAACTCCATTGGGCATGTCTTCGTACCGATTGATTTATGGGAAAACATGTTATCTACCTGTCGAGATAGAGCACAGAGCATATTGGGCGATCAAGGCAGTGAATATGGACTTGGACAGGGCAGGGCAGAATAGGCTGTTAGATCTGAATGAAATTGAAGAAATCTGAACAATGGCCTATGACAATGCAAGAATCTATAAGGAGAAAACTAAGAAGTGGCATGACAAGAAGTTGCTGCCACGACAGTTCTGCCCAGGGCAGCTTGTATTGCTCTTCAATTCTAGACTGAAACTCTTCCCAGAGAAGCTAAAATCTAGATGGTCTGGCCCGTTCCAAGTCGTACAAATTTTCCCCCATGGTGCCATTACAATCCGATCATTAAAAGACGGGCACCAATTCAAAGTCAACGGACAGCGGTTGAAACATTATCAGGGGACTGAAGCCTCAGGATTACAGGAAGTGGTTACCTTAGGAGATGCCCCACCTGGCATTCCTAATTTAACCTAATTTTTATTTTCTTTATTTTATTTTATTATTACTTAATACTTCTTAGGAATAAGTTTTATTTTATTTGAATAATGTTTTTTTGTTTTTATTGTCTTTAGGGAATAAAGGAGTCAAGAGGAACAGGAGAAGTGAACTCAGCCCACCATCCATCCATCAGCCCAATAAAGCCCAAATGTTGAAGCATGTCGTTACAGCTGCCGTGACAGATGCGGAAAATACAGGCTGTCATCACGCTGTCACGACAGACGCGGAAATGTGTGTCAGACGCGTCACACACGCTAACGTACAACAGCTGGCCCCGTTATTCGCGCCTGCCGTTACAGCTTCAACGGGCAGCAAAATTTTTCTCTATATAACCCCGTTTCATTTTCATTTTCACTCACTTCTGCCTTTCTTACTTGCTTTCTCTCTTTAGTTTTCTTTTGCTTTTCACAACCCTTGCACAAATATGTCTTCTAGGAAAACCCGACGCAATGCTGCCTCCACTTCTTCACCAACAGCAACTCCCCCACGTTCCTTTGCTAACAAAGACATGTGGGAGGAAATAGGCTTCATCTACACACCGACGGCGGAAAATCTGGGCCTCACACCATTCATAGCCCAGAAGATTAGAGCATTACAGTGGAAAACCTTTGCGGAGCAGCCAGAGGAAATGAATGTTACGCTAGTTCGAGAGTTCTATGCTGCCATCAGCAGCAGAACCGCGACAGCAGTGTTCGTTCGAGGGAAGGAGGTGTCGTTTGAAGCAGAATACATCAATACCCTCTATGGCTTCTACATCGGTATCAATGACGACGCCCACCAGCAATTCCTGAATACACTTGATACTGCTGCCTACGATGCTGTCATGGCAGAATTGACTAGTGCTGGAACTCAATGGAACACGAACAGAAAGAATCCAAGGACTGTGAGAAGGACCCAGTTGTTGCCGGAGGCAAAGTTGTGGAATGCCTTCATAAAGAAGAGGATCATGCCGTCATCCCACAACACCACCGTCGACCAACCAAGGTTAGCGTTGATACACTCTATTTTACACGAACGACCCATTAATGTGGGCAGTTTTATTCGAGAAAGTATTTTGGAGTGTGCGCATAGACCGACGAGTCCCCTCTACTTGTCGTACCTCATTACCTCGCTCTGCCGCGGCTATAATATCCTCGAAGTGCATTGAGAGCAGCAGCAGCGGCTCTGAAATTCAGGTTGTGGAGCAACCACCTCACATCTCCCCAACCAGAATCCAGCCACCAAGGGAAGCCAAGGCCAAAAACACATCTGCTTCCCCCATGCCCCAGCCCGCGCCGAAAGCCAGAGCCCGCCGCCAGATCCACCTCAGCAGCAGCAGCGAAGACAACGACTAAATTTAAGTTTCTTCTCTTATATTTTGTTGTCGGCTATATATTTTGTGATGTACTGCCTTATTTTGTTTTTATCTGTCATTTGCATTGAGGGCAATGCAACCTTCAAGCTTGGGGGTGGCAACCCTCCATTAATGGAGTGCATCTTAGTTTAAAATTTTGTGTCTTTATTTAGTTTATTTTTGTCAAAAATAAATAAATAAAAAAATGAAAATATTGAAAATTTTGGCTGAAAATTGTGAACTGAACTTACTTGTCGTGACAGATCTGTCGTGGCAGCGACTTTAGGATAGTTTTTAGGAGAAGTTTAGAGCCTTTCTATAGTTCTGAAAACTTAAACACCATTGTGACTGTTATATTGCTTAGACTTCTTTTAGCCAAACTAGAATAGAAAGCATAGCACTTAGAGTAAAAAGGAGACTAGAATCTCAGGAAACCTAGAGGTGCCTACCACTGGCTCTAGGCAGGTAACCAGAGAAAAACTTCTAGAGGTGCCTATCACCGGCTCTAGATAGTTAACTAGAGGTGCTTGAAATACTGGCTCTAGTAGAAAAGAGAAAAAATTAGAAAAAAAAAAGGGAAATAACTAGAGGTGCCCGATTTTGGCTCTAGTACTCGGAAAAAAAAATGAGTCTCGTAAGAAAAACTCTAAACAAGCTAAAGTATAATATTATAGTGAAACTAAGAGAATCTTGGCATATAACTGTTCACAAGCATGCACACACTGCACGAGGACTATAGTGAGACTCCGGAAAGATCCTAAATTATCCGACAGGTTGCTGCCGTCACAGGGAACGAACGACGGGTAAGGGAAATTTCACTGTTTGGAAGCCAAAACTAAAATATTTCATTTTTCTTTTTAAATCTTAATTGCTTGAGGGCAAGCAAAAACTTGAGTTTGGGGGTGTGTTGAGTGTGTAAAAGTTCTATTATTTACACCCTATTTAACCCATATTTCTGTCGCATTCAAGCATTATTTATTGCATTTAGGACAGTTTACAGCAAAACATCACATATATATTAAAAGGCACAGTTTCTACTAAGAATGGCTATTTTTATAGGTTGATGTCATAGCAGACGGAATGGGCAGGCGCTGGGCAGTGAAGTAGAAGAGCTGGAACTGGACAAGCAGTCAAGGAGGACGATGCTGCCATGGTTGCCGCCGTGACAGCAGAGGACGACAGCAGTTTTAAGGAGAAGAAGCAAAGTGGACCTCGACAGATAGAGAAAACTCAGACTGTCTGCCGTGTGAAAACCCTATATTTTTTCAAGCCCTAGATCGAAAGGAATGTCAAGCCCAAAGTTCAAGGAGAGAAAAGCCCAAGCAAGAAAGATGACGGCTGGAAAGTAGATTCCTTGAAGATTTAGTCTTTATTAGAATTGTACTTTCAATTAAAGTTGTATTCTTGCTATTTTAGATAACTTAGACCCAAAGCCTATATAAGGGCATATATTTCGACCTAGGAGGCATATAGCCGATTACCTAGCTTTCTTCCCAAAACTCTAGCCGTTCTCCTCCCCACATCATGTTCTAAATTCCCCCTAGGGCCACGGGTTGATTTGTAAAGTAGTTGCAAGGGTTGTTTTGTTTTAGGAATTTTCAGTTCAATAAAATAAACTTCAAGTTCTCTTATTTTGGTTATTAATATCTTGTAAGAGCATCGGGAGAGCATTGTGAGGTTATCTATTTACTTGGCATCGGGAGAGTTAAGTATACGAAAGAAATAAGAGCAAGTTCTCTAGTTTATAGTTGAACTATCTCGGACCTAGGGATAGGACGAGGTTAAGTGGCTAAAGAAGAATTCATACACATCGGTGTTCATCCTTCGATTCACGCCGGGAGGTATCATCAAAGACGTGATCATCGACAGACTTGGACCTAGGGATAGGCCAAGGCATATCTGGGATTCTTGCCAAACTTGAAGTACTAAGTTGAGTATTCGCTGCCGCGATAAGCAACGGACTGCTGCCGCGACAGGTTCTGCCGCGACAGGAACGACGACAGAACTGGAGTTTCGAGACTTAGCAATACCTGCACTACTGAGCAATTCAATACCAGCCCATTCTCTCTATCTTGATATCTCTATTGTTTTATTTACGTTACTTTATTATTTTTCGTGACAACTTCTCAATTATTTTCTTTACTTTCGTGCAGTGAATTAAGGTGAAGCTATTATCCCAATCCCTGTGGAGACGATATCCGATACTTCGTATCACTTTACTACTTGCGTCGTGTATACTTGCACTACCATTGCGATAGACTATTTTACATGCAACAGTAGCAAGGCCTCCGATCATCACCCATTATAGGCTCCTCTCAACCGAGTTCAATTCGAGGGGACCCTTTAGCTATATCTGTACGGAGAAACGGTATTCCCACGAAGATATAGGGTATTCGAGCCCCGAAGGTACTTGTTAGGCCCATACGGAGTAACGGTATCCCCACGAAAGCACTAGCGTTTCCCCCATAGGATAAACGTGTTTAAATGTCACTTTTAAACGCGTTTAAAATAAACTCACACTTATAAACAAATATCGATCGATTCGGTCACTTTAATTCGCAACTTCTAATATTAATTGAGCGGTAAAGTTTTTTTGGCTCGACTCTCTTTTTGTTTTTTGAAAACAAAAATTCGTCCCCAGCGGAGTCACCATCTGTAGCGACTAAAAAAATTCAAAATATATGCCTCGGTGTCACTTGGAAGAACTGGGTTTTAATTGGTTTTGAAAACTTAATCGGATTTAAAAAGGAGGAGTCGCCACCGGCCATTTAAAAATGGTAGACCGGACACCGAATGTAAAACCAGAGATTTTTCTTTAAAAAAATTGGGTTCGGGAGTTGGTTACACGCGGGGAAGGATGAGAACCCCCGTTGTGCCCTAAAATCGGTACCAAAACCATTACCGCTTAATTAATATTAAATTTTGCGAATTAAAGTGACAAATTTAATCAAAATTTGGTTATAAAAGTAAGTGAATTTCAAAAAGCCCTAATATTCGAAAATGAACGCCCGAACCACCACCACTATGACTGGTACTGACCTCGTTCATTTCCGAATAAAAGGACATCGCATGATATTTTGTATATGCCAAATGCAACATAACATATGCATACCGAGAATAAATGAATAAGACATGAAACAATATGAGTAAGTCAACAAAAAGGAAATAAACAAACCATAAAAAACAAGCATGGACATGGAATTTATATACATGAACAAGTGTGAATGGCGCTAAATGAATATTCGATAAGCAACAATCTAACAACGAAAAGCATGTACAAGAAAACAAATAATACGTAAATGGCATATACGGTGCGAGATAGACCTAAGCATGGGTCAAACATTTTCTAAATTCCACATGTATAATATGTATACATGTGTGTACGACTACATAAAAACCATATCACATATTTAATCGTGTAAACCGTTCTATGCAACACAACCACATGAAAATTATATATTAATAAAATCGTATCACAAGCATGCCAAACGTTAATATGGAGATATGAATAAAAACAATTGAAATTTAAACATGCATGAATTAATGAGGCTAATTTGAATATTTAAAATTTGCCACTGGTTTAAGGGTAAGATCGCAAGACTTTAAGGGACTTCGAGGACTAAAAGGGGAATTAAACCACAAAAAAAGCGATTCAACTTTAAAATGGGACTGAATTGAAAGACCAGAGAAAGTTACAAAGATGGGGGT